>JACBWW010000009.1:32398987-32655715 GCA_020086605.1 Lanius collurio | reverse complement strand
GGCCAGGCAGAGCCGAGCAGCCCCGGCCCTGCAGCCCCTGCGCCGCCCCGCCCGCCGGGCGGAGCCGCCGTGACCCGGCGCAGCCGGAACCCCGTGGGCGGTGGCGGCCCCGCGCTGTGGCGGGCGGGGGACGGAGGCACCGCCATGGGCGCGGAGCAGAGCGCCGAGGCCGAGAGCCGCCCGGGCGAGCCCAGCGCCGCAGGTCGGTGCCCGGCAGGGACCGAGGGCTCAGGGCTGTCCCCCGGGGAGCGGGGCTGTGCCGGCACAGCGGCTGTGGAGAACGGCATGGCTGTTTCCTTGGGAGGGACAGCGGCTGTGGAGAAGGGAAGGGCTGTTTCTCTGTGAGGCAGCGGCGGCGCGGCCCGGTCCTTCCTGTGACGGCACGGGGGTATCGCCCGGGCCGGGGGAGCAGAGCCGGGAATGGGGAGCGCCCTGGGCGCGGGTGCGGAGCTGGGGTAGCAGGAGCGAGCGGACCGTCAGTGATGCAGGTGTTCCGCAATCAGCTGTTCCCCGGTGTGGAGAGAGAAAGGAGCTTAGAACCCTTCAGTGATCTCGGCAATGTGCTACAAAAAGCATACCTGTGCAATGTTAAATAGAACAATATTAGCATGGGGTTGGATTCTGGTGGAATCTGCGTATTAATTTGATTGTGCCCTCTCCCTCCCATATCCAGCATCTCCGTTGCCAGCCAAGCAACGAGCAAAAATGGACGACATTGTGGTTGTAGCCCCAGGAACGCAATCCTCACGGAATGTCAGCAATGATCCAGATGTCATAAAACTGCAGGAAATTCCAACTTTCCAGCCCCTTTTGAAAGGTAAGTGATTGTTCTTCCTCTGTTTTTAAATGCCTTCTTTTTTTTTGTACCTGATGGAGTTTGTGTCCTGAGGTTTCTACTGAAGTTCATATTTCTGTCCCTATTTTTCACTGCCCCTCTTGTTTTAAACCTTACTCTCTTTTATTATGCCATAATTAATCCCAGCCTTCTAAACAGTGCGTGAGCTGGTTTAGAGGTGTGCTGGTAATATTCTCTGCAATGGAACTATCTACTGTGGAGGCAGAACAGCTCCAAGCATACCAGCTTGCCCTGTACCGCTGGTTGATGAGAGATGCTGTGTTACATTCTAATATATAATGAATGACAGCTTCCTGTTTTGCTCTAGTCTCTTAAAAACAGTGTGCCCCTCTCAGAGTCATAGTTACCTGTGTATGCCTTCAGCTGCTTGAAATCAAGATACCTTGTGGGAGTTTTCAGCACAGAGCAGATTTTATTCTTGTTTTTCATAGTGGAGTAGATGGGATGAGAGTTTTCTTTGTTTCCTTTTTCCCCACTCTTTATTTTTTTTTCTTTCATCTCCTGCACTCATTCTTTGTTCCTTCCATTCTGTTCAAAGGGAAGTGAAGATTTCAATCCAAGTCTGCAAGCCTGCAGTTTATCAAAAACTGTTTGTGTGTTTTGTGGCCTAGCTTCTAGCTATCTCTTTTTGAGGAGAATGCAGAGTGTCCTTAGTATCTGAAAGTCCCTTAGGAGGTGTGATGTCTGGAGCAGCCTGAACAAGTTGATTTGTAAAAGCAGCCTCCTCCTGAGCTTCTGACCCTGGAACAGAGTGGGTCAGCAACCTCATGTGACAGTGCTGTGCAGTGGGCACTCAGTCAGCCCATGTTTTTTTGGAAATGCCAGGCCTGCTGTGTGTGCAGGCATGGGCATCAGCACTTGCTCATGCCTTGGCGGTCTGCTGTGACAGAGAGGACAGAGCTGTGATGTTTAGCCCTCCCTGCCACTGGGAGGAATGATGTGGTCTTGTACAGCTGAGGGTTTAGGCACTACTGGTCAGAGTGTCACTGATTCATGCATGGCTGCCAGGCAGTTGTGGGAGCTGCTTTGCTCTAAAGGCATCACTCAGGTAATCTACTAGAGGTAGCATCACACCACCACCTTCTAGACAGAAGGTATTTACTTATTGTTTTTTTGTGGATGTCTACTGCAGGAGGGTCCTGGAACATGACCAGAACTTATGGACATTATGATAGCCTATTGGGCCAAACATTTAGCATTTTATTGAGCATTTTATGTTATAAGTAAGTTCTGGACTTGCATGGCACTGTCTGCTGTTTCCTGCAGAAGGGGCAGAAAGATAGTGAGGCCATGAAAAAAAGCAGAACACGCTTTGCCTGTGAAGCAAATGCTTTGTCCTGCTTTGTATGTAAGGCAGAAGCAGGATCATGCTAGTGACAACTTGTAATGTAAATGCTGGATTCCAAATCCTTAAAAAAAATGAGGAAGTTTTAATATGAGAGACCAAATTTAGAAGCTGCTGCAACATCTGGCACCAGGGTTGTTGTGTGTAAGTAAGAGTGTGATGGCAAAGAGTTTCAGTTCCACCCAGCCTCAAACTCATGAGCAAACCTGGCTTGTATAAGACCTGTGAAAAGGAGTCCTGGGAAGTGAGACTGGTGATCACTTCTAGAGGTGGTGTTCCTGTGAGGGTGTTTGAGTCACAAGAGTGCAGGGCTCCCACAAGAGGTGGGAAGTGAGAAAGATGAGAGAGCAGCAGCCATGTGGCTGAGATGGAAGGGTTGGAAGGCACTGCTTGAGATGACCAGTCCAGGTCCTTCAGCTAAATGTGCACACTCTAAGTTGTCTTGTTGACTGAGTTGCTTTTTCTTGCCTTACTTTGGACCTGAAGCTGTGGAGGTGTGATGGAAACCTTCTCTTCTGTTTTTCTCGCTTGTCCTGCTGCTTCCTTACGAGTTTCCTGAGATGAGTGACATCTGGTGACTGCTCAAGAGTTTTGCATGCTGAATCACTTTTGTGAACAGCTTTTTCAGCCTCAAGTACTTGTTATTACTTGAGCAACCATACTGTGATACTTGTGCTCACTACAGAAAGCAGCGTGGGCCTGTTGACTGAGTTGATTGTTGAGACATGGCAGATCTAGCACAGGCCCACTTGAGAAACTGTTCTGTTTTGGACTGGTCTCTTACCTGTATTCTTCCCATGCAAGATTATGTCTCTGGAAAGGTTGAAGAAGTTTCAACATCTTTTAGGAGCTCATTCTAAAATCTTGTGTCTTCTGATCTACCAGCTTGGAGGTGGACTTACAGTCTCTGTGGACTTAATTGTTTTACTCAATTTCTCCTTGCCTAAGCAAGCCAAGGGGTTTTATTTTGCTTTTAAGTTTTGAAAGGGGAATAATCACTAAATAAATAGTCTGGCAAAGCACATGGTCATGTAAACACTACATGTTCTTGAAAAATAAATGCCTTTATTCCTCCTAGCCATATTGAGTTGAGCTTGTGATCAGTGAACCTGGAAATCTTTACCATTGTGTGCTCTTACTTGGAAGAAAATGCCAGTGTCCTGTCCATTACATCTTTCGTGCTTTCCCTTGACTTCTGCAGGGAGAAATGCACCTCAGAGTTATAGCTATGAGGCCCTGTAAAAAGTCCCTCTCCATCTTTCTTGTAGGTTCACTTCAGGTACTGGAAAGCTGCTATGAGGTTTCTCAAAGCCCTGTCCAACTTGACCTTGAAGACTCCTTATGATCTGAACAACCTGTTCCAGTGTCTTGCCACCCTCATCATAAAAAAATTTCTTTCCTTATGTCCAACCTAAACCTAGCCTCTTTGGTTTAAAACCTTTGTCCCTGCTCCTTCATTACAGGCCCAGGCAAAATGTCTCTCTGTCTTTCTTACAAGCTTTGTCTCTGGAGGCTTTCAGGGGGAAGAAACTTCTTCCTGCTTATGGCCAGAATCCTGCACTGGTAAAAGGTATTCAGCATAAAGAAGCAAAAGAAACAGGTTACTGTCTCACTGCAAAGGCACTGTGTGAGCAGCAGAAATTTCTTTACATCGCTGTGCCTTCTCCTGTTCCCAAAAGATTTTGGAATTAGTTTGCTCTCCAATCTCGTTTCATGGTTCTTCAGGTCAACATGGTGTTATTGTGACTATCTGAGAATCCTGACTGGTTGACAAAAGCTGCCAGATAGGCAGTGACTGTCAGCTGCTGGCAGGTCAGGGAGGACTCTGACTCCCTCTGGGCGGGTCTTGTACATTAAAATTAACCTGTAACTAAAACAGCACTTGCAGTGACTTGAAACAAACTTTTGGTGACTGTAAATATTGCTTATGTTTTTGTGCTGCACTTTTCCTTGTAGTTTCCTCCTTGTTTGGAGGAAGCTGTTACGGCAGTGTCCCTTGGAAGTGTGGTAATGAGTATTGAGCATACTGTGAGTTCACTGGATATGGGCTTGTGGTTATTTAGAGATAATTTATTCAATTAGAGATAATTCAGCAGCCTGACTTATTTCTGGAGGAAATCTTAATACTAAAAGAATAATTTCAATGCTAGATATTTAACTGTTGAAGCTGTTGGTGGTGCCTACTTGGCCTGCCGCAAGAATGTGATGATACTTTCCTTTCTGTTATATTTTGTCTGATGGTGTTTAGATTGTTGTATACAAGTTCCCAGGAGAGCTGGGATTGTTTCTGTGAATTAAGCAATCTGCTAATGTGCAGCTGGAGACTGGCTTATGAACAGTTCAGCTATGTCACATGCAAATTGCATTTGTCATCATGTGCAGCATGTCTTCTGTTACAGGAGCTCCTGCTCCCTCCAGCACTGAGAGACAAAAGGTTAGCAGAGGCTGCTGAGGCTCACCTGCATTCACAGGTGTATCATATAGGTGAGAGGTGTGCTCTCTGCAGACATTCAGCAAGTTACTTGTGCACTCCATTCCTTTGTCAAACATAGATGGTCTTCATCTTACAGCCTTGTGAAGGGTATTGTGTGCAGCTCATTAGCATCCTCTAGCCCAAAATGACTGGATTCTTGTCCTACCAATAATACTGCTGTTTTTCTAAGAATAGCAAATAATGGGAAGAGATTACTTATTAAGGTTGTGTCATTTCTGCCCATGATGTTTTTAAGGGCATAATAAGCAAAGTTGTGAATTGGAAGTAAATGAGTACATTAAGGAATATACAGTGAGAACTTACTGTGTTGCTTGTTACCCATATTTATTATTGTTAGAAAGTCATTTCACAGAGAACAAAGTGAGACTTTTACTCTGAAAAGTCTGGGCTACAGTTTACCTGGAAGTAGTGCAAAAAAGAAATCTAGGTTACATGGTAGAAAGAGTAGGTCCAGCATAAGGAGTGTCCTTTGGTCTCAGTATATTTTGAAATGGAAAACTTGTCATATATTATACCTAGTGTATGTCTTCATCAGAGAAGCACAGGGAGATGCTGAGAAATCTGTGAGCAAGAACTGAGGTGAAGCTTGTGATGCTGTACTGATGCTCTGTGGATCTTCCCTTCTCCTCTAGGGACAGGAAACAGATGCTTGTGTTACCTTGAAATGATTCTTTATACTTTTTTTTACAACTTCTTTTCTGAAGTAATTTTTCAGGCAAGAAAGCTACTTGTCTAAAAAATGCCAGTGTATTTTTCTTTCTGCATAAGGTACAGAGGAAGGATGGGTGTTTAGAGTTTACTGCATTTAAAGCAAGATTTTTTCACATCTAACTCCTCAGTATTTTCTTACATCCTTGCTTCTTTCCCTTTCCTCATTGTATGCTGCTACTTTGATATATAGTGTAAGGAATTTAACTAATAGCACGTGTCAGTGAACTTTATTCCTATAATTCTCTACATGTGGTACTTGAATACTTTTATAGTTCTGACCCTGTGCCTTACAAGGAGGATCTGCTGCTTGCAACTGCTGAGGGTAGAGGTCTCTACTGGAATTTGCAGCATCCCAGTTTGTTGTATGGACTCCATACCTAGTGTTATAACAAAATGTGCTCTGAAAATGCTCATGTTGGGTGGAAGAAAGTACCAAGAATGCGAGTACATCTGCCTGGTGGGTCAGGTTTTTTTATTGTTATTTGGATTATTATTTGGATTGGTTTTTTGGTGTGCTTGGTTGGTTGGTTTCTTTTGCCTTGTAGACCAATATTCTGTATTGTAGAGATGTGTCTCTCCATTTTGAATTCATGACTTGAAAGCAGCTCCTGAAATCAGAATCTAGAAGATGCTTCTGTTTTGAGGAAAGAAGCTTTCCCTTCAAAGGATAGCTGAAGGACTGGATGAAGATGATGTCTGATTTCCATGTATTCTTCAGTATTCTTCAGTTGTTTGTTGGCTGTTTGGAGACCTGAACTAACTCAGTTCTGTGTGTGAGGGGATTTGAGTCTGTCGTTAGACATTATCCAAGCAATATGCTCAACACCCATAGGGAGAGCATTAAGGACTGCAGATATAATGAGTTCTCCACCTTTCCCTTTGCCAGCTGTTCCACATCACTTGGTGTGGTTTGTGTGTTGGCAGATGAACAATATGAGTGTAAGCCTGTCTGCCTAGGTGATTAGCCTGGCCACTTCCCTGGCTGAGGACATTGGAGGCCCAATTTATACTGAACCCAAAAGCTGTGACTCTTGTCTGATCTCCTCAGGCACATACTGCTCCTCCCCACCACCTTGCTGCATGGGAATAAGCTTTGGTGGTCCTCTCAAGTCACTTGCAGATTCTCCTTCCTTTATCTTCACAGAGCCTCTGTGGCAGAGCTCTTCAGCTGGCAGTGCAGCCCTTGGGCTGCAGCTACCCTTGGGATACATTAGAAGATGTGCTGAGGAAAAATACCACTTGGGAAGGAGTTAACTGTGCCCTGGCTTATCAGTTTGCCACACACTTAAATGAGGAGTATTTGCATGCTGGCCAGTATACCTTGAAATCACTGTTAACTGGCTAAGGTGAAACGCAAATAATTGCTTATAACATCCAAAATATCCAAGTGTAATTATAAATGTGTACAGAATGTGTAATCTCTTTATGTTGGCATGAGGCTGGAAATCAGATGCATCTGATTGGTAAGGCAGAGGAGCTAGTGTGTTCTGCTGGAGTGTAGATGGTGAATCTTTCCAGATGAGGATAAGCATGTAATGGGAAAGCAGATGGAGAACTCTGTTGTCCTCAAGGACTTCAGACATCAAAATCTGGATGTATTTTTTTCTCTTTTCTCTCTCTCCTTCACATTTGTGTACTTTTATTCAGCATTACTGTCTTGTTCATAAGTTAAGTCTTGATTGAATGTTTGACTGAAGGGCCAGTGAAATTTCTCTTCCCACTTCTCTTTAGTGTGTCTGTTGGCATCTTTCTCTGATGGATATCCATCTGTTGAATGTGATGTTTTCTATTGATGCAAATTTCATGCAAAGAAATGTTCCTGTTGGAAATGTGTCCAGGGGATACATTTGTGCCCTGTATATATGTAGTGTACGTACCTGCCTTTTCTGTATATACCAGCTGTACATATGTAGCTTGCTTTATGGGATGCTGCGTGATCCCTGGTTAATATTCTTTCTCTTGACTAGTGGCTGCTTTTGGAATGCTTGTGTCTTACTGCTGGCCCAGCAGCAGTGTTGCAGTGCATCACTTTTGAAAATGAAATGTTTCTGTTTGATCTTAGGCTTTATAGGAATTAGTAAGTTTATCCAAGTCTGGAAGGTTATTTGGTTTTAGGCCAGTTGGTTTATTGAGAAATATGCTTACCCAACAGGGTGTAAACTATTGCACCCTAATTATTGATTTTTATTTTCCCTGTGGGTGCTGATTCAGTCAAGTGACTGTGATTGAGGTAAAGGATGAGAGGATGCTTCTGTGTCTAGTGCCTGTCTGCAGTTAACTACACTTTCTATAACATCACATCATTGAAAAACTCCACTCTTGTCTTTATTTCCTGCACAAACACTATCAGCAGAATGAAGAGCAGATTCCAGAAAGTCATATGTGTAAATAATACCCTCCTTTCCTAATTAGTGTTTGATTTACTAAAATGATATGAAAATGAAAAGAATATTAAGGAACAAGTGAAAAAGCAGGTCTGCTCCAGCTCTAAGCTTTGTTATCAAAGCAGTGTGGTGGGAGATCAGCTTTAACCATGTTCTCTCTGGATAATTGTGTAAGATGAGATCAACAGATGACCAATAAAACACAGGTCAGCAAGCTCATTGTTAGGAAACCTTGAAGTTTAGAATCAAATTTGATCTGCCTCTATTCCTTTCTTAGGGCATCTTAACAAAAGGGAAAATAGGAATTTTGTGGTTCATTTGGCTTAAACAGTGAGGTCTGACATACTGAATATTCCTTCTATTTTCCATGTGGGGCTGCTCATGGTGTGTGCTTTGCTTGTTGACACCCTTGCATGCATAAACCAGAAGATGTGCAATTGCAGATTGCATATTGAACCCTGAGATGCAGATCATCTCCTGGACATCCTGATTTTCAGGGTGCAGTAGTAACAAAATGATGAGTAGTAATGTTAGTAGGAAGTGGAATTGCTGCTTGTTGTAGCTGTCATAAGCACCACTCTGGCAGTGTGCTATGCATCTCAGCTTGGGAGCCTCCTTCATCCTGAGGCAGTGGTCAAAGAAGGGGTAAGTTACTCAAGGACAATTGGCGGGAGGAGATGTACATGCTCTAAAGCAATAATTTGTATCAGTAATGGATGTTCAGGGTGAAATTATTACTTTGCTGACATGGAAGGCAGTGCTCCTGTCAGTTCCAACTGAGTGAAGATTTTTGTCCCAAAACAGTGTGCATTTCTGTATAGTTTAAATTTGTATGGTAGAGTGCTGAGGTTGATGTTTGAAGTTTAACAGTATGGAACAAGTTCTGGAGACTGTGGAAAGTTGCCCAGTAGGATTGTTAGAATTGGTTCTCCCTCCCACCCTTAAGCTAGATCCGCAAGGGCCTTGGTTGTTCAAAAGATGGGAACTTCCTTAGGGGTTTTATGCACTCACCTGTTTTATACACTGTGTGTTAAATAACTACAGGCTAGAAAGCATTTGTTGCTCAGAAGAAGGGACTGAATAGCAGGATTCACACTGCTCCTTTCACTATATCTTGCGTCCTTCTCTTTGACACACCTTGCTCTTGTCAATTCCTTGACCTTGCAGACTGTGCAAAAGGGTTCCAGGCAGCCTTTGGTGGGAGCTGCTGAGACACTGCTCAGCCTCTGGTCATCCTTGGAATACTGTAATGCAGTGTGGGAGATGCTTTGCTTTTTTTGGTTTTTTTTTTTTTTTTTTTTTTTTTTTTGATGGAAACTCATTATCTTTCAGCAATCTTAAGACACTTGAGAAGTTCTGAAGATGACATTGCAGTGATGTGAGCACCTTTTGTGTGTGAGCTGGTATCTTGGATGCTTGTGCAATTTTTTGTTTGAGGTTTTCCTGCCTGTATGTGTGTGATTGTGTACCTGGGTGCTTTTACCTGCCTTGCATGTCTACTTTCTCTCACATTTCAAAATATTTATTAACTGTAATTGTGGCACATAATTATGGAGAAAACACAACATGCCCATTGATGTGTTTATTAAATGCAAAACGCGCAGTATCTCCTGCCTACTTCTTGTGTTAAAGATCCACTATGAGTGTGTTTCTTCATGTGGTAAAGAGTTGAAGGCCAAAATTAGGTGCACTTGCTATTTATGAGATGGTTTTTTTATGAAGTTAAGGGGAAACAGTAATAGTAGGCTGCTGTTTGAATACATTTGTTGGGGGGTTTTGTTTTTTTTTAATATGCTGATGCATATAGAAATGACACTCCTGAGAAGGTACGCGAGTCTGTTCTAATGCAGTGAAAACTGAGACTTTATGATCCCCTGCTGCAGTTGTTAGTTAGGATATCCCCTGGAAGTAACTCATGTAACTTAGACAGAAAGATTGCATTGTGAAGTGCATTTCAGCGTTGCTGTAAAAGACCTGAGAAGCTCAGGCATTAAAATGAGATTCTTTTCACCATGTTACATCAGCGCGGCAGTGATATGTTTGTACCCAAGGGAATGATGCAACAGCAAGTGTGATACTGGGACAGCAGCACAGGCTGCTAGTGAGTAACTACTGTGCAGGAGAAATCTGTGCATTTCATGCCTTGGGAGTAATGAGGTGCACCAGCAATCCTTCAGCTCAGGGTTGCAATGTCCTTTCTCTGTTTTCTGACTTGCTGTTCTTTACCCCTGTAGTTAAAAAATGGATACTGAGATTGGAAAGCCTGCAGTCTAGGTAAGTGCCACAGGGCGTCACTGGAATACAAAAGAAGTAGCAGACTTGATTGAAAAGGGCTGGAAACCTTGCTGAAACGGCATGCTGGAAACTGCTTTCTCTTCAAGCTCTTTCCATGAACATTTGTGTTCTGTTTGCACTGGTCCAAGTGACTAAGGTCTTGGCGATCTTGCTGGGTTTGGTACCCGTTGGACCTGTGAGCTGAGCCACACAGTGCTTTACTGAGAGGCAGCTACAGGCTGAAACAGTACTGGGTCTGTGAGGAGGAGATGATGCAATGATCTTCAGCTGAAAGGCCTTCAGAAGGCTTTATGATCTTGAAAAATAGAAATACTGGGTGCCACTTATCTTCAGTTGTTGTTACTAGTGGGTTTCTAAATGTGTGTGTGGTAAGAAAATGTAGGTATAGATCAGCAGTAATGCAGGTGGAAGAACTTGAGGTTCAGAGGCTGTCCATGGCTTTTGATCCTCACCTCAGTACACCACCTGTAACATGGATTTTGATAGTATTTTCTTGACAACACTCTTTTGGTCACAGGTATGTTGAAGACTGAGGTGTTCTTATGCTAAGAGAGTGGTGCACAGTAAGGTCTTCCCTCATCGCCCATTGTGCTGAGAAAAATGTTTATTCAGCATAGGGGATGAAACTGGGGAACTAATGCATCTAGAAAATGATTGCAACACTCTTTCCTTCTCCCTAGCCCTAAAATGTTCAGCTCAATCAGATCTTCTTTCCAGTTTATTGTCAGCCCTACAAATTAGTGTTGCTGCAAGAGTGCGGAAAATGGGATGAGCTGGGTAAGGGGAGAGACATGAAGAGAGAAGGAGAAAGGGGAAAAAATAATGTGTCTGTTAAGTAATAGCTTAAAATTCCAGACTTTTACCCCACCTTCCTCGTGCATGAGTACAGGTAATCTCACGTAAATGAAGACATTAGTTTTGGGAGAGTCTTTGTATTGATCACATATGTCAGTGTAGCTAAAATCCAGTGCTTTGCTAATTCTTAAGTTATTTTTAGGAGAGGGAGTGTGGAAGGGGAATGTCTTGATCCTTAATCTCTCTTGCCTTGGAAATGTCAGTAAAGTATCTTGTGTCCAGTCTATCATGCTAATAAAAACCCTTTGAGTTTGCAGGGGATTTATGTGATTCTCTTCTCATCAGTGCATTAATGGGACGTCTGTACCACAACATCTGGACATCATCTGGAAAGTATTGCCCTTCACTATATGTTGCCCAAACCTTTTGGTTCTTGGGAAGGTGTGGGTGCACACCAGGAATTTAAGATTATAACCTATTTGCATATAACTATTTTAAATAAATTAAAATGCTAGTGTAGGCAACATTGCTGCTTGCCTGAATTTGTTCTCAGTGAGAGAGCATGCGAAATTACTTGTGCAGATTCTCCTCCCCTTGATCTCACTGTCCAAAGTGAAATCCCTGGCAAGGCATGCCTCATCAGCCCTTGGACTTTGGTGTAAAAGTACTGGAGTCTGAGTTTCCTTGTTTAAAATTTACTGTTTGCGCAAACATTTTCTAAACTCTTGTGTCAGCTGTGATGGATGGGAAGTCATGTTTCAAGTTCAGACAAGAAACATAGTGCCAAGGAAAACCCTTATCCTAAAGAATCCCTTTCTTTTTCATATATTAGCTGGCCAGACAAGTGATCGTCTCTTCCTACAGTGTTTTTACTCTGCTGTGTCCTTATTGTGGTGGGTTTTCTGCTGTGCATTCTGCACCTTCTCTGTGAGTGTGGTGTGTAATTGGAAGCTGACCTGGGATCTGCTGGACTGCAGATACCACTTGCAGTTGTGGTGCTGTAATTGGGATGTCTCCAAAGAGCTCCTTGGAAAGTGTGTTCTTACGGACCAGGGAATTTTAAGTCATAGTCATCAAGAGACTTCAAAAGACATCATAACTTTCATCTGGTAGTGTTTCAGTGAGTAACCCTTTGCTTTTAGTTCTTAGTCAAACCGAGATGGCATCAACATGTTCCACAAAGAACATATCCTGGTGTTCCTTCACAAGTTTTGGATAAAATTGCTTATGTTTTAAAGTGCTCCTTTCAGTACTGTATCAAACACGAATAAAACTGCTGGAAAGGCACTACTGACCCTCCTGGTTCTGGTTGATCTCTCTGCAAGGAATGGCTCAGGGTTGGCCTCAGCTGGCTCAGGAGGAGGATGAGAGAAAGGTTGGTCAGGATTTTATCCATTCTCATTCTTTGTAATAGGCATCTTGGAAAATTTCTGTCAGCTAAACAAAGCCTGAACCTAAAGGGGAAGCTTGATTTTCCTTTTAATCCTGGAGTCTTGACTTCATTGAATTGAGCAGAACTTTTATCTTTAATGGGAAGAGAAATGAAACTTAAGTACTGCATACTGCTTTGCCTCCTGTTAAGAGCAAACCTTATTTTTTTCTGTGATGCAAAAGTAGCAAGATGCAGGCGTTTGAAATGGAAGTACATGTTTGCATTTATACATTTGCAGAAACAGAATGAGTTAGGGTGGAGTACTTACTCTTGGTTTTTGTTGTCTCCCATTCAAGGAACTTGTCACCAGTTTTCGTGTGAACTGAAATTTGGATTCTGTTTGGGCAGTGTCTGAGTTGCTTTTTTTTGCAATATTTTGAAATTCTCCACTGTTGTACATTTCCTTAGTTATTAATCTGATTTATTATGTTCTGGGGTAGAGAAGACAGTAAGAGTTTGTAGATTAATCACTTGGGAATATAAATGATTTCTTTTGTCTAATGATCGCTAGTATGACAACTGATGATTAAGATACAGTGGTGTTTTAGACTTTCACTTCTTTTTACTTTAAATGCCAAATGCCTTTTATTTCTATCTGAATCCTTTTACTTTTGTGGTCAGTGTTTGCATATGTATTTAGAAGAGGAGTGTAAAGGATCAGCCTAGCTTTTAATGCCAGGCAATGGGACATATGTGGTAGTAGCAGAATTATTTTTCATGCCATAGCTCTTACCTGTGCAAAGAAAATTTGTGGTGGTGTGTATACCTTTGTACCACCTCAGCTTGCAGAAGAACGCATCTAAAAAGGTTGAAGTTTTGATTGCATCAACTATTTAAAATGTAAGTAAAAATAAAGCAGTTTTCTGTGCTGTGAAACAACAGGAGTGAGTTAGATACTGAAGTGTTGTACTGCAGGAATGGGATTGATGTGAAAAGGGGTGGTGTCTCCATAAAGATACAGTGAAGTGGTTGAGGGAATTGGCTAAAAATGGGCTGTGCGGATGTGCCATCATGGTCAATGTGCAACAGGGAAACATAAGGGTAGTGCATACAGGACAAAAGAAAAGGTAGAAATTGTTAAATATTAACAGATTTGGGAGAGTTTTGGAAAAATGTGAGAAACTGAGGATGTTTGTTTTCCAACCTCCAGTCAATTAATATTTAACCAGTGGTCCTGGGTGACTCATCTCTACTCCTTGTAAATGAAATTTTGAGTTTAAACAAGAGAGAGTTATCAGTGTAACCAAGGAATTATCTGGGAAATAAAAAAGGAAAACCTCCTCTGGCAGGCAGGGAACTTGATTTGGCTAACCATGGGATCTGGCAGGCACTTTGGCTGATGTGGGGAGAAATCCCGGGGGTTGTGGACTGAAGTCACATGGTGGCCAGTTGAGATCAGCTTTGCCAGCTGTTCTGGTTAGGTACTTCAGGACTAAGGCAAGCACATATCCAAAATTAGCTTCTGGACATGGTGCAGGAGAAGAGAATGTGTGCAAGATTTATCGAGGCACTCTGCCTTCCCACAAAGTGTCCCATTTGGATTCACCGATGCTTTGCTGACCAACTTACTGCTCAGGAAAGTGGGGCAGGGTGGTTATGAAGCACTGGGTGGTGATGCTGTGGCAGGAGCACAGACAGCTGGACTAGTGGACTTGCACCTCTGGGGCTTCTGTACAAATATTTTGTATTCTGCTCTTTAATTCCCTGTTTGATTTGGTGATTTGTTCAAGAGCAAAGGTGAGCAGAACAGGCTAAACCTAATGGCTTGGAGCTCTTTTTCCTAAAACCAGCAGAATTGGTCTTTACTTTGGAAAGCAGCCATCTAGAAGGAACTGAGGCTGGAAAAGATAAAAAATGCTGAGACTGCTCATAAACCTGTTGTTTAGAAACTGTTTTGATGCCAGCTATTTTGATGTTTTTGATTATCCTGCTCCATTACCTTCTTAACTGAAGGGCCCTAGCAAGAAAACAAAATCTGTACTACTTCTAATTTTTGACCCTACTGAAGTTTTTCAGAAGACTGATCAAGTTCTGTACTGTCTAAACTGCCTCTTTATTATCCAGATTGCTAGGCTTGTTTTTCTTGCTAATCAAAATGAGGTACAGTGAAATCAAGATAAGAGTGTATTACTGTATTGTTCAAGCCCTGAACATCGAAAAATAAAATGAAATAAATCATACCATGCAGTTGAAAACCACAGAAATCTCTCTCCTCTATCATTTCCTCAGCTTCTAGTCTGTAGTACCATGCCTTAAATGTAACTTGGGAGTGTGTTTGGGTTCTTGCCTCTTTGAAGTCTCTGTGCATCTAAGAACAAAAATTTATGTGACTTCTTCTCACGTGCTTTGCACTTCCTGTGGACCACCACACCGATTATTTCCCCTTCAAAATATTTCCTTTGCAAAATGAAGCCACCAATGCACCCCTGTAGGAAATTGAAGGGATTTGAGTTGCTAGCATTTGGCTAAAAAAAATAAAAAGAGATTTTCTAGTATGTGTATTTTCAGGCAGAGGCATTGCTCAGGCATGGGGTGGTTGAGTGGGGCTGGACTAATGAATGGATAATGTGCTAAATTAAACATGTCAGGGTGCACTTAATGTTTTTGTCATGTAAGACTAGATATGGGATTGTTTCTTGAAAATCAAGGCAAGTTGTCTATTTTACTACTACTGCTCATTCTATGGCAGGTGTAAATAGAGCCAGTGCCTCAGTAGGATGGAGGCAGGGTGGGGGAAATGAGTTTGGCCTGGTATTTACCAGTGCCCAAAGGGTGTTGTTCAGTCTCTATATTCAGCTTAATATGTCAGGCAACAAACAAGGTAGAACCTTGTTACTTGTGCATGGCTTATAGCGAAAATGAGAGTTATTTCAAATATCTTTCAAATATATGGCAAAAATTCTTTGAACTTCAGTGTAGTAGTCTCTATATGGGCACATGTAATGCTTAGATAAATTTTTTCCTGAAATTTTGATGAGATGGGCAAGTTTCTCCTAAGCATTTGACCAATTGGTATTTTCCATGAGCAAGTCTAGGATGTATATTTGTTGCCTGTTTACACTCAGCAATAATATTTACTTTTAATGCCCCCTCTCCAAGCTTGTGTCACTCTTCTTATTAATAGGACAATTTCTGGAGAGTGTCTGTGACAAGAGCAGCTCTTCAGATGTGCTGGGATTATTTCTTATGAAAAATAGGAGCAGATAGGTTGATGTGGTGGTTCAACCCTGGCTGGAGGCCAGACACCCACAAAAGCCACACTGTCACTCCCCTCCTCAACTGCATGGGGTAGAGGAGATAGAAAAGGCTCATGAGTTAAGGGCAGAAAGAGATCTCTCATGGGCAAGACAGACTTGACTTGGGGAAATGAACTGAATTGAATACCAGTCAAAATCAGAACAGGGTAATGAGAAGTAAAACAAACCTTAAAAACACCTTCCCCTCACCCCTCCCTCCTTCCTGGGCTCTACCTCCTCCCACCCAGCATCACGGGGAGATGGAAATGGGGGACATGGTCAGTTCATCACACCTTGTTCTGCCACTGCTCAGGGAGAGAGGTTGGAGGCCTTTCAGTATTCTACCATGGGGTCCCTCCCGTGGGGTGCAGCCCCAGTGAGTCCTTCCCATGTGCTGCTTTTCTTCAGGAACTGCTGCAGCGTGGGTCCTTCCCATGGGGTGCAGTCCCTCAGGAACTGCTGCTCCAGCCTGGGTCCCCCTCGGGGTCACAAGTCCTGCCAGCAAATCTGCTCATGTGGGCTCCTCTCTCCATGGGTCTGCAGGCCCCTGCTAGGACCCTGCTCCAGCATAGGTTTCCCAGGGGTTCACAGCCTTCTTTGGATATCCTCCTGCTCCAGTGTGGGCTCCTCCAGGGGCTGCAAGTGGATCTCTGCATCCCCATGGTCTGCAGGGGCACAGAGGAATCTTCTGCTCCTCCTTCCTCACTGCCCTTGGAGTCTGCAGGGCTGTTCCTCTCACATGTTCTCACCCTGCTCTTTTCCGGCTGCAGTTGCTTCAGCCCAGTAACTTTTTTCCTCTGTACATCTGTTATGCCAGAGGTGTTTCCAGCCATCCCTGATGGGCTCAGCCTCCTGGAGTCCATGGCATTGGCTTTGCTGGACATGGGGGAAGCTTCCTGCGAGCTTCTCAAAAAGCCACCCCTGTAGCCCCCTCTGTTCCCAACACCTGGCCATGCACACCCAGTGCAGTTGAGGAGCAGATGGATTGCTGTCTCCCTCCTCAGCCACAGAGCTGTGTGCCTCGTGACACGCTGTGGTGGAGCAAGCACAGCCAAGAAAGCAGAAGTAACATGGGGTGAGATGCAGTGAGCAAAGGGGCTGGATCCCCTTTTTGATCACTAGGGAAAGAATCTATGCCAAAATTCTAGGCTGTAACACACTTAACACACTGATACTGGCTGTTCTGTCAGTACATTTCTACTCCCTCCGTGTAGAGATAAAGTAAGGGAATCACAATCACAAACTCACTGACCATTGACTCTGTTGTCGATTTAGAACTGTGTCTGTAATTTCAGGGAGGAGTGAGAGTTCTGCTGGTGAGATCTGAAGTACTGTTTCATTAAACATTGGTCAAAGCCATTGCTATCCCACTTTGGATTCTCAGCTGTGGGATATTTTCCCTTGAAATTAAGCCAGAATGTGCTCACTTGCATGGAGTTGTGTGCAAATTCCTTTTTTTCCCTTGAGTCTCACTTATCAAAATTTGGAGTTTACTGTACCTTGTAACTAATTTTATTCATTTAACACAGTAGACTTGTTCCAGCCAAAATGTTGGTCATGAAACAGTGATGAGAAATTTTAAGCTTGAAAGAAAATTTTGTAGTTCTTCCACAGGAAATGTAATAAATGACCTTAAAATAGTGTCTTATCTCATGTTTAATACAAACTTCAACTCTTGTTTATCAGTTTTTTTCTTAAGAAATGAATGAACATTCAATCCTTAAGAATCAGAGAGCTGAAAGACTCCCACGTTCATGTGTTGATCTTCTTTTGTATTTTTTTCTTCACAGTGACATTTTAGGTCTTGCCTACCTGAAATGTGTTATCCTTAAAATAAGGCTTTGCATTAGGATGTGTTTTGGGGAAGGAGCAGCTGCTCCCTTTGGAGTTCCCTGTAGTTCCAGGGACACTGAGAGCCAGGGTTGCTGCAGCTGGAGGAGGTCCTCATCTGAGCTGCTCCCTCACAGGTGATGATGTAGGTATTGTTCTTGTAGAAGTCAGGGAATGGAGATGTGCTGCATTACACTGTCCTAAAAACCTTAGTTTTGCTAATATTTTGGGTCAAGAAATGATTTCTTACCAGGTTAGGTGCCTTGTTGGGTTTTGTTGGGTTAGGTTTATTTTTTGGCTTTGGTTTCAGCAGCGAGCTTTTGAAATGAGACCTGGGATTTTTGACTTGAGTAAAAAAGCAAAAAGGTTAAGTAGCTGGTTTTGATTTTCATGTATTTACCATTAAGCAGAAATGGATCAAGACTTCTGTACATTAGGAAGCAGTGAGACAAATGACAGTGACAACATTTTATTTTTGCCATACTCTTCTTTAACTATATGCTCCATGAGGCAGAAGACAGAGCCACTTAACAATGGGCCCTAATCTTCTAAGTGGCCTCGAGTTTCTCTGTGGCAGCTTTTGACTTGGAGCTGAGCTAGGAAGGTCACCTCAGTATTCTTGTCCTTGGAAGGACACTGTTGTGCCTTCATTGAAAAGCCCTCACAGTAGGATGATTTATTTCATCAAAGATTTCAAGATTTTAAAGACATTTGTTGCCTGAATGTAGGTAGGGGTTAACCATTTGTAAAATGTACAGATTAGTTCACTGCTTTACATTCTCATTCTCTTGTGAAGTGACCCTGTATAGATACTGAGAGGATCTCTTCTGTCCAGGAGGGCATACTGCCCAAACCTGAAAAGGGAAAAAAAATTGTTAGACTGATTTTTTTTTTAAAATTGTTGTATTTTGAGGCTTTTTTTTTTTGTTGTTGTTGTTCTTACAATGTAGAAGGCAATTAATTGCAGTAGCCCCAGAGAGCTCTGCTCTTTTGAGGTGTCATCGAGGAGTTTGGCATGATACTAAATATGCTTGCCCTCAGGCATGCTCTTGTTCTACAGTTAATGATGGTGCCTAAAGGCGATGCTGTAGCTAATGGATTTTTTAAAAACTACATGAAGTGGGTTGTGCTTAACTCCTGTGCCCCTGCTTTGAGAAACATGTTCCTCAGGTGACATAACTTATAAACCTTTGACATATCTCCGTTAGATTTTTTTTTTTTTGGTATGTTGACTTCTTGAGGGGTGTGTGTACGTGTGTGTATATCCATGTATATTTATACACACACACACACACGCGCGTTGGACAAAACACCGGAGGATGCAGAGAAGCAGATAATCTTCCAAGCACTAGAGCAGATGGGCCAAGACTCCATGGCTTGCCTAGTTTTGGCTGTTTAGGTATTAGTAGAAGTAAGACTTGTTGCCAGCTAGACATGCATGTTCCTTGTAGAAAGAGATTTTTAAAATACTTCTGTCTGTACAAGCTTACTGTAAAAGCAAATGGTAATATTTTCAAGAGTAATTAGGGATACTGGGATTATTTGATTTTTGGATACTTGGTTTTAACATTGTCTTTAAACAATAAAGACAATTGTCTCTAAAATAAAGACTCCTTTGTAGTATCCCAGTAGTGGAAGCATCTCTGGTGTCTTGGGTTTCAGCAGATGTGGAGCTTCCAGTGCTTTACACTGCTGGTCGTTATATGGGTCACATGGCAAAAGACTGTACACTGAAACACATAAAGGTGACTCCTGTGCTGTGCTTTGCTGTGTCTGCTTCTGGGAACAGTTAAATTCAAAGGGAAAAAAATGCTTTAAGAATATCTTAAACCACTGCAGTCTTTTATTCAGTGACTATCTGTCCCTTTTCAGTGAATGTTAAAAACACAGTCACAAAGTTGAATCTTCACTGTTCCCTGCTTTAAATGCAAACAAATAGTCATTGCGTAGTTATCTTCTGATGTCTTTGAAAGGAAGCTATTTCTGCAAAGTAAATGCAATCTCTCTGTTATCTGAGTGAGCAGCTATCCAGTGCATGGCTGAATCAATCCCTGCACAGAGAGGATGCCTGAAATACAGTCCAGAAATGTTCTAGATTCATCATTTCTTAATAGAGGGATCAGACTGATTCATTAGTTTTGGTTTTTGGTTGCATCTGGTAAACCAGCCCTCACAAAAGATATGGAAAAGTAAAATAAGGAAACGTGCTGCTTTCTTTTTCCTTTTTTTTCCTTCTTAAATGAACATTTGATTATTATCAAAATGACATTTGTTGCCTTGCAATCATATAGCTCTGTATTAAAGTGAGGCAGTCACTGAAGAACTGCAAGTTTGAAGGGTATTTGCTCTGAAAGCTTGCAGACAGCAAAATTTCTCTGGCCTGTGTGAGGAAAGTGCTTGGCTTGGGCTCGGTCTCTGCCTGTAGGATGGGTACCATGGGGACTGTTGTTCAGTACTTCTGTGCAGGTTGTACGTAGGGTTCATTTGCCTGTGCTAATGGATGGGAGAACATCGAAATGGTTCTGTACATAACTGGAACACTCTGCATGGAGAGGCTGATGAAGAGAGGCTGATGTCCTCTCCGAGGCGAAGTGAGACAGTCTGGCTCCTCAGGAGGGTATGGAATATAGCTTGAGCTGATGTAATAGCTCCCTCCTGTCTTGAGGAGGAGGATGCACCCACCCACATTCCTCCTTGGCATGTCCCTCCAACCTCACCGAGTCTGACATTTGTCTGACCCTGTGTGAAGCTGATTTGTGTTGCTAACACGGAAGAGAGCTCTTTTTGTACCAGGTTAATTTTCTACCATTAATAAACCACTTTGGTCTGTTGCTCTGTCAGACAAGTGTCAGGGGTTGGTACAAGAGAGGAGGTGGATGCAGGGCCACCACCCCTTTGTGACAGTGATTAACTATTAGGAGGGAGCTGATAGAGCTTCATGCCAAGGCTTTGCTTCTCTCGTACTGGGTGTTGCTGTTTGATGACCCAGTCGCTTCCCCTTTACTTTGTGCTGGTGCCAGCGCTTGTTTGGGTGATGTGCTGAAACACGCTGGCACCTAACCTGCCATGAAACTGTGGTCTGCAGGTGAGATGAAAGAGATTTCCTTGTTTTTCTCTTGCTGAGAATCAGTTTCACAGAGGACTTAGCTCCCTGATGGCATTAGCCTGGCGGGTGTGTACGGGCATCCTGTGGCACACACATCGTGCTGTTCCTGGAAGCATCCATACTTTTAGATGAAGTCATGACTCCCACATCTGATTGTAGCATTTGATGAGTAAAACAGGTCTAGTAGATCATACTTCTGCAATTTATATTGTTGGCCACGTGTATATTGTCCATTTCAGCTGCACTGTTAGATTTTTATCAACAAACTACAGTAAGAAATTTGGACCCAACAGTAAGTCCATAGTGGAATAAAAATAGATTTTTTTTTTTTTTTTTGGCCATGACTGCAGCTGTTCTGGATATCAAAGACTCTTATTAATTCATTTTTGTTTTTAAAGTCATTGGATAGCCTGTTCATTCTTGGCTGTTTTCTTCTGTTTCTCCCCCTGTTAAGTGATTGCACAACTTGACATTAAGATCAATAATTCCTCATTGATAATTGCTCTCAAGCTATGACATCAGGATTTTCTGGAAATATAAATTCATAGTGCTGATAGCAGACTATGTGATTTCACTCTGGAAAGTGGCCAGTACAGTTGGACTCCCTGATGTACAGGATGCAAGGGAGGAGATGATACAACATTACTCTATGAATGTGCCTGACACATTTGGTCTGTGTTTTCGAGGGACTGATGTGTTATAAGAGCACAGTCTGTAATTCAGGTGTGCTCTGATGAAATCAGAGCATCTCCTTGCTGTTAACTGCTCGAATATCTTGCTGTTCTTATTCAGCTGTCTTGTTTCCTGCCTTTGTATTATTTATTTATGCCTAGCGGAGTGATTAAGTGCTTCTTCCAAATATTGCTGTAGGGATTAGTCTGCTATAGGATTTTTCCTTCTGGCCTTCCCACAGTTCCTGGCAGTTTAGTATGTGGATTTCAGAGGCCTGGTGCAGACCTGCATTGAGGCAGTGCTCTGCTCTGAAGCAGATGTATTCAAAAGGATTATCAGGAACATTCTTTGCTTGCACGTGGGTGGAGTGGGCTCAGTGTTTAAGTGAGACAGACTATGGCAGGCGGCTCCAGAAGTTAGGAATTGCAATTAGATGCTGGAACAGTCAACCACAGGATACTGCCGGGGCCAAGAATTTGACAAGGTTCAAAAAGGAGTTGGATGTTTGCTTAGGAATAGAGGGAGTTGTCAGAATAAATGATTACCAAAAGTTTTGGAGGGAGTCTCAAGCCTTATGTTTTTGGATCTGTGCTGGTTTCTAGGTATCAAGTGAGGTTACCTGTCTTCTGCTGATTCCTGGGCTGCTTATATTCCTATTAAGGAGTATTAATGTGATTAATATTACTAATTCCTCTTAGGATGCAGGACTAGTCAGTCCTCTAGTTATGCTCCACTTTGGGAGTTCTCTTTTTGAAAACTACGCCTGAGGCTTTTGGGGAACTGGGAAAATTAAATTGGCAGGTTTGACTTGCAATGCAATTATAACCTCTTGGTTTTATACATTTTAGGGGAGGGCTGCTTGTGGTAAGAGATATGTACACCCTCAGCAGTAATCCCATTGCTGTGAATACCCAAACTGCCTTGGGAAGGAGTCGATTTGGGTGTTAGGGACTAACTTTTAGGCAGTGCAAGGTAGTGTCAGGGAGTCGCAAACTGGAACAGTGGGGCAGAATCATTCTCTGCTAACAAAGTTAAGTGTGTCCCTGAGCTCAGGCTGTGCACTTCCCCCAGACCTCAGCCTGTGTCTTTTGCAAGAGACTCTACTGGGCTTTGTAGCTTTGTCTGTACCTCTTCAGAAAGCTTTTTAGTCTTAAACATACACATTGTACACAACTCAAGCATTGCAGTGGTCTTTGGGGAGTGGCATGAGCCCAGCAGGTTTCATGTCCTGATGTTCAGCTGGCTTGCCAAGTTCAGTTGGAGCTTAAAGCTGGTTGAAGGCAGTCTTGTTTTCCCTACTCCCTTGTGTTATCCCTACCTCTGATGCAGCCAGACAGGGAGCTGAGCCAACTGAAAACTTAACCGTAGTCTCTCTAAAATAACACTGGTTTCTCTTAAACCCATTTCCCTGAGCTAGCTTTCCACCTAGCTGTAAAGCAACAGTGATGTAAAGGCGAGGTCAATATAATGTATTTGGGTTGTATATGGGGATGTAAGACAGCAGCTTTGGTTTGAATTGGCTTACCTTGTACGCTGAAACACAGTCTTTCTTCCAGCAATCCTGGAAACAAATTCAAAGCAGAAACAAGTTGGGGGGTTTATACCCTTACTTGAAGTGTTTGAGCTTAGGCTTCCATGAACTGTCCTCATCTGCAAGAGGTTATTGATTTATTTATTTTGCTGCCAGTTTTAAGAGAAAGGAAAATGAGTTAAAAAAATCATATGGTTAATTCCATTGCTTTTGGATAAAAATGGAAAGGACAGAATTTTCATCTTCTTCCTATACTTGTTGGAA
Source organism: Lanius collurio (assembly GCA_020086605.1). Classification (NCBI taxonomy): domain Eukaryota; kingdom Metazoa; phylum Chordata; class Aves; order Passeriformes; family Laniidae; genus Lanius; species Lanius collurio. The sequence goes on along the minus strand of JACBWW010000009.1, from coordinate 32,632,764 downwards.
AGACCTGTTGCAAATAAGAAAAGTGATATTGTCAAGGGCTGCTCATTAATGTTTTCTATAGCAGCAATATCATTTCTTGATAGTTAAATGGTGGGATTTTACACTGTGCTTCTACCAGTATTAAAATTTTTCCTTAGGAAATAACAATGGAGTGGAATTAAACTTTCAAGATTTCAGGGTGTGCACAGCACCATGGGTGAATGAATGAATGAAGCCTTGCAGCATATGGTCCGATGGTTGTGGCGAAGTTGACATTTGGTTGTAGGGAAAGTCACCATTTTTTAAATCGTTTCAGTGATGTGAGTCAAAGACATTGATGCCTTCAATATAATATCATTAAAGAAGGGAACTTGAGTTTCTTTACATTGTTATTTTTGTGCTGCAGCCATAGTTGAGAAGTAATTACTTTCTCCAGAGTAAGGGTTTTCTGCCCTGTGATTTCCTGTGTTTCCAACCTGTCTCGGTGTCTGGCAGTGGCTGGGTAAAAGTTAATGTCTGGGATGCAAACTGCTTCCTCTCTTCCAGGTTCTCTGCTGAGGTCACCACTCTCTCAAATGGAACTCTTGCAGTGAAACCTGAAGGATAGAGACAGAACTCTTCAACTCCTGCCCCACCTGGTTAAACCAGGACAGACTGGTTAAAGCATGCACAGAGATGACGGTGCTATTGCAAAATGTGTGATGACTCTGCTTCTCCTTTTTAAAGTGTACTGAGACCTGACAGTGTTCTGGTCTCAAAACTGGTGGAGTCTGCCGAACATGTTTTGTGGTGTCAGTCTGTTAGAGAGGAGAGTGCATTCCTAAAGACTGAACATAGGTAGGCTGAAGATAAATAGCTGTGAATTTTGGTGTGCTCAGAGAGAAAGGAGTGGATGCAGTTGTAGAGCTTGGAATGCTTTTGGTAAAGAGGACCAGAGCAGGGCTTCATGCCTTTCACTTGAAGGAGAGGAGGGTGAAGTTGCTCCTGTTGAAAAGACAAGCTCTGCATGATTGTTGAAGCCAGTGGGTGCAGATGGCAGGAGATGCATGATTCATGCAGGAGGGGGATTTGTAGCTTGCTCCTGTGTGGTCTCGGGGAAGTGTTCCTGTGTACAGCAAGTCTGGATGATGATCATGCATGATTTTGAAGAACTTAGGTGGGCATCACAGAAATTGTAAGTGGAAACGCCTGTGTTTACCTTAGTTCTCTCTAAGGAAAGACCTGATGGTGATTGAAGTGTTCTGCTTGAATTATAGTTGTCGTTATCAGCCACAAGCACTGAAGAGTTGCATGCTAACTACAAAAATTGCCAATTAGACATTTTGCTTTGTAGACAAAAATCAGAAGGCAGATGGAGAAATATGGGAAGAACATGTGTTTTCAAGCTCTCTGCAGCCACCATGTCTAGAAGTGTAGGAGATAGTCCTATAACTTTGCTAATACTGAAAGAAAAAATACTACATGTCCTGAAATTTGCAGTGCAGTTATGGAAGTAGCACTGAATCTCAATGTGTGGGATGGGTGTGTGCATACGTTCACATGTACAGTAGTTACAATAGCCTGAAATTTGTGTCCTGACCACAGTAAGCTTGTTCCATTTTTCAGGAACTAAGAAAGGAATTTGGCCCCATGAATGAATTTGAAACGGTCTCAGAAGCATTCCTTCATGTTATAAGAAACATTCTTATAGCATTCTGTGGTTGCAGGTGGTGATGGCCGTATACTAGAATGCAAATGGTGTGCTCCTTGATGCTGCAGCTTCTCTTACCCAGGCTGCACTTGATCAGTTTGCATTAACCAAGTGGGAGAAAAGAGGCAGAGTGCAATCACTGAGTTAGAGCTGGGTGTAACTTAACAGTCTTGTTCTGGTAGCAATTCCATGTACTCTATGTTGGAAGGATATAATATGATCCTACTGTAAAGGGGTAATGTTCTGAGAAATTTATAATGTTCTTTAAGAGTAGCAGAGATTCTTCTTTGGGTGCCTATTCCACTGCTGGATCACTTTCATAGTAAAAAAGAAAACCAAAACAAAACCAAAAGAAGCTTATGTTTATGTGTTTCAGTTTTTGTCCACTACCTCTTACCCTTTCACTCTGTACTTGAGAAGAGCCTGACTCCTTCTTTTCTGCCTCCTATCAGGTGTTGATTGTAGCTGGGATTCTCCTCCAAGCCTTTTTTCTTGAGGATGAGCAGTTCCAGCTCGCTCAGCCTTCCCTTGTGGGACAGATTTGTAGCTCCTTAATGACCTCTGTGATCCTTCGCTGAACTTATTGCCAGCATGTCCATGTCTGCCTTGTGCTGGGAAGCTCAGCACTGGGCTGTGCTGGGCAGAATGGAAGGGAAGGACCACCTCCCTCGATCTACTGGCAGCTCTTCCCAGTGCAGCCTGGGATCTCTTGGCTGCCTCTGCTGCAGAGGCTTGCTGTTGGCTCATGTTCAACTTGCTGTCTGTCAGTGAGTCCTTCTCTGCAAGGCTGCTCTCTCCCCCAGCATGAGCTGGTGCCGGGAGTGACTCCTCCCCTGGTGCAGAGCTCTGCATTTTGTGTTGCTGAACTTCATGAGATTCCTATCAGCACATTTCTCCAGCCTGTCAAGGTGCATCTGAATGGCAGAGGTGTTAATCAGCTATTTTGTGTAATCTGAAAGTTTATTGAGGGGACTCTGTCCTTTCATCTAGGTCGTTTATAAACATGTTAAAGAGTATTGGCCCCAGTATCATACTCTGGAGTCACACCACCAGTAACTGTCCTCCAGCTGGACTTTGTTCTACTTACCACAACCCTTTGAGCCTGGCAGCTCAGCCAGTTTTCAGTGCACCTCACTTTTCTCCAGCCCATTTAGACACTGTATGAAGTTAAAATCTGTATCAGTAAGTAAGGACCCATCAAATCATTGCTAATTAAAACGTCCAGATAAATATTTCTGGAAACAGGAGATTAAAAAGAGATAGTAGTGCAGAGGCAGAGACAGAAGGTTACAAAAGAGCAGGGAGAGGAAAGGAGATGGATAAATAACAGCTTTGAGTGGGAATTCTGCTAATGAGCTGTGGCTTAAGTCTGTAAGAGACTTTGGAAATGTGGACTGATTTTTGGAGGAAAGGAAGTCAAAATGTTAGGAAGGAAAAGTTCACAATCTTGTTTGGAGATCTCAAAAAGCTGCATAGAAAACTTGAGCCGTGCCATGGCTCAGTTTCACAAAGACAACTGGATGAAATAAATGTCCTGGATTCAAACCCTTCTTGTCCCCATAGGAGAACAACTTTCCTTTGATTATTGTTGATTTATACAAACTTTTCTCTCTTGAGTATGGGAAATGATCCTGTATTTAATTATTAGGCATTGTGGACTTCAAGGTTATGCATCACATTTATCTCAGCTGGTTCTGTTTCAATTGATACTTGTTGATTTCATTGAAAGCAAAGCATCTGATAAGATGTCTTGTTATCAAGGTTCCTGTGAAGCTAAGTAAACCCCTGAGACATCACTGTTATATGTTTTTTAATCCCTATTGTGAAAAAAAAGTGTTTATTTTCTTCACAGGCATATGAATTCCTGTATTGCAACTCTCACCTCCCTTGCTGCATGGGATGTGTCCTTCTGGAGGACAGCTCTGGCAAATTCTGCAGTCAAACTGTCTGTTGAAACAAACCAGCCAGGGAGGTGTCAGTCGGCCAAACGCCACTAAAATTAGATGGTTAATTATAGTCAAGGTCGTTTGGGAATTTGTGTTCCTGTCAGTCTTTCTGTGACCAAACATCCTATTTCTGGGTAGTGGAAATACTCACATACTTCAAATACCATAAATAAGGATACCCTAGAAAAAAACCCAATCCTAAAATGAGATACAGGTGTGACTTGGCACCCAGGTTTCCTCTGGAGCTGCATCCCTACTTGTCAGCCAAGACTCATTTCACTTTTAGGACTGATGAGGTAGCATCAAATGGATGTGCTTCTATCCCTCCAAATACATTCCCCCTTTTTCTACCCAAGCTCTGTCTGGACACTGTGTTAAGATATATTACAGTGCAAATACTTGTAAGCAATTTTGTGCTAAAAATGTTCTTTGTGTATTCTGGAAAATCAGTCAGTTTTTGAAAATTTTTGAAATGGTATTTTTAGACTGGTGTACATTGTTTGTGTAGAGTTTTTATGACATGCTTGTTCATACGACAGGTTTGTTGTGTTTCTGTGTGAGGTGTTGGTGCATCTGCCTGTCTGTTTAGTCGTGGAAAGGGACAGGATAACCTTGAGGGCAATCTGTTGCAATAGTGGTGTAGCATCTTATCAGGCCTTCAGAGCAATTGGAGAATTTCCATTTATTTAGGCTGGCCTTCTTGGAAAGAGAGAGGGGATCTCAATGAGATTAAGCACTCTACTTTGCAAAATTTGTATTTGATGACTTTATTTTTCAGCTGCTTCTAATATTTTACAGTTTCAAAAGAACTGCTATGAAAAGAGGAAGTAAGACCTTGATCTTCCAAAATATCTCTCTAAAATATGGCAACCTTCCCACTGAAATTTGATATAAAAAAGTCTCATTTATTGATTAAAGTTAATTTGAGAGCCTGGATGTTACTTCCTTGTGGTTTGAGAATGTATTTCTTGCCTGACCTTGACTATGATTGTTACTTATACTCTGCCTACTTCCATCAAAGCAGTCAAGGCTTTTAGAAAATCAGGTGATGAGAAGGAACTGTCTTGGTTGTTAACATTTTCTGTATGAACTAGAAAAAATAATAAAGGGAACTACAGAAGAACAGAGCTTGCTGTTATGTAAGAGGATGTTGCAGGTAACCCTGTGGTAGCAGGTATCACTGGGATTTGTGAACTTGCAAGAGCAGTTGGATCCAAGTGATATTAGAGACACCGCTGTGAAGTGGAAAGGTTGAAGAACCCAAGGGCAGGTTGACTGGCCTGTCTAATCACTGGATTCCTGTGCTGTGCTTGAAGCCAGGTTGTCATCTTGCCTTTCTTCCTTCTAGTAGCCTCCTCTAAGTTACGGTGGCAGGGAGTAATTTCCTGTGTTGTTTTTTCTCGGTGCTTCTCATGCTCTAGTACAGCTGGCATATGTTCATGGTAGTACTCAAAATGGAATTTTTTTCTTCACTTTCTTTCTGAAGGTACTTGTTTATTGTCACATATAAGCTAAAATAACATCGTTTTTGCAAGCTTTTAAGAACAGCTGTCACCTTTACCTGAACACTGGAGGAGCTTTTAGGATTGGTTTCCTAGAAAAGTGGGAGGCAGTAGGTTGGTGCTAGCAGATCATCTTCCATTTGCAGCACACCTTTCCTTCTGAGTAACAGTACCAATGGATTTTTCTTGCTCCCCCATGACTCAGGGAGGGATGCAGTTGTGGTTGCAACATATCCATTATCTGTAAGTTGAAGTTTTTGTAGAGTGCTTTCTCTTTGATGGAGTTGTGTGTAAGAGCTACTCAGGGTAAAAGGTGTCTATTTCCAGTCGTTATTCACTGCTAGACATTTCCAGGGCTCTTGACCTTTACTCAGCCCTTTAGGTTTTGTCAAAATGTTCTCTCCTTCTTGCTTTAATAGATTGTCCATAGGTTCCATGTTGCTGGGACAGACAGCAATGCCTTTCATTCAGTACTAGTTGTCTGAAGGCACAGGTTGATGTACTTCAGATGAATGTCAGCTTGGGTAAGGGGTATGGGGAAGCATGCCAGGAAAAAGATCATTTGCTTCCTTTCTCTCAGAAAGCTGGTGGCTCGTGAGGAGAGGATGGATAAAGGAGGGAGAGGAGAAGAGGAAAACATCTGAGGTTCTTCGTCAGGTGAGAGGAAGGTACACCAAGCCCATTAATCAGCTATGCCTGTTCACAACTTTAGAGCATGCTAGGAAAGGATATAAGAAAATTTGTGAAAAAAAAAAAAAGAAAAAAGAAGAAACCTAAGGTTAAAAAGATATAGGTCTGCACTCCTGAATTTGTTCGCATACGCTTGGTTTTGTTTTTTTATTTTTTCTTCTCTGCAGTATCAGCTTTTTCTTGTTCAGAGAGAGACAAACAGACTCTTGTTTGAGGGGGAGGGGGTGGTGGGAGACCCGGGTAAGCAGCAAGGAATGTCCTGTTCATGGCCTCACTGGCTCCAGGTCGAAGACATGCAAGGGGGAGGATTTTAATGTATAATGAGCAGCAAAGTGTCAGAAAACAAATGACAATGAAAACGAAATGCAGCCAGTAACTTTGGGGCTCTGACACTGAGCAAATGTTTATCAGAGGAAGATTCTGCTGGACATCACCGGATAAGAATGAGTTGATGTCACTCTTGGCAAGGGTGGGAGCTCGTTTTTTTCCACACAAACAGCACAACACAGCAAGAGAAAGGAGAGGGAAGGGTGGGAAGGAGGGGAGGGGAAAGAGGAAGAGGAGGAGAGAGCTGTTTGCTATAAATTGTTCTAATAAAATTATATTAAAGCATGGCTTGTTTTGTTGGAAGGGGTCTCAGTGCTGGGACATAAATAGACAAAGGTTATGGATGCACCAGGGCTCTGCCTACACTGTGGCTCTGCAGACCTGTACACAGATTCCTGACAGCTGTTGTGTAATTTGCTTTGTCTTGCTCCCAGTCCAGAGTGTACTACAGGCTTATTCCTGTGGCCCTTGTTCAACAAAACCTCATTTGGCTTCAATGGGAATTTCTGCTTGAATAAAGAAGTTCAGCTTTTGTGACCTCTGGTAGTTTCTGTGCCTGGCCAATGAATAGGACATCCACTCACCCTCAATCTCTGTATGTCCTTATTTTAAAGCTTCATCATATTTTATGCTTCAAGTAATGCAGAGTTTTCTCTGTAGAAAAAGAGACTTAAATCACATAGTTAGCAGAACAGTGAAAGCTGCCTTTCAACAGGGACCACTCTGTTGCCAAGGAGTAACTGGTAAGTATTTGGTGAGTTTGAAGGTGAGCAGTCTTGGAAAGCACCTCAGAAAAGATGTAGATATGTGGAGTGGATGTAATGATGAGCCGTTCTAGAAAAAACTACTTCTAGAAACAAAACGAAGAATCTTCTACAACTGAAAAAACCATGGGAAATCGTTAACAGCATCTAATCTATGAGTTGTCTGTATTGAAACATCTACTGTTCATCCCCTGTATGAATGCTCCTGTAGAGCATAGAAGTGACAGGGATTTAAAAAAAAATATTTTAAAATGTAGAACAAGAATAGGAGTTGTATGGTGTTTGCTCTGTGTTCATGCATTCTAGTTCGGAGCAGACCGTTTCTAAAGTGACACAAGTAAAACTAGAAAAGAGCTCTCCTAGGCTGGAATAGGTGCCAGTACTGAACCTTCCAGGAGTATAGATGTGTGGTACTTTCTGTGTCATATATCCTTCCCTTTCCCCATCTTCACCCTGTACAGGTGCTATCAGCAACCTGAGCTGTCCAAATGTCTCTAAGGTGTTTGTATGGATAACAAATAGCCCTTCAGGATACTGAGCATTTGTGGGAAGCTGGGCCATTCTTTTTCAGAATGTTAAAGGGTTTAAGAGCTGGATTGCTGGGAGCCCAAACTTTGCAAATCAGTTTAATAATTTAACATGTTTAGCTGGCTCTCACCACCAGACTTGTAGGGCTGCTGTGGCAGCGTAAGGAGGCAAAGCTTTGTGTTTGACCCTCTTGGTGTATGGGATTCCCTCAGGTATGTGTGACCCTCTGGAGGCTTTTCAGTTTGACCACTTCCTGCTAAACCACACTGTCTCATTCAGAATACTCTGTGTCTAGCATGACGTTGATGGAGCAGATTGGAGTGTTCTCTGGTGAATGACCTCACTGGACTTGTGCACACTTGAGACCTTTGCAGTGACTCAGCTCTGGGCATGAGCAAAGAGCAGTGCACCAGCCTTCAAGGCACACTGGACAAGGAAAAGAAAAACTGTTGTGTTTATGTTGGCTGGAGCCTTTGATAAGGGCAGGCAGTTTGACTTGGGAAGGAGAACAGTCAGGTTTGCTGCATGTTCCACTCCTTTACTGAAAGCTATCAAAATCAAACGAGTCATTTAACTGCTGCTGAAGTGCTGTCCTCCTCTCCTAAACTAAGTCATAAGAAGGGGAAAAAGATCACACATTCGTTAACTACAGAGTTGGATGAAAACATTTAAGAATCTAGTGAATTTTTAAGTGAGTCTTAAGAAGTCAAAGCTCTGGACTTTCAAGTTCTAACGTGTTCTGAATTGTATTATACCGTAATTTTAAAGAAGTTGAGGAGGTAGATACTGTTACATGTTGCTGTTGCTCGCATTTCTGTAGAGCTGGTTTTCCTATTCTTTCTGCAATCCAAGAAGAGATGTGATGTATCTGCACTACCACAATTGTTTTCTTATTGCTTTTAGACTTTCATTGCTAGAGTGGAGATGTGGAGTCGACATATTGTTACGTATTTATATTAGTAAGAACAAGAAATGCTTCATAATTTCAGAACAAAAAATGGTTCTTATGTTCTCACCCCTGTGGTTACAGGTTCCTAGATGATCAAAATTCTTCCCCCCCCCAAAAAAAGTATGGCCTTTACTGAAATCTACCTCAGTCTGTTTTTGTGTCATTTGAAGAAGTGGTGCTAAAATCATTAAGTGGAGATGTTTGTGTAGCACCTGATACGAAACCAGTGTCAGGACCAGCTACTTTGTGTTAATAGCTGCAGAATTAATTGCTGTCAGTGTCACAAACCAAGTTGTTGTTTCAATGAAGAGAAAGTGAGCTTTATGGGCATGTATATATATTAATATTAAACTCAGCAGCTGGGTAACTATTCAGTGATTTTAGTTTTATTTGGCTATTTAGCATATTTTCTAGTATTAGGAGCATCTGGTATTATATGTTCTCGTGTAACATAATTATTCTCATTGGTGGTATTCTGATGCTGTACATATCCATAACATGAGGGATTTTTCTTTCCCTCACAGTGCAGGAAGATGATGCCAAGAGTGAGTTCTGTGCTTGTGGAAGTGCTTTTATAAGCTTGCATGCCAGACTCTGCCCTGGACTGTGGAAGAATGTCTGTCTGTCTGTCTCCAGATCATCCCCAGAGCGGGCGTAGATCTAACAGCTGTGAAAAGGGAGGACATATCTATGGCTTTGTTTTGTGCTGCTTCTGAGACTTGTTGGCCCCCTTGTGAGCCAGCTTGGCTCAGTGGGATGAGGAGATTCCAGGAGTGACAAACAGGTAGTTTTCTGGTAGGTTGGTGAGCTGAATCTATCTGTACAGGAGCTTAGTGAGAACCAGAACTGGAACAGGAATGGCAAGGAGGGGTGGCAGAGCAACAAGATGAATTCCATTTTTGGTTGCAGAGCACCCCAAGATCTACTCAGGATGTAGTTCTGAGAGTGTGTCTTTGACAGGGACAGGGGACTTCTCCAAATGCTGGGAGGCTTTCCAGCTGGAAAGGTGCTATAGGTCTTGTAATGGACTTTATAAATACCTTGAGGGAGATGTGATTCAGGATGAGCAAAACTCCACCTGCCACATATTTAAAAGCTTTATGGTGAAGTCATAAAATGACTGATAATTTCCATGACAGACATAGGAAATAGGTTCATGCTGTGTGTGAGCACACCATCAACAGGCTGTATATAGAAAAATAAAAAATAAAAGGGGATGTTTTTACAGCTGCACTGTTTTGAGGGGGTTAAGTGGAGGAATGAATGAATCGTTATATTCTGGCGATTTCTAACTGCAGAGAAGTGGTGCATGTGCTTGAGTCAGGCTCAAGAAGCTCCCAGGCTTCCTGACCCTGGGCTGTTACTTCCAGCTGGCAAAAGCAGTCCTCCTAGATTGCAGTTACCTAGAAGGACAGGATCACACACATGTTGTCCTTAGGTATTTAAAGCTTGCTTAAGTAGCAGCTTATTTTAATAGTGAGGTGATGCTCTTTCATTATATTTTTACTAATGAGTTCATTTACTGAATTGCAAAAGGAATGTAAACTGAGGAGAAGCAGTTTGCTTTATTTTTTCCCCCCTCCTCTGAGAATTTTAAAACACTTCCTGCTAAGGATTCCTTATTGTGCTTTGTCTTTCTTCAAGGCACTTTTCTCCTTGACAGTATTTGACAGAAGATGATAAATACAGAGGTAATACAGAGCACATTGGGCCACTTACTTCTGTGTAACTGTTGAATGTTTCATGTGCCATAATAAGGCCCTCCAAGCTGAATTATTAGTTTTTTAAAAATACTGTCAAAAGTAAATAGTGCATGTGTTGTACCCTGCTTCCCTCCCCAGCTCAGCTTTTAGGTCATTTCAATATCCTAAATTTAGTTGTTAACATTTCATGCCAGCTCCATGTTTCCCTCTGGACTTCTTAGTAGATAACCACTTACCCTTAAAACCAAGAGAATCCAGTTAAACTTATTGTAAGAAAAAGTAAGGAGCAGTTTCTTAGTTTCTGTAAAGTATATGCTGTATGAGCTATGGATTATAAAATTTTGAATGTTTCCTCAGCCCCACTTGGGCTTTGCTACTCCTGAGTAGTGGAGCCATTTCAAGTCAGCCTTGTAAAGCCTTCAGAGAAGAAATAAGTGTCATCTAAATTAAAACTAGATGTGAAATTGCAGCCCACATTGCTAGCAGAATTGCTGAGTGATGAGTTGGGTTGCGTGTGAGAAAAGGCAAAGTAGAAAATGTCAACTCTGTTGCATTTACAGGTTTACTCTTGTTCTTTGATATATTTTCCTGAATGCGTATGGTAGAGATAAATTATTATTCCTGCTACCTGTGGCCAGAACGTGCCAATAGTATATTTTGGACAGTGCTTCTTTAATGTAAATTTTAAATAATGCTGTTGAAAAACAGGCAAAGGCCATGACATGGCCATAATTCTTTTTATTATGGCAGTGTGCCATCATTCTGTCCACTGTATTGTGCTGGTACAAAACTGATAGGAAGTAAATGAGTTGATGATCTCTGTGAGTCCCTTCCAACGCAGAATATTCTGAGATTCTGTGAAAAGTGTTGATAGATACCAAAGAGAAACTGTGTGTTTCATGTATATGAAATGATGGTTATACCAGCACGAGCACTGGGCTTGGTTTGCAATTATTAAGTATTGATAAAACATTAACCAACAGATCCTATTACTTATTTAAAAGGAATTCTTTTAGTGAAGGTTTTCTCTGCCACTTTTAAAACAGTTTTCTCCATGCATGGAAAAAATCAAAATCTTGGACTTGGTGAGTCTGTCAGTAAATGGCCTGTTGATCAGTCTTGCTTCATGCCATGCTGTGAAAAAATTGCAAACAAGACTCTCAGATTTACATCTGAACTGAAGAAAATGCCCAAAAGTAAACTGACATTGCTGCCTCTTAATTTCTCCAAACTTCTGGGCTCTTGGTGAAAGCAACACAGTATATGTGCCCCCACTGAATTTACCTGGGATTAGTGGGTGTACACAGGCTGGTTATTGTGGAGTAGCAAACGTTACCCAGCTTCACATGGGTGCCCTTGGCTTAGAAGTGATTTTAGATGTCACCTTTTCTCTAAACCACAAAACACTGTTTTTTGTTTGGGTTTTTTGTCTGGGTTTTTTTTTTTTTCTGCAGGTATGGGCTATATCATGTGGATGAATATCCTTGCACTTTTGCCTAAAATAAAATAAAGATTGCTGTGAGGCTTATATTTCATACTAGTCATAGAATCAGTTGCATGGATTTTAGCTTGTAGATTTTTTAAAAAAATATTTAAAAGAAATTGAGTTTATTTGATCCTGTTGTCCAGCTTCTCTTCCATCTACAGCCTAGAAAACTTTGCAGAGAGAGATACAAAAGGTAGTTAAGGTCCCATTTTTTTGAGGAAGAATAGAGGATGCAAAGTTGAGACTCACTCAAGGCTTTGCACACATGAAATAATTGAAGTGACATCTTGTTGCTGCTAAAACAGAGAAGTTCCCCTCTGTCCTTTCCATCCTTCCTTCTCTCCTGGGACTACCTCTACTATTTGACCTCGTGGTGCCCTGATTCCTTTTGCTACCCTAGAGGAAAGAGAGAACCACAGGATTAGTTGTCTGTGGTTTTAGTGGAATGAATGATTTTCTGTGCAGAAGCTGTGGTGAGACACATGATGAGGAAAGTGGGAGCTGGATCTTCCCTTCTGTGGAGCATGAATTTGGGAGTCAGAAGGAAGAAGCCAGTGATTTGGCTTTGGCTTTTATGAACCTTTATTAGATGTCTGACAATCTCTGTAGGAGAGGCCATGTCGATGCTCAGTGCTCAGCTCTTGTGGTGCTGTAGGAAATGAGGCTCCTCTGCTGCCTGTCCTGCTGGCCTTCAGTATTTGAGGGACAGAGAAGGGGAAGGGTGTTCTGTTGCAGAAGTCATCAGGCCAAGGGACAGCAGCTTCCACGTGGTCTCTGATAAATCCCTAATCCCTTGGTGCTTCAGTTCCTTATCTTTTAAGATGATGGTAGCCTTCTGGCTTTTGGGTCTGCAGAGTACTTAGAATAACAGGGTCTGCTGTAGCCTGTGGGTATGACGTGCTTGTATGATCAGATGATGGTAGCTCTTGGGTGTCTCTTGGTGTGTTTTCAAGGAAAAAAGATTGTTGCATAGCAGATACAGTTTATTGCATAGCACGAGAGTATTGTCTCTCACTTTTGTCTGAATAACCCTGTCCTTTTTTTCCACCCTTACATCTGTTCTTATACTTTGAGGTCTGTCGCAGGAAGTTGGCCCTATGATATTGCAACTGTGTAGTCAAACCCACTTTTTTTCCATATTACTTCTGTGCTCTAGAAGTGAAAAGTTAGTGGGGGGATGGACTGAGTAGAATCTTGGCTGCTTTTAGTTGGCAAAGTGCAGCTGTGTGCTTTCTTCAGAGTATATTGTGTACCTTTTTGCCTACCTGAAGCTTCAGAAGAGGCTTCCAGTTTTGTGGCAACCTCTAACAACTTTTTGAAGATGTAACCCCTGGGCAATCTCATACTTGCAGAGAGGCACATCTTAAGTGACTCCAGGTTGAAATCTCAGCACATGCAGATGGTGCATTGTTTTCTCCTCTGGGACAGTCAGGTTCCTAACAATCTAAATGAAACAGCATTTCTGATTTCTTTCAGCCTCACTTCTTTTAAAATGGAAACTTTCCTTTAAGCATTTTTAATATCACTGAGAGGCATTCGTGTTTTTCAGCAGTCTTCAAAGTCCTGGTTATAATCTGGCTCCATTGTGCTAACTGCTGTATGGCTTATACAAAGCATGGATCAAAAATCATCATGTCAGAGAAGCTGCAGACTTCAGTGGTGCAAAAATCTCCGTGCAGATTATTGGTTATGTGTGGCCATCCCTGTGTGACAGAGAAAGCTCTAATGATATATAGAAATCTTTGCAGAATGTAAAGCTTAAGCAAAATGAGCCTCCATAGGAAAGCAGAAGTATCACAAACAAATACTTAGTTAATGTTAATGATAATAATAATAATAATAATAATAATAACAACAACAACAACAACACAGCAAAATCCCGTCTGAATCAAAGTTTCTCTAATGTAAGTTATGTGACCTCTATAGGTGGAAATGTGTAAGAATGTGGGGGTTTGTCTTAGAATTGTAGCAATCTACACTTTTATAGAAGCCTAAATGTCCTGAATCTTATTAATGTTTGTTTTTTAAGACACATGATGGAGGAATAAAAGGCCAGATGATTTATATATCTTGGTGACTAATGTCTTGCAGGCCGTGACTTAGAGAGTGTTAGGAGACCCAGGTGGAGAATTCACACAAAGAGCATATTTGAGCTCTGTGGTCAGAAAAGTTGCCTCTTGAAGGATAGGACAAGAGGAGAGTCCTCAGTCCATCTGTCACCCATGCAGAAGTAAAGTGTCACATGGTACCGACTCCAAAGTAGAGGGAAAATCTGTTGCTACAATCAACATTCCTCGAAACAATACAAATGTGTTCTTTGCTCACACAATAGCTATTCAGAATGTCCACAGTCATTGTGCTCCCCCACTAAGGTTCAAAGGAATTGAAAATACACAGATGACAGAGCCAACTTTTGTTTTGGAGTGAATACATATTTTAGTACAAGGTATTTTTTCAGCGAGATTTTTAGAAAATTGACTGCTATGAGAAAAAGATCATATGGTCATCCGCATTTCAGCATAAAGATTTCTGGGTGAATAGTAGGGATTTTATTTTTATTTAGTTTTTCAGTTTCTTTATAACTGACTCAAACTAATTGCCCTTTTCTTAAGGGTCGCCTGAGTTTTAAAAATTTGAGTGTATAAATGTTTATGTTTCCTAACTCAGGTGTTACTAAAAACACGCAAACAAAACCTTCCTCAACCAACCAAAAAACAAACCACCAAAAACCCCACAACAAAACCAAAACAACCTTCAGAAAAGTTTTTTTAACTGTTCAGGCTTTGGTGAAAATTTTAGTCTTTTCTTATTTTTTGAGAATGAGAGAGGAAGTACCCAATTAGAATTCAAAGCATTTTAGTCAGTAAGAGTCCTGTCAATCTGATTACCATATCTCTGTGCAATTTTTTTAATACCTTTTATTCTGCTGCACATAGGTGTGCAATTACTTCTTTTCAGTAGATGATGTTAAAGTGCTCTTGCATGAAGAATGTATGGAAATGAGCTCTCTATTTCATCTAATAGCAAGCTTCTGTCTCCAAACGTGTTAGCAGCAACAGTCAAGAAGCAAGACTCCATCTTTAGGGATGAAATTTCATCTGTTTCTTGTGTGGATCTTTTTTTGGTACTTAGGAATCTTGAAGGTACTGGCAAAACAATCTTCCCATGCAAATAGGAACAAGGAAGACAACTATAATAGTTAATCCATGGTCACTGTGGCTAGACTCTATTTAAGAAGCTGACCGAACTGGGTAGTTTCTACCTAAGAGCTTTAAAAATGCGTGATAGAAGACAAGTTGTGGGGTTGATTGTTTTTAAATACCCTTGGAACACAGAAAAATTGCTGGAGGCTTGAAAACCACTCTTCTTGAGCTGAAACTAATGTTGCCTTAATGATAGTAAATAAAATGACTCTATTATAGCTCTGTCATTATTATTATATACTATAGTAACTGTACTCAACTCAAATTCACGAGGAATAGAAGAACTGAAAAATATTACTCTCTTGGATTAATTTTATGAAGAGGAATATAATAAAAAATGAGAGTAGCAAGAGAAGTGGAGAATGGCTGATATAAATTTCAGGCAGTACAGGTGGGTTTGAAGAACTGGAGAAGTAAAAACAGTGTAGTTAAAGCAGTATGAAGGGACTTGTCAGCAAAAAGATAGCCTCACTCCAAAAACAAACAACCCCACCACCCCCCCCAGGCTAAAAGAAACTTGTGTTAGGAGAGCAGAAGATTACAAATTGTAGTGGGTTAAATAGGAAGTCATCAGAAAACCAGAACAGAAATTTCCTTCAAAATGGTTTTCTACTTGTATGTACTTAATAAAAGCTTTTTAAGTTCTCTAGAAGCTTATTGGGGAGTCTGTGGGATTGTTTTCAGAGAAGACTTTCAGAACAGCATCATTCTTTACAAGGATGAAGAGGAAGTGTTCACAGAAGATGTTTTAGAAAAAAAATGGTAATAAACCTCCAGAAATAGGTACCAGCATCAGGCTCTGTAAAGCTGACAAGCCATTGCTAACCATGGTATGGAATCTGATGCTTTATTTAATCTTGGTCTTGGGGGAGGAGATGATGACGTGCAATACACTAATGCACACCCTTAAAAAGGGTGTTGGTGATGAGCAGGTCCTGCAAAGGGGAAGCAATTACAAAAAGCAATTGCATTTTTAGAGGTGTGACCAGTATACTCTGGAGAAGAATTGATTTGACTTTCAGCGGGAAGTAAGGCCTCAGGTTAGAAGCATTTGAAGGTATTACAGAGGTAATCAAGGAAATAAAGTCATCTGTGGGAGAGGAGACTGATCAGTGGAGTTTCTGAGCGTGGAAAGATATTGGAATGAAGTACAACCTGCTCAAACTTCTGTTGTTTACCAGCACAATAACAGAGCGTAAAGCAAATAAGAAGGGTTTTTTTTTTTTCATGTTGTGTAAGTAGGCATCATACTTATTCTCACAGGATATTGTGGAGATGAAGGTATACCTTTCAAAAAGGATTAGTGAAATTCAAGTATCAGCAGCTTCATTGAGCACAGTCTTTTCTGCCTGAAAATTTTATTAGTAACTTGGGAGGCATGGAAGAGATGGGGTTTTTCCTAAATGTCCACTGTTGTCAGATGTTGGAAGCAGTATCTGGGCAAGATAGACTTCTGGTCTGATTTAAGAAAGTGTAACTTCTGAAGTCCCTCTCTTACATTCCACAGAAAGATTGGTTAGTTGATGACAGTAACTCTTTCTGGCCTTAAAATTAGTAACAAGACCCCACAGCATAATATGCTTTGCTGTCTGTAATAATAAATTACCAGCCTGCTGGTTTTCTTTTTGTAATGCCTGCTGTTACTGGTTGAAAAGGAGATTGACAAGTAGAAATACAGAAGTCAAAAAGAAATATTAATGCTTTTCAGGTTGGAAAGCACTCCAGATGTTGTTGGGATTGCTTGTTAAAGCAGCAGAACGTAACTGTGGTGGGGTACTATGTTCTGTATGTGAGTAGAATCAGTATTGCATGAAAAGCTTTCTTTCAAGAACTTCACTTCTAGTCATAAAACTGCTTTTTAAACTAACAGCTTTCTTCTGCTCAGTAGGATGTGATTTGTTGGACATGTATGTTGACCTGGAACCAACAAGGAGATGACTAAGTAGGAGGAAAATGGTTTTAACATGCCTCTGCTTTGCCAAGGAATATGGAAACAATAACAGATTTGTCAAGTCTGTGGGTCAGCTAGCCTTGTAGTGATATATGATATTTCTCTGTGCACAACATACTTGGTGTATTGAGCTGTTTTTTTCTGAAGCACCATTGTGCTTTAGGAATGTGACTCTTTCTTTGTCCCAGCTGCTGTTTCTCACCTCCCGGTCATGCTTTTTACTGACCAGATGTGTCTGAGTCGGTAGGAGATTTGACTTCTCTTCATCATGGCAGGCACAAAGGTGGTCTGTGGTCTTCCTTGTTTTAGGGTGTAATTGGATAGCCAGGACTGTGCAATGTTTGGCACTTGCCAAACCCTTCTGGTCCATGCACTGGAGCTCTGCAGGAGGCCTTCTCCCATTCTCCCATTCCTGTTTCCCCAGCCATGACACCCCCCGTGCTGCTGTCCCTTGTCATGCTGGGTTCTGTTGTATCACTCATGTGCCAAGCAGCCTCTTCCCAAGGCTTCAGACAGTGCACAGAGGATTCCTGATGTGCTTCCTTCTTTGGAAGAGAACCAGCAGCTTGAAAAATGAGTATTCAGTTTAACAAGAAATGAAAGCTCTTGATGCTGTTTTCTTTTCATTTAAGAGCAGAACTGTGCTCTTGGGGGCTGGGGAGTAATAATCCCACAGAAGAAGTCACAGGAGCACCATTTCCTCAGAGCAGAAGAGATAGTACCCCAGTGGCTGGTTGCTCGCTCTGAGATGTGCTGGTGGCCAGGTTCAAGTTCTGTATGTTTCAGGAGTAAGTCTGAACCACTCAGTGACCTCTGTCTGTCCCCTTTCTGGCACCTGTAGGAGTGACTTAATAAATATGTTATTGCAACAGATGTGATCTCATATCCTCTTACAAACCACATGTAGACCAGTCACTGAGGGATGGCCCTGTTCAGTGGAGAGGTCGAGATGTGAGACAAGGCTTTAAAAAGGAAGCAGTGATTTTCAAGAGGAGAGATTTTACTAATACATTATATTATTATAATATAAATAAGGTTTGCTAAAAAATAAAATGCAGCGAATTAATTAAATCATAGAATGGTTTTGATTGGGAAGGACTTTTAAATATCATGTAGTCCAACCACCCTGTCATGGTCAGAAACATCTTTCATTACCTCTCACTAGATGAGGTTGCTCAATGCCCCATCCAGCCTTACCTTGAACATTTTCAGGGATAGGGCCTCCACCTTCCTACCACCCTCATTGTAAACATGACTTCCTTGTGTCCAATTCAAATTTCTTCTGGTTTAAAACTGTTGTCCCTTGTCCTGTCACTTAAAGGCCTGTGTAAAAGTCTCTCATTTGTCTTTCTCACAAGCCCCTTCAAATACCATCAAAGGCCATGGTAAGGTCTCTATGGAGGTTTCTGTTTTCAGGCTGAACAACCCCAGCTCTCTTTCTTCACAGTAGAGGTGTTCCAGCCTTCTGACCATTTTTGTGTCCCTCCTGTGGCCTTGCTCCCGCAGATCCATGTCTGTCTTGTGCTGGGAACCCAGAGCTGGATGCAGTGCTCCAGGTGGGGACTCACCTGAGCAGGGCAGAGGGGAATATTGGTAAGCAATGTTAATATTTATAGCATGGTTAGTAAGTGGTTATAGTGAGCAGCAAAAATGGTGGAATAACTTTCTGACAATGGGGTTTTCTGCCGGGCTGCATGGCCTTTTTTGGCTGTTGTTTACTGTACTTCTTCCTTTCTTGCAAGTTAAAAATAAGCTAAATTGTTCTCTGGCGTTGTCAGCACTACCCCAGAGATCTTTGGAGAAGCAAATTCCTTTGGTTTCTCCCTACTGCATCACCCAGAATAATACCATAGTCTGTCTTTAAGCAGTGTATGATGTTTGTTTTTTATCCTTAGTCCAAACATTTGTGCAGGATTGTACTTCCCCCTCTGCCTTCTTACGAAGGAATTCCAACTGAATAGAGAATGTCTCCCTTCACTCGAGCTTGTGTTTTTCTGGATAGGATATTAGAGGCTTAGGTTTATTAACTTTTCTTTTAGCATTATGTAACCTGTACAAGGCTGTAAGTACATGAGTTTAAGTAGCATATTCTTTATTTGCTCATTTTACAGTCCTTGGCCTGTTCCACTTCAAAATTCTCATAAGCAGCATAAGTTCACCAAAGTACATACTTCATGTTAATTGAATCTCTTAAACTGTTTCTAATTTTCTTCTTCCTCTTGAAGTTGGTGAGAGATTAGTAATAAAAGAAAATTAGTTGGTTGATAGCGTCATGTATTTGATCAGTGCAGAGACAGGATAAGTGCCTCAGGTGTATGGTGAACTCTTCATTCCTATGTGAACATTCAGCATGTTAAAAGTTGACAACATTATTTGAACATTCATATTGACAAGATAATATTGTAAAAGATCACAATTCATGAACTGAGGAAACACTAGAACATGAAACATTAACAATTTTAAAAAGTCTTATTTCCTTCAGTGGGTTTGTTCCTGTCACAGTACTTCACCTGAAAGTAGATTTGAAACATCTGCAACTGATATTTTGATGAATCTAAGATTTTGTTTGAGATTATTCCCTCCAAAACCTAAAAAATAATTTGACTGTTGCTAATACAAGGTTTTGAGACTAAATGATGAGGTGTCTGTTTTTTCTCCTGACCTCTTGACTGAGGCAACACAATTGTAGTGGACAAATCAGTAAAACAAAATTACCTTTTTATTTATCTCTTATGATGAGGTTTTTTATGGAGAGCAATTGAGAGCATCCTGGGAGAATAAGATGCTGAGTGTTGATGAAATGTAAACCTGCTTCTTCATATTTGATGAAATTACTGTCCTAGTTTGACTTTCATTTTGGTCTGCAAATGTTTTCAAAAAGGTTTAACTTGCTCATATTCATAAGCTGCTTTTTACTTGCATCTCGGTTTCTGTCTTGTTCTTGTGCTTTGGCAAGAACTCGATGTCACCAGTTGGAGCTTCCAATAGGCATGGGGGCCATTCCAAATACTTTCCATTTCCCACTAAGGTACATTCTTAGAAGAGCTTTTCCAATCCAAATAACTGGCATTTATTACTTTTTACTTGCTTAGTGTGATACTTGCTTACATTTGCTGTTTTAATGTCTTTTCCTGTCTGTAAAATGAGAGTCCCAGAGGGCACATGCATGCAGTCACTGAATTCAGTTTACATAGCTTGATGGATGTTTTGGGAAAAGCATGCTGTGTGTATGTGCAGTTTGTCACAGATGGTGTCCCAGCAAGAAAAAAGTTGTGCTAATGCTGAAGGAAAATGAAATTAAAGTAAGCAAATGAAATGGCAAAAAAAGGATGGCCTGAGAGCTTAGTGTCATTTTTTCCAGCTGCTCTGGGGAAGGCGGTCAGTGTGGCACACACATGCTTGAGCTCAGCAAACATTCTCAAGTTGCACTATGTAGGCAACAAACAATGGGCAGGAGAAATTTCTCTGGGCAGTTCTGCTCCTCCAAATATTACCAGTGTCACACTTTTAAGTCCAATGTCTTTTTTTTGTGAGCTTTTTGTGAAACCTGGTCATGCTTGCAGGTAGGAATCTTAATTTCATATTACAGAAACAAAAAGAGCTATATTGTTGGTCTTTGAGTGTATAAAGAAAAGCCTTAGAAGGTAAAAGAGTTCTGAAGCTTTAAAAAAGGCAAGGTAGGCAAAATGCAGACATTTCACCCCTAATAATTTAACTTAAGGTGGGCCACTTGTTTACTCGAGTTTATTTTGGGAGACCAATGAATTTTTAGAGCTCTAGTCTTGGCACTGTGAGTCTGGTGAAAATAGTGTAAGTCCAGTGCTCTTCTGGGAATGCAGATCTCAACTCCTTCCTCTTCTGGCATACAAAGATGAAGAGAGGGCTCATTCTTCACAGTTTAGGATTGCTTGTGGAGAAGAAAAAACAGGACTTGCGTATCACTGAAAACCTTGGAGATGTGTGTCATGGACCTGCATTTAGAGTCTGTTTAGGTTTTGTCAGGAAGGCCCAGGCAAACTGTTCTGTGCACTGCTATAATTTGAAACATCCTTAAATGATTCTGAATTAGCTTTTCATCACCCCTCATAAATCTTTTCTGCTGGGTTTGTTCTGCTGTCTCTTGGATTGCAGCTAAACTAATTGTACGAACAGTCAGACTAACTCTGGGCCTTCCTTTGCTTTGTAGGACTCCTCAGTGGGCAGACGTCTCCGACCAATGCCAAGCTGGAGAAGCTGGACCCGCAGCAGGTGCTGCAGCTGTGCCTGCGCTACCAGGACCACCTCCATCAGTGTGCAGAGGCTGTGGCCTTTGACCAGAACGCGCTGGTGAAGCGCATCAAGGAGGTGCGGGGCGGGGAAGGGCCGTGCACCGGGAACACGGGGGCTGGCTCGGCATGGCCCTGGATCCCTTGCAGCAGCCTGCAAGGCAGCGTCTGTAGGACAGAGGAGCCCTATGGGTGTGTCCTGCAAGCGAAGTCCCCGGGTTTTCACTGCGGGTACTGTCACATTGTGTGTTTGCTAGCTGTGCCTGAGGAGGCCTGGCCGTGAACACCGGCTGTTCCACTGGAATGGCAAGTGCTGCAAGCAGCTCTTGGAGAAGTAAAAGATTACTGAAGCTTTTAAGGTAGCATTCCTTGTTTAGGTCTGTGTAGCATACATTTTATTATGTCCCATCGTAAGGCTCTAATTTAAGGAAGGAAACAGTTATCTTAACATCTTTTATGGCTGGAGAAGGTGGTACTTCAGTGCATTTGTAGAGCTAGACTTGTTTTCAAAGCCTATAATGTGCCGTTTCATTTCTGACCTCTATGGCAAGAAGGTCTCCTGTGCTGCTGCTTTTACCACTAAACCATCATTTGGAAACCACTGATCTGTTTAAATATTGAATGATACTGTTTGGGATTGAATTAATTCCTGGGATGATCATCCTGCAATGGGATTGTCTTTCTCATGTGTGACTACTGATGTTGGAAGCAGTAGATGCTGCCAGATTTTCTTTTTTTTTAAAGTCAAGACAGACTGGCATGAAGGAAATGTTGCTTGAGGTGTTTTCTCAGATACTCCCAGATGTGCAGAAGAGCTGGTCAATGCTGCATATGTCAAAAAACCTTGAGACCAAATACCTTTTCAGTGTCAAAAAAAAATATTTCTGAGCATGTGGTTAATTTTTATTCACGCAGTATAAACACTGACCTTGATTTGTTGTTGCTCTATTGGCTTAGCGTTAAGAAAATCCCACATGACAAACTGGGTAATAAATGTGATTCATGGGCTATTTTGAGAAGCTGCTGTCATCATGGAGTTGTAAGTCCAGAATAATGTGGGAAGCATTAAAAAGACCTTTTTACTTTGGTGTATCACGATCTGAGGCCAGCTATTACACAAGATGTAAAGATATTTGCAGATGTTGGTGATTCAGATCACACAATCCAAGAAAGGGGATTTAATTGTCAGCCTAATGACAGTGTACTGCATTAATCCAAGCAGATTGTAATTCTTTTGGCTGTTAAAGTGTGAGAGAGAATAGTGACATGATTTAAAGTCATGGTAAACACCACCAGTACAATCTTCATTAATTGGGTTTGCCTTCTGCAGAGCAAGTGGTAGAATCCCTTTCAAATTAGCTATGGTGGTCTTCTTCCAGTTCATAAGGCTTGTGATTATCTTTCATCTAAAATAAATGAAATGATGATACTGATATTCTAGCTTCTTTATAACAGACTCCTGACAAAGTGATGGAGAGATGGGAAATTCTGTAAGTCAGGGAACTGACAAATCAGTTGTGGTTTGGCTTTTTGGTTTTTTTTTTTTTTTTGGTTACAACTTTTAAGTGACTTCAGATGCTTTCAGTCCCTCTGCCAAATCTGGTGGGTTTTTACTGTTCATTTTCCTAATAATTTTAAAACGTTTTTCTTGCTTTGGCTGTTCTGCATGTGTGTTCTGGAGGAGCTGGGTGGGACCCACTCAGCTTGAATCATTCTTTCCAAATTGTTTGGGCTGTCCTTGATGCACTAAATCCAACCACTGCTGACAGTTGTTGACAACGCAGGGTGCAGCTGAACCAGAGCAGGGGATGTCTCTCCTTACAAGCGCAGACAAAGGAAATTGCCTTTGGCTTCACCCATTTGTCAGCAGTGATTTAGTTTTGCCATGTACACAAAGCTTTGACCCTTAGTAAAGCATAAAAATTAAAATCAAGTGTATTGTGAAAAGCAGAATGTGTGCACAAGCTGAGACAGTAAATTCTTTTATCCTCATTGTGGTAGCCAGTATTTCCCTTTCTTTAACACTGTAAGTACTGTAGTGTTTTTCTTCTGATAACAGACCTGTCAAGTGACAAATGTTTTTTAACTTTCTACAAAATGTTAGTGAGCTTCAATCTGATTTCCCACCGCTTGTCTGAGGTGTGTTCACGTCTCAGACTCTCACTAACTGTACTCAGAGAGTAATAGTCCTTCTGTATAATATGCTGCACTCACACTGCCTGCAGCCAGGATTTTTTTTTAGTCTTTCCTTGACAGAATGTCCCAGGGCAAATACCTTTTGTCCATTGTCTGTGTCTCCAGGAAAGAAGTTTCCTGGATTCTGTCAAAACTCACAAGTACTGCTGTAAATTAATTGGTCCTCAATAACGCAGAATTGACTGTGGTGGTTTGTAAATCAGCATGCATTGAATTACAATGTTTCTTCATAGGAAAGAGAATAAGCTAAGGAAAAAAAAACCTGCTTGCATGCCAGTAGTGACTGCAGATCTGAGCACACCCAGCTGCACATTCCCTACCTTCAGGGAGCAGTGTGGTCTCGCTTTGCTCTCTATCCCATTTCCCAGTTTAGCCAGAATTGCTTTGCAGTGTTGGCTGGATCCATATCTCCTCCTAAATGCAGAACCTGTGCAGCTTCCCAGTAGCTGTGACTTCTCTCTCAAGCAGAAATACATTTATGCAATGTATTCCTTGAAGAGGAAAGAATTGAAGATATGGATGAAGGTGGTTGACTCAGGTACTTTTTTTCAGCAGTTCTTCATACCAGAATGAGTTTTAGTTTTGGAACGGAGTGATTTACTTATGACAAGAGGTTTTGTCTTCACTGTCAAAAAAAAAAGGAGGATGTGGCTTGCATCTTCTTAGGGAAAAGACCATAGATTTGCATGGTAACTCATTTGAAGTTTTGAG
The DNA here is from genome assembly GCA_020086605.1 of Lanius collurio. Lineage (NCBI taxonomy): Eukaryota > Metazoa > Chordata > Aves > Passeriformes > Laniidae > Lanius > Lanius collurio. The sequence continues at coordinate 32,608,874 of JACBWW010000009.1, read as the reverse complement.
GAATTCCACCCACTATGGGTTTGATAGAGACACGTGCTCTCTTCACCAGGAGTGTCTGTCCCAGTTTTGTGATCTGCAGAACAGGAGGTTTCTGACAAGATTATCTTGAAGGCAAGTGTTGACCAGCTCTAAAGGTATGACTGGAAGAAAAGCAGTAAATTACGTGGAGAGAGGACTACTTTTTAAGTCCTTACCAGTAAAAGTCATCTGTTTTGGGTGCCAGGGAGAGAATTTCAGGAGTCATGTGATAGGGGATGGTGAATACCAGGGAGTGGGAAACAAGTAGAATAGGTAAAAGCTGGGGAACAGTGCTACTTTTTCAGAAAGGGCCCATGATTTGATGTGTCTTCAAAATAGTCTGGTTTCAGTGCCTTAAAAAAGGATTATTGTGTGCACAAGGTGCTAAGCTTCTCAAAAATCACATCTTTCAAAATATCTGAAGGTAAGCATCCAAAAATTACTAGTCGCACGTGAAAATTGAGGCCTGTCTTCTTTCTGTGAAAGCAAAAGGGAAACTGAAAGCCCTCTAAGCTCCTTTCAAAGTTGCTTTGAGTGAAAAGATCTTCAGCATTTCTTGTTAGGCTTGTAGCATTGTCAAAGGGGTTGTGGTTTTGAGGTATCCCGTGTACCCTTAAAGGCAAACGCAGTTCCTAGATACACTGTGCTTAAAATGTATTTGGAAATGGGTTACTCGGAGAGGTCTGGTTCCTTGCCTTGAAAACAAATGTTAATACAGTGTTATTTGTAGCTTTTATTGCTGTAGGAATCCCAGGCTGCCAATAATTTTGAAAACAGAGCAGTTTTTACAATACTAGATGAAATTTTAAACATCTCAGTCTAAGCTGGCACACGTCTATGCAGGGGAGTTGGGGGAAACCCCCCACATCTTCAAATATAGTAAATATTACTTCTGTATTTACAACAGTTAAATAAATTTTGTCTAGGCAGGCATTAAAATCAGTAACTGGTTTGCCATGCAGCAAATTGCAGTGTATGGCTTGTTTCATACCTATAAATTCTTCTATAGGAAGAGCTCATTATTTTGAACAAATACTCCAGAACAGCCTGTACATGCATTTGACTTGTTTTGGTTTCCTTTTTTTTTTCTTTTTTTTTCTTTTTTTTTTTTTACCAGCTTGCTGCAAAAAAAAAAGTAAATGTAACGGGCTTTTCTAGTATTAAGTTAAATTGTCCAGAAATACATCCCTTAATATTTGGCAAATAAATAACTTTTGCAGCCACCCAAGCACAGTATCATGTCTCCCAATATATTTCAGCTTTTTAAAAGTATGAGCAGAAGTTCAATCATTATTTCCTATAAGCAGCAAATCTACTGCATTTGACAAGAAAATCACTTTTATACACCAGCATTATATTCAAGCATGTTGGAGCTTATCTCATGCATTTAAGACTCATAAATTATGATTCAGCCATTCATGTCACTGCGTGTGCCCAACAATTTGGGGATTTAGGGATTTCAGTTTATCTTTTTGTGAGCGCTGTGTGGCCTTTTGACCTTTATTTGCAATTACATTGTTTCTGTGACATAAAGTGGTTTTTTTTAATCAGGGACACCCCATCATCTTGTGGCAAAATCTGCTAGAAATGTAGTGTGCAGAAGTCATGGACATGGTTTTGTTCATGCTAAGGGAAGGATGGGCTTGCTGTGGGCAGGGCCCATGGCTTTAAACCCCTCTCCTTAGGGGTGGGAGGACTGGCTGTGGTAGGGAGAGCTTGTGGAAGTCGGATGTTCCTGCTGGAAATTTAAGGGCAAGGTCCCTTAAGATGGTGATGAAGGGAAAAGCTGTCCCAAGTGCAGGAAGCTGTTCCATCAGCAGGAATGAATGAGATCTGGGCCAGAAACTTTGGGAGGACATTACCTGGCTGGAGACTATGTCAGGCAAAGCTGCGGCGAGACTCAAGGTGCACTTCTGCTGTAAGCACACAGAGCTTCTACTGTGTGAAGCACCACAGGCATGTCTCCTAATTCCATCCCTCCATGGGCAGAAAGATCTGAAGTGCCTGCCATGCTCCAGTCACAGCTGAGCAGTGTCCCTTCAGGGAACGGACTCAAATGAAGGGGAAGATTCGGGGAGGTGTTTTTTGCCTGCCATTCCTCTTAGTAATGGTTTCCCTGTAGGTGGTTTCAGACCTGAGTTTCCAAGACTGTTTGTGAAATCTGTTTGCACATCCTGAGAGTGATGCATCTTCTGAATAAACTGAATTAGGCCAGAAAAAGATGAATGGCCTTACTGAGTCCAAAATGCATCTTCAGCTTCAGGCCTTTGCTTTAAGGCCCATATGAATCAGCCCATGAAGTTACCTATCAGCCCATTGAAGAGGAGCGCTTAGGGAGTCAAAAGTAACCCTGTTAAAAGAAGCCTGGCAAAAATGAAGATGGAGATGTATTTAGTTTTGACACAACATATAAAATGTTCAAGATGAGGCTGTGTTAACTTGCAAACGAAATTGAGTCTTTCGGTTCACAGACTTAAATTACCAATGCCCCAAATCCGGGAAAAGTGGCCTGAGAATTCCTTGTGATATTTTTGAAAAGGGGAAGAACCTTGGTTGAAATACCACTTGTGTTTTCAAGGGATGTAATGCCACACTGCCTTTTAGAAAAAATCTAGGGAGCGTTGTGTTCTGTAAGAAATCAATACCTGAAATTGTCCTTGGCATCTTGGAAGTTGATGGATGGGGACTAGGACAATGTATCCAGCTCTTTATTTCTCTTCTCATCAGCAAGGAAGTGTTATTTATAAAGACTGAAATCTCAACAGGCACCATTGTGCAGAAATAAATGCACAGGATTATTAAGCGGGAAACATGTTAAGCTTCATATCCTTTAGTTGATCTTGCTCATTTTTCTCCAATCTAATATGCAAGTACATCACCACCTAAGTGGTGGGGTGGTGTCTTGACCAGACAGCACCAATGCTCACCAAGTGAAATGCTCTTGAAAAGACTTCACAATTGTTACTTTAATATAGAGAATTAATGTCTTGCAGTGTGTTCCTGAGGCAGATGGCCAGTGCTCTGTTGTATATGAACTTTATGGAAGGATCTAGCAGTTATAAAGGAAGAGGAAAGATTGTTTGCACTGGTCACAGTCTGAAATCTGTTTTGCTGACATGCACTGCTTCATCTGGTGTCATAAAAAAGACCAGTCCCTTGCTCCTAGAATGTATGTGTGCAGTGAGTTCCAGCATGTTCTCTTCTCTTCTGCTTTATGGCCTTTTGAGGAAAGATCCAAACCGGAATCTTTTCCACAACTGAATTTCCAAGGAAGAAAATTAAGTTTAAACAAGCATCTAACAGTCAGAAAGGTTTGTGGTGTTATAGAACTTAAGTGCTTAAGAAACTGTCACTGAAGATCCAAGGTCTGGCATGCAAAGCCTTTTAGTAACACTTTCATTGGGATTAGTGCACGGAGCATATGATCATCAGGTACCAGAAGGAATATAATTCAGTTCCTTCTCACAGCTTGCTTAGACTAGTGTCTTGGTTTGAAAAGACAGATGTCTGTTAAGGAAGACAGGAGCCTCCCTTGAAGTGAAGGATGCAACCCCCTTCTCTCTGAATTATTATAATTTTGAAATTAAGGGGCTTTCAGGCAAAGATATAAAGAATAGGAATAACAGTTCTTTACTAAAATACAGATATATAAACAGGCAAACAAACAACAATAACTATAGTGGTGACAACAAACAGAAGCACAAACCCAGTGCAGCCTCTCTCGGCTGTCAGGCCTTTCCCCTTTGGTGCAGTTCCAGTCTCAGCCGACAGGGGCGCTGGCGGCTCCCGGTGAGCAGGGCAGGTGCAATGGTTCCCCCGCGGCTGCAGGGGGCGCTCCGGAGCGAGCTCGGGGAGCACGCAGTGATGGCGGCCTGGGATCCGGGAAGGGATGGAAGAAAGGCTTCACAAACCTCCCTGGGCAGCTGATCCTGGGGTCTGTCCGGGCTCTCCTGTCCAGGCAGGCTGGAGCAGCTGTAGGAGCACAAATTCCGGGTGGCAGGCGAGATGTATCGAGCTGCGGAGCTGTGGTAGGAATCCCCGGAGGTCTCGGCAGGCGGGACAGGCAGGGCTGCAGAGTAGCGAAGGCTGGAGGCAGCAGAATCTGCAGCTCATCTCCCAGCAAGGCAGGGAAGGACAGGTTTTGGATCCCGGGGTTTCTCCAGCAGAGAGGAAAAAAACGGCAGGAAAACCCGCAGTGCTGATGAGAGGGGTCTGCCCATCTCCACACCAAGTCCCAAGTGCCGAGCACACGCCCAGGTGAGGACAGTAGCCCCCAGCTGGGCTCCACCCCTCCGTGGCCAGTTCTTTTATTTCCCCTAAGTACCCAGCCATTTGTCGACTTGGTAACATAGTATGGGAGAAAATTCCTCAAGAGAAAAGAAAGGGAATTCCCAACCCCCAACAACTAGGAAATTTGATTTCTTATTCTAGCCTTATTTTCCCATTGGAAAAAACTTCCAACAACCCCCTGCCCCTACATTGTGGAACTTCAGATAGGAATAAGAAGTGCTAGATTTCATTACAGAGTTAGCAGAATTTATGTTGGATTTGGGCATGAAATGAATTTAAGATAGGAAGAAAGCAAGTAACAGCCTGGGATGTATCACAGCTTGTACTTCCAAGAGAAATGGAGTATGCTGATTGTCTTACACAAAGCTGAGGAATCTCATCTGACACACTCTGTGCAGCTCTCATAATGCTCAAGGAAGGAGAGTTCCTAACACAAGACAAGGGCTGTAAGGATGTGTGGGGAGTGGAGAAACTTGGGGGGGAAACTGGAAAAGCTTCACTTTTTTGGCTTAGTCAAATGAAGATAGAAAATGATATGGTTTCTCTTTCTAAATAAGCTTGGCATTAGTGTATATTAAAAATGGCCTTCTCCCTCCCTGAAGGATTGTATTGGTATAGGAAAAGTCAATTTACAAGCTTTCATTCTTAACTATTACCTCCTGTTCCAGCGTTGAATTGAAATTTTCAAGGTGTCAGCTCTGCCCTTAAGTGAGAATTGGAGTGGGATGTGGAGGTGCCAGGAATATTGGCTAGAAGCCTTTCAGCAGTTTAATGTTCGTTTTAGACAGGTTAGCCAGTCTTACTTGAAAACATTTGGAGTTGCACTGATGACTTAAAGATGGTAGTTGGTAGACTTGAGGGAGCAGGGTGGACCTCGTGTTAGCAGCCTCATAATTAGCACTCTGATAACAATCAGATGTGGTCTGCAGAGATGACTTCATGTTGAAAGCATTACAAAGCCTTAGCTCCAGTAATCTGCCCATCTTGCTTTTTATGAATGGTAGGGTTTCCTAAATGTTTCTGTGCCATTGGGGTATGAATGCTTCTACATGAGAGTATTTATTGGCCCTTATTGCAATGCTGCTCAGGAGGTATGAAACATATGATTTATTATTAATTCATGTGGGCATTGCTCCTGACTGGATGTGTCATCTACCTCTAGAAGCCTGGATAAAATGTTGAATTGTAGTATAGTAGAATTCCCTGTAATCATGTGTATGAACTGTGCCATAATGGTAGTGAACTGGATAAAAAATAAGACTTTTTAACTTACTGAAACAGCAAGGGATGCATTTGAAGAGTGGCTGCTGGAACTTGCTGCGAATTGTCTAAAAGACAACATCCCAAATCAGATGAGTTCCAGCTGAAAAAGAGGCTCAGGTAGTAGTTGTAAAAATCAACATAACAGCAGTATATGGTAAAGAATTTCTAAGAGTTTTTAAGATCAGAAAGGATTATTGGGTCATAGCTTTCTTTTCCTTTTGCTTAATTCAGTCCATAGAATTTAATTCTTCCTTATGCCTGACCTAAGGCTACACAGACACTGAAGATGAGCTACTTACTTTGCAATTACAAGTTCTCCTGCCAGATTGTAGTACAAATTTTCAAATGCCTTCTTGCTTTTGATCAATTCAGTCTGGAGATCCACTGGTAGACATAAAAAAGAAGAAAAATACTCAGCTTTCTGTGAATCTTGAGGCCGCTGCAGCTCAATGCAATAAAAATGGATGCTCAGAGTGGATCAGAGATGGCACTACTGACACACTGAACTTTTGTGTGAATCATTCATCTCTGATGGTTTGCACTCCTGTTACTGTCTTTTCAACAATGGTATGTAGCCTCAAAAGACCTTGGTCTGTAAACAATCTACAGTGCTCAAGATTTCCTTGAGGCTTTCCTAAAGCCAAAGATTTACTGTCCAGATGTTGTGACCTCCAGAAAATTGCTGGGACATCTGAGCTCCAACACTGTGGAAGTATGGTGGAGTCAGCCTTGAAAGTCTCTCTTCTGGGACTGAAGGAGTAGATCCTACCCTTAACATCACTGGGGTGTACTTGGCTCATTTCATGTGCTTATCAAACATGGAAACGCTGATGTAAAGCTACAAATAGATATTTCAGGAGTTTTTCACGTTATCACTGACTGCCTTTGTTAGAACTGACATGCCTTTGAGTTTCCCTGGTGAAGGGAAGTTGATTTTTCATATGAGAAATGTGGCTGGCAGAAAAAGAGCAAAAGCTTCATGAGGGCTCTCAGGTGTGCAGAAATCCCCACTTCCTGACTGCTGGGCTTGTGTCCATGCACATATAACATTTCATTCTGCTTGCATGTATCCAAGCCATGTGCAGAGCACATGGAGGGAGGGCTGATGCACTCAAATGTGTTGGACTGGCAGTGGGAGTGTGCCAGCATGCGTGAACCCAGCTTTGTCTGCAGTTCCCCAGAGAAAAAGAGGGAGTCTTAGATAATCCTTTTAGAACTTCACACACTGTAGGAAATAGTTAAAACTCAGCTCCTTTGCATTCTGTGATAACAGATTTAAGAGCATTTTCTACTTAAATATAATTTTCTTCTAGTGTGTCTAACCCTGACTAAACACAGCAATATGATTCCCTTTTGAAAGACTTCTGAAGGACATGTGGAAAGGGAGACCTGCAGCTATCAGGTCCCATGTGTAAAGCTGAGAATAAATAGCAGACGGCTTGCAAATGTAATGATGCTGACTATTTTCACTCTGAAATGAGAATGGTGGTGTTTTCTGAGAAACACCTCATTCATGATAGTGGGCATCTCTTTTCAAATCAAAGCTTATTTGTGATAGGAGAAACAACTTGCTTAAAGCTAGTCATTCTGACATGTTGAAAGTACAAAACTGAAATTTATTATAAAATAACCCCCTAGGGGTAAACAGCTTTTTTAAGTGCTGTTTTCCTGTAACATTCAAGCTCTGGCTGGAGATAGAAGTGTTGTGGGCAAGCAATGTGTCAGCAGTATAAAATCAAGAAACGAGAAAAGTGAAGGTTGTGTTTTCTAGCAGAATTATTAGGTAGCCTGAAATAAGAGTTGTGTAAGCTGTCATTTAGGCAATAGATCTGTAACAGATACATATTTTTTTCTTTTCCAGGAACAGCTAATTGAAGACAGATCAGGAATGTGTTATTAATTCCTGTGGAATTGTATTCCACAAAAGAGAGGTTGCAATAATCTTGTTTAGGTGGGGTATTTGTATTTATTTTTCTTAAACTTGGTTATTTAGAATAGGTGTGGAAGCATTTCTGATGCTCAGGATGTAACTTAACATTTTTAGTCATGATAAATTTTAGGGGTGACTTCTTAGATGGATGTAGCTTGTTCTACAAAAACAGCAAATGAAAACTCTAAAAAAGGTGTTCTTATTAATCAAGGACAATAAGCTAGAAATTACTATGACCTTTTCTTGGTAACAGTTTAGAAAGCTTACTGGTGAAATCAGATCTTTTTTTTTTTTTTTCCTTTCTGCTTTTTCAAGAATCTTGTGCATTTAAGTGTGATATAGCCACAGCAAACTGTTCTGAGTTAGAACCCAGGATCACATGCAGGGGGAGAGATGGTGTTTTTCATCGTGTGATCCTGTTGATATGTGACTGTCAGGCCAGCTCATGGGCCAGAAGACCAAACCACTGAAGAAGAGGGAGGCTGGGAAGACTGTTTTGAGGACTTAGGTGCAGAACTAAGCTTGTGATTATGCAGTTCATTTGAAGGAGGAGAGTGTGACTGCTGCTTTGCAGCGCCCTGTGTTTCACTTTCTTTTGTGAATAGTGTAGCTGTTTTGAAAGATAAAGATGATGGATATCTGTGGTGTTGAGGGAAAAGTAAAGACCGAATGAGTAGATAAAGAATGAGACTGTGATAGGAGATGTGTCCAAACTCGAAAGCTGGCTGTAGCACCTGCAGCACCAGATATTCCCCTGGCTGGCAGGTTTTGCTGCCCATCTTCTCCCACCTCTGTGAAGTGGGGCCCTGCTGTTTTTTAAATGCCTGTAAGTCTGTGGGTTCATTAGGTCTTGGCAAGAAGTAGGTACTGTTTCAGTCATAGCTTTGGGGCTCTTTTTTTAGCACCGGTCAGTGATAGCAGCCATAACTTAATCTTGGGGGCCTGCCAGCTGGCAGAGGGGTGCTGGTGGCTCTCGGGCTCCAGCTGGAGCTGGGAGGGAGGTGTGGGCAGGGGAGGCCACACTCTGGGAGTGACAAACACATCCTGTTCAATAACACAATAGGCAGGGAAACACTGACATAAAGGTGGAAAAGCTTATTTTAAGAATAAACCTTCTTATTCTTTAGAATTCTGGATGCTTTTGTGTGTCCCAAGGCCTCCCAAAACAATTAAATCCTGATCCTACAGGCACAGCAGCTTATCTTATATTGATACCTGTTATCGTGTATCTACTATAGTACTAAGGGACTAAGCATGGGTTGAATTTAGATCTTTAGGAATAAGGGCCTTGATGTACCTATTAATATTGCTATAACTCAGTTCCAGAGCTAGTTAAAATGGTTACTCTTCGTTCTCTAACTCAACTGTGATCTGTGCAATGCTTAGACAGAATAACCCTTAGCAATTGTTTACAGCAACGACAGATCACAGAGGGAACCAAAGGAATATTTTGGCATGAGATTTGATCTTAGATGCGATAAGGAAAACCTGAACACAAACTATATTTGTTTACCTGGCAGTGGGGCAGAGGAGGGATACAGCTCCATGAGAACTGTACTCATGGCTGAAGCTGAAGAGAAGGGTGTGGGGTCCTTGGCTGGGCATCTCCGTTTTGTACCCTGGCACAGAAGCTGCCCACTCAGTTTATCACTTTTACCAGTGTGTGCTGAGTGGGAGGAACAGAGGATGTTCCCATCATCCGGAAGTCATCACGATCTATTGTGCTGACTTTGCATGACATTATCAAAGAGAGAGGGGAAGAGAAAAAAAAGCCATTCATTGAGCACATTTGTTTTCAGGCAGTACAGAAAGAGGAGCTGTCTTCAGTTTTAAGTGTGTTGATTGAAAAGTATTTTCACACCAGCACATCATGACTAATACTCCATGCAGTCAAGTTCCCACCTGCCACTTTCTCATGTGGTTTGTGTGCAGCTGCAGGAAGATGTTCATTTAACCCCAGTCAAGTACCTGACAGTGTGAAGGAAAGGCTGCTTGTGCTCAGAGTGCTGCTCTAGCAAAAGAACTTTCTGGAATAAGGATTGCACCTTAATAGCTTTGTATTTTGAAGGGGCAGCCATAGGGGATAGGAGCTGTGAGGAAATTGTTGGGACAGAAGGACACAGGACAAATGCATGTCTGGCTGAGCTCTTGAAGACTGTTACTAAATGTGGGGGGAAGCAAAAACATCTTCTTGCCTTATTGGCATTTTAGGAGGGACTGGAGAAGCTGGGAATGTCTAAACATCCGCTTATGAGATGTATTTGTTTTGTGACGAATGTCAGCAGTGCCTTTCTAGAAACTCGAGTCCAAGTTTCATGAACTTCTGATTGCATTTGCATGTTCTGCAACCCAGGAAAATGTGTCTAGCTGCAGTTTTCAGTCTCTCAGTCATTGAACTAACAAGGTGTGACCTCTGTTTCTGAGAGCTCAGGATACTCACGTGCCCATGACAGGGGTGTTATAAAACCATGCCAGGTAAGAAGTGAATATATATATATGTGTGTGTATGTGTGTGTATATAAATATATATATATATATATATATAGTCACAGGTTTGTTTTCAGTGTGGTCTCTTGAAAAGAATTGGGCAGTGGCCAGTGCTGACCTCAGTCTTTTTGTGGGCTAAATTAATGTCTTTATTCTGCTTGGCAGTGTGGGCCAAGAAGAATTTTAAATGAATGCAAGAATTTATGGTGTGCAAGATGTCTGACAGTATCCTCGGTTGTTTTTGTGTTTTATCAGTGTGGTGTTACAAATGGGCCTGTGTAATGCAGAGGAGACTCTTAAGGTTGACAATGTGAATGGTGTAGTAGGAGGGGCTGTGCTGGGGTCCTTTTAAGTGAGGAAATATCCATCTTGCACTGTAGTTGGAAGTAATTATTAATCTGTTTTCATTTGACAAAAAGCCCAGTAGATGTCATTTCACATTTAAATGTGAAGCTGAGGCATAAATTAGTGTCCTGCTGATGATAATCCACAGAGGAGGCACGAGATTTGAAACAGAAACAAATTTTGAATGTCACTGGCTGTACAAAAAAAGTGTGTCGTGCCTGGAGGGTGAGTGTTAGGCTTGCCCATTTTTATGATCCTGTGCTTCTGAAAGAAAAACTGAAGAAACTCTTCCATCTTTTTAGATGTAGGAAGGGGAGAAAGATCCTGTCTTCTGCTCTGGGCATGGCTAGCCTCAGGTTTGCTCTTTTGACAGGAGAAATGATTTTTGGAAAAAATAACATATACATTAGGAGCTCTCACTCCTTCATTGAGAACACATATTTTTTCTCAACTCTACATGGGGCAGAACCTCTTGCTTTGATGAGAATTAGGACTCTGACCTCACATGCTGAGCTCTGCCCTCTGCTTTTTTCTGTTGCTTCTTAGCAGGCTTCAAGTCCAGTCTTTTAACTTTGCCAGAAACTCTTCTGTACCACTAAGCTGGGGATGGTCATAGCTTCCTGAGTGATGATGTTTGAAGGACAGATTGGTGATGGTGAGGTTGTCAGGGGGCTGGTGACAATGCTGCTTCACATCTGTCATATCTGATGGGTTTGGCTTTGTGGCAGGGACGTGAGATTGATGGAAGCTGTTCAGAGAAGGTAAATTCACTCATTGACCCTCGAGGGTATCTTGGACTGCCTTGGCTGTAGGCAAGAGAATGGACTCTCCCTCAGCTCCCCTTCTTCAGATGCTTTCTATTGCTACTGTATGAATTTTTAAATAGATAGGAATGAAGTGAATTCTTATGCGCGTTCCCTGCTCATTATGGATTCCTGCAGGCCGGTTTTAGTCTCTGTGGTGGGTGAATGGGGCTGATCCTCAGAGTCTGAAGGCCTTGTCTGAGTGCCAGAGGAATGGGACTGCATGCCAGCAGAAGTAAAAGCACAAGGTCTGGCTCTGGAGGAGCTTGCTGGAGGGGAGGAGGCAGGAAGGATGTAAGTGTGTACTTAGGCCTGCTTCAAGGAAAGCTGCAGAGACATTGGCATTTATCTACAGGGATTAATTAGTTGCCCTTTTTTTAATAGTTAAAAAGACCAAGTTCAGACTGAGTAAAAATTGACCTTTCCTCATAATTGCTCCCCTTCAGTCCTCCCTGTTGTGTCTCTGGCTGTGTAGCTGCTATGGCCTCCCTCAGCAGGCAAACTTGGATGGTAGGTGTAAGGAAACCATAGGAAACACTCACTTCCACCCTTTCTCTTTCTTGTGAGGCAGCTTTTTTTATGGCCGTTGTAAATGTGTCCAAAGGTAGCAAAGAGCTTGGAAGGCCCCTCTATATTTCTTCTTCCTATTGCAGGTCAGCATCAGCTTCTCCCCTTGTTCCTTGCCAGTAAGTGGATGTTACTCATGCACAAGGAGCCTAAAAGTCAGCAGATGGAAATTATTGGAATGGAGAGAAAGTGGGGGGCCTTGGGTGTTTTTTGCTTGAAAGCTTGGCTAGGTGTGAGCTTTGCTTCTTGCACAGTGCTGTGAGGCCATGTGGAGAACCTACAAGTGGAGGAGAACTTCAAAACCAGAGGAGGTTTCTGCCTGGGTCCCTGCGCTGCTCCATTTAATGAGGCGTGCTGGCTTTTGGAAGGTTTCCCACTGGCTGCCCCTCTAGGCCACTGTCTCTCATTAGGCAGGATGTTTTTAGGCACTGGATTGAACTTGCTGGTTGGTGGTGGTCTGCTTTTTACACACTCCTCTTTACAGAGCTAGTGCCAAGCTACTAAATTATTCAGCTGGGGTTTTAATAGAAACCCCTGTGTAGGCTTAAATTGTTTCCACTCTATTTGGAGTTTCCTGCTCTGCTGGTTTTTATTTTGTCCCGTGCATGAAGGCATGGAGGAAGGAATTCACAGGAAAGCACAGAGGCAAAGAGGAAGAATTCAGCCTGAGAGCAGTAGAAAGTACAGGCAAAATAAAAGGTCAATTGGTACTGTATCCAACTCTGATGGGGGGGAAAATGTCCCCTAATCCCCATGACAGTTCAGCAGAAACTTGTGTGTGTTTATTTTCAATGCTGTTTGTAACTGAGGTTTCTCAACAAAATATTTTTTTGCCCGACTGTTTTTGACTAGGGCTTGAAAGGGCATTTGTGAGCACATACAGCTTGCAGCAGTTTATCCCCAGTGTCAAACCCTGCTGCCATCAGAGGGATGGTAGAGTTCTTTCTCCTGGGACCTCCCTCCTCAGCGAGGTCTTCCAGTGTTGCACCATTTCCACCCAGTTCTCTCTTGCTGCACGCTCTCCCCTATAGACCCACAGCACTGGACACAGGGTCAGGATTGCACGTGCCCATTCAGTGCTATGTAAGTCAGGTCAGGTCAGCACCATGTGTTTTCTTAGCACTGCAGTGTTGAATGTGTTGTCCCTGATGACAGGTACAGCCACTGTCCTCCACCGGATGGGTTGACTCTGTCACACAGTTCAGGAGAGGGATGTTGTTTGAACCTGTGCTTCTTGGCAGACCAAAAGTTATCAGCATCAATCCCCTGAGGCTGTTTCATCATGAGCAGTGACCTTCTTCCTCTGGGAGTAATTAGATGAGAAAGGTTTGGGAAAACAGTGGTAAGAGGTGCAATGGGCTAAAACTGCTCAGTGTGTGTCCTCTCCTGCCTTTCACTCACAGCCACTGTGGGCTTGTGCTGAGTCCCAAGAGAGGGGACTGTTTTCCTCAAAGACATCCCAGTTGGAAGTGCCAGTGCACTGGAGTCACTGGGGTTGTCGAGTACAGCTACAGTGAGCCAAAGCAACCGAGCTTCGAGTGTGCACTTGAGGGCTTGGAGCAGCCCTGTTCTTGGAACATGTCCTATGTCTTAGGATATGTAAAACTGCTTAAACCATTTGACTGGGCTGGTGTGTAAGGTACTGGCAGCTGTTGGCTGAATCCTGCCTAGAGATTGAAGGTCTGGCTGAACAGAAAAATGGGCTGTGAATTATAAAGGCTGCTTTCATCACTCAATGGCAGGAACAGCACTGTAGTTCCTGTCATTGTCATCATTCTTGAGGCATGCTTGGGTACTGACTGTGTTTAATTGCATGGTTAATTTACTTAATGTCTCTCCTGGGGTTACTTATGACACTCTTATTTTTGGGTTTCAGGGAAATTAGGGACACTAGCAATCCATTGTGGTTCTCTCAAGGCAGGAGTTTTCCAGATGACTATGGTAATAACAGCTGTGGCTTAGTTGCAGCGTAACCTGGCTAAACAGGGAAAAATGATCAGAGGCAACTGTGGTAGAGCTTAACACTTGCAAATGAATGATCTCTGGTGGAAATATAGTTCAGGTGTAGGCAGAGGGCACAGGTTCCCTGAGTTTGGATAACTTGGAGGATGTGTGTATTGGTTTATTGGGAAATCAGTGGCAGTGCCTGTTGGCTTTCAGTCCTCCAAATGAAGAATTTTCTGATCAGATATTTAGGTATTTGGGTGGAGAATTAAGGTCATCTTATGTCCTCCCTGGTATACAACTACGAATCATCATGGAATACATGACAGACTGGTTATGAGGAGCTCCTCTGTACCCGTCTGTTACCACTGGTTAGTGGAGCATGTAAGGTGGTTGCTTTTGGGAAGGACAGTGTGCTGAAAGGTCTGCGGCAGCAGTTGTCCTAAGGAGCCTTGCTGTGCTTGTTGTTTTTCCACAGATGGACCTCTCTGTGGAAACTCTTTACAGCCTCATGCAGGAGCGCCAGAAGAAGTACGCCAAGTACGCGGAGCAGATCCAGAAGGTCAATGAGATGTCTGCCATCCTGCGCCGGATCCAGATGGGCATCGACCAGACGGTGCCGCTGATGGAGCGGCTGAACAGCCTCCTGCCAGAGGGGGAGCGGCTGGAGCCCTTCTCCATGAAACCTGACCGGGAGCTGAGGTCGTAGCACTCCAGCAGCTCTCCCTCTTCACCTTCCACACTCCATGTTAGGCACGGCGGTGCTTCCATCAGGCTGCATTGGCAGCTGTTTGGAGTGGGCGGCGCTGCCGCCGGGCTCTGCCAGGGCACCAGAGGGAGAGCAGCATCAGCTGCCAGAGCCGCACAGCCAGGAATCCAGGAGCTCCCCGGAGGAGATGATTTACCGTTCTTTCATCTCCCTCCTCTTGCCCTCCTGTCTCCTTTGCCACTACACTGCCTGTGCAAACACATTTGTTTCATTGCTGTGACTAGTTGGGGTTTACAGAGGAGGAATTTCCTTTCATCTGATTTATTTTATTTTTTTTACTGAAAAAATTCAAAGGGATATGGGGTGTGACGAACCGTCTAACATGGTTTTTGTGCCACTGAGGTTTAGACAATTAGATGGCTGGAAGGTATTTCTGAGATCCTCTGGCCTTGGAAATATGTGTTTTATAGGTGAAAGTGTGGGAGCCAGGAACTGGCTTATTAAAATCTGCCTATTATCATAATTAACATGGTTTGCATGGCAGGGTTTTGGCATGATCTTGAAGCTCCTTTTTCTGTGGGCTCCCTAATTTATGAGGCTGTAGAGGAGTAAGTGCTCTAGATATGTATGTCTGTTAATGTAAAGCAAACCCTTAGTGTTCCTCTCCCCCTTGCCCTGGCAATGTCCCCATGCCTCAGCTGGTGGCATTTCGTGTCCCTCTGACAGGCACCAGTACCAACCTGCTCACTTTGCATCCCAAAGTTGGACACAAGGTGTTTTTTTTATTTGGACGCTCAAGTTACCTTGGTGCTGTCTTTTTTTTACCAGTGGAGTGCAGCTGCTTCTTTAACCTTCAAGTGTACGAGGCTGGAGGAGAGACATGAGAAGTCCTTTGGCTCTTTGTGTGGGTGTAGCTGCCCTTGTGCCAGGAGCTGGTGTTGGCGCGCTGCTGAGCACCTGAAACCACAGGGCCTTTCTCAGTCACCTGCTCCAAAGGCACTGGGATGTTCCTGCCTCCTCCCAGGCGAGCCAGGGCTGAAGAGCCTATGAACCTCAAGCATTGTTGTATGTCAGGAGTGCAGTTCCAGTGGTGAGGACAATCAAGGACAACCCAGCTTCCAGTACAGCACAAGGTAGGGTCACTTGCCAAAGGCAACCTGTTTCGATACATCTTAGGGCTTAAGAGCATTTATTCAGCAAAAGGTTGTCTCTGAGCATTTGGAAGTAAGAGTGCAGTAGATTTTTGTAATAATTACTGCCTGGTGGCAGGAAGCAACAGACTGTGCTCTTGTTGCATTCCCAAAGGCCATGTAGTGTGAATTTTTGTCATGCAGACTGCAGCCAACTTAGATGGGCATCTGAACCACGGTGATGGTTGGACCCCAGGGCCTGCTGAACACTATCTGAAAGCAGATTCCTGTAGATGAAGCCCTGTGGAATAATGCCCTGGGAAGAGGGATGGACTGCTTCAGGGAGGGCAGGGAACTCAGCAGGAGTTTTTTTAGCAAAGGCAGCAGTGGGTCTCCTTACCTGCTGCACCAACCCCAGAGGTTTTATACAGTTGAACATTAATAGGCATGTGCTGTGTATTGCCCAGGATAACACATCAGAATTCCATCCTTGTTCAAGCTTTCTGCCATGTTTTACAACTTGGTTTGTTAAAAGCTTACATGAGATTTAACCCATGAAAAGCTGCTTGTCTTGGTCATGCCCTTGTGCGTCCTCATTGTCCATCATGGAATGTGTCTCTGCCTCCTACCATCAGACACACAAGAATATTGAGCTACTTTAAATAGTGTCTGCAGCCATTTTTGTCCTCTTTGTCCAGATGATGCTGTCTGGATGTTTAAAATGTGCAGCATTCAGCTGTCTGCCAGATGGGATCATGAGTGTCCCACACCCTGGTGTGCTGGAAGCCTGTGCCAGTGGGAAGATCCTGATACTGGATCTCAAGGCAGATGCTCTCTCCTGTAAGACACTTCTCTGAGGCTTGTAGATGTTTGGAGTCAGGCCATGAAGTATCAGATTAAAGCAGGGCTTCCTGCAGTGCTAATGAGGGCAAATGAAGAGTATTCCCAACTGAAGGCTGCAGGAGCAGGGCTGCAAATGAGTTCCTTCCTCATTTGCCAGAAAACACCAAGGCACTGGGCTGAGAATGGGAAAAAATGTTTATTTGTAGGAGCACGTAGGGTCTTTAAGCTTGTGGCTGTGCTGCTGAGCCTCACAGACAGAGCTTCTTGAACAGCAAGGGCAAGTTGTGGAAGGTGTAACAACTGAACTAGAAAGAAATTAGAGCTGAAATGTGAAGGACGGCCTTTTCCAATGCTCACATGTCATCACCTTCATTCCACAGGTGATAGTCTCTCATATGGGTACTGTAAGAAGCATGCACCGTTTAACTGTCCTTCAACGATGGTTTACAGTTTTATTTAAAACCTTGTCACTCTCTTCAGGAACTGTAAGTCTCTGGCCTTCTTGATGAGGGGGAGACATGTCCTGCTACATCTTCTTGAGCTCCTCTTTGTTGCTTGGCTGCTCCTTGTTGAATTTGCTCCACATGCTGCTTTCAGCTTCAGCTCAGATGCAGGTGATGCTCAGGGTAAGACTGACGCTTCCCTCCTGCGCTGTTTAGCAGGAGCTTGGAGATGTGACTGGAATTACCTTTCTGCTTATGAATTTCCTCTTCCAAGCCAAACACTTGGAGGACGCCTCAGGTATCTTTCTCATGTATGTACCAGCTGTTACTTCTATCACAAATTTAGTGCTATGAATAGGGAATAATCTGGTATGCTCTCCTGAAACCAGACGTTGCTGCCCTTTTCTGCTTTCTGGGGTGGTGTGTGGTCTGGGGTGCAGGCTAAGCTTCTTGAGACATGATCTTGTGAAAAGCTGGGGAGCAGGATGAGTCACTGGAGCTGTGGTTCCTCTCTGGCCTGAGCTGCTGTGGCCCTCCCCCTGACTCTGCTGTTGCAAGCCCCCTGTTGTGCTGCCACTGGTACTCCTTGCATCCCACGCTGGTCCCTGTGCACGCAGACCAGGTTTACTTTGTTTCCGTTGTTTTTGTCATTGAATGCATTGACAGGCTGCTAAAGTGCCAACCTACCTGCAGGGCAATTCCTGTGAAGATCTGCTGGAGGGGAGAGAAAAGAATTTTTGTTTGTTTCTTTTTAAATAGATATATTTTAAATTAAATATATTTAAATATACTTGAATATTTAAAGTGTGTTTTCCCCTCCTCTAAGCTTTTACACAGAAAGAGCAGAAATACACGTTGTCACAGGCCCAGTGGCTGCATGAGCCAGCCCCTCTCTCAGACTGTGTGCCAGTAGTTTCTCGAGGTACTTCTGTAACGACCCTCCCGTTCCCAAGCTGCCAGAGGGTATTTTGATTGCCAGCCTTGTGGCTGAGCACTCCATGGTTTATGGGTGGTTACCCTGTTCAGCTTACTACTTGCTCCATGTTCTGCAGCTCCAGCATTAAAACCTTTGGTGTGGCTCTTTTCCAAGTGTGTTGTTTCTCCAATTGCCTTATTGCTCATTCTTCATTCCCACTTTTCACCACGGTGTCTGGTATCTCAGGAGTATCTCAGCTTTACTTTGCACCCACTCTGTGCCACGGAGGTGCCTGAGTTCAGCTGCCTCTGCCCTGGGATTGTGAGGAAATACCCCCAGAAGGAAAATAAATGCTGGTTGTTTTTTTTTTTCCCCTTAGTGCTGTCCTAATTCAGGTACTGATGTCCAGTTTGAATACAAGATACGAGCAGCAATGCTTGAGACTTACCAGCAGTGGGGTGTCAGCTAGAGCCTCACAGAATAATCTTCCTGGGGCCTGGGGTAGGAGGGGAATTCTCAGTGTCAGCTGCCTAAAATAATCCTTTGTGTCTTTAAAAGCTTTGTATTTTTACAGCTGGAGAGTTAGCGCTGACCCCAGAGGGATGGTCTGGTTGACAAGGTGGTGTTAGGGTGTAGGGTCATCTCAAAGGGCTTTTCCAAACTTGTTAATTCCATGATCCTGTGAAATACACTGGTGTGCTGCAGGTCAGTAACAAGAAATGAGCAGGGCTGTACTTTTGACAAAACACTGGGTATGTGAACAGTCTCTCTGTATGGAGAGGGATTTGAGAGAACTCCCCAGTGCAGTTTATGTGTGTATCCCAGCAGAAGGGCTTCCCTGACCCAGGTCTGGGCAGCTGACTGGGGATGGCATTCCAGCCCTGGAATCTGCAGAGCACCACTGCACTTCCCTCCACAGAAGAGGCAGGAGCCTGTTCTACTTCCAGAAGCATCTCTTGGGAACCTGGTGAGCTTACGGAATCCCAGGAAGGAGCTGTTTCCTGCTGGTAGGTTACTCTAACACACTTCATCAGTGGTTTAGAGGCAGATAAGCACCTGCAGCACTGTTCTCATGGCATTGGGAAAGCGGAGTGGTGATGGACTCTCACTTGCACAGGGGATACTGAATAAAAAAAGAGGCAAATTTAGTGTTTCTTTTTGTTTTGCTGCCATTTTGGTTTTTTTCTAAATGGCCTGATGCCCCAGCATCATCGTTGACTGTTGTGTCACACTTTGGCTTTGTACAGCAGTGGAGCACGGTGAGGGTCCCTGGAAATGACAGCTGAAATCCACTCCTCAAACCGAGCAATCCCTTCCAGCAGGACAATGCTCCAGAAGTGTTTAGCAGCATTTTACATGCCAGGAAAGCAGCCCCTTCCCAGAGGGGTGGGTGTTGCAGAAGGCAAGAAATAGCTCACTCTCCTTTTCTATTTATGGTGACTCTTATTAATATTCTTGGAAGTGCAGTATTAGCTGAAGGTTTCACTGCAGAAACACTTCAGTTTGCCTCAAAGCAACCATTTGGACCTGAGGGCCAAGAAGTTCTTTGCAGGCAGGGTTCAAAGAGAAAGTGCTGTTGCCAGGCAAAGCTGATGTATTAGGAACACTGTTCTACCTGAATGCTCAGTTGTGGGTTTGTGTGTATAATAGAGTATTGGTACTGTGTATGTTACACCATCTGAAAGTGCTAGAATAACTACTTTTACCACAGATTAATAACAAATACAGACTAGCTAGGTATATGGCTAGCTACAGCAAATGTCTGGCTAGGTACATTTGGTTGAATCACAGTAATTTTGGATTTTAAAAGTACCAGTGTTATTAGGACCCCAGTGCTGTCCCTCTTGTTCTGGGCTTTCCATGCCCCCACTTTCTGGTAGAAGTCAGTTTTAAACTTGTGCTGTGAGTCACAGCATACCGAGCACCTAGCTGATGAATAGTTAGTAAAGACAGTAGTTCACCTAATCATCACATTTCTACTCTCTTATCCTCCCCAGCCCCCTCAAAAGCAGGGCCACCTGATCTATGCTGGGGGGAGGTTTGTTCTGTTTTCAGTTCATTTCATTCTAGGAATGTCATTGTGATGGTTACATCAAGAGCCCAGTGACCTCAGGGACCTCTTCCCAGTTATGCCAGGCACTGAAATGAAAACTGAGTGTTGACATGCATGAGGTACATTTCAGTTACCCTTTGGGTTTTAACTGGGGGTGGAGTTAGACTGTCTCTTCCCAGAGCTGTCTGGTGGCAGGGCCAGGAGTGGAGGGATGGAGGGAACAGGAGCAGAGCAAGTCCTGCAAAGCAGTCAGGAGGAGTGGTGAAAGCTGAAGTGAATGCTTCAATAAACAGAACTTGAGGGAACAAACAGAGCTACTGTAGTCAGAAGTGGACTTTGGAGTGGGGTGAGCAGCTAAATCATAGAAGATTGTGATGTCACCCTGTTCTGGAGGCTAAGCAGCTGATGATACCATTGAATTTGCATGGTTCTTGTTTTCTTATCTAAGAGCTGCTCCATCTTGTTTGTAGAAAGTAAGCACAGAAACTCACACAGGTTGTTACCTGTGCTCTGACTGATGGTTCAGTTTCTTTTAGAGAGGATGAAGATTTTGCATTTCCCTTCCTGGGACTGTGCTTTGAAATTCTCAAAAGAAAAAACTTCTGTTACTGCACCTTAGTTTTAAGATGCTGTTACCTAAACTCATAGCTTTGCCCTCTAAGGATACAACTGTGGCAGCCCTCTTTAATTCTAATCTATGCTATATTTGTGTGAGCCATTTTCTGAAGCAGCAATGGGGGGTGGGCTCCAATCTCAGCACACAGAACTTGCTCTGAATGTTTCAAGGCTGACAGCGTCAGTCAAAACAAGTATTTAAACAAGTAATTAAATTATTCTTTAAGTAAGAAGTATGGGAGGCAAGAACAAAGCATAGGGTTCGTTCTGGGTAACTTCATCAATTTGAAATACTTGCTTCAACAAGACTGCCCCAGCTGCCTGAAGAACAGGTTACTCACACCTGCATTAGACAGTGGAAGGTGTTAATGCAGACAAGCGCCACTGCTGCTCATCAACTGAGCAGAAGAAGAGGATAGTCAGGGACAGGTAAAAGGTTACTAAATGGTTACTGGTGCTGTAAAATCACCACTGCTTGTGACAAGTGGTCTAAAGCTGTTCCAGCCCTGTCATTCATGAACACACCTGCAGGGAAGGTTGTGTTCCCTAAAGGACAAGGCCCCTCCTCTCCTGAGTGCTGGGGGGAGCAAGTCCTGCTGCAGGTAAAACACTCCACAACTCCTTCCTCAGCCTTCTGTATAAACAGGTACCATTTCTGATTTTATTTCATAACATACAGGTAAATGCTCATGACACAACAAGATGAGAAACTCACATCTCTCTGAACCATTTCACCAGCTTGCCATACACCAAACATGCCAAGTATGCCACACACCAAATGCCATACGTTATATTCATATTGAACATGTACACATCTTTCCCTCTCACATCCTCCACTTTGCTTTCCAGACTTCTGCAAACCATTTCCAGTATTGTTCAGGGACAGGACTCTAGTTCAGGTATGAGTCAGGGCACCACCCTGTGCAGGACCTGGGGTTAAGGCTTCCTCCTATGGTAACCTGCCCTCTGTAAGTACTGAGCCTACAACTTGGATTCATCCAGAAGACACTGGGAATCATGAGGAGCCACAAGACCAGATTTCAGTTCCTCAGAAGGTGATCAACCACACCAACCCCAAACACACCGGTCTGAAAACGGACAAAAGAGGAAGAATCTGTTTCTTCCTCTAGGGATTGATATGTGTTAACTGCCATTAACTGCTTTTAATCAAAGCCATGGTCTTTTCCTGAAATGTGGCTGAGAGGAGCTCTGTTCAGCTGTTTACATAGGTAAATACACAGCTGAAAATAGCTGTGATGTAATCACTTCCACTGGAGATGTAAACAGTGACAAGTGGCAGCATGTTCCATGAACAGCCACCACCTGACACAGTGTCCAGGGTGATGTCAACCACCATCCAGCACAAAGAGCCTCTGGGCTCCTGGTGCTTCCTCTCTCTGCGCCTTCTGCACTTTTTAGGATCAAGTTAATAAATGCTGTAGCTTTCAGTGCTATTTTCAACGGTCCACTGTAGGAAATTAAAGTCACATCCTTGCCACAAAACAAAACAATGACAAAAATCTTCTCCACTTTTCAGTATAGTAAAACCTGAGATTTGAGTCACAAACTAGCTAAACTTACAGTAAAAAAACCCCAAACATAACCCAAGCTGCTGACTTGAATTAGGGCTTCAGTTTGCTGCTGACAATTTTTTTTTTTAAAGCTGTTGGCCAGGGTTAATTATTTGTTACTACAGTTTTCAGCTGCCTGCACTGAAATGGGACAAAACAATATAGTTTCCCCTTAACACACGTGTTCTGAGGGGTGCTGGGGAAGGCCCTGGGAGCAGGAAGGATGCAGCTTTACACAATGGCTCTGGTACTCCCCCTTGCTGACCATAAACCTCTCATGGTAACATGCACATATAGCCCAAGGTGAGCAGTAGCCAAGGTGTGAGGGGAAGCAGCTGCTTGCTGTCAAAAACATGAGAACGGCTGTGCCTCATCTCCTGGGAAACCTCCAGCTAGAGGTGTCTGCCCTGGGGTGCCGAGGGTGAGGACACGGTACAGCCCTGAGCATCTGCAGTTCCACACTGGAACTGCTCAGTTAAGGACAAAAGCCCACCCCAACTCATTTTTGTCTTAAAAAAAAACCCTAACACATTTGAATTGGTTTTGAGAAGTTGAATTATAAATGGGCCAGAAAAGCATGTTGTGGCCACTTGTACCAGCTGCTTCTCTTGCATGTAGCCATGCCTTTCAACCACTCCGTTCTACCTTGGAAGCCAAAGCAGCTAGCTGTCTCCCAGAAGCCAGCTTAGTATCAAAAATACAAATACTGTATCAAAAGACTGGGGGAAGCAGTCGTAAGTATGGTTCATTTGTCTTTTAAGAACTGTGCTGAGCCAACTGAAACACTTGTGCGTAGACAGCTTTAAAAAAAAAAAATGTGGCCAGTCATTACTTGTTCACGTTGCTTATGAACTGACTACCAGCATGTGGCAACCATAAAGCCCTAGTTTATTGTGTGTATTTTTGAGGTACTTTTTTTTTCTCTGAAGCAGCTCTCTAGCGAATCACCTAAAGCCTATCCATTAAAACAATAGTTACACCAGTATTTACATTTGTCTGAATGGTGTGTTCAGACCAGCCTTGCTGTAACCGGTCCCTATGGCCTTTGGAATCGCTCCCAGTCTCCTTTTCTTACAGGAAAAAGGTCTCCCTCCAGAGGTTGGCTCAGTGTCAGGGCTAAGGTGCACTGGTGAAGACGTGGGGTGTGGGGAGAGGAGAACAAAACTAGTTCTGACAGGTAGGAGTGTGGTTCAGCAGAACCAGAGAAAGGGTCTGACACCAAGAGAGCTTCCTTGTTAAAAGCCACTGAAAGGATGTGCAATCCATTGCACAGAATTGCTTCCTCTGACAGGGAAAGGTCTATGAAATGTTCTGCCCTTCTCCTGGGGAGGGGAGGAGAAAAGCCCAGCAGCACACTCGGGTCTCCTCGGGCAGAGGCTATTGTCGCTTCTCTGCAGTACCAACCTTTCCCCGGCTCACACCGAAACCTTAGTTTCTTCCCTCCCCCACCTTTTTACCCAAAGTTTCAGATTTACAGGGACCTCACACGCTGGGGGAGCGGCTTGGCAGGGGAAGCGACTCTGCCAAAGTCACACGAACCGCTGCCCCTCAGGACACTTCAATGATTTCCATGCTGCCTGAAAAACTTGACTGACTGCCTACTTTGCCCAGTTCCTCTCTGGATCTGTTATCCGCCAGGATGCTCTCTCCGAACTCCATCTGGCAGCTCCTGCGCTTGAACTGCTTCTCGAAGGAGCTCTCCTCGTGCCAGCTGCGCCGGGAGTCGCCGCGGTCGGCCTGGCGGGGCCGGCGGCGCACAGCACCGGGCTGCTCACAGCCCGAGGGCAGCTGGCTGCAGCTGTAGGCGGGGAAGGCGGTGCCGCCCCCGAACACCGCCGAGGCCGAGTAGAAATGCGAGGACTCGGCGGCGAAATACCAGCTGTTGGTGAGGGACGAGGGCTGTGAGGCCAGGATGTCCGAGTGCCAGCCCTTGAGGCCCAGCCCCGCGGCGGACTTGGCCAGCTGCTGCTGGCTGGTGGAGAGCCCGAACACGAAGTTGGTTCTGTAGGTGTCCTCCACGCTGCCGCTGCGGTGCAGGGGGTACAGGAGCGGCCGAGGCGCGGCCGTGCTGCCGCCGGCCCGGCCCGCGTGCGGCCGTGAGGCCGGGCTGTCCAGTGGCCACGGGCCCGGGCCCTCCTGGGGCGGAGCCGCCTCCTCCTTGTCAGGGCTGCTCTCCGGGCTCTGCTCCGACACCTCCTGCACCGGGGAGAACTGGCACAGCTTGCTGCCGCCCTCGAGGGCGGCCGCGTGTTTGTAGTACTCCAGCGTGTCTTCGGACGATGCGAAGCCCTGCACCGATGCAGTCACGCAGCTGCTGCTCGCGGAGTAGGACACGGATTTGATATCCAAGGAAAAGGAGCGCTTCAGCCGGTTGCTGTCTTCCACCTTGTCCAGGGAGACGTGCAGCCCGTTTATGCCCTGTACCAGCGAGCCGTCCTCCAGCGGGGCCGGGTGCCCGCGGGGCGCGGTGCCACCGTCCGTGGGCTTGGGCTCCAGCAGCTCCGGGGCAGCGGGGAGGCAGAGCTGGCCCGTGGAGAGGCTGCCCTGCCCCGCTTCCAGCGCCTGCACGTGCTCGCTGCTCTTCTCCAAGTGCAGCAGTTTCAGCTTGCTGATGTGGCCAGGCTGGCCGCTCTGGTTCTTGATCTTCTTCTCAAAGTCCAGAAGCTGACCCAGAAAGTTGAAGTTGGGAGAAATGGTTGGCCTCTTTTCTTTCACAAATCTGGTAAGAGGGGACAAACAAAGAATTATTTCAAGAACCTGCTGCTCAGGTGTAAGATAACCCTAAAGTGAGGGTTGTGAATGTCTAGAGCCTGTTTTTAACTTGGACTAAGATGAAATCAAGCATAAGTAACTTGAGGCTGGAGTTAAAAAAAGGTAGTTTAAAGCAAAATCATGCTGCATGCTCTCAATTGTCTCTGTAGCTTAAAGGTGGCTAAAAGGTGTGTGTGGGGGGAGGAAACATTTTAAGTCTTCATGATGTCCACAAGTGATTCAAGTGAATAATTTTCCTTACTTACTTCACCAGTGGGATATTTGCTACCTTGGTTTCTAACCAGAGTCAAGAACCCTGGGAGTTTTGCATGAACAGCACTTGAGCTTTAGCAAAGAGACCACTTCCCATGGCATACAGAGTGGACACACCTTCCCCACCATTCCAGTGACATCACATGTTTCTGTCACCTCTCTCATGTCACCACTGCACTGCCTACCCTGTTTGTCATTGTCAGGCAAGACAGAGAGCCCAGGTATATTCTGACCTTGTTCAGCAAGTGCCAGTGATTTCTACCCCACACTATTATTGACCACTGATGTGAAGATCAAAACCAGAAAGGTGCAAATGCAGCATTGAAACAAATACACTCTCTCAAGCCCTGCAGGTATTCAGCAGTAAAGGGCAACAGGATTGCCAAACTCCCCTGCAAGAGCTGTAGGAAGCAGCCTGGCTGGCACAGGTGTGCCAATCCACTTATGCACTGAAAATGCAATGGTACTGAAAATGTTTTGCTGAACCAGGATTCTAAATATATGAAAGACTTGCATCGTGTGATTTCTACTATTTATTTCAAAGTTAAAGACGTATTTCCTACCTGTCTGATTTGCAACACAGATAAATAAGTACTTGGCTTTTAACAGGCTAACAGGCTACAAAACAGAGTTGCCCAAATCCCTCCTCCTCCAGTTTTTTTTTTTTTTTTTTGTTTTGTTTTTTTTTTTTTAAGAATCATTCCTGGAACTATGATTAACCATATGACAAAAGAATTAACAAGGGAAGAAACCTTGAGGAGCTAAATCTAGTACAAACATACATATAATGTGTCACTGGGAAAAATAAATACTATTAAAAATAAAACCTGTCTGGGGAAGTGTACAGATGATGAGTGTGCAGTCATTAAGAGTAGTAGTGTGAGAAAGATGGAAAGGTGTACCTATGTATGTGTGTACATGCTAGCACATGAAAAATGTTGAAACTTGCATTTTTTATTACTATTTTTTTGAATTTGCCAAAGAACAAACAATACTAGAAGTCTCCAAGCTGACACTAGGACCTGGAATATCAGGTTACACAAGCTGATAGTGGAAGCTTCCACCATGAAGTGTAACACTCACAAATGGAGAAATCTAGTGAGTCTCCTCAGGAGAAATTCTGTAGTTTGCCCTCTTAGCATTTGATGTGAAGGTTTTTAGCAATTTGCTCCCAGGAATTAATAGTCTGTGTTCATTTTTTTCCAGTCAGAGTTAGCTGTACTTGAGTTAGTTATTTAAAGCAAGGTCCTTGTTGCCTTGTTTTTTGGTGGTGTCCCCAACAGTCTGTTCTCTCCCCTTTCTCCTCATCTCTGCTTGCTCCTCTCTCTCAAAAATACTGGGCAGTTCCAAATTTAAAACTAGAATTTTTAAAAATGGAGAGTAGGGAAAGCATGCTGGATCCCCTGAGAAATTTTAAAGCTTCGCAAGCTTTTTCATTTCAAAATATGCACCACTTTTTCCAATTGGAAAACATGTATAATGTTTAATTCTTATGTTTATTTCTGTTAAATAGTCCATTATACAAAAGATTTAAAAAGTTTATTTCTTTGACTTTCACTTCAAGTAACATTATCACCTTTTTATTTTTGTAATGCTGTCAGATAAACATTTTATCTAATGACATCCACTAATTCAAAGAAAAGTATTTTTCTTTTAAGCTTGGCCAACAAGAGATCCCAAACCAATGAGTGAAATGTTCTGCAGATGATTCTTACTGAGCCATATCAAAGGAAATATAATAAAATATAATCTAAATTTCACAGTAGTTGCTCAGCATCTTCAGTGCAGAGAGAAAAAGACTTAGTGGGATGAATCCTTCACAGTTTGTTCATGCTTTTGGTTAAGATACAAACTAGAATTTAATGCAGAGATTTCATGGAGGAATTTAGAAGCTCCCTGAAGAAGTTCCGTGAAGTCTGTGCATTTTAGAAATATTTAGTTCTCTTCAGCTCTGCCCTCAGCCACTACAGCCTGAGACCAGGCAGGCTTTTTCACTGAGCTCAGACTCTGCACAGTATCTGTCCACATCCACTGTAATTCATGCCAGTTGTCTGTGCCTGGATAACTGAGCTTCTTAACTTTAGCTTCTTAACCATACCTGTTGAAATTACTGCACACCACCCACCAAGCTGTCAGCAGGCTCTAGTAGGGAAATGTGGGAAGTGTCTAAGCACAGCAGGAGAGCTGTAGCTCAGGCACCTCTTACATGCAGTTTTTTCACTGCACACATAACGACATTCAACAGCTTAAAAGAAAAGTTTCTGTGGAAATCACACTCCATGTGGCAATAACCAGTGTTCATCTTTCTGTGCTCATCCCTGTTTTAGGGATGGTTGTAGCAAATACACAGGTGATTCCAAAGGAGCTCCTCTCCCCCTGCTCCAGGGCAATTACTCAAGTTGGTTCTGCATAACTCCTTACAGTGATACACCAGGGAGCCCATCAAAAAGAAAATAATAGTTTTCTGTGCAACACAAGAGAGCAGTTGGTTAAATTAAATACACAAGTCATAGTAAATGGCAACCAAGCCACCTGGAGGGTAGGAAAGTGTTCACAGTCCTAGTAGAGAAAAAATGGGATCAAAGATCATGGGTTGAGATAAGAGCAATTTAGTGAAAACAGCAATGAGATAAGAAAATGAACAGTAAAGGCACAACAGTGATGACAGAGGGTACCAGAAAGAGGTAAATTATTCACACCATGTGGAAACCCCACAGTACCTGACCCTGCTCCAGAAGGGACCCTTCCCCTGCTCCCAGCAGTGACAGAAGACGGCACAGAATAACCTCCAGGTCCTGGCCATGCCCCTCTAGGCTACTGCAAAAATTAACCCTGTCCTGGCCCAAACCAGGACAAGACACATACATTGAGTAGACACTGTATAGTCCATGTACTTGCCTGCTTGGATCAAAGACCATTTTGCAGTGGGCAGTTAATATTAGCTGTGTGGAATCTATTCAAAATACCATTAATTTATTT
This sequence comes from Lanius collurio, assembly GCA_020086605.1. NCBI lineage: Eukaryota > Metazoa > Chordata > Aves > Passeriformes > Laniidae > Lanius > Lanius collurio. Next base: position 32,580,944 of record JACBWW010000009.1, on the reverse strand, counting down.
CTGGAGGAAACCTATGCTTAAAGCAGAAGTGTGGCCAGTGAACTACCAGATAAAATGTCTGCTTCTACTCTTGGTCATAGAACCTTTTATTATCTACCCTAAAAGCAGGCCAACAGGAACAACAAGAGTTAGTAGGAAGGGAAGATTTGTCCCTACCTGTAAGCTTCATCCAAGGACATATCCATTCTTTTCATGATGTATGCAATGGCAATTGTGGCAGAGCGAGATATCCCAGCTAAACAGTGCACCAACACATGGCCATTGGATGCTTTTGCTTTTTCTGCGTGGCAACGAAATAGGCAAGGGTCAAACTCAGCAGCATCATACCGGGATGAAAAGTTTGCAAAGAAAGCACTGTTACTGAAAATTATTCAAAGCTTCCAAGTGAACTGCTAATTGCAAATCTTATGGAAGCTTGAAACAAAACATAATTATTTTCTCTAGCACTGTGTAGTGGCATGGAGTATAGAAAAAGCATGGCTACACACAGGAAACATCCTGCAGTCACAGCATACCTCATTTTAATGTGCACATAAACAGCCCTATTTAGATGTCTGGGAAAGATGATTGTTTCTAATTTTATATACAAGTAAAAAGCAAGCATTCATGATGGAACAATTTGGCCCATTCACATCTGGCTAGTTCACATCTGAAAGGTAAAGACAGAAGGTGTATGTCCAAATTTCTAGTCCACTCTCTGCAGACATATATCAGGCATCTACCAGGCTGCCTGAAAGCAGCTCTGAAGTGTCTTTGTTCTGTAATGCTGGCACATGCAGTGGAAGAATCTCCCCACTTTTTGCTCCTGTGCTTACAAAGTGATGCTGACCATGTCCATAGATCCTGAGGGTATTTTCACACCACACAGAAAGCACTCGGGCTTCTCCAGCCAAAACAGCACAGCAGACATACAGAGCAACCCACAAACTGTTTGAGAGAGAATTAAAATTTTCTACTCACCTATAAAATCGACTGATTTATCCAACCAAGGCAAAATTTTCTCACAAAAGCTGTCATTCACTGGCACTCTGAGGAAATGGGATTCTGGAATAAAATCAGGCTTTGGACAAGTATTGCTGGCATTCAGGACGTAGCCAATGTCATTCTGCTGCATCAGCTCCTAGGAAAGAGAGGAAGATTAAGCCTCGAGAAGTCAAATGGTACCTTTGGCACATTACAAAGCTAAAAACCAAACTGAAATTTGTGTTAGAATTACTCTAGCTGTGTAAGGGACATTCTTCTAAGAAAAAGACAACTCTTCAGCTTTGGATTCTTTTAACAACTTTGAATGAGACATCCAGAGTGTCCAAATAACATATGGACTGCAAAACCCATGAAAACAAAGTTAACAAAGGACAGAAGTAATGGTAGAATACCTTTTGCTACTCTGAAGCATCACTTCCAAGAAAATTAACTTTTTGCTACTTTGGTTTAAATTCTCAGCATGCAAGTTGACAACAAACACTTCCTACATGCAGTTTGCTGACCTAAATATGTGTTTTCCAGATCACATATCTAGGACTGAAATTGCCCCATCACAGCTATTGATGGGAAAAAGGAAATGAAATGGATGCCTCCTGCAGTCACCTCTCAAGTCCAGGAGTTTCTTGTTTCTAAAGGAATGTGCAAAACTTTCTCAAAAGCTCAAGGAAAGAGATGAAGATCTTGAATTAAACCATCTCCATACAGCACTGAGTGGCATTTTACAGGAGTCTTGCTCTGTGATTTACAATTTCAGCTTTCAGTCTTCTAGGCTGCTTGCCTCTCAGAGAAATGTCACAGAAAAAAGCAAAGACACTATATATTTAAGAGTCAACTGGGATTTTAAATAAGTCAGTTTTCATGACTGAAATAAAAGAGAGGCTCCTCTTTTCTGCATCTCACCATACTTATGGTATTTAGAGTTGAGCGAAGTGGTTTGTGATGCAGTAGGTACCTTAGTGCAAAAGCACATGGAAGAAGTACTGGAAAAGTAGAGGTGGCTCTACCACAAACCATCCAGTCTCCTCCAAGGAAGCATCTTGACACAGAAAAGCAATTCAGCATGTTAGAGTAATGCTTGTCAAACTGCCATGGTTCAGAGAGGATCTGGCAGTAAGTGACATGCAATACTAGGCCTGGACCCTACTCATAATTAACATAAACACTGGGGAACTTTTGGCTAGATTTCTATGGAAACTCTTCTCTCAAAATAAACATTAAAAAAAAGCGCCCCCCAAAATCTGATTTTAATCCTTTTGCTTTCATAGCAGATATATAATAAAGTTTGTCAATCCATAGGAGTAGCAGCATGAATGAATTCTTACACTGCAGATTTCAACTGGCGATCTACCAGTAGGAAAATACAGTCACAAAGCCAAATGGTTGATTCTTCCCCATATTTTTCTGCAAGCATAGAGATCTTTTGGTGAGGAGAAACAGGGATATGCTTATTTAGCAGAAGAGCCAGGAATCTATCTTGTTCAGTCAGAGCAGTCTAAATAATGTGATGTTGAGCACAGGTACCCCACACACATGGCACAGTGTGTGCAGAAGGGATGAACACACACAGGGGATACCTGTGCATAAATTAAATGCTGAGTGAGAACAAAGGGCTGCAGGAGAGAAGGGAATATACATCAGTCAGTTGCAGAGGAAGGAGCACAAAGTCCAGCCAACAAGTGGTTGTAAACAGGGAATTAGCATGAATTTCTGCTAGTGAGCTATTTTTGTTGCCTGAAGCAAAATGAGCAGTGCCCCAATCTTTCATCAAAGTCCCTCACATCAGCACATTCAGAGGCTGGAGGTGTGGGCACCTTAAACTAATGGACATGCATTATGTCATGAACACACCCATCCAAGGGGAACAGGAGATGGACAATTCCTTGCAAAGCAAATCAGCAGAAATACTATTTGCAGCAACGGTCAAAATAAAATAAAAAAAAAAGGAAAAGGGTTGTATGTGTCAAGGTAAGTTCTCAGCCTTAATGCTTCTTGCCCTGCTAATTTCCTGGGTCACACTCCCAGTATAGCTCAGCTTCTCATCAACAAATCCAGTATGTCCCTGTTTACCCTTCTCCCTTCCTTTCACATCCTCCAGCTGAACTTCGAGCTCCCTCCAGCCCTGCATGCCTTCCACTGCTGCTGCTGTCGCCACCTTCCTTGCCTCGATTTCACTCTCACACACTGACATGCTTAAAAAGCAGGAATGCTGTAAGGAAATATGGGAATATTGGGAATTATCCAGAGGGAGAGGTACTGGGAATGGGATTCCTGGCACAGGGGACTAACTGGACTCCTGGTATTTTACGTGTGCCAGGGAGACCCCCGATCCCCAACATCCCTGTCTCATTGTCCTGGACTGCACAGCTTTTCCCTTCCAGGATCCAAAAGCTCTTCAGCAGTTCCTGGGAAACAATTACTGGTTTTAGGTCACTGAGCTGAAATACTGATCCCAAACCAGCTCACTCCTTGTTGTCACTGCTTGAAGATGAGCGAGGAGCAACTGGAATATCTGAGACAAAAGCACATGGAGGGTCCTGAATTCCCAGGTACAAAGAGGGAGGTAGTGGAGGTCTCACTGACAAATGGACTGCCAGGGTCAGGTTTGTAAAGAGCATAGCTAAGGGAGGGTGATGAAATTGGAAGAACAGAAAACCGTATTATTTCTTTTAAAACATAAACACTGATGGGCTGCACAGTCCAACTATCACCACTGCACAGTTATGCCATGTTTTTGATGTGGGATTGATTATTCAAATGGAACAAGAAGGCTGCAGATGCCAAGTCCAAAATCTACAAGCAAAAAAAAACACCCCAAAATATTAGTGCTTGTCTTTCAGACTGAGGCTAAAGAAAGAAGTTTTGCTTCCTTCTGTTCTGAAGAATCAATCATTCCCACTGTGGCATGCTCCAGTGTAATAACCATAACAGTGCCTTCATTGTGAGGCACCCAAGAGGAAGAAGTGAATTACGATGGGAGGAAGATCCAGAAATCCTAATACTAACAACTCTGTGAAAAGAAGGTAAATGCTCTTTTGTAAGCTTATTTACACTTTCTGACTTATTTAATCTGAAAATTAATAGCACTCTAAAATATTATTTTGTTCCAGGAAATAAAATCCAGGTCTGGAAGAAAAGAAAGAGAATAGTTATGCAAGTGGAAGGCAGAAAGTTTTACATTTGAAGTGCTGGTACAAACCATGAGGTGTAAGTAGGAGGCTTGTTCAGGCCCATAAAAACACTACAGATTGCTTTCTGTCACACTAATTTCAGAAAGGACACTGTCACTCCTGTGTAAGTTAGAGTGCAGCTTTCCTCTCTTTCACAAAGAGTGACGAACATCTTCTGTAAAAGTAAATACTGTCTTGTAATGCCACCAACCTATCACATAAAAATAACCACAGTGTATCACACTGAGACCCAAAACAAACAGACTTTTCTCCTAGAACTCTTAGGAGGTTTTTAGCATTTCAACACTGCAAAAAATATGGATGTTTTCAAAATTAGGCATGTAGAAAGAAATCTGCAAAAAATATTACAATTCTCCTAAGACTTTCCTGAATGAATCATTAATTTTGCTGAAGGACACAAACCAATCATTTGTGGCTGCATGTCTTTCCTAAATTAAGTGTTATCAGCAGAGGTATTAATGGTAAATAGAATTAGTATTCTGAAAAGGGCATGAATATAGATTGTTCTGCAACAACAGAAGCATTTCCCCTGCTCAGGCACTCAGAAATAAGTTTATAAAGATTCTGAAAAGGTAAGCTCATCTTGATAAAACCGGATGAAAATTCACATCTTTAATTCATCAGGTCGAACAGTAGCACTGCTTAGGAGTTCCTTGCAGATATTTTTGAGATTATTTAATTTCAGAGAAATTGATATGTCTAGTGAATGGAAGGAATCAGGAGAGCTCACAGCTTTTGAAGGCAAAAGTAAGGTCAGTGTATACAACTGCATCTTAATAGTCTGGGGAATCTTACTAAAATTTTTCAGCTTTTTTTTTTTTTTTAATGTGCATTTGAAAAGAAAACAGCTATTTTAATCTTAGCAGAAAGCTGACATTTTGTCTCAAGTAGCCCCAGCAGAGCCATTAAACCAGAGCATGCAAAGGTAACCACTTACCAGCTCCTGGACTGTCCTAACAGAGACAGCACTTTGCTACTAGTCCCTTTTTGTTTCTGGCCCTCTGCTTTTGAATGTTCTTTACTTCACAGATTTCTTGTATTGTGTTTCTGGGCAATCAGTGTAGTAAGTCATCCTCCTTGCTCTCCCCAATGCCCCTGTGCAGGATCCAGGCTTCCCAGCAACCAAGCATATTGCAGGAAGAGCAGCAGAGATCCATTATTCGTGTTTCTGATGTGCCAGCATGTGGCTACCACTAACTTTTAGTTAAATGCAGAAACTGATTAAACCCAGGAAACTGGGAGATGCTGGTACTGGGGAAAACACCAAGTGCATTATAAGAGGTAGAAATTGTAATTTGCTCCCACAGCTTCTTAGTATTTTCCAGTATTAAAGATGGAAGCCATTTAGCATTTTCCAGAGGCAAACATGGAAACTGAAGATGTAGATAAGAGGTAGATAAGCCACTGGCACTCAGGTCTAGTTTCTGCAGCCAACAAGTGACATGCTCAAGTAAGAGGAAAGGTACAAAAAATTAGTAGATCTGAAATCAAAAGATTTATATTTGTCCTGAAAATGGATAAGGAATCTAAGAGGTGACCAATGGAAGAACTTCCAAAAAACTGACTGTCAAGTGACACCAGGTGGTAAGAAATTCCTGAACACTTGAACAAGTGGTGTGCTGTCATTTGTGTGCTTATCCATACAGCATGGGAAATACAGTAACCCTTGATTTTCAGTCCCAAGATCATGTGAAGAAGTACAAATCTGACCAACTCCTGGGGCTCTTGCACTAATTCTAAAGTATCTGCAGCTGCAGGGCTTCCTTTGACACACAATGAAGTGACACCAACAATGCAGACACACTGAAACCAAACAGCATAAAAACATCTAATACCTTATCAACTGGAAGAATTATTATTTTTTTAAATTACTTTGTTCCTGTTGTCTTTTGACTGGGGACCATAAATTACTTTTGTGGTAGATGTAAGAGTAATAAGCTGCTTTGACATCCATCATAAGTGAATCACGTTTGAATGGCTCACTTGCTATCTTGGCAGTAAAGACAAGGAAGATATTAAAGGATAAAGTAGATGCAATGACTCCTCCATTTCTGTGCTCTTTGCTAAAGCACAATTACCTTCTACATGATTGCTTGTGGGTCAAAAATACCCTTTAGATAATTGTGAAAAATCAAAAAATATCCCATTAACAGCCAGACTGGGATGGAGTAAAAGTAGAAGAAAGCAGTGAAAATGGTCAAAGTAAATAAACTTTATTCATTTACAGGACTCCTTATTATAGCTCCTAGTACATGGATAAAAAGCCATACACATAAGCCTTGCACATAATCAAGGCAATATTGTAGGGTGAAGCTCTCCTTCCCTCTCCCCCATCCATGTATTTAATGCCAGCTTATAAAGGCTGTTGGGGATTCAACTAATGAATAGGACTGTCAGAGAACAAGGGAGGCAAGAGGGCACACGCAGCACAAGGAATAAAAACTCCCTTTGCAGGGACCCAAGATGCAGGTTGAAGCAGTGTGAGCTGGCTCCTCGTGGGGGCAAACATCTGTGGATATACATAGGAATAGAGACCTATGGCAATTTGAGACAAGCTGTCTTAGACGTCTGACAGTCCAGCATCCTACAAGTGCTACATATGATAATTTTGCTGACTATTTTCAGCACATAAAATTTTTTGGGGGCTGTCCTTTAGGAGCAGAAATTACTAAATGCACATATACTTAGAAAGAGTAAAAGTTTCTTAATGCAGTGCTACTGTAAAAGCTCATTGCCCACTCATTGCTCAAAAGCCCACTGATTGTCCAGGTCTGAACATTTCAGTAGGTGCATGAAGATATGTTCGCAGTAATCTCTTATTATACAACTCATGGTGTTCAAATGCTAATTTTTCCTAGCACTTGAAGGAAATACTAAAACCAGACAATATTCATTTGTTCTACTGTAACCATGAATATAATTGTGTCAACCTCCAAGACCTGCCAAAACAAACCAGTCAGAGCTGTGACAGGAAAGCACTTGACCTGCTGTCATGGCAGATGTGACAGTTTGCTGTTGGTTGATCAGTTCCTGAGGAATGTACCATATCATCTGCCCCAAGATGAAGGAGAAAGAAGCCCAAGTTTTGTATTTCATGACCCATAGATTAATTAGGTGGTGTGTGGATCACTGGTTCTCCCACAGCTTTCCATGGCTTGTGCAGGCAGCTTTTACCGGCATCTGCTTCTGCCGTTTCACAGCTGTAACAACGCACCATGATGGAAGCTTGGAGGAAGATCCCTGGAGATCAGATACTCATTCCAGTGACCCACATGGCACCCAGAATGCTCACCTTGTTGAGGACATCTCGCTGACACCCAAGGTAGAGATGAGGCAGGATTCTAGTTGGGCCAGTGTTGGAAACAGGTAGGCAGGGTTGAGAAATGCAAGTAGGGATGAGTGTGGATTTTCCTTCACAGAGACCAGGGAAAGAGCTGGAGAACTCAGCAAATCCACCTGTGAGAGGAAGAGCAGGTATTTAATCTACAAACGTGGTGGTGCCTGTGCCACTTGTGGGAGAGCAGCATTTAGCATGGGGGAGGCACTGAGAGGCAGCAGGAAAGCTGTGTGCCTCTTCCTGAGGTCAGCTTTGTAGTCCTCCAGACAAAATGGGAAACACAGTAATCCTTGATTTTTCACTCCCTAGAATATGAGAAGAAATACAAATCTGTCTGTGGAACCATCCATCAGCAGCCACGGGCTGGCTACATATTCCCACTCTGCCTGGAACATTTATTTTTCTCCCTCCACTTCTCAGAAGTTTTTGATGCTTCTTCCTATTCTTAATAAGTGGAAATGATTCTTCAGAAAAACAGGCACAGCACCCACTCCACCAAGAGCAGGCACACCTTTTAGTCTCCACCCCAGCAAGATGCTTTCTAGACACTTCCTTCTTCTGTATCAGGTTTATACTGAGAGCTCATTAAGAAAAAGTCACGTTTACTCAATTTGGAAAAAGCATTAACATGCATTTAGTAATGTTTTCTTTTAAAATCCTACATTACTAATTAAAATCCTACAGTACTCACTAAAATCCTACAGTACTATTTTGTGTGCTTCTCCACAATTAATGTATTTCATCCAGGACACTGGAAGAAGTTTCATCTTTCAAAACCACACCAAGCCAAGGCTTCTCCATCTCGAGTGGGGGAGGTAAAGCAGAGGGAAGACTTGCATAGCACAGTGAAAATCCCCAGCTCTTTCCTCCCAGATGAGCAGAGTTTCAACTGAAGGAAGAGTAATTATAACCTGTTCAGAGTGAAGCACCTTTTTATCATCAAGGAATTGAAGCACTGACATGCTGAATCTGCCAAATGCTATGTTCACTATGATTACAGTTTGAAGATGTGAATTAAAATTACTCAGGAATAAGCTAATCTACTGTTTTGCCAGGGCTTACATTACCATTGCCTGAATTATGCCTGTTCTTCAGATTTTAAAATCTGTATCATTAGTAAATGTAGAAACACCGAGGCAATAATTTGTAACAACCCATTTTATCTAATAAAAAAAGCCAGCAAGCAGATTCTAGAGCATATTATGAACAGCAATTCCTGCTCAGTATCCTGAATAAATAAATAAATAAATAAATAAATAAATAACTTGTCTATTTTGTTAGACAAGCTAAGGCACTGCCCATCAGGAGCACAGGTCCTGCTTGTTCTGCCGAATGAGAGGAAGAGTTTGCAAAACAATTCTCTCACATACTTGCTAAATTTTCTTCTGTATGACCTAATGTTTTCCTTCCTGTTATAGGAAGCATTACTTGAATTTATAGCTAGTATATACCTCTGAGATTGAATTTAAGCAGTTATTTCAGAGGGTGGTGAAGAGGAAAACATATTTGCCTTGGTTTCAACCATCTGCTTATTCTTTATTTTTTGGAAGCATTGCTGGCTGCTTTCTGGATCCTCTCAACATGGCTGGAAATACAGAAGTCCTAACAAAAGAGTTGCACAAGCAAGGATTTTATATATGTGCTTTCTTTGCCAAGAGTACATGGGAAAAGTTCAGCAAAAAAGGTTTCTTCCCAACTACCTATGGACTGGTCTCATTTTTGTGTGAAACCTGTGACAAGAAATTAGGCAAGAAGCTAATGTGCCAAACACTTGAGAATTTGGGAGATGGAACCTATGCTCTGTCATCATAAGTATAAGGAGCAATCTTTTATTTTATTTTTATTCCAGGACTCCATCAAGGCCAGTTGAAATGACTCAAGATTAGATGCTTAAACACTTCCTCTAGGGCATTCATCCTTTCAAAGTCACGTTTCTTCTTTTCTACTCGCACTTTCCTAGTAACAGTACCTTTACAACATGAATTACACTCACAAAACTATCAAATCTCTAAAGTCTGACGTTCTATTGCCTGCCTTTACATGTGCATCAAGTGAACCCTCCTTTCCTTTGAGTGTTTCTTAACCTGGTGTTAGTATCTGTACTGGACTGATTTGAGAAAGCACAAAATCAGTGATTTGTTTCAAGCTGTCTTCCATGCCATCCTCTTTGACCAGGTTTTCAAAAGGTTAGTACCTTTTCAGTGATTCTAGCTTTGATTTACGGCACTTCCCAATACGAAAAACCCATTCTAGGTCAGTTTGTGTGGAAAAATTGCTTTAAAAACCCACAAGCAAGCAAACCCCATACCAACAAAATGTACTCACATACACATTCTGCTTAAGTACTAATTTCTTCAACTGTTAGGGGTCTGGAATAACAGCATCCACATGTATGATCACTGAACTGTCATGGCATTATGAGACTCGTTTCTGTTCAAAAGAACTGTACTCATCACTATTTGCTTGCACTAACTTACAAAATATACCTATTTTTAAAATATATAGGGAAATGTATTTTAAAAAGCCCTCAGCACCTAAAGATGTGTAGACAAAAGGGATTTATTTCAAATGTCTCTGTTTTCTAACACAGATGATGGCTCTCCAGAGTACCCCAAAGCTGAACTCTATTACCAGTCTACATGAGGAGCCTCTTATGAGAAAAGTGTTTTAAACACTCAGACCACCTGTATACTTCTGTTATAAATTAGCAGTTTTCAAAAAATAAACCTTAAACAGTTGGAGAATTAATTTCGTTTACAGGTAGGAATGCAGAACAGAAAATTGAGCCTGAAAAGAAAAATGGGACAGGTTTTGTTTCAAATTCTAGAATTTGGTAATGACCTTTGCAAGAAGGCAATTTTTTTTCTTTAATCTTGTTACCCACCTCAGTTGGAATGGGGCTATTGGCAGCACTGTGCAGTTTGTTTTAATTAGAGAAAATACACTTTTCTTCTAGAGTTAGTTTCTAAATAACACCCTTTCTCCCACCACTACTCCAGCCCTTATGTGAAACATAAATCAATTGCAAGAGCATGTTGAAACTATGGGGGGGGGGGGGAACAGGGGGGAGGGAAAGAAAAAATCTAGAGATCATTAATAGAGCTACTGGGTATAATAGCATTTCACTGAATTCTTTGATAAATGTCACTGGCCCTTGGAAAGAGATGATTGACAAATAACTCCAAAATATTCTCTCCTCAATAGCTCTGAACCACACTGGTTTTCTGTATGCTTGGTGGTAAGCTGAGCTGAAACAGCTCTCTTGACATTCAGCAGGATGTCTCTACAAAACCATGTCAAGGTGCCAAAAGCTGTCAGTGGTTTTGCAGCCCTTGTGTGTGGCAGACAACCCAACATCTCCCAGTCTTTACAGCAAAGTGTTTCTTGCTTACAAGCCTCCACATCCATTAGCAGAAATCTGGCAAGATCCAGTAAAGTACTTGATTGCCCTGTTGCTATGGTTCTGCAAAGTGGTGACTACAGACTTCCCTTTGATCAAGGCTTCCCTAACTACAGCTGGGACCATAAAGGTATGATCTCTAAGGGAATCTTGTTATCAGAAGTGTCAGCTCCCTTCTCAGCCAACTCAGGAAACAAAACAGGGCAAACTCAGCAGGGATGAAAAAAGTTCCAGCAAAATTCTACAGCAAAAGTTATTCCCCCTTACAGATTCACTGCATAAGTCCTTAGATAAATAGAACTCCCAGTTAACTTTGCTAGAAACAGGAAGAGGCAGGGGAAAAATATGGGATCAGGTGGCAACAAATGATAGAGGAATATTGTTGATTTGGGAAGAGCTTCCTTCCACTGAGGGAATGGAATCCATCCAGATCCTTATGATTACTTAGTTTAACTACCACTAAACAGAAACAATAAATTAATCCAGAGGAATGACTCCTGAGAAGCACAAGCACTCACAGCAGCTCATTTCTCTGTGTTCTGCGGAAACAGAGAAGGAACATTCTAGTGCTGCCAGCTGCCCTGCTGCAATAAGGGACAGAGCTCTGCAAACCATTCTGCAGGTTTGCAAATGAAAGATCTGGTAAGCTTAAAGGCCTTGATTTGAACACTTAGTACAAAGTTGTGAAATGCCAGTCATATTTAATTGTTTTTATTCATTATTTAACAAAACCTTTCAGTTAAATGATATCATAACAGGACAGGTGGATGTTTCTTATGTTCATTCCATGTTACACTGGTTTCTCTTCTTTCTCCTAGTCTTTATATTTCCTTCAATGAGATGTCAAACCGTTCAGAGATGTGACCAAAATCAGACAAGATAAGGTTGCAGGGAACACACTAATTTCTGATTTGGCCCAGGGAAGAGCAAAAAGGTTAAAGAGAATCACCAATTACTAAAAAATCGGTTTTCAGAATGCAAGCATCATGCTTCATTAATATCACACAGCACAGATGCTCCCTCATACATTCATCCTGTGTCTCAACTTACACATATTTCTAACATATAGGAAAAAAAATCAGTCAGGAGGCAATCCTCATATCTCTTTATAGTTGCTCCTAACATAACTGTTGAAACAGCCAATTCTGTAATTCCTTTTCATCCTCAAGTGTCTGCAGAGATGTGCACCAGAATTTTTATCCTTAATCATTTAGAGAGAGCTGCTCTTGCTAATCAAGCATGTGCATACTGACAAAGCACATAAAGGAACAGAGATCTGACTGGGCTGCAGAGATAAGGTGGGTTAAGTTTGGGTGTGAAACTGAAGAGCAACAGCTGAGGTGCAAGTCTGAGTTTCCTCACAGCTCTGCAGGGGAAGGGAAAGATGAAAATAAGGGCCCTTATCATTAAGTGTGACCTGTTTTTTCTGTACAACTGTCCAGGTATGGAGACAACTCCTACAAAGGTGAGAGCTCCACACATACGCAAATCCTAACAGTTAGAAACAGGCTTAAAGACAATGCATTTGTGCCGTGAGGATTTGGTACCATTTCTTTGTAAATGCAGCCACAAAACCTAACTTGGAATGAAAGAAAGGTGAGAAAATAGGTGTTCACATCACTTCACATGTTTGCAGTGAGCCTGGTCAGCTACAGCTCGATGGAGCACCCCAGCAATTGCTTCTGAGCCCCAGAGCCTGACAGCGTGGCCAAGGCAGAGGAGAGAGGAGATTCAGCTGGAGGCAGTAACCAGGATGAAAGTCTCTCTAATGGAGACCAATTCCAAAGACCAGAGGAGCAACTTTCCACTTTCAGACTACATAAACCTATTTTTCATGCAAGTAACTGAGGGGCTGCAGAACCAAAGAATTCCACCTGCCACCAGTGCCTATCTCACAGTAGATCCTTGGGAACTATTCCAGCCTGAGCACCCTGAGCTGCTTGGTCACATCACCAAATCCACTCCCAGCTCAGCTTTTCAGGGAGAGACACTAATTTGAGGCTCTGCACTGTACCAGTGCTCATTTCATACAGCTCACAAGAACTTCCATCATTTTTTTCATTTAATTACTCCTTTAGTGAAGCCTTATTGAAGCTGACCAACGAGCTTTTGAAACAGCTTTTGTGAGTGACAGCAGAGACACAGACAACATGGCAGCTCCTAAGAGCTTGGCTTCCCTAAAATTCCAGGTGAAGAAAAGCCTAGGAAGTGTTTAATACAACATCCCTGCAGCTCCAGCTGGCCCTGCAGCACCATGTGCCTCACCCAGGAGGCACAGAAAGATCCTGTCTGGTGCTCCTGATGGAGATGTGAGAGACAGTGGATGTGTCCTTTTCTCACGTGGAGTCTGCTGGAAAAGACCACAGACAAGAATCACTGGTAACAGAACAAACTTTGGCATTTTTCTTAAGTGCCAGTGAAATCAGACACTGCTCCTTTCCCCCCTGCTTTGGATTCTGACTGTTCTGAAAAAGACAAAGGGAGAAATTGGTTTTCTTCAAGGAATTCTTGAAAACAGACCAGAAGCTTCTTTCTTTTCCCATGAGGCCTAATTTTCTGCCAGTACATCAGTGTTAATTCAGCATCAAACACCATTATTTTAAAGCAGGGAGTGGAAAAGGTCTGAGACCCAAGTGATGAGTCAGAAAACCAAAGACTACATGCATGTACTAAGACAGCAATGCAAGAGGGAGACTTTGAAGCTTGTGGATTTAACAGACAATTCCACCTTTATTAAATCTAGAATTTGCTTCTTCATTAAGGGCACTAATTATTCATAATTTTATATAACACATACTAATAAATATTATATTGCTATCCCTTTTTTAAAATGAATATTGCTACCCTCCTTTTTTTTTCCTTTTTCCTTTAATTTTCTTTTTTAAAGGAAATAAAGAATAAAAAATGCAGGAAAATTTGCAACTACCTCTAAAACGTAATATTTAGGCCCTATGATTCGAAGCAAGCCTCACCAAACTCCTGTATTCACACCAAAGGTATGCAGTGGAGTAACTCAGGTTTAGCTTTTGGGGTTTTTATTCCTCTTCTAAATAGCAATTTAGAATTTGTTACTGTAAACACTGATTAGTACCAGGCTAGTAAGGTAACATTACCTAAAATGAGGTTAAAAAAAAAAATCAAACAGCACTGTAGCAAAGACAAAATATACAAACCCCAAAGTTTTAAGTTAGCTTTGCCTCAGAGGCTCTTCATGCGCTTTCCTAGTCACATTCCTGTCGAACATTAATGTGTTTATCTAAAAGCTGCAGTATAGATTTTTTTGCCTTGCTGTAAGGAAGGAAAGCTGTAAACTTTCTGACTCCCAAGTTTTACGAATCTGCAATGTTTCCACTCTGTTTAAACGAGCTGCAGACCTCCACAGGCCCTTACAATTCTTACATTCCAGCTCCGCTCCGCAGGAACCCGTGCCATTTTCCATGACATAAGCTCAGGCTGGAGAGCCTGTCGGGAGGGCTCCCATCCCATTCCTGTCCCCCCCTCCTCAGCCACAGGGAGTCCTTCCACAGGATCCAAGGTTTCACAGTTTGGGAAAGCCAGGGGTGTTTTTATTCCAGTGGCGTTCGGAAAGTGGCCCCGTTATTCCAGGTGTTTTACAAGCACAGTAGCAGGGGAAGTTCTTTGCCCTGGAGGGTTTCTGCCTTTGGTAAGACAAGGTTAATAGGCAGGTTAAGCAAACAAGGAAGGGGAGATGTGTGAGAATGGGGTCAAGCTTCCCATCCCACCCAAGTGCCATATTCCAAGTGGCACGACAAGTACAAAGAGCAGAGTGGACACCCACACTCGCCCTTTCTGTCTTGAGGGAAAGAAAAAAAACCAAAAAACCTTCACCATAATTTCAGTCAATTAAGTTTCACAAGCATCCAGAGGTATCCAAAACAAAAGCAAACTTAACAAGTTATTCTTGGGTTTGAGAAATGTAATGTGAGCTCTACTCCAGTCAAACCTTGTTCTCTCTCAGAAGACAGCAAGTGGATACACATATGAAAGTAATAAACCCTACTCCCATTCTTCCAAGTGCTTAAAACAATTATAGCACTAAATGAACACTGAAAATTGCATTTTAATTACAGAGGGTGGGAGGATATTCACAGAGGCCTGGCTGTAGCCAAGGGTACTAGCTTTTCTACGCTGTCTTAAAAAATGGAGAGGGAGACTTTTCAAGAGGGTGATTCAGAGCTAAGCTCCTCTCTCCCTCTCTCGTGTCCTCCCCACCATCACGAGCTGTACTCCATGGGTTATGGGACCACTTGGGGAATACTGCATTCCCTCAGCAAGATTTTTACCTCTCTCAATAGAGGCTTCCTTCTAATGGAAGTTGGGGAATATCAGGAAAGCTGGCATCACTGGGCAACAACCTGTCCTCCTACAAACACTGGTAGGATATTTAACAGCTCATTCTCACTATACTACTTTCAATTCACAGATAACCTGATTATTTTAATTGATGACCACCATTTTAAGGTGTGCTGGGGTACTCTGCAAAGACTTATATGTAGGAAACACTCAGAACTTCAGTCGGCCACAAGTGAAAGTTATGAAGCTCCAAATCCAAATGTGAAAAGGTATTAGGACAATTCCTAGGACTTTATCAAATCTTGTGCCTTCTTTCAGTCCACAATGAACCCCATGGCACCCCCTTACTTAACATATGGGACTGCAGAAACTGGGAATAAAGCCCTGTCTCACAGCCCGGGTCCCTTCAGCACATGGAAACGATCTGCTGTATCTACAAGAGAATATTCTTCAGATATCCTGCTCCCCTGCCACAAGGAATGTTTCTTCTGAAGATAAAGCAGGGAGAAAGCACTGGGCTTTTCTTATCCAGATTTTCTTTAGGCAAGTAAGACAACACAATGGTGAATGAAGCCTACAGATACTTCAGTATTTTTATACTAAAGGTTTCTTTAAATAGGCTTCCAATTTCAAATATTTCTAAAACGAATGGCAGGATAAAGAAGACTGAGGAAAAGTTCCTGACTTGCTTCCTTCTCCTTGGATCCTCCATGCAAGTCTTCTGTTTGGTACAGACACTTTGTTAGGCAAGGGACGGGTCAGGGGGAAACAAGGAATTGGGAAGTTTCATCAAAAACATACCTTTTGCCACAATCCCTGGGTAATCACTCATTGCTTTGTTTCCAGGACCTTTGTCCAATCTCACCAAGCTCATTCTGTTTGCTGTTTCTTTACATAGTCATTCTAACGAGGATGTCATTCACTGTCCACTGCATATGACCCTGACATTTGTCACTGAATAGAAGAGCAATAATTTATTTATTTATTTCTCCTTATTACTCCTTTGTGCTCTGCAGGAGTTTACTGGAGAGCTCTTGTGAAAGGAGAATCCACTACATCACATTACTACTGATATTTTTCATACCCAGAAGGGTGGCAAGAGATTAGAAGGCAATTCCCCACCAACCATTGTTTTGAGTATGCCTCATACAGTGTTTCAGTGTTAAGCTATTACAATTTTTAATGACAGTTTGCATATATAGAAAAGTTTTGGTTTGCTTTTTCTTCTGTTTTTTTTTCAGAAAGCCTTCTTTTTAGATTGAATGTTTTGTACAAAAAAATCAACACAAGATAAAAAGCCGTGCTTCACCTTCTTCACAGGAAACATTTGAAATAAAGGCATCATGAAGACATCTGTGCTTGCATGAGTAGAACTAAGCCATATTAAAAGCAGGGAAGAACAAGTATTAATGAAAAGTAGAATATGAATGCTCCCATTCCCACAGTAGAATAGAATTTAATCAAGACTCTTGATGTTTACTGCCTTAATAATGATCATTCAAGCAAAAATCACTAGTCTCTCCTGTCTCCGCAGAGCAAGCAGGAAAATCATAACACTATTAACTAGGAAAAGGACTCCATGCAAGTAAATCCAATTCTCAACATGCAAGAAGGAATCAAGTGACATCCCTGTGTTTAAATCTTACTTAACTCAGAGGAATAGATGCTATGATGGGAATAGAATTAAGCCCTTGGTGTCCACATTTCAGTATTTTGTGCACTGTTAAAAATTAAGAACCAAACAGAATATTTAAATTCCTGAAACCATTCCTGACCAGATTATAAATATTTTTATGAGGTTATATCAAGATCTTAAACTAATCAGTAACGGCTCCTTTGAGGTCTTTACAATAGTTACTTCAATGAAAAACAACCTCCAGGGCAGAGCATACCTTTATGCACAACCTAAATAAAGAAAACACCTCACCCAGTGCTCAGTCATGGGGGGTTTCACGAAGAACAGAGGCAGGAATTTCAGATATTCATTAATTGCTCCTTATTCTAGCCCAACAAAAAATATTTTCCTACCCCAAAAGGTCACTATTTTAAATAAACCAGATTTAGTGACATAGGGAAAACCCAAGTCCAAAGGTTTTTCTTTTTACACAGTGCACTGACCTCTGCCCTCATTATGGGCCATAAACATTTATGAGAGTTCGTCATCAGCTTGCTGAGACAACATATTTTATCTAGTTTCCCTCAGCCACATATCAGTGAACTCCAAGGAGCTTTCTGTAAGACTGAATCTACTCAATTCTCCTTCACATCCCAAAAGGTTTCTTGTGTGGGCACGAGTGGCTAGATTTTTAACAGATATAAAAAATAAGCACATGAAATAAGCACTTGAGTGTAACAGATCAATAGTAAATAATTTCCCTGTTTTGTTCTTATGCTCCTCTACCACTGGTTTTAAAGCCACCAGTTGTTTCTGCATTCATAAATATCCCCATCCTAGCTATGTAAAAAAAAAAATAAGAGGAAATTCTCAAACCTGATCTTTGACACAATAAAATATAAGTCCTGCTTTTTATAAGAAGAAGTTTGACACATTAGATTCCCAAACTAACCCTTACCAGCTGTGTGTGGCTAAGTCCACCTCAGCTCATGTGCACTATTATCTTGCTTGTGGTTTAGGTAACATTTGCATCTTGAACAGACAACTAGCACATGCTGGAAATGAAAACAAAACAAACCCATTTCTCTCAGTATCATTATATACATGCAACTGGTGATTGCCCAGCTGATGCACTGGGGAGCTGGGAACACTCCCTTCCTGGTCCTGTCCATTCCTATGAGAGGCACAGGCAAGTCTGAGAGTGGAGACTCTCCGAGCACTTCTTTCAGAGGGCCCATCAGATGAGACAGAGGATCAGAGCCATGTCTCACACAAGTGAGGAACAGTGTGAGGAAGGGAAGCTCTTGATACTTTCCTGGGCTTGGCCACTCCTCAACACCTCCCTGCCATGACATCTAATTCTCAGTTGAAAGAGAGTTATTTCTGTTTCCATCATGGAAATTGAGTTGTGGACAGTCTGATTCCTGCCTGGAGCTGTAATCTGCTCACGGTTATTAAAAAATCCCTCACGACAACTGAGTTGAGAATTCGAACAATAAAAGGATTTCTGATGAGATATGAACTGCTTCTAGACTGGCTTATTTTTCAAATAACAACTTTCAGTTTTTAAGAGAGTATTAACCACTTATTTCAGCACTCTTGCACTAAGCATTTACTGTGCCCAGACACCACACAATTACTTGGCAGCTCACATGTAAGAAGAGTTACTTATTTTAATTCTGTAGTCCACCACCCACAGGTGTAATTCTTACCTAGACAGCAAAGAAAACAAAATCACCAACCCTACCCAAAGCAAAACCCCACTTGGCTTACTGTAAGTAAAGCTCACATGAGCACCAAGCTCATGTCCAAATGCAGAAATTATTCATTTTCTCTGTAATCACTTTCAAAACAAGCTGAGAAAAGTTCTCTCTGTACCACAATCTCTCACTTTCATCTGAAGTCACTACAAACTGTAGTGAAACCCTGTTGCTAAGAGGAAGCATCTCTGGAGTTACTTCCTTTCTCTCACCATTATTCAGTCCCCATGTTTCATCATTTCTCAGAGATGAGGGACACACTTCATTAGATCACTGATCCAGTAACTGCAATGGATTTCCTACTTATATTCATCATTCCCTCTTCTTTCAGCCTTGGATCTACTTCATGCCCCTCCTTGCTCCTTCTTGTAAACACTGTCTACTGTTCCATGACAGAAATGATGACACAAGCACATGCTGAGACCAGCAAATCCTGTATTATAAGGAATTGAATTTCTATAGATGCTTTGACCTGGGATTTAAAATAAAAACAAAACAAACAAACCCCAAACAAACCCAAACCAGAACAGAAAAACCAAAAAAAACAAAAAAAACCCCAAAACCAACCAACCAAAAAAAACCAACCAAACAAACAAAACAAAACAAAAGCAAAACAAAAAAAAAAACACAACCCAAAACTAACCAAAAAAACAAAAAAAAAACCCCAACAAACAAACAAAAAAAAAGGCCAAGGAAAAGACCTAAATAAAGTGCTACAACTTAAGGAGCTGAAGTTTAAAATGTCACACAAATTAATCTCCATAACTCTGGGAGATCATTTCCTTTGTTCTTATTTTAGTAATTACCAATTCAGTACGGCAGGTATTTTCTTCCTACTGTGTACAATACTTAAAAAAATAGGGAAGCCCATTTCTTTCCCTATTTTCTGATCCTAAAGTAGAAGACATGCACCTAAAAACCTCTGCATTTCTCCATTTCCATTTACACAGAGTAAGGGTGTAATACATCCCCTGTAAGATGCAATTTCTAAGTACTGCATGTATTACAAGTGTCACTCTATGCAAAAAGAACTACAGAAAGGTCTCTTCTATAACTGAAGTTTATACCACACCTTGCAAAACTGTATAGTTCTGCTATACCAAGGGCATTTTCTTTCTTCTCTTTATTCAGGAATTTCAGAGGTTTGTTTTGGTACATGTCACCTGAAAGCAGTGTTTTTTGCTACATCTTACCTGAAAGCAGATACACAGAGCTGAAATTCTTCTCCAGTTTGCCCAGGAGCACAGTGAGAAAGCAGTCAGATGAGAGAGGGGTCACATCTTTAGAGCTCTGGTCATACACTACCACTTCCTGCTTGCAGTCAATTTCAATCTGAAACACAAGGACCTCAGAGTAAAATAGGAAGGAGGAAGATGACTAAAAGCACCACATTATCTCCTCCATCAGGGTTCCCACACAGCTGCTGTAACAGCAGTTCAGATATATAGATTTCTTATGCACCTGTTCACTAAACAGTTTTTATTTTAGACTTCATAAGCCTCTCAGATTTAATTCCCTGGAGAGTTTGTAAATTGATTATTTGCTGCATGTTGAAGCCCACTTCAAAAGTTTCTATCATTATGTAATTTTTTGTCACTGGTGAAATGTTCTACCTTAGCTAGGCTGGTGGATTTGTTTAAAAGCTAAGCTTTTTAGAAGGAGGCCCTGCCTTACTTTCTCCTTCTGAGAGTTTTGTACATAAACAATAAAGAGACCTTAAACTGCTGCTAAGCCACACACATTTTGGTTACCTGCACAACTTTATATATAAAATATGCTTTAGATAATAAAGATAAGAAGCTTCATTTTCAATATGTCAAAGTACGAATGTAGTAGATTATTTTTATACCCAAAACACGTGATACACGCATCAATAGACAAAAAAACCCAAATCAGTATCCCCTCCACACACACACACACAAAGATACACATTAATTTTAAACTGCTTAGCTGTTTTCTTTTCAATGATAGCACTATCTGGAGAAAACCACACCCCTCCCCCAAATTAAACAAACAACAAAACAAACACCAAAATCCATCAAACTACTCCCATGAAAAGCCCTTGAAACAGCAAGTAAAGGCCAGGACTGTCAGAGACAATTTCTTTGCAACCCAAATGACCCCTTGCTAAGCAAGCCCCACCACCACAGACCCGAAAGAATCCTTCAAAGTTTAGGAGAGAATGTTTCCTGCCTTAATTAGATGTGTTTGAGAGACTGTGCTTTGCAAAACACACAAGAACTCTGAGAAAATTCTTTGTGAGTAATTTCTAAACCCCTCCCCTTTACTCTGTCACTGATTCTAGTAAGAATCACAGTGATAAGCTCAACAGTAACCAATACCCTCTTCAATCAGGTAACATTTCAGCTAAACTCAGTCCTCTATAATCTTGTTTGGTTTTGGTTGGTTTTTTTATGAAATAC
Organism: Lanius collurio; assembly: GCA_020086605.1. NCBI lineage: Eukaryota > Metazoa > Chordata > Aves > Passeriformes > Laniidae > Lanius > Lanius collurio. Next base: position 32,559,923 of record JACBWW010000009.1, on the reverse strand, counting down.
TTAAGGAAAAATTATTACAAGTTGCTTACCAGCCACTCCTTTAAACAAATACAAGGAATAAGAGGAAAATGCCCCCTACCTTGTGTTTTGCTGAATGCTGAATGAGCTCTGTAATCAAAACTTTGTCCTGCTGCAGCCTCCGCTTCATGAGCTTGGAGCAGTTGATGTTGATGGCATCCAGGATGTGGGATGTGTTGTATTCCACAAAGGGGCGGCTATCAATCAGCAGCAGCTTCTCTGTACCGCTCTCCAGCAAAGCCACCAACTTCTCGGCAACAATGAGTTGGGTCCTGCTCATCTCATCGGCCATGACAACAACAAGGCCTCTTTCCCCACCTCCCTCTCTAATTTGCTGCGATGATGTAATGGCTGTGTACTCAAAGGCTTAGCCACACCATTGTACTAGAAGTGTATGAGGTCATGCTGGTAGTGACTGGCAAAAGAAAAGTTAAATCCATTTTCAGAAAGAGCTCTTCAACTGAATGTCTCCTCCTGCTTCCAGTTGATGTACAAAGGGTTGGCTCCACAAAGCAGCCTCTCACGTCTGATTCATTGGGAGATGACTATGGAGTAGCCATTTCACAATTCACACAAAAGATGCTTTCTGGCTGCTGCTGCATTACATCATTCTTTACCTTTGCTCCTACTCATCAGCTTTACACCACACTGAGAGCCTGTAAGAAGGGGAAGATGGAAAAAACAAAAAACACAAACCAGATGAGGCCATGAAACTTTGCAGAACAAAAACATTCAGCTCTGAGGCTTAGCTGTACAGTGGGCCATACTATGTAATAAACATTCCTGAGGAGTTCTCCTCTCTGCTGGATGTGCCAAACACCTAGAGAGAGCATTGACAACTACACGCTCAGAACCTATTCCAACAATATTGCCTGGACAGTTATCTTGTATTTCAGGCAACATACCCTGCCTTAATTGCAGACTTTTGTTGCCACTAGCTCTGCCTCTTCACAAGACTTTGTTAGAACATAATTAAGAGATACTGCCCTAAATCATGGTATTCCTTTCAATAGCAAAACTATTTAAATGCATTTCAGCACTTCACCACTTAGTAAGAAGCTGTAAAATTAGCTTTTTAAACATTGAAACATTTTAAACATTAAACATTTTTAAAGTTTAATGCCTTGGAAAATATTTCACAAAACAGCACTCCCAAGTTGGGAAACTGAAACTACACAAAAGAAAGGACCAAACTTACATCCACCTCTCTGAAGAAAATGCTTGAATAGAAACCAGGACAAGATGCCACATCAGGACACAAGCATTTTATTTGAATTAATCACCAGAGATGGATGAGGTCTCACACTACTGGAAGGTAAAGCAGTGAGCAGTCTTCTGTGACAGCAGTGAGCTGTGTGATGCTTATGTGAAGTGTGTAACACCCAGCACTCATGCTAAATAATCTCTAAAATTAGATCCTGACAGCATCTGAACAACATCAGCTGAAACAGCGGCAGCAGCAGAGCAATAAAACCACCTGACACGTTTGACCCGCTATTTGTACCACAGCCTCACAGTTGCCCTTAGGCTCTTCAGAGCCTCCCAAAACACATTCTGATGGCACAAGTCCTTATAGGAAGGAGCCACCATGGGGCTGTGCCCCCATGGGGCTGTGCCCTTCAGGGATTTAGCTCACATTTTATAGTGTTGACTTGCTGCTTCCATTTGAAATGTTTGTTTGCTATTTATCTTAATTGAATTTTGTTTGCTATTTATCTTAATTGCAAGAGAAGTAATGAATTCAAAGTATCGATAGATTATTAAAAGTCCGGTTATACCAACAGGTCAGTTGCATTTGGCAGTGGGAAATCTCAGGTCTGAAGATGTTTTACTCTTTAGATATATTGTACAAATCTACATTTACAAAATCTTAGGCAAAATAAATTCTGCAAAAAGTACAAGCTTCACCTTAACAACCCAAAAGAGGAAACTGGAAGTTGTTTCATGGGTTTCATGTGCCAATACAAGAAAAACACCAGCTTCCATGTAGACAGACATTAGGCTGACAAAATGTGATTTTCCATTTGTCCTGACTTCAGTGCTGTTGTGACAGTGCTGTTAAGCTTGCCCAGATAAATGGAAGCACATCGCAGTGAAGTGCATATTGCTCTAAACTATAGAAAAAATATTGGAAAATATACTATACAAAGTCTTAATTGAATGTTTTACAGAACCTGGTTGGCAGGTGTGCTCCCCCTCAGAGAGCAATCATTATACACTAGTCCCAGGACGGTATTAAAAGACACTTGATTATCAAAATGACATTTTGCAAAGGGGGGGGGGAGGGAGGAAATTTGATAGTTATGTCAATTCCCCTCCCCTACCCCTCCCAGGAAAACAGCATTCTACAATTTTAAAATTTCTCTTAACATGTCCTGTCACAAATTTTGATTCTCTTTTATTCACATCAAAGGTTTCCAGATACTACATCCAGTGACTCAATGAAAACTTTTCCACTGGCTCTAGTGGGAATTGGCTCCAGCTCCTTTGTAAGCTAAACAGTTTGTTCGTGAACTAGACAGTTTGTTTTGATGGATAAATTGCTGACTTAAAGTCCAAGTAATAAAAGGAAAATAAAGCAGCTGAGAAAGTACAGAACTCTAAACCAGATGCTGTTAGAAATACTTAATGTTTAATTTGCAACTTTCAGTTTGAGTATGCTTCTTCTAAAAGCTTACAGTTTGCTATCTCAGCCTTCAATTTCATACAACAGAAGTTTGTTTCAGAAGACTCTTGAGAAGAACTCAAACCAGTCATATCTGGTGAGAGGGTAAAGAGCATGTAAAGAACATAAGGCAAGTGGGCTTCAGTCAAGAATTCTTTTAAATAGCCCTATTGCCTTAACATACCAAGTACCTTAAAAGCATTCTGCCCATGGCTTGAAAGCAATAAACTGAACAGTAACGTCACCTCAAGTTATTGCTACTGAAATCCTACTTCAACAGGAACATCTCCATTGCACAGGGGAGAAACAACATTTTCATGAAGTACAGGTTTTTCTTTTAGTTTCTCTCTGTTTCTGGAACTATCAGAGTTTGGGACTCTTCCCTGGGACCTATCTAAACAAGAGGAACTGGCAGCCTCTTGCTTTAGGTAAACACTTGAGCTCTTGTCTCATTCCTCATGACTGCTCTTATCATTCAGCTGCTATGAGGTGTTGAAATATCTGTGTAATTTCTAATGCATTTGTAAAAAGATAAAATTGAATATCTTGACTGTTCTCTTTCTACTTGTGACTTAGATCTCAATGGTATTATAGTGTCTCGTAAAATGATGTCATATAATGCATTGCCCCAAACAGGCCATTATATTGCTGACCTTTAAGGTAGGAAGCCATCCTAGTCACAGGGAGTTCCATGATGAATGCAGGATTATGAAAAGTGGTCTGTAATTGAGCCATGAGAACCCCCCACAGAGTCATTCATGTGTACACTGGGAACACTGCATGGCTGCTTCCTCTTTCTAGAGGGACTGCGACACATTTAAACAAGAAAATTAAACATTTAACTCACTATGAAACTAAAAAGATCTGTTTCACATTTGCCCAGTTTTTCCACATTTACAGTTTTTCCTTATTGTTTAAAGAACCAAACCAACAAAATCCCTACTATCTTGCACACAAATATCAGTGGATTTCTAATGTTTACATGTATGTTTAATGCTACCACAGAACTTCAGGATCTCTTGCCTCAGGGATTCCTGTCCCCATCCCAAATGGCTCAGATGGAGTGAAATAAGCAAGTGCCACATTTTCAGTTGTGTTTCGTTTTTCAGTTACAGTAACTCACATTTTGTATGCACTCTTAACTTCTACTGCTATCACTTTGACTCCACGCAATTCCTTTCCATCACAATAGGATGCTTGTTTGAGTTCTCAGGTTTTGGCTCGTATAGAATCACAGAATTATTTAGGTTGGAAAAGACCTCCAAGATCATTGAGTACAACTGTCAAAGTTAACATTGCCAAGTCCACCGCTAAGCCATGTCCCTAAGCTCCACATCTCCACAACTTTCAAATACTTCCAGAGATGAGAGGCAGATGTAGTAGGAACTTATTTTAAAAACTCTCAGAACAAGAGTCTCTAATTCTAGCCCAATTAAGGAACTAGCAAAGAGTTACTAGAAGCCTTGCTACAATCTCTGCAAGACTTCTGCCTCATATACAAAGATAACCTTGAAGTTGAACCTTGGTGTCATAAATAAATGGCTGGCTACATCACTAATGCCTGCTTTGTCAGGAGCCTGCAGCAGTACTCCCACACACGTCATGCAAAAGACCAACAAAATCACTTTACAGCACCTGAACAAGGTCCTGATGGGCAGCCTTTATGAACTCAGCTGAGACACCTGAAGGAGTTGGGTTTTTTAAACTGTGTATTTTTCTACATTTACAGGCAAACACATGTAACATATGAGAAAAACATTCTCGTACAGAATTTCTCGTAGAGAAACCCCTAGAGTCGCTGTCATGGTTCTTAGGGTGGGCACCATCGTAAAAGAAAAACCAAAAAGCTCAATTAAAAAAACAATGTAGAACATCCCAAACTGCAGGACACAAGCTACTGCTGGCTGTTACAAAAGGGGTATTTGACTTCAGTTTTACTGGGAGTGCCCAGTGGTTCAATAGCTGGTGCCAAAACCATCAGCACCAGTCCCTATTACCACAGTCACACGTGATACTGGGCAAACAAGCCCACACAAACTAGGGAGGAACTCCAGATCCAGGGACCACAGGGTGAATTCCTACTCCTGCAAGAACCTTTTCCCCTCCACCAATACCTATGACAGGCACAGCATTCCCTCACCAGCCTCAAAAAGATGGAAATAAATGGTATTCTGGATAGATGCTTTTACCCAGTGCTACAGGAGACTAAGAGACAGCTAGAGAGTGGTCCAACCCTTGCTCAAGATGCTACTCCAGTAGCCAGGAACACAGAGTGTCTATGGAGCACAAGGGAAATAAAATTTTTAATTGAAAGTGAGGAATGGCTGTTCTTCTGAATTCAGCAAGTGAGCCAGTCAATTCCAGAAATCAACAACTGTGTAATAAAGTGCAAATTCTGGGGCGAAAAAAACATTAGCTGAGTTTAGAGAAGTGTATGTATTACCAGCTATTGTGCAGAACACACAGGAGTGAGATAACAAATGCTTGTCAATTCAAAGAGCTCTGTTAACAAGGGCTCACATCATTCCCTCAGATGAGGGGAATGAGGGAGTCTTTGGGCATTTTGGATGATTCAGAGTAGTGTCACTATCTCATAAATATGTCATTTCCTCATGCTTCCTGGCAGGGAGGTTGAAGAACAGACACTTTCCACCACCCTCTGAGCATACTCCACTTTGGTTCAAGACTGCACAGCAGTACAGAAAGTCACTCAAATAGAAATACATAGATTTTAATTTTTTTAAAAATGTCACACATGCCATTTTCATAAAAGAGAAGCAGTTGTAAAAAATTCACTGTTTTCCTTTGCTTTTCTATGGGTGCTCCCTCTTCTCCTTTTAACACATCCGTACTTCGAGCTATATATGCAGTTAAAATGCATAGTGTTAATTTTCTCTTCCTTGTAGAAACACTAGCCACAGGCATGCATTTTAGATTACACACTGTACAACCATGAGAAAGGCAAGTGTAAACCACTGGAAAGAAATAGATGAAGGTAGATTTTCTGTTCAGTACTCTCTTGTCCTTCATCCTGTTTGACTAACTGCTCAACTTCCATCACTAGTTCTAAAGAAAACCCACCCCATTGCACTGTGCTCACCAATCTGAAAACTGTGACACAGAGAGTCAGAAAGGAAATCAACTTCCCATGAATACACTGCATGAAAGACCTCCAGTTTAGATCTTTAAGCTTGCTCTATTTCTACACCTACTCCTCATCAACATTTTTACCACTGGCACTCTGAGACAGCTAGGCTAAGCAAGAGGAATGGGCCTTCCATTTAGATAACAGATATTTCCTGTCATACAGTCATATTTGAAATAATAGATCATATTATTTCAAAATAAAACCAAAAAGCACACCAAACACATTTTCCTGACCTACTCAGCATAGCCCTCAAACAGCTGCAAACGTTCTTGCAAATATCATCCATGTACCATCACCATCTCTAAGCAATATGCCAGGTTATCATCACTTGCCTTTACCAAGAAGCCAACCTCTTTGGCATTCCCAGTGAAACAATAAACATTTATTAAGAATGACCACAGGGAAACCTGACTGGCAGAATGTGGCCTCACAGGAAGCATTAGAACCTTCTGTTGATGTTACTTCACTCTATTCAAAAGAGACTCAGACTTAATCTGGAACTTGTATGTTCTCCACCCATACAAGTGAGAAGCTCTTTCCATTTCAAAATACTTTTTCACTGCAAGTTCACAGCATATAGGTCTGTGGCAACCAGAATGAAAGCTTATTTAATCCACTTCAAACATCTATTATAATACATTACGTTTTTAGGTTCCTATTGCCCAGGACACTGGACAACCAGGAAAAGGGTCAGTGGATTTTTAAAAGATGATTCTCTCTCTATGATCTCCAAGTCAAAGCAGCTGAAAATTCTGGAGTATTTTTTTATTAAATCATTATTATTTCATGTCAAAAGATATTACTCACCTACATTTAAGGCACAATCTGTATGGGCTGAACAGGAGAGGAGGTGGTCCACATACAGAGGCCAGCAGAAGGAATTACCTAAACACAGGAAAATAATAATATTAATAATAAGAGTAATAAAATCCTTATTACAAGATTAAAAAACACCAAAACAAACACCCCCCAACCCAAGCCAGGAAATGGATTTTACACTTTCAGAGCAGTCATTTGCTGTACAACTCCCTCAAACGCATGAAAACCTAGGTGAGAAGTTATTTATGAATGCTGACATTAATTTACATAGAATGTGTCCAAAATACAAAGTTATGCTATTGATTTTCCAAAAGAAAAGAGAAAAAAAATCACCACTGAAAATCCCTCTACTGTCTTTAAATTACAATAATAATAAAAAAAAAGTTGGAGATGCTTTAAAATTACCCAATGAACAAAAAACCGACCAATGACAGCCTTCCAAACTTTTTGACAGAAGAAAACCTGCTAGAAAACCAGTCTATAACTCAGCATTACTGGGCAATGCATTTGCATGGAATTAAGCAAATTCGCAAACTCTTGTTCAGTACCTATTAACGTGAAAGATTGCTACAAGTAAGTGTGAATACAGCTGTATTTTGTGTGGACAGAGAACAATTTGTGTAATTAATCCCACCTCCCCACACTCTAAAAAAACCACCACTGGTAACTGGTAACACTGGCACCACCAATCATCACACCCAGTCATACCCATAACAACTCCTACCCAAAGCATCTGCTGTTCCAGTGGGAACAAATTAAATCACAACTTTTACACAAGGAAGCAAAAATAAACACATCAGCGTCAATTCCCAACTGCTTCCTGGGCAGCTAAATGCAAGATTTAAATCATGGCTGCCAAGAGATGACAGCTTCACCTAATCACTGCGATATAAACCATGGCAATAAATTATTGCCAAGCAGTGCCTTACTGTAAGATCCAGGAGTGGCTCTGAAGCACAGAGTAAAGGACATGACAACTGTGAAGAGCCACTCCAGCAAAGGGCTGGGCATGTTATGGTGAACAGCCTGAAAACCCACAGCATCCCACAAGGAAAAGAACTACAGCGATCAGACACCTCTCTGTCTTTAGGCAAATGGCAGCAGTAGAACACAGGGTGAGAACCCTTCAGATACTGAGCTTACGACCCAGAACAGGCTTTGCTCACTGGGCTCATCTCTTGACTGGGACCCCATGTTTTACCCTGGAAGGACCCAGGCTGGAGATCCTCTCGCTTCCCATCATTAGTATGCAGGCATATGTACATGAGAGCAGCAGAGCAGAGAGCTGGATGAGAAGATCTGTTGAAGATTGGGCTCGGTCCTTTCTTCCCCCCCCCCAGCCTGCTCCAGCTTCTCATTCCTTTCTGAGCCTCAGGAAGAGGCTCTGCAGACCCTCCTTGCTCCTTCCCATAATCCTGTGCAAAAAACTGGCAGAAGGCAATAGAGAACGAACAGAAAATTCATCCTACTCATCATACTTGTTGCTATCCCCTTTTCTAATCTCATCCCAGAAATTAATGCTAAACTAATGCTCAGCACTGGTTAGGCTCTGCCTAGAGACAGAGCCCTATGGTCTGAGACCACCTTGTGACAGCCCAAGGAAACAAAGTCCTGAGATAAAAAGCATCTCCTTTTTTCTTCTTTAGTGCTTCACGTGTAAGCTCCTGAAGCCCCTCTGAAAGCTGTCAGGTAGTCTTCACATCCACCAGTACCTGCCCCTCTGTGCCATCCATGCCACGCCATGACTCCTTCTGCCAGACACACCTCTCTGAAGCTCTTACAAAGAAACCAGATCTCATCTCAGAACACTATATTCTGTTTTCCCCATTTCAATAAATACATATAAATCAAGTGTTTGAAGCAGCCCCCCAGAGCCCTCATTTCACCACGGGGCATGATTAATTCTGTTGAAGAGCAGATGAGAAACAAAGCATATACTTAATTTCAACATAGTTTAGTAGAAGGAGGTGTCACATTTTATGAACAGGATCCACTCATGATTGAAGACTGAGCTGCTGCAACTTCAGCCATAAGCATTAAGCACATTTGGAAATTCCCTGGCAAAGCTGTTTAAGGAACAGACATTTCCTGTAATTTTCAGAAACATTTTATATCCCCCTGCTCCTTTTTAGGCTTGGTGGTAAGGAAGGGATACCATATTACCATTAAGTGAAATATGAATGAGCCACCCAAGTTTAAAGTGGAAACTTCAGCTATTTGTGCTTAGGAGAAGGTTTTTAAAAAAGTCTTTCATCATTAAGAGGCCAGGATTTTTCTGCTGACTTTAGAAAAATAAATATACATCCTTTCAATTAGGGTGACTTACAGAAGGATACAAACTTGTCTTTATACTTATTTCTGGCAAATAAGAAGTCCTCCAGGCCTAATTTAAATACCTTTTTCTATTTTCCAGAATTAGAAATGGAAGCCTTCTTTGCTCCTCTCTTGCTCAGGGCCTTCCCTATACTGCAGCTAAACAAATCCAACCAGTGGAGTCACACAGAGCATTCCTCCCATGGCAGAGAGTGAGGAACATTTAGAAAGAGAGAAGCCAGGAAGAGATGGAACAGCCAAATGTGACAGCATCCCTCCAAGGACCTCACCACCTTCCTCTTTCTCCTAAAAATCTAATCTTGTATGAAGCACCTGGTATAAAATGTATAAGGTTTACAATAAATTAGAAAATTATTTCACTTATCTATGTAATCCAAGTCTGAAGAGATCCAATCCAAAGTCACAGCATGTAACACATGAATTCACAAACCAAATTAAAACTGAGGGACAGTTGCCTATCCCCACAAAACACATCACAAGTGCTACTTTGGCCCTGTACACCAAATGGCAAAGATTCATCACGTAACTGTGACCAATTGTCCACATCTGCTACCCTCTACCAGCAACTGTATGGTAGCTTTCAAAGACACAAAGAAAACAAAATAACACAATGAAAAACTTAACATGTCTAACGAATTCATAAACCCTCAAGCTGTTGCGATTCCAGCGTATCTTTGCTATTTGTATGACACGGGTGCTTTACAGCAGCATCTTTCATGATACCAAGGTTTCCATCTCCTACACAAGCTGCACATTCCAAATCTACTGTTCTGCAGCTCTATATAAAGTGACTTCTATATTTTACATGGTCATCTTTTTGCTGAGAAACAGATTAAAAAACAGTGTCTGAAGAGTAGTGCTAAATAAACATCAAGCACGGCTGATAATAGTAATAGTCCATGCTACTTCTTTAAAAAGCTTACCAAGAAAGAGGGTAAGAGGGGACCTCAGAGTCTTCAGATAATGGTTAGCTTTTAAACAGGAGGCATTCTGCCTAATGAGAAACTTTTAGAGAGAGACATCCAAATAATATGGCCCTGCAAATATGGAGCCAAAAACTAGGTTACAAAAAGGTTAAATTCTGATCTTCTTCATGGTCACTGTATGATAAAAACAGAAGGTGGATCTGAAGCCATCAAACAAGGGCCAGGATGGATTAAAGACAGAGGATAATGATGGTAATTCTATCAGGGAAATTAATCAGAATAAGTTCTGGGCAAGGCAGGGATGAATTTCTTGCAGCAGACTTTTTATTGACTCTTCTCTGAAATTAAACTGAATTACTAAAGTGAGTCAATCTCCCTTAAGAACAGAGACTTGTAGACTGCTTTTGTGGTATGGTACAATGTGGGTTAAAACATTCTGGTCTTTCACCCATTTGAGGAAATGACACCAGTTCTCCCGGAAGGCAACATGCACATTCAATCCTTCACATCAGGGCATGAGAAAGTTTGGAAGGAATTTTTTTTTATTTTTTTTTAACTGTCAACATGAATACTTTGTTTCTTCCTGCTTGTGTTTGAAAATACACTGCTGCACTGCACTGCATGCATGTCCTGTCAGCTGTAGAGGAAAATATCTAGAAGTTTAAAAAAATACCTTAAAAAAGTGGTAATTAGGTCTGTTGTCAAACTCATTTTAAAAGCCCTCTGCATGCTCTAAACAAAATTAATATTGCCACCAGTGTTTGATACATAGTGATAAAAGCATGCAGAAGCATCTTCAGAAGGGAGGCTTGGCCAAATAAAACATTGCCATTACACATACGTAATTTCAGTCCTACTCATTACAGCAGTTAAATTTAATTTGGTTTCTTTTTAAGTGACATTTAGATGGCAAGGAAACAGAATAGATGGCGGAAAACAGCAAGTCCACAAACATGGTACAGCCCAACTATCCTGAAGTGGGAGTAGAGAAGGAAACTTAGAGGAATATGCAATGGCTCCCAATTAACATAGGGAAATAAATCAAGTTGCTGTAAGTTCTCAGAAATTAAACAGTTGCAGTAATCCTACTAAGAGGTCTCCCATTCTGGGCTGTTCAGAGTAGTGAGAGGTTCAGGCTATGACACAGAGTGATGGTTGTACTGCAGATGAGGCACAGAAAACAAATTAACGAACTCCTAGATCCAGATGATTGGGACTAAAATCTCTCACCATGGCACAGGACTACTCACAGCTCACACTCTGGGAACAGAACATGTTTTCATACCTAATTTGTAGCCACAAAGGTAATTATGATTACTTGCTTATTAAAATTGCTTTCAAATATTAATTTAATTGACAAGATAGTACCAACAGGGCCTCAGTTGGGAACAAATGCAAGAGCCATGGGTACTGCACTGAGCTATGATCCCAGTCATGTGGTCTGGTATATTTTCCCAAAGGATCCCAAGTGTTTCTTTGAATTTGAATCATGATATACAAGACCTGCAGCGGTGCCAAAGCCACATTTCTAACACAGTAACCACAAGGCTGAAAAGAGAAGCCACATATATCTGCACAACGAAAGAGGGAGAGCAGAGGATGATTTAGGCTCCCCAGCTGTGCCTCTTGCATCACTGCAAACATTATCATTGAAGTAGAATCACAGTGACACAGAATGGTTTGGGTTGTAAGGGGCCTTAAAGACCATTTCATTCCAACCCTCCTGCCATGGACAGGAACACCTTCAACTATCCCAGGTTGCTCCAAGCCCCATCCAGCCTGGCCTTGTACACTTCCAGGGATGGGGCAGCCACAGCTTCTCTGGGCAAGCTGTGCCAGGGCCTCACCGGCCTCACAGGGAAGAACTTCTTCCTAATACCTAAAGCCACCCTGCCCCTCTGTCAGCTTGAAGCCATTCCCCCTTGTCCTATCACTCCATGTCCTTGTAAAATCTCTTTTAGGTTCCCTTCAGGTGCTACTGCCTGATGTAGAGGATGAAAAGTGACCTAACCACAATATACAGAAATCCCCCATAAGAACAACTGACAAAATGCCAAGACCAATTTATGCAGTGGGCAAGAACCAAAAGGGACCAGGATTTTTTAAATTTTGAAGGGAAAAAATGCATGATACCAAACTAAGGGAGCAAATTATGATGTTATTATCTGACAGACATCTTGCTCAAGGAGCAGGGTCAACAATAAACATTTTATTGCAGCCTCTCTTGGTTTATAACAGAATTTTGAATACCAAAGAGAAACAAAACATACTTCCTTAAAATACACTGGTATTATTCCATTTGATGTGTGCTTACATGTATGCACAGCTCTGTAGTAGTCTATAAATAAGATCTTATATTGTTCAGCATTTGTAGAGGTGTCTTGTTTTACATAGTCCTTTAAAAAGCAACTGGAAAAGCAGTGACTGTTGTCAAAGTAATCCCAAGCTTGGAGAGCTTAATATATTTCTGCAATAACTGAAGTAATACATCAACAGAATGGATCAACTTCAGAGCTTTCAGAGCCAACTAAAGTATTTGGAAAGAAGCTTATTATCTGCAAACTGCAAGATCCTTGTATTTCTCAAGCATTCAGCAACGGAAGAAGGATCAGTTCCTTGTCAACAATCATGGATACATCAATAAATAATACTGATTAGTTTTATAATAACTTATTTATTCTACATAAATTCCTGCTGATACCATTAGCACATGTTCTGGTAATTCTCAGACAGACTTCCAGTCTGCATGTGAGCAGCCAGTAGGAACGAGTTGGGTTTTGGTAGCAGTCCTGAGGTTTTTACCTCCAGAAACTGATACTGAAGGACAAAGTTATACCATGGGTGGTCCTTAATCACTTCCTTTATGAGAAAATTGGGGTCAGAGTAGAAAAAGAGCCAAAGAAGGAAGTCTGCAGCACCCCTCAAACACACACACACACACACACCTTCCTGAACAATACCTTTAACAGTTTAGAGGGTTAACTTGTAGTTTAAATGAAGTAGTCAGAGTTTGGGATAGAAATAAACAGCTTGCACAAGCAAGATACTGTGCTATTAAGTTTTTACAAGTGACTTAAAAATTAGGTCAGTCTAATTTGTGGCTGATACTTTGTTCTTTGACTACTATGAACTCACTATGATGTCAGTCTCATGTTCAAACATGCCACATTTAGCAGTGCACAGGCTTCCTGAGAGACTCTCTCAACCTTCCTTTGTGCAAAAGGCTTCTGCCAGACTCTTAGCTCATACTTCATTGACTCAGGCATGCCACTCCAGTTTCAAGGCAGTTACACTGGCTTCCCGTCAAATACCGTGCAGTTTGGGCTTTTTTTTCCTCCTTCCTCTTCTATTTTTTAATTTTTTTCTAACTTTACTAACTAGGAATTCAAGAATATGTGTCCATATTCAGGTTACCATTTTAGGCTTCACCTTCCTCACAACATCCAGAAGAGAGCCACCTACTAAAAGGTGTGGGAAACAGGTGTTTTAAACTAATTCAGCCCAATAATTTCAATAATTAAAGGGGGCCTACAAAGAAAGTCTGAGAAGGGCTTTTTATAAGGGCATGTAGTGATAGGACAAGGGGGAATGGCTTCAAACTGGAAGAGAATAGGTTTAGATTAGCTATTACAAAGAAATAGAAATTCTTCCCTGTAAGGGTGGGTGAGGCCCTGGCACAGGGTACCCAGAGAAGCTGTGGCTGCCCCATCTCTGGAAGTGTCCAAGGCCAGGTTGGACAGGGAACATTCAGACAGGTACAATCAGCTTCTTGTGTGGATATCCTCTCAAGATGAGGCACAAAAATTCTTACGTGAGAGTAAAGGAAAGTCCTCTAGAAATACAGTGGTAGGTTAAAAAAAAGCCCCCACAACAAACAGGTCACTGTTCAAAAATGGCCATCTGCAAGTTTGTTCTTAGCAATCCTAATTCTCACCATTTGACTCAAGTTTGTGCCTGTGACTAAATACCTCTAGTAAACATTGACTGCGGTGAAGATGCACACAGTCTACATTTCTCACTGCAGAGACTTTATCTCATAAACACTAAGCTGGAGCAGAAGGAAAAGAGGAAAATAAGTGGCTATTTTTATGCTGCTAAAGCATTTGTTTTGGAGGTACACTGTGAGACCAGCTAGTAATACTAGCCCAGGCACTGCCCTCTCTCATTCATGAGGTCGTGTTTCACAACTTAAGACATTTTTATTGGTTTTTTTTGTGGATTTTAAAGTATCATGTTGGTATGTTCAAATCTGTATTACATATTCATGGAACAATGCTATTGCCTGAACCCTTAACATGGTTAGAAAAGCATCCCACTCTGTTTCAGGAAAAGGCACATCATCCCACAGTCATTTCCAGCAGCACATTAAATCCCAGGTACTCTATGAAAGAAAACATACAGATGTGGCCCACAACAACTGCATATCCAACAGATCCCCACTGTTCCTGATGCATCTGCAAGTGCCCAAGGATACAGGAAAGGCAAGTCTTGCTGGGAGAGGTGATATCTTTTATGAGAGAGGTTACTATGAAGTGATAAGGACAGGGAGGGCACGAACTCCAAAATGCACAAGCCCTTCCTCACATACACTGACGTGAAACAGAACCAAACCACGGCACAGAAGCAACAGCCAAGGCTTCCAAAACATCTCCACATCCAGCCTGCCCCTCTTCCCAAACAGGAAGGGAAGTCCGAAGCACATCCCAAAGCATGTAATAAATTACACAGTGAATCATATTCCTTATGGACACTGTCTGGCTGAAGTCACACCACTGGAAATGTGTGATAAAAGACAGAAAGAAACTTAAAAGACAGCCTCAAAGGAAGAATACTCCCCCCACCCAAATTCTTGGAGTTAGTACTAAGACAAGAAAATCCGGGAGTCATCATGAAGTTACTAGATTTTTGGTAGATTTTTCCCATAAACAAACTTTTCCCTAGATTATAAAGTTGTTTATTGCTATTAAATGACACTTGACCTAGCTTTATGTTAACTGCTTTTTTTTTCCCCCAAGATTTAAATGAGGTTTGTGATCCTGAAACCTTGTCTGTCTTCTCCAAATAAGTCAGTTTAAACTGAAAAAAAAATTTCTCCTTTCAAATCCTTCCTGTAGCCTGTTAGAAAAAAGTGTGTATTTTCTGAAAAATGAAACAAAAATCCACCCAAACAAACAAAAGTCACACAAAAACACCATAGGAAAATTACTTTCCTTTAAAGTATTTTCCAGGTTACTGATGACTTTGACCATTTTCAGCTACAACTAAAAACGTACTGCATTACTCAAAATTCTAGAAGTTTCATCCTGCAATGCAACAAGGAGACAATAACTTAAGTCTTTTAAAGTAAAACCTATTTTATTTTCCTGGAATTCCAAGTTGACTCAGGTAGCAGTGACAAAGACAGCAGGTGGGATTAAGCACATTTGACAAAGATGGCAGGTGAGATTAAGCACATTTACCTTTAAAAAGTCAAGACAGAGATAGATGTAGTTGATGTGGTTGTTACCTGGGGTCATTTTGCTTGGTTTTTTTGTTTTATTTGAATTGCAGAGAAATGTTAGCTGGAGCTAGTTTGGGAATGGTGGGTGCACTTAGGTTCTCCCCAGGAACACCCAGTGGCATGAAAAAATTAACCCTGGTGCTTTGAACCAGAGAGTAAAAGGAGTCAATTCCTACCAACAAACACCAAAACCGTTTCAGATGTGCAGACTTAAGTGAGAAATCTTTTCCAGCAAAGACTTCATCCCTGACTGCAACTGCTCTCTCTGATAGGATGCCAGCGCGGGTCAAAATGTGCAGGAAGAGAGCTGAGCGCACGCACAGAAGCGGAGGTCACCAGGAAAGGGGGGAAGGAGAAGTGCTCCTCCCACCCTCTTCAGGCTTCTTCCTCTGCAGCCGCAGCGCCGGGCTCAAGTCGAGCAGGAATGCCTGGGGCATGCGCTTCCAAAGGAAAGTAATCCATAACCCGGGAGAGGGGAAAAATCTAGCACAAATCCAAATAATTCGTTAGAACATCGGAGTTTAAATCTAGATTAGACTACCTTGGAAGAAGCAAAATAAATAAAACTTATGACTTAGATCTAGAAGCAAATATATCTAGGCTTCCTGTGGCTACAATGCCTATCCAGGACTAAAACATTCTTCCTAAACTTGTTCTCACCATCAGCTTAAAGCACAGTTTTGCCAAGGTTTAGGTTTCTGGCATTCTATTGAAAGCATAACCATATAAGACTTTACTGAGAACCAGCTTTAGGTTTGGCAGGGAGACCACCTGGCATCAAAGGTATGCTTGAGGCCATATCCATGAATTTTAGTAAAAAGCAAGAGGCTGCAGGTTTTGGGGGTTTTTTTAATGCTTTTGGCAGCTAAATTATTCTGATATTCCATGCATGCTTCAGTGCAGGGACAGAGTGCAGGGGAGATGCTTAAATCTAAATTCATGAGATACCTCTGAGCCAAACCACCAGAGTGGTGCTCAAGCCTGCCTGATAAAAAGGAGGGCTTATTTGTGCAGGCTCACCTCATGGCACAGCTATAAAGCTTTCCATACCCAAGCTAAAACCTTCCTCCATCGCAATCCACAGTGTAGGGCACATGGACTACACTGTCCCAGAGTGCCACATCCTGAACGGTTTATTTGTTCAGCAATTGCTGCTGTGTGCCATTATAGGACCAAACAGTGGACAAAGCAGAGATCTCTAAGCTTGGGTTATTACTCCTGCTCAGATACACAGAGAGTGTAAGGAATGGAAAATAAACTTGCCACCAGCACAAATAGGTTGCTGCAGACAGCAGGGGCTGTGTATGGAATTGAATGAGAAGTATGCTGAAAAAACTGAAGGAGGGGAAAAATACCCTAGTGCTCCAAGAAGATGAACCCAGCCACCAGGTAGTAATCCATAAAACGTAGAGTATTCCCCAGGAGGTGATACATCTTTGGCTTTACACAAAGTATGCACTGCTTGGATGGGAATGGGGAACTTGGCCACACAGAATTCCCACTCCACTGGTACAAATGGATGGTGCCTGGGCATGAAGATCCCAAGTCCCACAGCACAGTCTGAAGTACAGTATTGTCCCGTATGCTAGACTGCCATGGATTTTTGGTGTGTTGAGTTAAAATTCAAGTTACTAGTGCCTTTCAGCACAGATCTGTAGAGTCAGGTATGAGCCAGCCCCAGCGTGATGATTGCTCACAGTCTCAGCACAGCCTCCTTGTTCTTACACAGCACAATAGGGACGCTCATTACACGAGCGCCTTCCTCGGGGCTGTTCACTCAATCAAGGAGTAATTATTTAACCGCAATCCCATCTCCTTTGCATTCCCGTTAAAGAAAATCATCTTATGCAAAAACGTAAGAGCTTGGCTGCGAGTCCTTGGCCCAGACATCCTCCTGCCAGCACTGTACTGCTTGCCAGGCCCTCACTGTTTTAACTTCAGAAGTTTTCAGCAGACAGACTGTGCCAAATCCAAAGAACTTTGCCATTAACAGAAAAAAATAACAGTAGCAAGTGCTCTCCATGCTTTGCTAATCTTGTCAAACGGTGCAGACAATTACAATTAATAAAAATATTCTTAGGAAGCTTAATGACAGTTTTAGAGCCAGAGTTACTCTGCTTCAGGTAGACTGGTATGAAGAAAGGAGCAGGGAAGAAATCGTCTCTTGCTCACAAACAAGAAAAGAACTCCCAAGGGAAACTGCCCTCCTCCAGATAGCAATTTAAGTAGTACAGATCTACCCAGGAACATCAGCTTCTCTCTCTGTCTGCCCATGGAAATACCTTTACTACCAGCACCTGAGCTTGTGACCACAGAAAAAGCATGATTCTTTTCTACATGAGCTACTTAAAAGCCTTCTTTCTTCCAAAAGGAATAAACAAAGTTCACCAGCTCCAAGAAGAACATCTGAGAAAACACTCACCCTGTCCCAAGTCAACAAAGATAGAGATGTGCAGTAAAATGGCCTGCTCCACTACACTTGGCACCTACTACTGCTTGTAACACCTATACCTTAAAGCAGTGGCTTCCAGACAGAGCAATGAGCCTAGGTAGGTATCTTTTAAGATATCTAGCTTGAAAAAAATCAGTCATATCCAACATTCTTTTGGTGAACAAATGACATGAAGTAAAAGATTTACCGACTTAGAACTCACGTTTCTTTTTAGGGATAAATGATTATGGAGGACTAGACCAAGAATTTAAATATGGGTGCCATCTTTTAGTTTCTTTAGGGCATGGTCAAATCCTCCTGAGGCCTTTCACAGGCTGTATATCCATCCAGCAAGGCTAAAGGCAATTCCCATGGTACTCCACCCAACCCTTGAGTTTTTCAGACATTCAAATGCATTCAGGTCTATCCACGAGAAAGCTTTTTCTAAGAAGCAAGTTCCCTGTCTGAACCCAGCAATTAGATTACCAGGAGTTTCAGACACAGACAAACTTGCAAAATCCACCTCTAGACTACCGATGCCTCAAGCAGTAATGGTGATGCATCCACCATGGCAGAAGCATTTGGAATTTCACAGAGAAAGCAGCCTGGAGGTAACAGTGCCATCAGGTTTGCTGAGACAGGCATCTTTGGATTGTCTCACAACAATTAATAAAACCTTAAAGTTAAATAATTATGAAAGAGAAGAGCAACTCTGGGCCACCTTTTATGATTCACAGGTTTCAACTAAACCATAAAGAACACGAGATTAAGCCTCCTGGAAGGTCTGGTAATTTTGTTACCGTATTTATATTGTCATCATGAGCAACTGTGATTTGATTTTAATTTTTTAATCCAGAGAAGTTACCTAGTCTGCTATAAAACTATAAATATACCTAAACTGTTTGGGGTTGACATCCTCACTAAGAGATAAATAAATCTGTGGCATCATATGCAAACAGTTCAGTGAATACCCAGCGTTATTAGGACATAAAAAGACCCAGTCAGATCTGAAAGTTCAGTCAGAAGACTTAGCCATTTGCTGTAGCTTTGGGTTTTCTAAGACCAACACCCTGAAAATAAATCTCAATTCAACACACACCATGTGCACTAAGTTCTCAAGATAACACAGCAACAACAGTGGTCAAGGGATTTGTCCTGATGGAGAAGAAAGAAATTTACATGAAATATTTTGGGGACTGTCAGGAACCATCAGGTGTAAACCCATCACCTTGACAGCTCATCTCATCTTAGATTGGTGTCTCAAAATTTAGCTCTGTTAAAACCTCCACAGCAAACCTAATCACATGTTAAGAAAACCAGTACTGCTTGTAATACAGTCTCAAAAGAAAAAGCAGAAAGACAGGAATTTACACCAGAAGTTACAGGAAAAAATGTGGGTTTATTTTTTAAAGACTAACTTTGAAAATGTCATCTTGTGCATGTCAACTGTTAGCATAATCAACAAGAATAAATTCTTGCTTTTAACAGAAGTAACTGAAAAGACAGGCAACTTAAGATGTCATTACACTTTCTCCTGGATTTTAACCACCACACGTTGCAATAGAAGCAGTGACAGAAAGAAAACATGATTAACTGACAGCCAGTCTAGAAAAATGCAGCACTAGGTAATGGTTTCACCTCCAGATCAAGTCAATGCGTGTTTAAAAAATTTCTAGCACCCTCCTGAAGGAATTAAACTACCTTCTACAGCCAACAGGCTCCCCTTTTTCAGTTTTCATCTCTTACACCATCTTTTGTGATGGATTTCTCTCCCCACTTCTACATCAAAGTTAGAGTTGTAGCCTGCCTATTTTTCCACTTCCTACTAAGACAATTCAAACCTCACAAAAGGATGAGAAATGCTCACCTAGGTACATGATCTCTTCTCTAGTAGCACAGCAGTGTTTCTTTTGGCCTTAATTACGCTGCTCACACCTACACACTGCAACAAATGTAATTTTTCAGACCTGTTCTTTGACCAGATGCATCTTTATTTTCTTCTCAACTCATATAACACAACATGAGACTGTCACCTCTGTCACACTCCCTCCAGACACTGCCTCCAAACCACTATTTGCACTACAAGGACTCTGGCATCAATACTAAGACTATTTGTGCTGACCAGAACTGCCTAGGTGAACACCTTGCCCCTGAGACCACCAAACACAGCAGTCCATGGTCTGTGACTGGCCTCCTGGGTTCTGTAATAAATCTCCATATTACTGCATGGAAGGGATACTCTAAAAAAAGTGTACACTAAGTAAAAATAAGTTGTGTCTTTAGTTTTACATGCCAAAGCAAACAAGATTAGTACTCCACAAAGAAAATAACCAAGTTATTTATCACTTTGGAGTTTTACCAAGTATTTGATACAGCAAGCTAAAGCTGAGGATTTTAGAATATTTTCATTACTACTTGTTTTTGAATAATTGGGTCTCAAACCAGCACTGTTTTGCAGAAAAAAAGATGCAAGCTCCAACACCTTTTCTCTACTTTTGGAGTAAAATGTCTTAATCATTCCATTTCACAACAGTGATCAAAACAAAATGAAGAAACCAGTATTTTGATAGCAAGGTCTCTCTGCTCAGCATTTCATAACAATTTTGTGGCTGCAGAGACGCCATGTCATTCCAGACAGTGTCTCTCAAAATGGAAACCTATCCAGAAGGAATTTAGAGAATCGTGCTCCCCAAATGAAATGAACACAGCTGACACAGAAGCAGAGTGCACTATACTTGTAGCCCAGCCTTCCTTACTTCCGTTGGTAAAATGGCACTGAAGTCAACTGAAGCCCTCTGTACACAAGGAACCATAAGTTGCCATGAAGACTGAAGAGAAGTCTTCTCCTAGGAGAAAATAAGAACAAACCAACCCCCAGGAGACTCCGTCAGAGGAAGAGGGGAGGAACAACAGGAAGGAGGAGGAAATCACTACGAATCTGATATCTTTAATTCAGAAAAACATCAGAGCTCTTGCAATTCCCACAAACTAAACAAGGAATCACACAGCTGCTGTGGAAAAGGGGGAAGAGTCCAGCCAATTCTGTTTAAAGAAGGAAGTAAGGGGAATACCATGCCAAGCACAAGAGGAATTTCATTTGATGGAGAATCTACATTTCAATTTAGCCATTGAACCACTGTAGATCATGCCAAGGGACATTTTTGTTCCGTGTTTGTTCCTTACCTGGCAATAAGAAAATAAGCTTTTCCCCTGCTCCTCACTAGAAGGATCTTGTAATATGTTGGAAAGGTAGTTCACTGTTTGCACCAGCTCACTGCTGAATAACAATGCCCGTAACACAACCAGTTCACCACACTCCTGGAAGAGCTCTCACTAAAACCCCTGCCATGCTGCTGTGCTTCAGAAAGGGTGGTTAAGACACCGCTGGTCAGTCCAAAAGATCCTCAATTCAAGAAGGCAGAGGAAATGAAAAGCTGCGTGTTAAGCTCCCAGCTGAGTCTGGAAGTCGTGGAAGGTATACATACCACTTCACAAGGAAAGGGAACAGGAAGCCATGAAAGAAAAGAGTCATTATGTTGAAATGGTAACATTTTCATGAGGTTACATAGGCCAAATGAGCATATCCCAGAAAAATGTGAATCAAAGCCTGGGTAAAAAAGCAGAAAGCAGTATAAGTGACAGCAGATTAAAAAAAAGGAAAAAAAAGAAAAAAAAAACTTTAGAGGAGCAAAAACTATCAGATCAAAAACCATACAAAATGAGAAAAATCCTATGACCTGATGCACAAAAATTGAAGAGTGCAATTACATTTGATATTAGTAACTAGATAATAAGTGAGAAAGCAAAAATAGTTTTTTTGCAAGGGCCTCTCCCACACATGGTGCTGGCAAAAGGTAAGTTCAAGATGGATTAAGTCAGGACTGACACAGCAGAAGAAGAGGGGAAAAAAATTATTAACTAAGAGTAAGCCACCATGTTCTCAACATTTATGAGGGGATTAAGTATTTAAGGGTTGAGCAGAAAACTGAAACATGTATTGGTCATTAAAACAAGCTATTCCAGCATAGGTACAAAGTGTTTTTAGAAAGTGCTATACATGACAGAAAAGAAGAAAAAGACAGAAAGACTGCTGAACTACAGAACAAGAACAAGTTAGTTAAAAGTCGCCACACAGAGCCTCCAGCAGGCCTTATTGACAGGCATAAAGGAGCATATGACAAGAAATGACGGAGGACACAGAACCACCCTTCTCTCCCAGACCCAAACCCACCATTAAATTCACTCATGTGTCTTTGAGCAAGTCAACTCAATTGCTTGAAGGAACTTTATGTAGACTTTCTAGAAATCCTACTTTGTAGTCTATAACAAAAAGTTCCAGAGAATCTAAATTTTAAGATAAACATAGTATTTACAAACATATGCACCCATTCCCCACTGCCAAGGACATGGGAAAAAACCCTCAGAGGAGTAGTAGAGGGGAAAAAAAAACCCAAATGGATGTGTCTGTTGATAGTAACAACATTGGATGAAGTCATGGGGAATTAACCACTTTAGCTTTGCACCTGGCTGAAGGGCAGAGTTGTGCTGACAGACAGGCTACTTCAGTTGACTTGTTTGCACAAACCCACATGCAAATTTGGCACGAGTCAGCAAAACGCAGTCTTCATGGTCTGGCAGGGGGAGAAAAAGTCTTTTCCCTGAATGACAAAAGCCTTCAGCTGACAAAATGTCACCAGTAACATGACTAGTCCCAAAGTCTCAACGTGTTGTAGGGATGGCAGGTTCACCAGTAGGATGTTCTGAATTCCTATCTGCACAAGACAAGATCTTCTGCAACACCATCTGTTCCAGTGTGGATGCCATTCCATCACACCAGTGCCACAAAGCATCAGGAGCTCTGCAATGCTCCAGCTGAACCCTTTTACTCTAAGCAGGACTCCAAGAACATGGTCCCGGTATCACCATAGTATTAGAGTAAATGTAAGGAACACCCAAAATCTCCAAATGATTGAGATTGAAAGTATATAAAAATACAGCATTAGGATTAAAAAGAAATCAGACACCACCACATGAAAAGGAATGGGAGTGCTAAATGGAGTTGTAGGTTTAATCAACACTTCCCTCAGAGCAGTGGGCAGAGATGACACAAGCTATTAACAAATTAGAAAAATGACAACACTGAACAAGCTGGCACCACTTAAGTTAATATGAGAAGGAAAAAAAAAAAAACCAGGGTAAAAAATGAATAGACATTACTAGCTATCCATTCTCAAAACAAAAGAGATTTTTCATTTTACCTAATAAGTATTACATAAAACAAATGCTTTCAAGTTTTCAGTAGGAAGAGATGAGGTTTTCATTTCACTTTCCTTAAAAAGACCAAGTAATGAATACATGATTTCTGCTTGTGATTTCTGATCAGATAGATACACACCATAACCTACCAAATGTACAAAATTTACCTGCCTACTTCAGATAGCTATGAACGCTAAAACTACCTACTACATGAAGACCATGTATCCAGATTTTCTCAATTCATTATCCCCAGAAAGGGCCTAAGAAGCCCTATCATCTGCAAGGCTATTTTGTTCTGCTAGCTAATTAATTGCTTTTCTTATCATATAAGCCATAATAAAAAAAAAAAAGAAAGTCACACTGAATGAAAGCTTTTTAAGATATAAGCTGCTCTGGAGAGAGTATATGTGGATATATACACATGCATGTTCATGTATGTATAGATACATAGTTTGTATGTGGATGTATCTATGAAAATACACATACATATATGTATATGTACTGGCCCTGTTTTAAAGAAAAAGCATCCTGACATAACCCAAGCTCTAAACTTGTCAGGTGGCAGCAAGAGTTTCCAATGGAGCACAAAGCTCCTGGAGCCCTAGGAAGCCAAGCCAAGCCAACTTCAATGGACAGCAGCAAAGAGCAGTCAGCTCAATAGCCTGAATCAATAGCTCCAGCCTTGGTTTCCAGTTGGTAAATCTATGTCATGAATATACTTCTTGCTGCCTCTGCAGAAGACAAGCTTGACGGGGTGCATCCTGTGGCAGATTAAAACAAGCTAAGTCAGGGCTACCAGTGAGCACCCGAGTCCCGCATGCCAGCTCACATATTAACCCAGCAAGCTGACTCAAAGAGCTACATCAGTCACAAACTGACTGTACAGCTGTTGGAACCCTGGGTTCAGAGAATTTCAGACTTTCAGTGCTGCCAGGCAATGATCTTCAAAAGCACACTGCATTTGACCTGAGGCCTTGGGAAAGGCTTCCCAGATTATGTAATAGCACTGAGATTGTTGCTGTGTAATTAAAGTTATATCACTGGGTGGAATATGTAGAGATGCAGAAAATTTAGGTTTCTGGGATATATGTAACAAGATGGAAGATTTTGGGTGTGGATTAGTTCTTCTTCTTTCCTCCTTCTTCTTCACAAATCTGGGTGGTTTGGTACTGGTTCAAAAAACCCGCAATGCGGAACATGAATGTTTAGTTACTGGTTTATAAGTAAAAATAAATTAGTTGGCATTCCATAATTGGATAGATTGGACTTGAAAAGACCTTCAAAGGTAGCACTCGGGGGCCATTTTCACCTTATTAACTTAGAGGCACACTGTGCAGCTGTAATATAGATAAGAAATCATAAACATTTGAGTCCGAAGAAAAGCCTGGCATCTCCTGCGCTTCAATCCGAACTCTGAGTAAAAGAACTCACAAGACAGAGGTAAAACAAAAATAGAAAATTAATATACAACCAAGTAGAATAAACAAATGCAGCAGTAAACCACATCCAAACAATCTTCAGCCATTTCTGATTCCCAGCTGTGGCTCACCATGGGATCCTGACAGCCATTAAAAGAGTGAGTTTGAGAAGACAGTGGCTGGGAAGACAAGAATCTCAGTACGTGCAAGCCTTTGTTGTTACCTGCCACAGAAATGCACACTGTGTTATCCTCATGTGAGAGAGCTCCATTACTTTTAGTAGATCCATGCTAATGTTCTCCAATTCCACTTTCACTGTGACTGAACCCACTTATTTTGGATAACAAGGCTAATAGCCAGTTGGGCAGAACACAGAAGAAAGGAAAAGACAGTCTACAAAGTATTTTACTTCTAAGCTTTTAAGAAGGCAGGTAATTTAAGGTCTGGCATGGAGCAACCAACCACCTAGAGTCTATGGAGCAAACAGTATGATGGATTTCTGGTGTGCTTCAAACCAAACACAAAGAAAATAGGCTACTTGTGAGTTCATTCCCTGACTTGGTCTCAAGTGAAGTCATACAATCTACCCTAAGCAGCACACTTAGGGAAAGCAGCTACAGGCAGAGGGACTGGGTGAAGCAGCCAGATGTGGTAAGCTTTTCCACATTCACAGCTGGAAAAAGACATTTTTTCAATAGTCTTTAGACCATTGTTCTGCTTTGTGTATTTAGGTTAAGGTTTCTACTATTATACACACAAAGCACTCACACCAATGGCAGCATTTAACATAACCCCAAAATGACAGAAGACAAACAGCAAGGGCCTGGGGAAGCCAGCACATTTGTACTCACAATGTATTTAGAGGATATCAGCCTCTTGAACTCAACATATTCTAGAAGCAAACACAAAATTTGCCACCTTTTTTCTTTAATGTAAGTTTCTCTTCTGTCTAGAATGACTCCATACATACCAGATCTTAAAAGAGCCAACAATAAATTACTAACAGCATGAAGAAAAATAGCAACTCGCAATAGAAGTGTTCAGACAGATAATTTTCCACACTTCTTCCTATCCTCTCAGTTGCACTGAAAGACATATCTTTATGTGGACTCAGAAGCAAGTTATTTGAAGCTTAAGCCTCTGAACCTTACGAATTTTCAACACGAAGATATGGTCTATAATGAAAAGTTTTGAAATCAACTCATTCTTAAATATTTACAAATGCCTAGTGATAAAGACCAAGTACACAAACCCATACAATGTTATTTTCTCAAAAGCCACCACATAATCTAACACAACATTTCTAGTTTTTAAGGTGTACCTTCAGTTACATGAATTATAAATAAAAAAAAAAAAAAAAAAAAAAAAAGACCTTAAACACTCTTCAGAAGATATTTTCTAGATGCACAAATAGCATTTACTACTATGCACCTATTAGAAGTTACACCTTCCCCTATAGTTCCTATAACTTGTCATTAAATGTTATTTGGACAGCCTGTCAAAAGATTTCTCCTCACACACAGAAAATAACTCTTTTGTTATCTACTCCTACAAGCCTAGCCCTACCAACCAAAGTGGAAAGATCCTATTCTGTTGTCAGACAGAACAGACATTAGAACTATAGTCTCTGTGATTTAAATGAAATGTCATTGTCATGTGCAACTAGTGCAGAACTTTTCTTCCTTCTTAAAAATACTTTTAACCTCTGTTGACTCTCTTCTTTCTCCTTTGTTTAACCCACATAGGTATATTTTCTCAACATCTGATCAATACCTCTTCTTCCCATTGGGGCCTTTTCTTTTTCTCTCCAGTTCTGCTCTTTACACACATCTTCCTTTTCTAGCATTTTCACTATGACAGAAGCTGACCTTTTTAACACATAGCTTTTGAACTGGATAAACTGTTTGAAACTTCAGCTTGAGAAAGTGATAAGCCTGAGTATTTTTCCAGTCTAGCGCAATTTAACTGCATTTTGAGTAAAAGCAGAAGAATCGCAGCTCTGTCCCCAGACATGAGAAGATAGAACTGCATTTCAAGTTAACCATTTAAACATAAATCAGAACAAAATGTGCGGAATTCAGAACTCAAGGAAGCCATTTTACGGCTGTTAGAGAAGCTGAAGGATGTGGTTACATGTTGGTGGTTCAATTTCTTTATCTACATCTTGTCTCAAAGCAGCTGATTGACTTAAAAGCCATCCCACTTCACCTCAAAGGAAGAGTAATGCTATTTTCTGCCAATAGACTACTCCAGCTGTGCTTTCATGTATAACAATTGACATTTGAAAGAGAAAGACATTTCATGGAGGAAGTTAGGCTTGTATATTCTCATTTTGCCGACATAAATTATAAAAACAGGTAAGTAAGTAATAAATAGGTAAGTAAGCATAAAGTATGACTTTACAGAAAAGCAGTACCACAAGTTGAGCCAAATACTAAGCGCTCAATAGAAATGTCATACTTTGGTGGATATAACAAGAAGATTTTTATAAGTGTACTTAACAATTTAGTTAAGCAAATATATATAAAAATGCTACTACTGGATATCTACTGCAATATCAGGCAGGTTCTAGGTCAGGGAAAAGGCATATTAAGTGATGCCTCTTTTTTTCTTCGGATCTCTAGCATCTCCCTTATACTGAAAGGTTTGTTTTCTTTCTTTTTTTTTTTTTTTAACCAAAATTGAACTATTGAACTGGAGATCACAAGTCAATACTGAGGTGTATATATATATATGCTGAGAATGTACACACACAAAAACTTATATGCCCAACACTCCTCCCAAGTTAATCCATTACCTAAATTCTTGGCTTTGAAATACTGAAAAACTTAAATCATCAACACAGTCTTACATTTGTTTTTAAATTTATTCATCACGCCATGAAAGCCATTTTTCTATCAAAGTAGGCAGCCTCTTCAGGAGAAAAGGAAAAGGAAAATAAAATGAAAAAAAGTGGGGAAACCATCATCAAAGGGCTTGGCAGGCTTTAAAAATTCCCAAAACAACTGCATCTCTCTAAGCCAGCATTTGCTAACAGCGTCACTATATTCAGCTTTTTTCTGTGCTTGCGCCTAAGCAGTGCATTCAAAGAGATGGTCCCAAATCCTTCCGTAAGGCCAAGACATGAACCTTCACCCTGAAGCAGTACCTTCTTCCCACCCACCCCCTCTACTCATTACCTCCTTACTGCTGACTTAAACAGTAGACAAAGTCAGTGACTGAAAAGAACACTCTGCCTATTTTAATTCTAAATCTTCAAAATTCTCACCACAGTTAGAAATCTAACCTCAATCAGAAAGATTAGATGATCATTGGTTGAACCCTCAATTACCTGTAAGTAAAAGAAAAAGATTTAGTGTTAAACAGCAGCTGTATTTTTACTCAGCTATGCAGACATTTCATAGCCATTTTGCCATACTGGCTTATATCTGGGTGTTTGAATAAAAATAGCTAATGTGCTTGCTTTTTACACCATGAAATAAAGTGCACAAAGCAATTGCCAGGACTGGTTTTGCCCGTGAAAGGCAATGGTCATTAATAGCTTGTATTTGCAGAAGGCTGTCAGAGGAGCTGTGTGCCTGCACTTCCTCCACAGCTTTCTATAGGTTTAACCATACATGAGGCAGAAAGGAAAAAGACACCACACATTTCCTCATTTCACAACAGGTTACATCTGCAGGAGAGCTGGCAAGTCATGCAGGCTTCAGTTGCAGAAAATAATTCAAATCCTGTAAATTTGAGAGGCTGGAAAGATGTGTGTCTCTTCATGGAAATCGTATCTTGGGAAAATGTGCAATGACAGTAATAGTTCATCAGTATTTCGCAACTTTCTTTTGCTGTCCTGACCAGTATCTTGGAGATTTGAACTTGTATTCCTTTTTCATCTCTTTTTTCTTGAAGAAGTTAAATTTCTTTCAGTAATATTTAGACAGGAAACAGGCAACAAATGAACTGCTCATACAATCACGCTGGGGCTGCATAGGCATATTTTTCAGGCGTCTTCAAATAGGTCTACGTGGAAATCACAGCAGGCAGTGAAGTGAGCCACACTGAGGAAACAAGCTTTGTCAACTGGATGGTAACCAAACATGGATCTAGATCTATGGTCACTAAAAGTGTGACATTACATCTCTAACATTATGAATTATCTAACAAGCAGAACAGAGGACTGAGAAGCTGACAGCATGTCCACACCATGTCAGTCATGAGAAGTCAGGGATTTTCACCAGCTGGACAAGAGACTTCACTCCACTGACTAGGAAAATCAGACCTATTCAGCTGAAAAGTTACATGCAAGGAAAATCAAACCAAAAGAGTGAGATAGTGAGAAACACGATAGAAACAAGGTAGCAGCAGAAAGTACAAGCAGCTCTCTTAGCTTTATTAGACTTCATAGTAAGTCTCCTACTAGTCAGGAGAGCATGAAGTTTACCAGCTCTCGTAAGGATGGTACCCATCTACCTTCAGCTGTCCTGTCTTCCTGAGATGCAGGACTATGCACATACAGATCGGTCACTGAAGATTACACTTCTACAGTAAGCCTCCCAGCACCCACGGTGTAAAAGCTTGACAGCTTTTAGGATAGTGAAATGATGTGGGAGTAGCCTGGAAGAAAAGGGAAGAAGGTTTGGGGTCCTCTTGCTAGAAGAAGAGACTTCCCATCAATGCAGAACTCCAAGCAGACTACAGGAAGAGAGACTTTCAAAGCCTATCCTCAGTTTGGAGCACACCTGCCTTACACACAAGGTCTTCTGACAGGGGGAGGGAACCCTCCTAAAGTGGTGACACCATTTGCCTTCTGGTGATCTGAATTCAGTCTGTTGCATATTTTGCAACTTATTAGAATCCAACAACATGCCAACCCAATGCACTAAGATTACTGCTGTTCTCCTTTGCTGGAATAGTTTTTCTTCTTGCTTAAAAATTGGCAAACCTTTATGAATCTTTGTGGAAACCAAGCTGAAATTTATTCTGTTTGCTCCCCAACTGTTATTAGTAAGAGACCTCTACCTGGATTGTGTTAATTTGGAAAGGCACTTCTGAGTATGATGGCGTTAGAAGAACGACATGTAACACAAAGCTTCTTCCCTCTCCACATCTGTTCCCTCCCAGCTTTCCGGAGTTCAAACAGACTCCCATGAAAGTTAGGCAAAGCAAAGCTGGAAAGCAAGAGGAAAAAATTACTGTGTCCCAAGCATGAATTTACAAGTAGGGAGGTATGAAATCCCAACACCTAAGCACTTGTAACAAAACACTTGTGGGAACTAGACAGGTGATAGGTGCTATGTGCTCTACGTATTCTAAGTAGCATTAATTGAATGAGTGGAAACTAACCCCATGCCTGTTCTTCAGGCAAACATTCTTGGTGATTTCAACCCACCTCTGATATTAATGCTTGTCTCAGCAGCAGGACAGCTGAGAGAAACTCTCCGAAGCATAATTCAGACTCTTTGCATGTATCTGGAAGATGGTGTTTAGAAGATGGGCGCCTGTCCTGTTTGAGGGACTGCACAAACTTAGTGAAATATGCACTACAGAGAAAGGCACTCCCCTTCAAGGACCATCTTGCAGGTGGAAACCCAAGTTCTGGCATGAAATTTGAGTCTACAAAGTCTGAGGTGAATGATTCTTACAGCTAGCAATCAAGAAGCAAAAACAACCGTTGAGCTATTAAAAGTATGGCATTTATATCTCTAAGATTATGGACTACTTAGCCTTTAAAGATGTTTTACTAGGGGTTCAGTAGGAGCAAAACACAGTACTGAATCAATTTTATCCAGAATAGCATGGGAGGCAGGAGAGTTCCTTTCCTATTTTGAGAGCAACATCTATGCTACACATGCACAGCCAAAGCCTTCTAATCCAGCAGGCTGAATACATACTAGTTATTCAAACTCAAGAACGTGTGCATAAAAGGAATTTCATACAATTAGTCCCTGTTGTCCTCCTCAGTTTATGCTCTCTGTAAAGTTCTCGTTCCAGTGTTGCTACATTACACATTCAGACCCATCTTTTTGCCTCTCACAATGCCTTCAGTAATGCAAAAACATTAGACAAGCAGGCAGGGATATGTAAAAAGAGAGTATCTGTACAGCCACTGATCTATCATTTAGTCAACAGACTCAATTCATAGATCCTTTTAAATCAAGTGAAGCACAATGAAAATGGGTAATGGTATTTAAGTCTCAATATCAGAAAATGTGTCAATTTTCTGCCAAACGAATGTAATGGAATGCAGTTTCATTATGATTTTATGAAGAATTTTTCATATTATTTTAGCAGACCATCACTGGCTAGCATGCAAAAAAGATCTTATGGAGAAAAAAATTGCCTTTATTCTCAACTAATGAAAGCTTCCGCACATCTCTACTTTTGTATCTTTATTTGCTAAACAAATGACAGAAGTTTATATCTTCAGCTTGAAAGCAGAGTGCAAATGTACCTGAGGAGGTCTGTGCAAGGAACTGATTCTAGTTTATGAAGAACAGCATGAAAAGTCACATTGCACAGAGAAAAATTAGTTCAAAACACACTTAGAGAGAAGTTGTATAAGTCACTGGCAATGTAAGTGTCATATTATAACCAGGAAGGAGCAGAGATAACTAAATTCCCCTCAAATAAGAACACTGTTTCACGAGGTCCTTTCATACCTTACAGCTTCAGACAGTGAAAGCACAAAAAAGCAGCACCATGGGAGCTTGGGAATGTCCCCACTGAATCCCCGCAGCCCCACCGGAAGCCTCCCATCACTGAAACAACACTCTTTCCTAGCTTGCCCAATTATTAATTTTGGTGGAGTTTTTTTCAGCTGCCGGAGCATTTCATCGGGACACAACATGGAAGGCTGCCAGCCTTTCCAGAGCCAGCTCCGAGTAGGACTCTCTTGGCTCAGCAGCAGAGCACATAGCACAGCAAAAGGAAACACAGGGCCTTGAACTCATGCCCATCTTCTCTCTTGCCCCCCATATACACACTCTACATGCAGATTTGCTCTGAGCCCTGAGTGGTAATTCACTGGTGCCCAACACCATCTCCGCTGGAGACCACAGTATCTGCCAGCAGGCCCTACCCACAGGCAAACCAAGAACTGCTCAGATTAAAACCAGGTAAATCTAGAAGTTAAGATACAAAACTTGACCATTAATGTCTATTTTTTTCTTCCTTCAGATGTTATGGGAAGTTACAGAGTAACTGTAATAGAGTTTTGCTATTTGGAGCTAAGGAGACAATACCAATGTAAAGATGAGACACGGTGGAGCAGAGAAGTTATATGAGCTGCCCTCTTGCCATGACTGCCCTCAGACAGCAGGAATACTGCAGTAGCATGGAGCATCCCAGCCTCCTCACTTGCCCTAGAGCTGGTTTGATCTCCATCAGCTTTGGTACTGGGGTAGGGATACTATTGCACTAGTGATAAACCCCCAGGGAGACGATTTCCTAAGTAACTATGAAGCAGCTTGAACTTAGAGTGCTCATTTCCACCTTCTTGCAAATGACCCCTGGTCTTCAAACAATTAATAGCTTTAGTCCAGAACAACATCCTGACACACACCACCAGGCTAGCCATCACCTGTGGCTTTTCATTTGTGCAGAAAGTAGAGGCCATGTATGCAACTGGCAGACCTAAAGGATGAAATGTTATCCTTTGTTTATGAGGGGGATACCAAATAAACCACAGAAATATTAGTGATACTGATATGTACTTATTGATATTTAAAATATTCTACAAAAACCCTCCATGTCCCAACACTAATTCTGGGAGCAATCCCTAAGGAATTCTTGGGAAAGTACATGTACCATTTGACGCATTAGGGACATGCTTACTTTCCTATTACCAAGAAAACTAGCTTCTTGAAAATGCTTAAATAATCAAGATGCAGCATTATACAACCATGCACAAAATACTACAAGATTGCAAGAAGCCTTTAGTCACTATCATAACAACAATTCTATAGGGGCAGATTCAGAGGAGTCACAGATCAAATACCCATTTCTTTCAAAGGTTGAAAAAAAAGTGCAAAAGAAAAAGGAAGGGATGTGTCAATCCTTCCACACCTCATCCTTTGACAGTAACTACTCTATGCCATCTGGCTATTAAGGACTGTCAGCACTTGAAGAATATCCATGATGCTTTCCTGACTGCTTCTACAGAAAGGAAAAAGAAAAAAAAAGTCCAAGAAAATTCAGCCAACACACTATAAAGTGAAAGCTATCATCCTGCTGCCTCCTTTTTCGTGGGGGGATGAAAATGCTTCAGCTGTACTTACTGTATTTCTTAGCATAACTGTATTTTGGAAACAGTGACTATCGCTGAATCAGTGTGAGGATTATGGCACCAAACTTTAAAAACCCAAGTGACAGAGCAAAGCCCTCACCCTGCACACATCTCTTACTGCTCTACACTTTGGAGCAGAGCTCATTGAAGATAAACGCAAGTAACAGAAATCAACATCTAACTTGGCTATTTGACATTTCTTACGAAGGCCGAGAAGAGAGCCTGAATTTAGCCCCTGAGGACTTAGGAAGGCCTACGTGAATCTCTTATCTGATAGGCAGAAGAGTGACTGGCCCATCTCACATCCAGTTTCCAGTGACTCCGTATGACTTCACTCCCCCTGTGAGCAGCAGCAGCACGGAGCTCCCAGGGAAGAGTTGATTTGCCAAGGAAGGTGCACGCAGGCACATGGCAGATACAACCACAACTCCTCCCACGGGTTGAGGGCTGGCACCCCGCCGGGCTGGCCTGGGAGACAGAGCTCTCAGCGGAATCCATTTAACACATTCCTGCACAGCTTCTGCCGATACTGTCCCTATAACCAGGACAAGCTAAAAGCAAACACTCCTGCCCATGCAGCTGTCTTTGCAGAAAGAAGAGAGTGCATTTTTATAAAAACAAAGATAACTGAGCTCACTACCTTCTACAGAAGTTTTTCTGGTGTGATTTTGTTCCATTATATCTGCTTCGGTAGCTAACAAAAGCAGAGCTACTGGAGCAAGAATGTACTCAGGTATCTTTATACAACATGTTACATTTTTAAATGCTTGGTTTGTTTTTCTAGACCTTTCCACATGTATTAAACCATACAGTATTTTGAAGCTACTATCTCTAGCACAGGAACTGACACCTTCTCTGCTGCTTTTACATATTTGTTCATTTAAAAAGGGACTTTTAAACTGTGTATTAAGATTTACTAAAGAACTAGTGTATTAAAAAAGCATAACAACTGGAACTTACTACAACTGAGATATTTCTTAGAGATTCCATCCTCAAAATATTAATAAACATACAGTGAATGCAAGATTTACTTGTGACTATCACTATTCTTTGTATCTTTTGTCATTAAAACCGAAAGCTAAAAATACATGCACACCTCCCTGTTGCATACTTCGCTCCACATTCAAGCAGAAACTCCTAGACAACCAACATAAACAACTGTGATGAATGTTTCAATCTCCAATGGGTAGTGGGATGAACACCATAAAAAGAAATTAAGACTTACTATTTTTCCACCTCCCTTCAAAACACAAGAGTCTAAACCAACTCCTGTTTGGTCAGTTGTGACTTTGTAAACTCTGTATCTACCAAACCACACACTGCCAGGAATAGCATAAATCTCAGAGCAAGGATTACAAAATCATTCTGGGGTTTTGGTTGGGGTTTTCTCTTTTAAGAGCCCCAACACACATCCTTGCAAAGAGAAAAGAGTTTAATCTGCTTTTAGGTTTCAAAACTAGCATAGATCTATTTATTCTGTTGGGTTCAAACACCGAATGTTTGAAAAAAAAAAAAAAAGTAAGTCAAATGTCAGACAATACAGATCGCTATGACTACACCCTTCATTTAAAAGAAAAACAAAGAAATCGATTTTATATTTCAACCAGTCGAAACGACGGTAAAAGAAAGTAAATTCTCCTGGGTTTTCTTAAAAAAAAAAAAAAAAAAAAATTTTAAAAACCCAGCTTCTCATCTGACATCTAACCAAATGCTTTTTGGCCGCTGAAAAATCCTGCCATTGGTCAGACTCGGCAATAGGCACATCCCATACACCTGGTGATGCGCGCTTAGCCCCGCATCCCGGCCCGGGGGACAACAAAGCCGGCAGCGGGGACCTGTCAGGCCGCGTCCCGGAGCCAGCCCCGGGCCGGGAGCTCAGGCGAGCGCGATGCCAGGTTAACAATTTGCCTCCCTCCTGGACACCGCGGCAGCCCTCCATTTTGTCAGCCGCCTCAATTTAAACGTTTTCCAAGTCGAAGGCAGAACTTCAACATTTCTTCAGGAGCCCTCCGAAGCTTTAAAACATCCCCGACCATTTTGCGCAGCCCGCTCGGAGCCAGCGCTTCGGGCTATGTTTGGCAGGGCAGCCGCGCACGCCGCGGCTCACGGGCAGCGCCGAGCCCCACGCGGGGCAGCCCGCGGGCTCCTGCCCATCGCTTCTCCCGGCGGCGCCACCTCCCGCTCTGCGCTCCGGCGGCGCCCGGCTTCCTCCCCGCACGGGAGAGGCAGGTGGATGTCGGGAGCAGGGGAAGGAAGGGACGCGAGGCAGGAGCCGCCGCGGGCAGCGGGGTGCCGGCAGCAGGTAGGGAGGGCAGCGTGGGGCGGCCGCCGGTGCCTGTGCCGTTCCCCCTCCCTCCGGCTCCTGTTCTTACCACCTGCGGAGGCGGCCGGAGCACGCCCGGCCCGGGGCAGCGACCTGTCCACTGCGGGTGCTCTCCTCCGGAGGTGAGGGGGCGGCGAAGAAGGGCATGCGGGAGGAGGGAGGGAGGGCTCCCGCCTCTCGCTCACCTCCCTCCTCCTCCTCCCCGCCCAGCCCGGCCCGGCCCGGCCCGGCCCTGCCCCCCCCCGCGCCCCTCGTCCCCCTCCCGGCTTGGCTTCCACGGGGCAGCCCTAGGCCAGGGTCCGTGCGCTGCTCCGGTACTTACTGTGTCACCCCTGTCAGTCTGTCCCCTCGGCAAGGATAAAAGTCATTGCCTACCAGCCTCGCCGCTGCCGCCCGAAACAACTTTGTCTCCTTCCAGTCGTTGGGAAAGCTCCTCTTTTTCCTTCTTCTTCAGTAAGGGAAAAAAACCCTACCACACCCAAAAAACAACAACCAAGCCCCAGCAATTTTAAAAATTAGAAAAGAAAAAATACATTCGGCTTTTTTTTTTTTTTTTTTTTTTTTTTTTTTAGGAGTGGAAAGCAGAAAAAGGAAACATTTGGAGCTCTCTTTTTTCCTCTCCTTACCCCCTCCCTCCCAAGATGGCTTGGAAAAATTAAAAGGGGACAGTGATGAGGGGGACACACATCGAAAAGCTCGGGAGGACGGAAAAGGTCTGGGGGATTGGGGGGTTTTGTGTGTGTGTTTAGTCTTTTTGTTTGGTTGGATTTTATTTTTTTTTAAAGCCTTAGATTCCCAGAATGACCGAAACGACGACAAACACACGGGAAGAGCAGGCACAAGGAGAGAAACGAGCGAGAAAAAACAGTTTTGCTGGTCAGTAAACTTCAAGCTGCTGGGATGAGGTCATTGGTATAAAAATAAAGCGATGGCGTCATTTGAAACCAATCCCAGTGAATGAACTCAGCCGAGGGGTGAAGGTGGGGGGAGAGGGTGAAGGAGAAAGAGGAGGAGCAGCGAGAGAGGATCCCTGCGGGGCCGCGACGGCCGTCCAGCCCCGGCGGCGGGAGGCGATGGCGGTGAGGACGAACTGACTCTCTCGCTGTCCCCAGGGTAAACACAGACCCGGTGCCGGCGGCCCCCAGCGACAGCCGCCGGGCCGCCCCTGGGAGGAGCTGCGGAGCGATTCAATCGAGCCGCCGCCACGGCCCTTCCCCGCCCCTCGCCCGGCCGTCGCTCCGCTCCGGCCTCTCGCAGGGCCCGCCCCGCCCGCGGCCCCTTCCCCGCGCGGCCCGCGGCCTGCCGGGCGTGTGGCGCCTCGCGACGCCTCGGCCCCTCGGCCTTGACCCCCTCGGCCACCTCCCCTCCCTTCTGCCCTGCCCCAGCGCAGGGGGCATCCCTAAATACCGTCCTGGCCTTTGCTTGTATAATGTGCCACTGTGCCGGGATGCAGAACCAGCTGGGTGTGAAGGCGTTACATCCTGCTGCGGTAGTGTTACTGGATCATGCAGTCCCAGAGTGTTTGAGGGAAGGGAGCTTAAAGTCATGCAATTCCAACCCTGAGGTGGGCAGAGCACCTTCTGGGCCATGTGGAACATTGGAGCCTTTGCCCTTTAGATAACCTTGCTAAATAAATTTGAAAATGTGAAACTGCCCAGTGAAAAATGATGCACATACACAGAAGCGTATGTTATTTTTGTCTGACATGTATCTGTTATGGCTAGTACCAATCCAAACTAGCGAGGTACATCCTTCAGTGGCTACATGGGTCCTGTCTGTCTTTTGCAACCCTGTGCCATGTAAGACAGAATATTCTGCTGTCCTCTTTCTCCCTTAGAGGCATCAGTACTATGGGGAACCTGACAGCACTGCTGGGTATGCGGGACAACTTACACACCAAAATTCAAACTCAAGTCCATCACCTCTGATGGCTTTTGAATCCCTGTGCCAGAAGCCCTTGGAAGACAGCACGAGGATGAGGATTAACTGCATGGGTCCTTACATTCTTGGTGGCTGTCTCTTCAAATGAAGTGCCTTCGGAAAAGCACATGGCTATCACTCACAGTAAAATGGTTTGGGTGGTTGGTGTTTCAGGAAGCAGGTAACTCAAAATAAATTTTATGGTGGTGGGCTCTGCCCTGGCAATATTGACCAGGAACCACCTTCATGAAGAACCTTGTGTTAAGTAGTTGTGATGTCTCATGAGAAAGCCTTGTTGGCACTCGAACTGAACAGTCCCGTCTTATGCAAGGGAATGCAGAGCATGCAGGAGAGAGAGATGCCCAAGCTCCACGAGAGAGACAGAAGATCAAAAGTAGTGAAGAAATTATAGTAAAGCAATTAACATTGGGATATAGACTATTTTGCATGTGTCCATTTTCCATAGCTGAAAAGCAGTTTTGCCCTTGTGTCTCAATAAAGCAGTGGCCCCAAAGATGCCTTTCCCAAACCCCCAAAGTGCCCACAGCATTAAAAATCTGCACAATTAACTGCTGGTTAATGGAGCTAGAACTGACCCATTTTGATGAAGGGGATCAGAGAGCGTGCCAGAGAAACTGGAGGTGATGGCCAGTGCCCCAGCTCTTTCATTCCAGAAAATTGCAGGAACAAATAGTTCCAGCATAGTTATCCTCACAAAGAGAAGTGAGGAGCAGCGGAAAGAGGTGTGTGGTGAGGAGGAAAGACATTTCAATTCTCTCTTCTCTTTTTTCATCTCAACTCAGTAACACCTTATATAACACATTTGGAGTTTGTTTAAGTTGTGAGACTGTAAAAGTTTCCTGACTGTAAAACTGTAAGATTAGGAAGTACTTGTGATCTTCTGAAAATATTTTTCTTCTAAGCTGAAAAAAAGGATATGTGCAGAAAAGTCTGTACTAGAACAGCAAGTTAAAGCTTTTCCAATATAGAGTCAGGATATTTCTTTTTCCTAGTATAATAAAAGGTGTGATAAAACCAGTGGTATCACAATTAATTCCTGCACATTGAAATTATTACTAAGAATAAATTTCTTTTCACCCGAGATTGAGCCGAAAGTCTGATGTGGGAGAACATTGCAGGGTGAAACTGGACAGGTTCATTGCTAACCTGAAGACACAGATGGAGTCAGGAGGACTCAGACACAGCAGCATCAGACCTTACTTCTTTGAGAATAGGAGCTGCTTCCTTTATCTCCTATTTGCAGTGGACAAAGTGTGAGCGTGTTGGCAGCTGACATCCCTCCAGCTGGCTGTGGCCACTCATGTAGGAGCAGTGACTCCTTTGCATGTCAGAGTCTTAAATCCAGCTTAACTCTTTTTTTTTTCCCCTATGAGAGCCTTTCGTTCCTCCCTACCACTTGCACAGAGCGAGCTCCTGGAAATAATCTGAACTGCAGGTGCAAACCAGGAGAGAGTCAGGCCTTAGTCTGGCAAACACCTGAACCATCTGGGAGAGAGAATATCTGGCTTTGATGGTGTCCTTGGCTGCTGACCTCCCCTCCCCAAGTTTTTAAAGTCCATCAATTCTGTGAAATGTATTTTGCTACAATTCTGGTAATGGAATTTTTGGCATAAATTCACTGTTCCTTTTTGAGAATGTGGTATGGAAAGAGTTAAAAGTTAGTGTTCCTTTCTTGTGCCTCCTTATGAGGCTTATGAGATAAGAAGATCAGAATTGTCTATATAGGATAAAACAGGGCAAAAGACATTATGGTGGCTATCCAACAGGCTATGCAACAGCCCATGAACTTTGACACTCCCCCCTGTCCTACCTGTTCATGTCTCACTTCTGGCAGGAGTGGCTGCAAGTGTGTCACCCCTCACTGCCCCTGTTCCTGGGGGCCAGGGAGGGGCAACAGCTGGGTACTTTTAAGAGCTGGAGGTCATGTACCTTGTTTACAAAGGTTTCTCTTTCTTTATTAGTAAAAGCTAGCACAGCTTTTTGTTCCTTTTCCAGCTAATGGATTTTGTGGCACTTCATCTAGTTAATCAGTTAGCAGTGATTAAACAGGGGAAAGATGAATGACAGCCTGAGTAACGTCATCATGGTTTCTGCACAGTGGAAAGGAGTGGTTTGCCAGGGAAATCTCTTGCGAAATAAGTGAGAATTGAACTATAAGCACAGAATTTACCATGCCTTAAATCCCCTTGTGGGTGCTTACTTCCTCCATAGGCTGAAGTGGAGTTGTTGAAGAGGTTATCATTCCCAGACAACTCCCAGTCACCTTCATGGCTGTCTTCTGCCAAAGGCTACCACCTCCCCTCCCTACCTGCAAGCTGCTCGCTCAGTCCCTCCCAAACTTGTTTTGGCCAAAGTCAACCAGAACAGCTTAAGCAGTTTAAATAGTAGAAGTCAGCTGCACTGGTTTGTTTTGGCTGCAATGGAGTAGGGGAAACTCAAGTCACCAGATGGGAAGTGAGGTGATGACTTTTTCATGGACAACTTATGGGGCAGTAGGAGGTTGGGCCTAAGCTGCTGTCAGAGCAGACTTTTGTACCAGACATAACAGCTACCGACAGTTCTTCAGGGTATTTAAAAGTAGAGGTGTTGCTGAGATACCCACATTGAAACATTCATAGCATTTTTAGATACAACATACTTGCTTTATTGGCATGGAGAGCAGGTTACAGCAGTCGGAGCGGCACAGGTTTGTGGGAGAGCAGCAATGGGAACACGAGGATTTGGAAAGCAGTACCTATAGAAGATGTAGGACTGAGGGTGGGGAAAGAGCAGAAGAGAGAGAA
Organism: Lanius collurio; assembly: GCA_020086605.1. Classification (NCBI taxonomy): domain Eukaryota; kingdom Metazoa; phylum Chordata; class Aves; order Passeriformes; family Laniidae; genus Lanius; species Lanius collurio. The sequence continues at coordinate 32,520,086 of JACBWW010000009.1, read as the reverse complement.
AAGTTTGTGGCTGTAGATCAGTGGGAGGTCACAGGGCTCAATCCAGAGAGGAGGGATTTGAGCAGCATGCAAAATGCGGGCATCAGAGACATCAGAGACATGGGGTTGCAAGTAGCAATGCTCAGGGGCTAACAGTGAGCTGGGAACACCCAGTGTTTCCCCATTCTTCTCTTCCATGTGTGCATCAGACCTTGGAAGCTCTACCCCTCTGGAAAATGGTTAGATGAGAACAGCCGCACTAGCCTGTTTCTGCAGGTAGTTTTCATAGTTCTACTTCCCTGTAGCTTCTCTAGGACTGCCAGATTCACAGCCCACTCATCAAGCTGGGGTTGGTATGCAAGTGGAGGGGTCTGTGTTTGATGCAGATATGGGGTTTGGGCTGGGAATGTATGACAAGGTGAAGAAGTATTCTTGTTCTTTATAGGACAACAGTGGGTGATACAGAGCAGGGAAAGAGAAAAGAATTACAGGAACTGGAGCAGCAGAAATCAGAGAAAGAAGGAAGGAGAGCATCAGCTGTTTGCTTCCCTGTAACTCCTTACTTCATAAACCCTGTATCCATTACTCAATAGAAATGTACATTAATCCTATCTCTACAATCTCTGTAGCTTCTGAGTTACTCTTTATTTTTGTAAGTCTTTTGTGGGACAGAGGAGCATAATGAAACCATGTTTTATGGATATAAGACTGAGTTACTGAGATGAAGTAACTCATCCAGGGCAGTATAGCAAGATAGTTACAGATCAGAGAACTGAACCAAGTTCTCTTAAATTGCAAATCTAACCACTAATTCATCCTTTCCCCTCTCCTCTCTTGCATCTCAGAAAAGAAATAGTAACTTCCATTTTTCTTACCTCTGCAGGCAATTATTAAAAATAAGCACTTGCACAAAAGTTTGTTGGCTTAGCTTGCAATTAAGAGACACAAACATATATAAAGGTTGTAAGTGAGATATAGAACATAAGACAGTGTGAAAAGACAAAGGAAGAAGTAACAACAATTTCTAGTTCTATGGATGGCCTTTATGAAGCTTGATGGGTTTTGATAAATTCTAATCATCTTAAACAGAAAAAGAAGTTACAATTTTGATGCTCAAGCCACTTCTCTATGAAACAGCAAGATAAAGTTTTGAGGAGGCATTAGAAATTGGAGATCATAAATAAATATTTTTGCAGAAAAGGAGCATAATAACATGTTGTCATCAGGAAACAGAATAATGAAATAATGTTCTCAAGAAACAGCAAGTTCAGACAAATCTACAGCAATTGCAAAACTCAACTAGTATAATTTCTCACTTTCCTGTATATCCAGAGAGAATATTTAAATAAAAACAACAAAAAAAGCTGATACATTAAAAAAAATCACAAACACATTCCAGGAATTAAGATAGTTGTCACAATAAACACCCACCTCACTTACTTTTTGCTCTTACTCACTGTTAGTCACTTGTCTGTAGGCTGGTACACTTCTATTGAACTGGTAATGGTCTGTAAGCACAGATGGTGTAAATCATCATTGCTCAACTCACACTTCAGTTGCTATGCTAATTTATACTATCTGGAGAATGGGTTTGTGTGTTCATGTTTTGTTTGTGGCCAATGATGAATCAGAAGTAAAATGTATTTGCATTTATTATGAGGGCAGCATAAAATGTATGAGGTCTTTGACTATTCATATCCTTCTTTTTAACCACTCGAGTACTTCAAATTATGTGGGATACAGTAATTACCAGCCTTAAACAAATTTTAGACTTCTTGGTTTTCTAATAATGAAATGTTTTCTTAGGAATACCAAGGATATGGTAACAAATGTACAGCATTCATAAAATGCTTTAAAGTTGTGATATGTGATATGTCATCTGGGTCAATGTAAACCATTAAGTACAAAGTTATTGTCTTGACAGCATGCCGAAGTGAGCTCGCCATCAGGAAAATAGTTTAAAAGTCTGAATGTAGAAAGAGAATATATAACCTGTAGTAATGAAGACCAGTTTGTTCATATTTATTTATTTTAAAATACTTTTCAACATATGTACACAGGAAAGGAAGTTTTCAGACAGTTTTAGAGTCTTTAGCATTTCTCATAATCCATTTTGTTGTTTCTGCCAACCTTTAACATCTCCTGACATTTACAGGTATCCTAAACATTGTGGATTTGATAGGTTGCTGTTCATTTAATTCTAAAGTGCAGTTTGGGTCCTGCAGTAATATGCAAACAAAACTCCATTGTTATTGAAATGGATTGTGAAAGAGATTTTGATTCTTTGGACTCTTTAAAATGTACTTAATAGATAAAAAGAGGCTAATATGAGAAAGGAAAAGACAGACAAACCCATAATGGACATGAAAAATAAAGTTGGGTTCTAAAAGGTGAAAGAAAACAAAGTTAATTACTATTTGTTGCTGTGGGAAAGAAGGGCATGAGCACCACAAGGACCTGCATTTATAAGCTTTCATTCACAGAAACTTTTAAGTGGATAACACCCAGAACATCAATATTTTGGCCTTACAGTAAAAACATTCTTGGGATAAAAGACTGTTAACTCTGAACAGAGTCTTATTTTGTTGAATGCACTGCTCAGAAAATTATCAGTCTGAGACTAGCTCAATTGTCAACAACAAAGAGCAGAGTTTGTCATGAAAGACAGGTGAAAATATCAGGTTACAGAGAAAAGAAGCATGTGAAAATTTCAGAGCGTGTAGTTTTTTGGTTGTTTTTTTTTTTTTTAGATGCAAGGTGGAGGTGAGGTGAAGGACTGCTGGTTTATTTTTATATTGCCTTCTTGACTACCCTTCCCATGGTAAGGAACAAACTAGCTTCTGTGTATTAGGTCTGAGTACAACCCTATTAGCTCTGCAGAGGGGTTGAAAATCTTGCAAGAGCATATCTGCATCAGAGCAGCTTGCCACTTGTTCCTCTTGTAGCCAGGGAAGAATCATAATGTATTAAAAATGTTTAAGCCTCTGGTTTATATTCAGCCTGCAAAAAGAAGGGGAGAAGGTCAATGAGAGTGAACACAGGGCTGCAAATACAATGTTTTATTTTCCTTGTGAAGGTCTGCCTCAGACTTCTCATAACTTATTTGAAGCTGCTTGTGCTTACCTCAGATATAAATTTGGCTTGTTGACTCTCCAGTCACTAAAAATTATTTCAGGCCATTGATCAAATGATGATGAGTTCCAGATAGTGTTATGCTGAAGAATGTGCCTCTTCATTACCATGTAAGATCTAAATGGGATATTACAAAGTCAAATTGGGAAGAAGGTTTTTTAAGAGGGGGAATTTCAAGTAGAGGACATGACTTTCCAAGACTTTTTTCTCAGCAGCTGTGAAAGCTCAGAAGAACTTCCTAGACAGGAACATGTGAGGACACAGTCTTTTGTGAGCCAGTCAGTAGAGACATTTGTGGGAAAATGGTAGATGCAATTTGAGTTCCAGAATATAAAAGGAAAAAGAAGCCCATGTTAGAAGGGCCTGTCTAATTACTAAGTTGCAGAAATTATATGTTTATTCATATGTTATTTTGCAGTAGGACCTACAATTAAATGATGTCAGCCACAGTTTAAGAAAAATGACTATTATAACTGATGATTCATTTAAAATACCTTCTTTCCATCTAATGCCAGCAGGAGAGCAAGCTGCAGTGGTACTAATGCTGAAAGCTGAAAAAAGAGCTTGGTCCCCCTTTGGTTAACAGCATGTGAACAAACACTTCAGTCACTGGAGAGGAGATAGCAAAATAGAAACAAGGCTGCCCAGAAAGTGGTATGGAAAGAGTGAATCAGCATCTGTCAGTGGCATGGGTGTACAGAGCTTGGAAAGATGTAAGCAGGTGCCTTGGCTGAGCCCATCTCTCAGGTGGTGTTCTACCTCACAGTTTCCTGCCCTCCGCTTCTTACTGTGTGGTCCTGATATTCCCTTGCTGGGGACCTGACATTGTTACAATGCAACATGAGCTAGTCCATTTTGCTAATCCAACTGAAGTAGAGTGAATTACTCTTTTTGTCAGTCATTCAGTTGACATCTGTTGTCTGACAGTGGAGAAAAGCTCTTTAGAGTGAAGGTGGTCAAGCACGGCAAGAGGTGCCTAGGGAGGCTTTCCCATCCTTGGAGATGGTCAGTACTGGAACGGAAAAGGTCCTGAGCCACCTGATCTAACTTTGGAGCTGAATTGAATGTTGAGGTTGGCTCTGCTATGAACAGGGAGTTATACCAGCTGGCCTCCAGAGTTCCCTTCCAACCTGATTTGTTATATGGGGCAGTCATGATTCCTCTATCTTGTATTATTTTACATAAAGAATTCACAGTGCATCAGTGTCCCTGGCTGAAACTTTATCTGTCAAACATCAGGATAGTCTTGTCACTATTATGAAATTTCAGTGTATGAATTTCTATGTTTAAATTATTATGAGCAAAGGGATTTCAGGAGGAAGTCAGTTCTTTTAAAATATAGATACTGTAAGGTTAATCCTATTATTGCTAAATCAAATATTCTAAAGTCAGGTTTTGAAAATGAATTTATACTGCAAAAATTACTAAACTAACACATACACAAAGTTTACAAGCAAGCTTAACTTTAAAGAGAGACTCTGCACTAATCATCCAATAACACACAATGTATTTTAACTGATTCATCTCAGTGGGTGTTAAAAACACACTCAGATCCTGTCTCTGCTTTGTCTCTCTGGGTAAGGCTTTTGGATTTTATAGGACAGATAAAAGTTGTTGTTGTGCTTAGCCATTAGATAATTTTATGGTAGCAAATCGCATTTATATCCATAGGGATGTCCTTTGACATTGGTAGAAGTGTGAAAAAAGGCCCTGGAATAAAATGAGTCAAGGCCATATATATGTAATTTAAGGAATGAAGGTGTGAAATCCTTCAACAACAACACCAAAATCCCTGCTAACAAATCAAAAAGCAAATATGTCTTTAAAAAATCTGAGTCTTGTTCTGAATTACATACCTCACTCTCCATAGCTGTTTGTAAGTTGACAGTGTAGCTCTACAGGGTATATTTGCTTCCAGTTAAATGTTTCTCAACACTTCTAGAGTGGTGCAAAAGGGCTGTATTGTACTAATTTCTTCTCAGTTGTGCAGCCAGACTGTAAAATATGTAAGCCAAAACATACAAAGACTAAGCAACAAAGCCATCTAAATTGTTTATGAATGATTTATTATGCTAAGGAGCTTTGTAATATTATGAAATTATTTTCATTTATTTATACAGACTGCCAGCACTACGGATTCAGGGACATCGGTCCTTTCTGCAATCCATAAGGCACCTATTTTGTTTTCAGTAGTTTACATGGGTATGCTCAAGTAGTTTGAGGCTCTTGTGTTTCAAAGAGTCTTTTCAGTAGATATGGGCTTCCTAATGGAACTTCAATGTATTTTGGTGGGAACATGGCCATAGAATCCATATTGTGTTCAGAGGGGAGGGCAAACCACCCTGTAAATTGTCTGGCACCAGGTATTTGGACTGGCAATCATGTGTGTGTCACCCTACAGTGCTCACCAAATACATGTGTTGCAGATAAATTTGCCTCAGGATACTTACCTGCAAAGATTGGGTCTAGCCAGTGAGAATCTGTACCACACTGGTAGTGAGTGCAACCTGTCTGGCACTACATGTTCTTTGCTGAGAGGTTTTTTTTTTTATATTAAGTGAGTTGTTCCAGGAACATACACAATGGCACTTTTCTGGGATTCCCTGTGATTCTGGGATGCCCTGTGACACATCCATTAAAATTAGTAGTCTGCTGCCAAAACTGATGAAAGATTATCAGGAGCTGAGGCAGATGGCATGGCACCTCCAGTGTAACTCACAAATTCCAGTTTCATTTTTTGGATTGATGTGTAGGACACCAGTCAGTTCACAACCTCAGCTGTGAATCAACCATCCTTTCTTGAAACTAGGAATTAAAAAGTAATTTATTTTGTTTGGACTTTTGGATTTTCAAAATCCCAGTTTTCTCTAAAACATCCTGGGTCTCATCACTGGTTTAGAGCAACTAAAGATCTCATTTTTCAGGAGTGGATCTGTGCTGCCTCACAGGTTCTGTACTCAGTTAAAAACGATGTCTAATTGAGAGTCAAATGTGGCACCAGCAAGAAGACAATTGCATCATGGTGGTAATCCACATTTGTGAATCTCTCTTGTGCCTGGCCAAAGCACATGTGGAAGAACTTGTGAGCGATTCTGTCCATAAAGCTCCACACAGAGCAAAGCCAATAAGAATCAAGCTTGCTCTTTCAGTACACAGTATAGCACAGACATAACAATCCAGTTTATTTTAGATGATTGATTAACAGGAACATTGCTCATATACCCAGTGCATGACATTTCCTATTACTTGTTCATATCATTTGAGAGTTAAAGGATATAAATACATAGGAATTTCCCAGCAGTTGGGTTGCCACCTGTCTGCTGAACACATTAAACGGGGAAAAGGGTGAGTTGTATTCCATTTAAGAATGCTGTCTCTGTCTGAGGGACTCTGAATACCATATCTGACACTGTCAAGAGAAAATTTTTCATAGCAGTCTCAATACAGATTAAGCAATAAGGTCTTTTCTCCCTGACATAGCTAGACATTTAAAGTACGCTAACAAAGGCAGAGCTAGGGGGAAGGGAGTGATGGCACTGAAGGAAGTTTACAGTGCTCTGAAGTTGATGATTCTTTCCATAAGACAAATCATGAGAGAGCTAAGGCCTCTATATATGCAATCAAAGTGAACATTTAGCAAACAGCTGTCAATCTCTATAGAGATTCATCACTTCCTTGGTTAATGTTTATACCTGGCATTGTAGCAGTTAGTTAATAAATAGCTCATTTGCGTAAAGAACTGGAGTTGATAAAAACCAAAAAAATCTGTAACAAACACACATGCAAATCCCCCACCTGCACTTCTTTTTGCAAAACACCTATCAAACTGATGGCAAAGCTATTCTGTGGCATGACATCATTCAGTTCTATGAAATGACTACCAATTGGTCTGCTCACAGCATCTATAATTAGCTCCTTACCTCTAAGTTTCAGTGATTTGAGCAGCACACTGATGTAAATGTTTTAAATCAGCTCCTGGAGACGCCTTTGAAACCAAGCAACACCTAACATGGGCATCAACACTACATATGTGTATCAGGCTTTTTCTCCTGCAGCTTAACCTGGGCCTTACAACTGTGGAAAGTATTTGGAGAAAACTCCTGAATATCCTATCTGTAAACACATAGCTGTGGATCTCAGGGGATCCTGAATAGAATGAAAGCTTCACTTGCTCTAGGTTTACTACCCCTGAATTACCTCATAACATCATTCAGCACTTCTGTAGAGATATGCCCCAGTAGATAAAAATCAGGAATGGTCTCCCATGGGGAGGCAGAGCCATTCCAGAATTGGTAAAGGTTTAATGCCCACTGCTTCTGGGCCTGACAGCAAAACTGCTGGAGACAATGCAGGAAAGGGGCACACACACCTGCTGCACACAGAACTATCCTGCACAGCCTGACCAGGAGTGGTTTGTAACACCAGACAGTACAGACATACATGAAGCAAAATATTTTGTATAGTTTCTAAAACTCTAGTCTTATTTTCCAGTTCTGGGGGAACAATGTAGTCCCCAGTTGCAAATTGTAAGGGGAAGTCTTGAGGTAGAAGTTAAAAAAACCCCACTTGCTTAAATAACAGGTAACTTGATTTCAGTGCTAGTGTTTTACAGAGCCCATTTCCTTCTTCCCTTGGATCAATCTTGTTTGACATTTGTTAAGCAGTGTTGTAAAATTCAAAAGAAAAAATAAGAGTTCAATGTGTGGGTTTTTATTATGGTCCTTTTAGACAGAGGGGAAATCCATACACACCTACCCCACCCCACCTCCATCTTGTACTTAAATGCTTTTTGCAAACTAGTCGGTATTTTCTAATCTTGATCTTATAATTACAGCTAATTGTCCAAATCTTCAAATAGTTGCCACATATCAATTATGCTTTCAAGTCAGAGACAGTTTGGAGCTTACAATTGTTTTGTGTATATATGTGTGTGTGAATGAGAAAACTAGATTTTTATGTGCATTTGTAGTCAATCATGGTTGTTACATTTTTGATATGATAGTTTGAGAACTATCAGCAGTCTGACTTGCAAATTTAAATGCCATTTCTTCCAGTGATGCCAAGATCAATGTGAGCAGAGTTAGAGGCATATGCCTGACTGAGGAGTTTAACAGAACTTCTAAGTCTCTCATTTTAGTTGTTACGTAAATTACTCCAAATACCTGAGAAGCCATTCCAATGTGCTTTGATTTACCAAGAGACAGGCATGGGAGTATTTACATTCATTGTTTAGGTGTCAATAGTACTTTTCAAGGAATCTGACGAAGTATCATGTTATGTGAACGTAGAAAAAGAAATTCAAGAGTATCTGCACTTTTTCACAGGGTTGCACCTGGCTCACTTGATAGGCAAATTTTTACAACCTCAGTGAAGTAAAATGCAAAATTTGATCAGCCTAATTTTGAAATACATGCTTAAAAGAAATTTTCTCTAAAGCCAACCTGCCCATGTGGGTCAAACTGTGGTAGCCCCAGTGACATTAAAAAAAGTGTTACCTGTTATTGTTCTTCCCCTTTCATCTGTCCCATGTTCACTGAGCATGACCATGTCCATCTGTGACTCCTTTAGGCACTGGAAGGCTGCTCTAGGGTCTACCCGGAGCCTTCTCTTTAACAGGCTGAAGGGCCCCAGCTCTCTTCAAAGGAAGGGAAAAAAACTTGGTGGCTTTTTATTTCCAGGGGATATGGGTGGAATGGGAGCTCTGGGACATGCCAGGAAGATTTGGAGAGCCATGGAGAAAGGAGCTGACAACAGGTTAAGGGGTAACTGTGATTTTTTTCAGTGTATTTCTGAAACAACCCACTTTTATTTTCCCTGTATGGATATGGATGGGTGAGGCAGGCAGCCTGTCAGCTCCCAGGAACCTGCTGCATATTTTCCCTGTTGCATTGAAATTCTCTGTGAATAAGTGTGTGTTATGCAGGAGTGTATGCTTCATTTACATTTATTACACATTACTGCAACACTTTTTGTGGTGCAGATTGGATCCTGTATGTAACTCCTGTTCACATGAGCAGTCCCATTAAACACAAATACAAGTCTCATCTGCAGCTACAACAACGTAGGAAATCCAATACACTTAAACACAGTTGTAAACCAGAAGTTAGCTGGTATGATGCTGACTGAAGATGGGGTAAGCAGTGCAGACCAGGGCAAAGGGCTGTATATGATGCCCCAAACCTTCATATGAGGGACAGTGGCATTTCTGAAAGTAGTCAAGGTCATCCTGGAAGTCCTCTGACCCAGTTACAGTGCAGACCCAGCTTGCCATACAAGTCCTTCAGTTTTTGCTCAAGCTATGCAGAAACCTTGTTTGTGCCCTTCGACAAGACAACAGTATCAGACTTAGATTAGTAAATGTTTTGAATGTGAGCACAGCTCATGCCATAGAATCTGAGGCTGGAAGAAACGGTTTAAAATTATTTTATGTGTTGTGGAAAGCAACCAGAAACGCTCTTACCAGAATCGCCAGCTACTGACAGAAGTTTTTGACTGGCTCTGCAGGCATATTTGTTTGCGTAGGCCAAAGGGGAGAAGCATGTTGCAAAATATCTTCAGAACCAGAAAGAGACACTGATCTGAAGTGGATTTTTAAACCTCTTGAGAATGAACAATATGCCTTTTTAGTAAACCAGCTGTCCATAGAGATCAACAGACACAATTAAAAGACTAATCCTGCTGTAAATTCACCTCAAGTATTTCATGAATTTCACATGATCCACCCACTTTTTTCTGTACCTCTGCAATTACCATATCACCAGCAATAATTCTCTGTTGTTCAAGTGCCAGATTCAACATGGCTCTCACATTCCTGAATGTGGCATATTGTGCTGTTCTGTTTGTTTGTTGTTTCGGAATAAGATTAAATTTTACTCAATTGCACATCTCACTGAACTTTAACCCACTCTTTGTCAGCTTCTTAATCAGTGATTTGTCTGTCTTGATCCTTGGCTCTCAGTTTCTTATAGTTTAAATTTTGTATGAAATCCATGTTATTCAAATGACTTTTTGAACCATTCCTAGTTTACCCCTCTGCTCATATTTGAAACTACCAATCATACGTGTGAAGCGTAGGATCATCTTACATCTTTTTCTCCCTTCCACAAGCTAGAAAACATGAAGTAGCTCCTTTCCAACTGCCCCATAAGCATTTTCATGCAATATTTTAATTTGCAGATAGTCTTCAGCAATATAAAAGCATAATGAGGACTGTCACAAGATTTTGCTTATGTGGGAAAGTTAGTTTGGTTTGATAAAGCAGTAACTTTTCTGCCTGTGTGTATGCACAGGACAAGAGCTGATTATTCCAAATTATCTTATTTCAAGTCCATTTTACTTGAGAAGTACATTTGCAATAGTGAAACAGGAAGAACTGCCTTTGTAGATGTGACTTCAAGCATTTGCAACTACAGCTCATCTTGTCACAAAGTAGGATTTAGCAAATACTAGGGTAACCCCCCTTATCAACATTTAATTATACAGTGTATAGGAAGTAGTTGCAGATCAGGCTTCCAGTGTGCTGTGTTTTCTTCAAACACTGATTAGGTTTTAAAAACCAACTTTCAAAGAGCTATTGTTTTAAACAGAATTTTATTTTAATCAATCACTGTACTTGTGAGCATGTGCTCCTCATGTGTTTACCAGGTATTCCAGGTCTTTAGCATAGATAGCTGATTTCTCTAACATAAGGAAAAAAAATCCAAACCGACAACAAACTGGTATACTTTTATCCTAGTTATATAAACAACAATAAGATAGAATATTAGGTAAGTAAACTTTTTTTCAGTCACTCCTCGGTGACAAATACTTTAAGTGGTAGGTTTAAATGACAAGTTAAAGGTGTTCTCTCTCTCAAGTGTGAACAGAGTCTACAAACTGAAAGACAGAATTTCTTGTATTTCCAGAAACATTTCTTGGGTATCATATTAAAAATGTAGAAAAGTGCAATTTCTCTGTCAGTTCCACAAAAACCCCCAAACTCCAAGGGATTGAAAGACAGGCTGTTCTTCCAGTCTTTGCCCCATGGCAAATGAGTTAGCATCTCTATTAAAGCAATTAGCATCTCAGTACATTTGGAAAACAAACAAGAGACTATCTTAGCTTTATCTTTGCCTTCACATCCATGAATGAACTCATCTCAAAGGCTCTGAATATCTAAAGACTCCACAAATGTACAGTGGAGCAATTTCAGCAAAACTCTTGATACCAAAAGATTGCAAGATTTATTCTTATTTCAGTCAGGCTTTCAGAGGAACAGATTTTGAATTGCCCAAATTAACACATTTATAGTTCTAGGGAGAATAAACACTCTGTTGGGATGTGTTGAAATACGAGCATATGGTGCAAAATCATCCTGTGAGTTGTATCTCTTTTTTAGTCACACTGACATCAGCAATGATTTTTAAGCCATTGCCTGATTGCCAAACTCACTTGATTTATCTTCCTCAAAGTTCTCTCTGGATCTCAGAAGCATGACCCTTCTTTTAATAAATATTTTTAGTTTCATCAGGGTCCTGCCAATAGTTATTGCACAAAACAATTTGTGACACTGAGTGTAACACAAGGTAGTATTTCCTTGGTGTACATCACTATGTCTCAGCAATAAAGCCCTCAGGATGTCCCAGAGAATCACTTAGGAGTTACCAGTAGTAACTCACAGTTAGTGGAGATGAGTTGGTCTAGTAAAGAGATCATCTGCCTTTACTATAAATCAAGGAAGTTTTACTTAAAAATCTTAATTCATTTGTGAGTCAGATCTTTGGTCATCAAGAAGAGACACTTCCTAGGGAGAATATGTGAACTTGGCCTTTTGCTGTCCTCTGCTCCTCTCATACATCCCCAGTATCCCAAACTGCTGGATTAGGGGTGATAAAGAATACGTGGTTCCCTTTCTGAAAAATAAATCTATCTTATCCTTTTTTTCAACTTGCTGTACTCTCTGCCTTACAGTTTCCTGTGGCAGTAAGCTCCAAGAGTTCACTATTTGCTGTGTAAAATACTTCCTCTAGCTGCTAAAATCAGTTTAAAATGTCATAATGTTATGCTTTCTCTATATGAGCATATATATATATAATATCCAGTTCCATTCACAATTGTTCTTTCTGACAGATTCCCACTCAACTTGCTTATCCAAATTCATCCAGGAGGACAGCAGAGCCAGAGTGGAAAAGCAGACTGAAATGCATAGTTTGAGTTGTTCCCTGCTAACATACAGAAGCACTTAAGTGTTGAGGCAGGGAACTTGTGCTTATCCTGGTCAGAAGCTGGGAGCTCTGCTTCTTACATGATGTAAAGCAGGATGGGTAGTGTGGGGCAATCTAGTGGGAAGAAAAGATGCAGCTATAACTTTAATTTGCTGGTTAAAAGGATTCTGGCCTTTCTGAATCAGCACCAGGGCTCTGTCTAATCTCCTTCCTCCACTCATGTTGCAACAGAGGGTTGCTTAAGTGAGCTATGTTGGCTCTTTGCCACTCAATATTTCCCTTCACCGGGGAAACCCCCAGCTGGCTTTTAAAGCCAGCTTTATGGCCCCAGGATAGTGCCAAAAGCAGTATGAGGTGCCTCACCACCTTCTGGAAGAATTTGAAGGCAAAGATGGAGGTGGGATCACAAGAGACAAGCTCATAGCGAGCTATTTCTTCCACTTTATTAGCTGGTGCCTCTTGTTTAACACATTGATCATCCCTGCTCTTTCATTACTATTATTTCAGGGGGAAGTTACCAGAACTGATTCATTGTTTTTGGACAAGCAAATAAGAAGCAGAAACTGCCTTTTCTTTGACAATTGAGAAGCATATACGCTTATAGAGAAAAAAACCGCTTTGGAAAGTGCTTTGTCTCTGCCATTTAGCAAGCATATCCCTCCAAGGAAAGGTCTGTAATTCGGGGGGAAAATCCCATGACAAAGCCTTCAGCCCCAACAATTGCACGTAAGAGAGATTAAGTCATGGGAAACTCCTGTGGATAGAGTTGCATGAATAAAAAGAAACATGCAGCAACATGAAACATGGCAAGCTTCAGATTTCACCACGAGCTTGAAACATGGGCCATCCTTAAAGAATTGTGCACTGGGGTACCTGTGTCTTTCCAGCAAGCACAGGACGATGCATGGCCTTGCTTTGCATCAAGCATTCAACATTAAATCTCTGCCATGTGTCCACATGAAAACGGAAGGGAACTGGGTATTCTCAAAGGATTATACAGGGACTGCTTCTCCGGGCTTGGGGGAGCTCAGTACGGTGTCCAGGTGATCTGGAAAACTCGGCTCTGTCTTCAGGAACTCTTAGGGCAAAGCAAGGCAAACAACACCAGAAAACTTAAATGTGTTATTGTGGTGTGGTTGTTTTTTTTTTTTTTTTTTTTTTTTTTTTAAATCTAGCTCGAGCCAGCCCGTGCGCAGGGTCGGAGCTGGCAGCCCTGGACCCACCATTGGGGTTGCAGGAGAACTGCCCTGGAATGTCGGAAGCGTTAGAAAACAAACAAACAGACAGCAAGCCAGCACCACCCCTTCCCCCCACCAAAAAAAAAAAAAAAACCCAAACCCAAAAACCACAAAAAATCACCAACAAACTCAGCTGGGCCGCGAGGCGGGGGTGCACGCGCAGCCTCCTGGGAAATGTAGTTCCCCTAGTGGGCGAGGCGAGGCTCAATCGCCGTACCGCTCCTCCGCTGGGCCTGCTGGGAGTTGTAGTGTTTTCCGTCCCCATCAGGGCCGCGGCCAATGGCGACGGGGCCTTACAAGACTATACTTCCCAGCGTGCACCACTTTGCCGACGCTACCGCCGCCATCGGCTGTAAACAAACATGGCGGCGGGTAATGGCAGCGGCTGCGGGCGGCCCTGAGGCTCTGTGAGCGCCGGTGGCCGCCGGGACTGCGAGCGGGCGGCTCCGCCTGCTCCTCGTGCAGGGGCTACGGCGAGGCGGATCGGGGCTGGCGGCACACATGGATGACAGCAAGGTAAGGGGCTGCGGGGCCCAGCCGGGAGCTGGAGCCGAGGGCAGCCTGTGAGGCTCTCGGTGCAGGGAGCCTTCTGAAATCTGCTCTTGAATGGCTCTGCTCGCTGCAGCCGCCAGGGAGGAGGGGTTACCCCCCTTCGTTCTTGCTTGCAGCGCTTCGGTGCTGCCTCTGGTGTTTCCTTAAAGCTCCAGGCATGGGCCAGAGGCTGGATACTACCAGTGGTGTGGTGCAGTGGTTCGTGCTCCCACCAGCACCCTGAATTTATTAGATGAATAGCAACTGTGCATAAACGGTGAGCTACGAGGGTGGGTTGCAGCCTTGTACTGGGTGCTGGAGCTTGGATTCTTCCAGCATTATTTCATGAGAGCAGCAGAGTGGCCTCCCTGAAGGTGCAGGGCTTCCCCCTGAGCAGTGCCAAGCATGAGAAGATGCACAAGGAATGCAGCTTCCACCTGCTTGTACCGAGGTGCCCCTAAAGCAGCGCCGGCAGGGACAGCTGCTGTGCCCGCTCAGTGCAGCGTTTCGCAGCTCAGCTGAGCTTGGCTATTTCAGCTCACTGGAGTGCTGCTTGTGGGCTGTCCTGGGGGTCGTGCTGGAGACACCACTTGAATTTGGCTCGAACAAAATCACACATCCTATACTGATCTGCCTTAATTCAAAGAGGGGAAAAATACCTGATAAAATATCTTGGGGAATAAAGAAATTTAGAAGCGATCAGTAATTTGGCAATCCACAGAATGGATTGTAAGTATATGAAAGGTTTATGATCATCTGCTGTTTTAATGGGCATACTAATTTATTTTGTTAAAGCCTTGTCTGAAAGCTGTGAAGGAGGTTGGGGGAAATCTGCATCTCTGAGAACTGCATCAAATTTTGTGTAATTGGGGCAGTAGTTTAGAAGATCCAGAAGATTTAGTTCTGGAGGCATATACAGTTCATGAGTAGTATCTGATTTTTATTTTGTTTTGTGTTTTTCTCTATTAGACTTAGGTTATTTGTACTACCCAGCTTCCATTTTAATTTAAAAATAATTTTTGATCTACCATTGTGTTACATGGAGGCCTGGCAGTCTGCATTTTTTTTTCTGAAACATTTTTTGACACATTTGCTAAATAAAATAGATCTATTTACCCAGTCAGTAAGTAAAATCTTTGGTCTTTTTTTTTTTTTTTTTTTTTTTTTTTAACTGATTTTGGGTTGAATAGGAGAAAAACCCCAAAACAACAGAGTGGAATGTTCACTCTTCTTCCTATCTTCACTTCCAAGTACAATTTTTATAGCTGAGGCTGCAGGTCACCCTGAGGGTTCGGTGACTCTGTTCAAGAGATGCCATTGCTCTTGAGAGGGCTCTTCCCATTGCAGGTTGCAGTGTCAGGAGGAGGCATGCACTAGTTATACTTTAGCTTATGGCCACTGTGGTTATAACTGGAGCCCGCATGTCCTTGAAATCTCCTAGAAATCCCACTGAGTCATGCTTTCTTCCTTGCTCAGGGGGTTGGCCTGTGAAAGGACTTTCCCTGCAAAAACTCAATCAACTAAATTGTGTTGGCAGTGTACTCACCATTCCATAGCTGCCTGCAGCCAAGTTCAGTGTTTGCCTTCATCTATGTGACACAAAGAATTTAGAATTGAGCTTGCAGGCTAAAAAGTTTTTCCTAATTCTTAATGCACTTTAATTTAGCCTTATCTGGTTTAAGAGAGCATTAGAAGAATGGTTCTTGTTAACATATCCCTCAAAATTGGAAGGAAACGGTAAGAAATAAAGGGAGAGATACAATATCTTAACATCAGATCTAGAAAAATTTCATGTTTCGTTTCAGAAGGATGTTCTTAAATTATTCATGCACACACACGAAAAACAACAACAAAAAACAACAACAAAAAAACCTTCTTTTCTTCTATGGAACTGCTTTTAAAATAGGGGTTGTTCAGGTACTGGTCTCACTTCTTGCTGTGGTTTGAGCTATTGGGTATGTAAGGGAAAGAGTTTAATGATGTAGCAGTTCCTTGGCAATTAATTTCCGTTAAAACAACACTTGTGCATCTCTGAAGTATTTAGACAGAGGAAAAAGGAGAAGCTCTGTTATTGTCGTTTCAGCCTTTATTGGTGAAATTTCTTGGTCAGTTTACAAGATTACATATAACATATAATGTATTTGTTATATGCATTAGGAAGCAGAGAACAGGGACTAGGGTGAGAAGTTGATAACTCTTGTTAAATATTAACAAGAGTAGTAGTAAATATTAAAATACAGTTAACTGCAATCTTCTATATTAATTTCAGAGGTTTTTATAGGGAACACTGGCAAGTCTTATTTGAGTAATTAACTTTTCATTTTACAGCTAGGAATGAGAAATAAAAGTTTTTAACAGCAGATTACTTTTGTTATTCCAGTGAAGTTAAAAACAAGCACCAGACCACCACCAAAAAAGGTTGGGGTTGCTCTCTTTTATTGCAAGTATTTTTGCCATGCACAAAAAAGATGTTATATTACTATATTTATGGATCCAGTAGCTGTTGATGTCTTGCTCTGGTGTTCATGCAGCTTTCCTTTTTGAGGGAACACTTAGTGTTAGAGCAGGGGAAGGCTCTCAGCAAAGAGCTGCACTCAAGGAGTTGGGTTCCTTTCCACACAGCCTGGCTTGTGAGACATCAAGATCCCGAGTCATAATTGTGGGAATGCAGGTGTCCCGTGGAGGGACTGTGGGAGCAAGCCAGGTGTGAAATCTTGTGTTTAAAACAGAGAGCTTAAGGGGTCTTTGTCCATGAGCTGTCTTGTAGCATGTGACCCTTGCTGATGTGGCTGACTGGGATCAGGGAGAGAGAGATCTCCCAGGCAATCCTGGAGTCAGCTCTGGGTAATGCTTTGAGTGCCACAGCAGGGCCAGAGCTGCTGTGGAGATGACCTCAGTTGTTAAGGAGGTGGGCTGCTGTTTTCAGCTATCAGGGCCTTTTCAGAGTATGCAGGTTTTCCATGTGCTAGAGAAGTCTTCCACTCAGGATCATATCCAGACATAAAGCATTCTCATTTCTGCTTGCTTGGAAATATAAAACCTTAACAGTTTTGGTTATAATTTGATATGAGCAATTTCAAATCATTAAATGTTTTAAGAAACTGCTGCTCAGCATTGCTCAGATGACACGTCTGCTCATATTTGCAAGGAGTGAGTAAAAGGGAGGAACTGAAAGCTTCTAAACCAGCTAGAACAGTTTTATTTCATTGTTTCAGCGGGCTGGGAGGATACACATGGTAGAGTTAGCTGACCATCCCTGAGCCTGAGTTTTAACAGAGACAGATTTAGAAAAGTGCCTGGTTTCTGTTAGTGTGAACTGAGAGAATGTGTAGGGCACAGTGGTGGACTTAATTTCCTGTGTGAGACTGTAAGTCCTTCAGGGGGGGAAGAGGAGGGTTATCACCTGTGGAGTGGCAAGGTGGCATCTGAGTGACTGCTGAACATTAGCACTTGCACATCTGGGTGCCTGCATAACACTTTATGAAAACTTGATATTTAGTCCTAGCTCATGCTTTTTAAAAACAGACCTTTCAGCAAAGACAGACATTATTCTTAATGCATCTGTGCTGAACATGATATTCTTAGTACACGAAACACTTTGTATGGTGAGAGTTTTAGGATTCATTTCTGTTGACACATCTGCCTAAGACTTAGATCATGTTTGCTCACTAAATAGTATCTTACATTT
Source organism: Lanius collurio (assembly GCA_020086605.1). Classification (NCBI taxonomy): domain Eukaryota; kingdom Metazoa; phylum Chordata; class Aves; order Passeriformes; family Laniidae; genus Lanius; species Lanius collurio. The sequence goes on along the minus strand of JACBWW010000009.1, from coordinate 32,502,315 downwards.
TTGGTTCATTTTCAGATGCATTTTGTGTGCCAGTGAAAGTAAAATAACTGTGTTGGGCATATAAAATGTCGTGCAATAGAGGAATAACAAGCATGCTCTCTGTCTGGGTTTTGTACTGCTGCTGTGAGTGGTATGCTTTGAACTGGAAGATCAGAAAACTTTGTCTTTATTAGGAGACTTGTGACTGGCTTCATTTGCTTTCTGGCTTTGTGAAAATGTTTGAAAGTGGGAATAGATTCTTCCTCCCTATACTGTAACATAGCACTTAGGTTTTATTTCTTACTGATCATTTTTATAGTTTTATATAAATTCTCTAGATGATCACCAGTTCCATGCTAAGTTAAATTCTGCAGACTTATACCTTCAACTGACAGTGCAATGAAGAGTCTGCTTAGGATGATTCCTTGAGCTGCATCTCAAGTACTGGTTGATGGAGCTGCTTGTTTATTGGTTGTACTAATTTGAAAGCAAACCAGTGCAAGATTCCAAGTCAGAACTACAACTTAATAGGAAAATTAAAATAAATGCAATAGTACGGAAACACTGACAAAGTCAGAGCACAATCTGACACCCTGTCAGTCAGGGTGGTGGTAGCAGTCCGATTAAATGGTGGCTACAGTCCGCAATGGATGTGATGCTGTCGAAGCAGTGATCCGTTAGAAAGATCTGGTCCTTCCCCAGTGGTAGTTGTCAAGTTCTTACCCTCTGGGAATCCAGTGGTAGACGCTCCTGTGGTGTGCCAAACCTCAGCTTATATCGAGGTAGGAATGCTTGGTTCCTCCCCCTGGGCGGAGCATCTCACAATGGAGTGATGTAATTTATGAGTCATGCAGTGAGACCTTGATGATGGCCCACTAGCGGAAGACATCCCTTGGAGTGAGTTATCAGGGATGAGTCATGAAGGAGATAAGGAGCATTGCCCCACCTGTTTTTAACTGCTTATGAAGATGGTGATAGAATACATCCTTTTGGTTACATCTTACATTGTAACCTAGGTACACTGGTAAATGAGCTCAGAGCTTCTGTGAGATGCTGACCTGATCAATGTGATCAGCATTGCTGATTACAGGTGCTGAGCAGTGCCTAGGATGGTGTGGCTTTAATCTGCTAAATTGATTCAAACCTACAGATGTCATGATGAGGCCAATTTTATCATAATCTTCTGTCTGAGGGGCTCAGCTCCTCAGAGCTGTGACTGCTAACAGCTGTGTTATGAGTTCATCTTCTTCCTGAGGAAGACCTCTCTGCTGTGCATTCTGGCAAGAATTTTGGAGATATCTGCTGCATCCTTCTAATAAAAAAATCCAGATGTCTGAGGGATTTTCTGTATCAGGTTGAGTAACTGCAGCTATTTCCAATTCCAGGTCAAATAATTTTGTGCCTGAACACTGATGGAAGGCAAGAATGAGGTTATGATCTAAGCAGTGTATTAAAAAGGACGTAATGGCATCACAGAATAGGCTGAGTTGGAAGGGACCCACTGGGATCATTGAGTCCCAACTCCTAGCCCTGTGCAGGACACCCCAGGAATCACACCATGTGCCTGAGAAAAAAATTATGTTCTTCTATTTTCTGAACTGTGAGTGCACTGAAATGGGAGCTTGGTCAGATCTCTAACTAATGCGTGCCTTTATTAATATTTCTATGAAATTTTTATGATTAATGTTCTGAGTATTGATTGCTTATGACTCCCTTTTCAAACCCCACATCTCCACTCTGAATGCTAATAGATCACATCCCTTTATAAACTCAAGAGGAATACAAAGGGACAAAAAATTTTTGCTTGGTCTGTTGCCGTGTTCTACATCAGCTATCACTTCTGCTTTGTCTTCTTTCTGTCACATCAGCATAGCAACTGAGTAGGCAAACATGACTAGAAGCCAGGGAGATACGGTGATGCTGGATGGGGGCAAAGGATTTCTCAGGCCTTCTTCTCCCTGGCTGGGTTGCTTAAGGTTGCAGCAGGAGTTTCTGAATATTGGTGGGACAAAACTGATGAGGATGCAGGATTTGATTAAATTGCTTTCCACTGCTGCCTTTGCAGGCTGATGTGTAATTGTGTGGTGAACTCTAGGAGCCATGAAGACAGTGTGAGTCTTTGGGGATGGTGTGAAGGCAGATTATTCGGGTGTTAGTGCTTAGAGTCAAAAGGCAAGGAAGCTTTTCATTATTTCCGTAGTCCTGGTGGTTAGTGTTGGTAAGCAACAGTATTTGAATGGTTGAGAGGTACAAGCTTTCTTCTTGCCCTAAGGGAGCTTGTGTGCAGGGCTGCTACAGTGGTAAAAGATCTTGGAGGGAGAGCAGTTGGCACATCTGTCTGTAAAATGCTCTCTGGAATCACCAAAGGGAAAGCAATTTATGGATAATGGTGGATCCAGATCTATTTGCCGTGTGCTGAGCAGTCTTTAAATTGCTGTTTGTGAGAAACAGCGTGGTGGGAACCATTCACCTGCCTGAGGCTGGGGGGAGAGGGTATGGCTGTCAGTGCTCCCGTGCAGGACTAGGACTCGAGGTACTGTTTGTTCACACAGCAGTATGGGGTGTGCTGGGGCCCCAGCCTTGAGTGCCCACTCACTCTAGCTCTAGAGGGTCAGAACTCAGAGTGGCCAAAGTTTTTTAAGAGAGCTGCAGTGTATGTCTCTACAAGACCTTATCTAGCTCTTGAATTCAAAGATCTACTTTGAACTACCTTGCATTGGCACAGAAAAGCCTCAGGTGCTAAAAGTCTCGGAGAACTGAAGTACTTTGGCTGTAGTGCGTATAATGTAATATCCATCAGTCTCCCAAGTGCAAGTAATAATAGATAGCAAATTGTGACTGCCTACAGCCCCACCTGGGAAGACCCTGTGTAGTTCTGCATTCTGCTGAACTGGGAGTATGGATCACACCATGCATAGCCAGGAGTGTGTTTCCATGAGAGGACAGACCGTGTCATGCCTGAAAGAGGACAGTCAGTTTCCCTTTTTTAGAGCTCCTGCACCCTGCCTTGGCCGCATCTGGTTAGTTTGAACTTTGAACTATACTAGATTTTCTGAACTAGAAAATTTTAAGGGGAGCACTTTGATGGAGTAAAGAATTATTCAAACTGTATTCAGCAGTTCAAGTGTAAAAGAGCTTCATTTTTCTCCTTTGCTCTTCTGAATGTATTGTGTTTGTTTCATTATCATAGATGTCCATTAAGTACTTTCTGTTCTTTCATTTGCTTATGGTAGGCAGCTACTCCTGAATAAATTAGGAGGGACAATACAGAGAGGGTAGGATTATGTTGGCATGTGATTGTTGACTCACTTTCCAAAGGAAGAATAGGCTCAATTGTATAATCCTTTTTTTCCCTCTTCATTCTGGCACATCAATTCACTATGTTATTGTTTTTATTGCAGCTTGCTAAGTTTGCAGAACAAGTGACTTGAGTGTTAAAAATAACTTATTTTATAGCTTTTCACAGTAAAAGTACCTTTTTTTTAGTGATGAACTCTGATATTTTGAACACTGCCTATTAGAAAATGTCCTGTCTGTGTACAGGATGGTGAAATACTAAGGCAGCAGTGACATTCTTGTATGCAGGTATGTGTTAGGTGTATTTCTCCACACCCCGTCCAGTCAAACAGTGTGGTCAGAATGCAAATATAGACAAATCCTCACTTCAGAGAGGAGCTGGGGTGTGTGGCTGATGTAATGTTTACGGGTTGATACTACCCAATGACCGGTGAACTAAGCTTCAGACCATATTTAAGACTTTCTTGTGCCATGCCCCCATGTTAAGAATAAAATATTTGGGTGGGGAAGCACAGAATAAACACAGAGGAAACTGGTTTTGGTTGGGTTTTTTTGTTTGGTTTTGGGTTTTTTGTTTTGTTTTTAGTTTATTTGTAGCAGGAGAGGTTCTCAGACCTGTAAAAAAGGAGCCACAAAGGGCAGGGAAAAGTGATTGCAAAAGCTGTATTCCATAGGGCAAGAAACAAGGGAGTTACATTTCTGCAAGGGAGATCTATATTAGGAACAGGGAGAGTTCAACACTGACAGATTGTGTGAGGAGACTCACCAGGCTGTGTAGTAATGTTTTGAGGGTGAATGTGGCCAGAGTGGTGATGTACTACTGGAGCAGAGACAGCAGAGACAGGGCTGGGTGTGACTGGGTTCCCTGTTTAGTAAAACTCCTCAAGATTCCTTTAAAAGAGATCTAGTCCAGGGAAGCTCAGATGGCTAGTGAATAATTCTGAATTTAGAGTAGGCTGAAACTGTTGACTGCAGCAAAACTGAGTTTTGCAATATATTGATAGAAATAACTATATATTTTTCTAAATTGAAGTGTTAAACTCCATAATATAGTATTTCCAGACCTGGCAAATACTAGAGCAGGGGCTGTTGGTGATATGAAAGCAGCTTCACTAGAAGCTGACTATGTCTCCTCAATACCCAGATACCCTCGTAGACACCTGGAGTAGTGTGTTCAGTTCTGGGCTCCCCAGTATGAGAGAAAAATAGAGCCACTGGAGAGAGTCCTGAAAACTTCATAGCTCAGCATTTGTATTTGCTTTGTTGCTCCAGAATGTGTATGCAAGATTTTATACTTGGGACTCCTAGTAGTTACAGTCACATGGTTCCAGCATTGCCTTTGCAGAACAGGATCTTTATTGTGCTCTTCCTTTCCAGGTGGTTGGAGGCAAGGTAAAGAAACCAGGCAAACGAGGTCGTAAACCAGCCAAAATAGACTTGAAGGCAAAACTTGAAAGAAGTCGTCAGAGTGCAAGAGAGTGCAGAGCCAGGAAGAAGCTGAGGTACCAGTACCTGGAAGAGCTGGTTTCAAGTAGAGAGCGAGCCATCTGTGCTCTCAGAGAAGAGCTTGAAATGGTGAGGAGCTATCATTTAACCTAACCCTCAGTATTATCTGGGATCTGTCCTCACGAACACTTGTTCTCGAGACCACAGTGACTGACAGTGGCATTTGGCTGGCCCGGAGGTATCAAAACATCAGATGCATCCAGCTGTTTGGCTGCTTTGGTGTGTAGAATATGAATTCATGTCACAAGTTATCTGCTGGTTCCAAACTGGAAGCAAGTGAAGAAGGTGCCATTACATTTGAATCTGTTGTCTTTGAAATGTTTCATTTTGAAAAACCTTTGACAGAGGTAGACTGTGGGAAGAGGTGTTAAAATATCAAAGGGGAAACATATATCCACAGGATGTCATTGCTTCTCTGTTGGGGAGGTGGATTCTTGCAGAATGCTCTCTGTGTAGATGGTTCCAGCATGTGTAAGATGGGGTCTTAGCCAAATAAGCAGCATTAACCAAAGAGAATGTTTCATCTGGAAATACAGACACAGTTCCTCAGGGATGCCATTGAAATGTCACCAGCGCTGAGGACACTGCTTTGCCCTGGCTTTAGGTTCGTTTGAATGGGCAGGGCTAATCACTACAAGGCAGTAGGTTTAGGATCAGGTGAAAAGCCAGCCAACTGTCCCCAGGTTTTTTTGGTGTGTGTCAGGGTTTGGCAATGAAGAATTTAAGATGAGGGAAGTAGAAATAAGGCACATGTGCTTCCACTGTGCCTTGCACAGTGGGAAAGGACCTCTTAATAGTCCATCAGCCCCAGAGTCATGTGAAATATTTGTTTTTAATAAGCCATGAACTGGAACGGTATTCTGGCATGCCAGCAGCGAGAAATTGCACAGAGTGTTCCATGTTGTTTAATAATTACAGTATTCTGTCTAGTGCTGCCTCTGAGTAGCAGTTTATTGACTGAAAGAGGCTTTGCTGAGGCCAGGTATGCAGCCATGGACATGTGCTCAGCTCATTAGTGCTCTGCAGTTTCATAAGAGGCTTCAGCTCAGTAAATTCAGACCTTAAATGAGTATACCGGAAGGTAAAGATTACAGCCCTGTTTTGTCTACTATTGTGATCCTGGCAGTTTGCTAAGGCCTAATGTGTTTGCATATTTCAGTACAAGCAGTGGTGCATGGCCATGGACCAAGGGAAAATCCCCTCAGAAATAAAAGCCCTGCTAACTGGAGAGGAGCAAGGCAAAGCACAGCAGAGCTCAACCAAACTTGCCAAGGCTGTGAAGACAGAAGCAAACAGCAGCAATCCCTGTAAGTATCCAGCCTATGATTAATTCCTGTTTTGGTACATCTTTTGTAGTGTAGGAGGATGGCTGTGGTGTAGGAAGAAACATAAGGATGTGCTTTGGGGCACAAATAGTTGATTGAAGCAAAGAGCTTAGTGGGTGGTACAAAGACTCTGTGTTTACATGGACAACACAGAAATCATACTATAGAGGAAGCTGGGAAGTTATTTTAAAAGAAGACTCTTTGTGTTTCACCAAAGCCTGTGGAGACCTGTGAAGACCTTACTTTCTTACAGCATGTTGTGTTTTTTTAATGCAACCTAAATGGAGCACATGAAACATAATTGAATTATAAAAACTCCACCAAGAAAACATTATTCTAGCTGCAAGCACTCCAAGAGAGAAATACTGGACTTGGGATTTCCTATGGAGTCTTCTTTTTGACTCCTTTGTGCATGTGCAGGGAATGGAATAGGGTTCTTTTGGGAATGGAAGGTGAAAAGACCAAGTGATAGGAAGTCACATTCCTGAAATGTTTATGCAAAGGGAGGGAGAGAGTTAAGGTGCAGCATAGGAATTCTATATACTTCTAATCTTGTAATAGTTCATGCTACTGGGTAAATTACACTTCACTGAAATTTTTTTAAAAATAGGTGTTTCTAGCTGTATAAGATTGAACATGAAAACCACTTTTTAAACCATAACAATGTTCCCTGGTGCATCATTCTCAGGAGACCGATGCAGAACCATCTGCACTGCAGCAGAGGTGGCTTGGGAGCTCGCAGAAGGAAGAATGCTGTTCTGAAGAGTGGATGCATCCCCAGGTGCAGGGGAAAGGATCCCAGTGCTCTCTTCTCTTTGTTGCTCTCCACATGAAATTCTTTGATTATGGTGTACCTAAAGGCTTCATGGAGTGGGGCTTTTGGGACAGTGGGTGTTTGTGTAAGTGGAGCCTTGTTCTTCCTTTCGCTACACTGCCCTCCCCAAATACAGGCAACTTTGGGACATTCCCAGCACAAGAGTGGGGCTGCTTTTATATCAGAGCCCAGAGTTGGGCTGGCTTTGTGTTTGGTGGTTATGTGGTTGTTAACTGTTGTGGGAGTCTGGAAGGTTCAGTAAAAGAAAAGCAAGAGAAGGGTCTTGTAACAGCTTTGCTAAAGCCAGACCTGGTACTGTAGGTTGAGGAGAAGGAGCTGGATCAAAAGCTTTCAGTAAGAAGATTTATAGCAATGTCATTTGTAACCTGACTGAAGATGTTGCTCTCGGCATCTGTCTGTAATGCAGCATGTCTTTTGTGTGACTGGGATTCTTAAAGAGAGGTACTAGATACATTTCCTGCTTCTGCTCATACTTCTTCCACAGGGTGCATTTTCCACCCACCGTGCTCCTGGGAAGAGTCAAGGCATGTCCCTGTGTCATGCTTCCAGCAGGGGAACAGCAGCCATTCCCTCTCACCTGCTGGGTCCTGAAACCTTCCTGTAGCTACCTACATTTTGGGCCCTAGTACCTCTCTGGACAGCAATTTATTGTGAATTCTGCTGTGCTATCCCAGTTGCCCAGCCAAAGACAATGCCAGGAACTGGTAGCAAGGAAAGCAAGTTGCATCAGATTAGTGTCGTGATAAGAGAGATGACGGCAAAACTTTTGTGGGCTGATGTTATCCCAGTTATTGACAGATAACCTGCCACTTTCCTCACACTGCCCTTTCTCCTGGATATGCTTTTTGTATTCATATGATGCAACGTGAAGAGTGGAGCTCAGGATTTTCAGAGGGGGTTTGGCTTGCTTATTCTGTTTTGTTAATGACAATGTCTTTCTCTGTATTTTATGAAATGCATGGAATGTTTTTTAATCTTATGTTTTCAGCATTGTTTCATAGAATAAATATTATAAGGAATGACTTTGCTGGATTGAATGTTGCCTTCTTTTTATTGAACGAATTGGGTCTGTTTAGCATTATATCAATTCAAGGGGGGTCAGAAGCACTGAAAATTATCGAGTGCCATATTTCAGTGTACAGCACAATTGTTTTCAGGATTTCATTCTAAGCACCTGTATGTTGAACCTTCACACATGGTTTTAAGTTTATTCTTTAGACCCTGCAACTGTGTACTTACTTAGCAATTGCTAGAAATGTTGCACAGACACACAAGACTGTTAAAGAGAGGTCAAGTCACACTGAAGTAGAGATGGGGAGGATATTAGGGTTCATGTTGTGTTGTCCGTGTCCTATGCCACCCATCCCCATCATCCACCCTCTGTGTCTGAAGTTCTGCACTGCAGTTTGTCCTGAAAGATAGCAGTAAAGACAACCCATAAGTTTGGGGATTTTTGTCGATGTTGAATCCTTACCTGTTACTTTTCCTGGATTTTCTGGAGGAAGAAAAACCCTAGGCCAAATATTCAGAATTATTCTCTGCCAACCTTGTAGCTGGACTTTATAACGTGATCATACCAGAAGTGTAATGGATTATTTTGGGTTAGAGTTACTCTTACACAGTCCACTTTCAGATGTAAACAATGTATTGTAATTAGACATATATTCCAGATGTTATGCATATGTTTAAGTGTCTTTCAGAATCAGGGATGTAGAAAACATGCAGAGGAATTATGGTATGTGACCAGAGCTGCTCTGCCCAGCACTAGGTAACATGACAAATGCAGCTCTGATCTTGCCAGAAATACCCTGCTTGCTTTCTTCCCTCTCTCTGTTTCACGTGCTGTGGTACCAAGCAAGAAGCCTCTCAGCAGAAGGGTTTCTTTTCTGGAGGAAATGGAGAGTTGGAATTTCTCATTGTGGTAAGCAATGTTCCTTGTCATGGTGGCTCCTGCTTCTTGGCTTAGTCAGCGCCTGGCATTACAGGGCTGTGTTTGGCAAGCCTAGGCCCAGCTCCATGGCACTAATAGATCCATGTTCTGACAGGTTTCTTGTGCTTCGTGCAGATGGACAGGAGGCCTTTTGCAGCCTCTGTCATCCTTGATTGTCCTGCAAGCAAAAATCTGTGACATGCAGCTTTTCCATCTGCTCTAGATGCTGTAGTGCATTACAAAATGCAGGATTCCTAGCTGTAATCATTCATTAAAGTTCTGTGGCTTCCATCACACAGCAGATTGTGCTGTGTACCATTTTTTGGCCTTAGCTGGATTTCTGTGAGTGCTTTATTTTGGAGCTTGAAGTTTAGCAGTTCCCCTTGAAAACCAGCAAGCGTTCTTGGTTTGTGCTTGTTTGCTGCTCTAATGCTTCTACTCTTCATCCTCATTGGGGTGGCTCCTAGAAGTGATACAGGCAAGTCCTCTGGCCAGGAGTCTCATCTAGTTCCCTAAATAATGGAGGGTGGTGTAGTCTTAGCCTCTCTTTGTGTAGGCTGGGTACAGCCTTCCACATGTTTCTCTTTCAGTGAGTGAGCACAGCTGGTTCTCTCTCACAGGTGCTGAAGGAAGGCAACGAGCCTGGAAATGCCTCATTTTCCCACTTGCCATGGAAATCTAATGCTCTGCCAGAGCCATTTGCCCAGCTAAAGGTGGGTTTCTCTTGGAAATTGTCCACAGTCATTAAAAAATGCTTTCTGTACTGTTTGATGTTTATACCAACACTAGAACTCCTGGTAGGGTAAAGTGTAGTAAGGCTGAACTCAGTGATTGATGGTGGACTGAGCAATGTACAGTTCCACCAATCCTTTTGGGGAGTGTAACCCAAGGATGGACCAGATAGTGGCAGCTTCATAAGAAAAACATGCAGGAAGTCTTGTCTGTTTAAATGCTGCATATGTGCTGCATGCACAGAATCCTGCAGTGAAGTGGATACATTTAATTGGCTCATCACTTAACTGAGAGCATTTTGTAATTATGTGGAAAAAACCCAGGAACTAATCACAGTCTGATTTCATAATCTCATTATAAATGTTTGTCAAAGAATCAGTATCTTGCTAAGTGCTTTTCAAATACTATCTTAACTTATATCAGGGTTTTTTTTTAATGTATTAAATTTCAAACAGCTTTTCTCTTTCTTGACAGATGAAATCTGGCCAACTTTGGGAGTGCCTGTGACTGATTGTTTTTCCATTTCTTTCCCTTTTACATTTTAGGGTGAAGATTAATCTACATCAATAATGAATCTAGTTTTTCCTGAAGAGCTGGAGAAGATTTGGGAGCATGGGTCCATTTGCTACTTTCCAAAAAATTATAATCTCTATAATGACCTATAAAATTCCTGTTAATATAAGAAGCAAATACTTGAGACTAGTCTCAAAATGCAGAGAAATCAGTGAAAAGGCTGAAATAAGAACCAAATTCCTCATCATCATGCTTAAGAGTTACAGCATGGGTGACAGAGGATGGGCTGATGCAGAAATCTCCGTTGGTGGTAAGCAGGGCAGAATGCCAGTTTGTGAGTTCCTGCTCTGTGCCACTGAGCATTCATTTCTCCATAAGTTATGTCAATAACTGAATTTCTTACATGACTCCATTATGAATTGTATGAGAAAACATAAGCTTCTAATCCACAGTAAAATCTGAGGTATCCCACACTGAATAACACATCAGTGGACTAAAATTCAACTGATGCTATATTTATGGAATGACATACAGATTTTTGTATGTAGATCTGTCGTGGCTTTCCAGTGCCTGAGGGGAACCTGCAGGAAAGGTGAAAAGGGACTGTTGACAAGGGCCTGCAGTGGCAGGACAAAGGGGAATGGCTTCAGACTGAGAGAGAAGGTTTAGATTGGATATTAAGAAAACATCCTTTACTGTGAGCCCTGTAACAGATTGCCCAGAGAAGCTGTGGATGCCTCGTCCCTGGAGGTGTTCAAGATCAGGTTGGATGGGGCTCTGAGCAATCTTTAAATTGCAACTAGAAAAGGCTGTCATTGGTCAGCTAATGATTTTCAGCAGCCCTTCATGAAAAAAAATAAACTAAAAATCCTAAACTGATTTTCAGTTTGGTTTTTTTTTTTTTTCCCCTCCATAAAAAGCACTTGGGAGGCAGGAGTTTTGTTTCTATAACTAGTGTAAGATTAGCTCTGCTTTTTTATATGCCAGCCTGTGTCTTACAAGTGGCTTAATCAACACCACTAACACTTAACTGCTGCTTCAAGGAATTCTTGTGTGTGATCTCTGTACGTTTGGGTGGGTATTGGTGACATTCCTAACTATGCTGCAGCTGATGAAATAAATATGTAAATAAAAGACTAGAAATGGATTATAAAATGTGTGTTTTCATGAGACAAGCTGTTCAGTGTGAACAGAAATAGCTCATGAAGGGTGACTTATTCCCATACCATCTTTCTCATGACAACTTTCATGACCAAATACATTTTGGTCAAGTTTACAGTGCTGCCAACAGCAATGCTGGGTGTTCTTGTGGCAGTGCATTCCAACAGTGTCCTCCAACTTCACTATCTTTATGTGGCATGCTTTGAGTGCCTGCTGATGTAAGAACAGTCATTTCCTGTTCCCTGTCAAACATAGAGCTGGCCATGTTGCTAGGTCAGTATTTTCTGGTTTGCATTTCTGGGCTTTTTCTTTTCTCTCCCCTTTGAAATCTCTTTGGTGGAATGCATTCCTTCTTTGGTACAGAAAAAGACTTTTCTGTGCATCTTCTTTCTTTCCCAAGTGGCCTGGCAGCTACTTTTAAAAACTCTCAAAGGTTCCCTTTCTGGAGGACTGTGTATGAGTAACCATGAGTTACTCTGCTGTTTCTGCCTCTGCACGTGTACCACACCTACCAACTCACCCCTTCTGCATTTCAAGCTCTGTGACATTTGTGTAAATACCCCTTCTGCACTGTCCTTAATAATAGCATCACCTTTTGTAGCTCAGGACCCTCTTGTTTCTCAGCCCAACACAAGCAGTGCTTGCCCTGGCACTCTGATGAGTTGTATGACCAGGAGGAAGGTGACAGCAGACTGCAGTGTTGTTGTTCAGTAGGTGCTGGGCATGTATTGAAACAGCTCTGCAAAGCCCAAAGTGTAATTCTTCTTTCACTTGAAACACTGGGATTTAGATGATTCTGTTACTTGTATTTCTGTACAATTCTACGTCGCCCAGCATTTTCAGCAGTCAAACGAAAGGGCAAGCTCAGTTTAGATTTATGTATCTGAAACAGTCTGTGGAATTAAGGGAGGGATTAATTAAAAAAAAAATTGGCTCAAAGTAATTTATCTCATGAACATAACCCAGAAAAGATTTCATCAAATACAGTAATAGTGTTAGTTTTCCATTTAAAGCTGGAATCATGTCTGGGATCTCATGTAGTGAAAGGGGAAGGAAGTATCTTCTAGCTTTCTAATTAGCTAATTACTCTTGTGACAAGTCTGTGTGCAAACCTTCCCAAGGTGATGGTGCTGCAGGGATCTCTTGGTGAGAACAGTGTTACCATTTTCACTTCAGCAAGCTGCATTCTCATTACTTTATTCTTAGCGTTTCTCACTTCCTGCAATAAAATAGTAATTAGCTTTTTAATTACTGCTACACCAGTGGAGCCAATGTTGCTTGCTGTGGGTCTTTGAGAAACAGCCAATTAACTGTTTCAGCTTTTTTTTTTTTTTTTGCAGTAGCCACTTAATGTTGTCATCAATTCAATCCAATGCCACTAAATGAGGGGCATTGTTAATAGAGCTGATATTGTCTACACATGCTGGCAGATAAAAAAAGTTGACTGATAGCTGGAGAACAATTATAAAGGTTGGCTGTTTTAATCCCTCTGCCCTGAGCTACCTGTGGAATGAGCACAGTTGCAGAATGTATTAATAAAAAAAATGTAGGCAAAATGATGAATGGCCTCTTGTGATTGCTTGCATTCACCTTGCATTTTTTTCTTTGTCTCCTTTGCATGAAATAGGGCATAGAAACAAAACAAATGTGCCTGTCACTAATACAGTTTATCCTTGGTCTGTCAGAAATACTGCTACCAGCTGTAACTTTAAATACCACTTGTTACCCTGGATTAAAATTATTTTCTTGATTACTTTAAAACTTCCTTTTCCCTGTCTTTTACTGTTTTCAGATATCAGTGAGAATTTTATAAAGTAGCAATTTCAAATTAATTAGAAAGAATGGAGAAAAGTGCAGGGATTGACAAGGCTGCTTTAAGTGCTGATTTCTTCCCTATATGCCATTTTTCTGCCACGCTTGATTGGAAGATCCCCATAGAGGTGGTAAGAGTAGAGTGGAGGATCAGCACTGGTGCACTCCACTTTTGTTTCTGCTGTCAGGAGCTTTCTGAGGAGCACTGAGAGCCTTTGAGGACACAATGTTACTGTAGTGAGGGACAGGGAAAGGATGGCTAGTAATGTTTGTCCTGCAGTGATCAGGCTACAGGAAAGAACCAAAGTGTGGGGTCCAGAGCTTGGCAGCAGTTGTTTGTCCTGGATAGGTGACATTTGGAAGCCTGGCCCCTGCAAACTCCTCTTCTGCCCTTCAAAGAAAAATGGAACTTGAGTTGCTTTTCATTAAATGTTTCCCTTAAAGACAAGTCTCCAGTGATTTGTTACCTGGTTAGGAATTTCTTCGAGCAGTAAGCAGGATCAACGGGCAGGAAGCGATCTTTGAAGATGCAGTTGTGCTGAGCGCCACAACCCCACCATCCCTCTTCTTACAGGGAAAAAACCCATAAAACCCCAAGAATGAAGATTCTGACAAAGGTGCCCTGAAACAGTGTGAAAGACCAAGTCAGTAGCGTGGCAAGAGCTGTCTCAGAGTATGCAAAAAGGCAGAGGGCAGATCAGCTCCCAGCAGTGAGTTAATGAGGCAATCAGGGCTACTCCTGCTGCATTCACAGCCACCTGGTAACTAATCTGAAATCTTGCTAACTCTGGATATTTCTTAATAATTTTCCTTCCTGTATTTGGATCAATATGGGGAGGGGCTCTGTGGAGTATGTGTAGAAGTGGAGATAGTAAATCTCCAGGACTAAAGAGAAGAGCTGTAGTACCTTTGGAAACAAAGTGGGTAATTATATCTGTCCATATGTGGCCTCTGCTGCCTAATTCTACATGGCCTCAAAAAAATTCAAGTCTTTGATCAGTCCCTCTTCCCCAAACCATGTAAACAAAAACATCTCTTCCTTTTACTGGTGCATACAGAGAAAAAGCTTGTGTCTGGCCAGGCATGAGACAAGAACAAATTTAATTAGTTAGTGATGTAATACTTTTTTATTTTTCTATTCCCCTGCAAATGTAAGACTAAATCAAGAGCTGGTGTAAAATGGTTGAGATGCTGCACACAAAGGAATTACTGCTGTCTTTGTCACTCCTGAATTTTATCCAGGGACCAGTTTCTTGAAACAAATGAAAGACTTTGTGTGTGCTAGCAATAGTGTAGAAAAAAATCTGTGGTTTAGCCCAGACTGGTCATCGGGAGGTGACATTTATACAACGATTTTCCAGTAGGTCTGTTATGTTTTACTATAAGCCAGTTCAAATAAAGCTTCTGTAATTTATAATGGCCTATTCCACAACACTTGCTAAGTTGAAAAGAACCAACTAATAAAGACATATTAACTTACAGGATCACTTAGGGAGTTAATAACCTTTCCTTTGAGCCTATGGGTCTGGCTTTAATAAACTTAAAATCTGCTTTTTGTTCTTTTCAACAGGAAGGATCTGATATTGAGAAGGGCTGAGCACTCAGAATTTCAGCTGCAATTGATGGCGTGTGTTCAACACCTTGGAAAACCAACTTCTAAATCAATGTCAGTTAAGCCTGAATTTAAATGGGTTGAGTTGAGGAGACTGAAAAAACTCTGGTGATTCTTAAGTGGGCATATGGAAACCCTTAAGTTCACTTATTTGTGGTAGCCACTTTGGTATCACCTCCGTGAGGCTGGTGGAAAAACAGGTACGAGTGATGTGAGTCTCTGCTTCTCACTAGCCCCAACCCCTCAACTGGAAATTTTTAAAATATACTTAACCAAAAATCCAACTTTCTGCTGAAATAAGAAGGAAGGGACATAATTTGACAATTTGTAATAAGAATTCCCAAGTGTTGCAGTGTATCCCTGGATTCCTGCCCGGGTCCTGGCCATGTGACTCTGAGATATTCCTTCGTTTAAAGTTCAGGTAGCCCGGACTCTGATCTGGTTGGTTGTTTATCCCAGCTCCGACCCTGGTATCCCCTTTACCCCCCCACCCCCGCCCGTGAGAAAAGTAACTTCACACAGAGGCTCTGCCTCTTTTCCTGGCTGCCCCCTTGATCGGATGCACCCTGTCTCTCAGGATGGGGAAATAAAGAATTGTAAGGATATAGCCGGGGTCTGAGCTATATTTCATCTCTTTGCTTCTGCTTCTGGTGATTAGCTGACAGCTGGCACTGGCTTAAGTGGAGCTGCACAGCTGAGGGATATGTAAGCTTTCTGTAGATGGTTTGAGATATTCCAAGGCATATAGAGGCAAGCTTTACCACAGAAATTAAGCAGTGTACAAAGCTACATAATAACCAGACCCAAGGGCAAGCCACTTAATACCAAACAGAAACAGCAGAGATGGAATTTCTACTTAACGTGTGCCTGCTCAATAGGAAAAAAAATGTTTCATGGTCAGCACTGTATCATATTCTTACATAGGAAACATTTAAAACTAAGGAGTGGATAGGCAAGAGACCCAGGAGTGCTTTCTCCCAGAACTTCTTTGCAGAGGGAATTGAGATGTGTTTGTGAACCAGGAGTTTATTCCGTTTGTTTTGTGTCTATATTGATCAGGCAAATCCTATAGAATTTTCCATTTCTTGCTTAGATAATCCATGATCTTCCCTCCTGTATCTGCCACCTCTGGGGCCTTGGCAAACCAGGAGCTACCTAGCGTTGGTGCTACCAAACCCATACATCACCTGTCCTAAAATGATGGAAGGAGTGAGAAAGATTTCTCCTTGCTCTCATGTTTTTACCAGTGTAGTCTGAGCTAAAAGAGTGAGCCATGCTCACTCTGCTGCAAGTGTGATTGGGGTTTTACTGATGTGGAAAGGTGGTTTAAGAGACCCAGCCTCCAGAGTTCTCATGGTTGCAGGGCTGGTTATGCCCGTGATGTCAGTACAGAACTACCAGCTCTTTCAGCCTAGGGACATTATGTCCCTAGATGTTGTGTCATGGCAGTCCTGGACTTTTCCTGGCCACCTTCTGTGGTTAAAAACCTTCCGAAGGTGGGGGAACACAGTAGACTTGAAGAAACAAGTGTCCTGGGTGCCTCTGGACTCAGACCTAGCAGGAGGTGGGTAGTCATGATCCTGTGGTCCTCTGTGACCTCAGGGCTCATTCTATTCAGTGCCTTCTCTTTAATAAAACTACTAACCAAAAGAACAAGTGTTTTGTTTCAATCTCCAACCCAAAATTAAAATTAATGTTGCAAAATTGAACTGGTCTGCTTATCCTAGATCTGATTTTACCATGTCAGAGGCAGTTAAATGGCAAAGAGAAACTAAGCATATGGTGATGTTTCAGGGAGAAACAACCAGCCCAGAATATGAACCACACAGAAAATACCGGTCTTGTCTCGCTTTCAAGGTCCTCTCATCTCTTAATTCATGGGAGTTTTTTGCTAGTGGCTTTAATGAGAAATACCAGATCCTTATTTAATGGGGATTTCTGAATTTGTGAAATACATACTGGGAGTGTTCCTTTGGTCAGTGAGGGTTCTTCCAGCCCTACTTTGTGTCACAGAGGAGGAGGTGGAAGGAAGATTTTACCAGACATGTCAGCTTATTTCTCAGCAAAAGGGATTCCCCACTCCCGCATTGCCAGCAGAAATTCTCTTCAGAGGATGTCAGCTTGGGGCTCCAAGACATGTGCTTCTGCTCTCTGCTGATGGCAAAGGGAGACGCTCAGCCCTGTTCATTACACCCTGTGGTATCTGCTGCTGTTGTTCTGTTAACTTCCACTGCTGCAGCACTTTCAGACTCCAGGCATGAACAGAAACCCAAGTGTGCTACAGTTGCTCTGAAAGCAGAAGAAAAAAGATAATCCTTCTCTGAGGGGGCTGTGACTAGGGATGTCTCTTGCCAACAGACAGCAGGGAGCTGGAGATTTTGAAACAGAAGTATGAGGAAGGATAGCTAACACCGGCACACTATTTTCCACTGCCTAATTTAACACCTGGGATCAAAGGGTTCACAAAGCTTTTAGGATGTCCTGAGTGTGAAATGCCTCTGATAGCCTGGACTTGAGGATGTTTGGCCATGCCCTAGCTGCTCTGAGGAGAGGCTGGTCTGGAGCTAGTTCTGTGCAAGAAATGAAAAGGTTGGGTAAAGAAATAATTGAGAATACATGACCGAGGATTACAAACTCAGGACTGGCCCAGAGGGAGTGGATGGGGACCAACTATTCACCATGTACTGATTTTGTCAGAGCTAGCCAAGAAGAAAGTAAAGAATAGGAAGAAAGTACTTGAGATCCTCAACTGAAAAGAGGTAAAATCCTTGGTTCTCAGGCAAAATGCTTCTGAAATCTGCTCAGATGGGGTCTGAGTTGGGCTGTTTGTCCTGTCTTTCAGGCTTTGTGACTCGATCATTCTGGACCCGCTCTGGATTTATGGAACGACACTGCTCTTTGGCAGCGACCCTGTGAAGGGTCTTCATTCCCACCAGTGACTGCTGGAGGCTGGGAGGATGTGTCGGGAGTCCTTTATCTTCTCTGCTTTCTCTGCCCTGTTCTCAAATAACCAAGGCTACAGTAAACAGTGGGATACTGGGAGGGAGAGACCTCTACTCTGAACCCTTTAGAACTCTCCTGTCAATTTTGTAAGAATTAAAAAAAGGAAATCTTTGCAGGCAAGGGGTGCAGCAGCCTGGGCTGGACCTTCCATGGGCCACAGAGGTCCATAGTTATCCAGCAAAATGAGGGGAATTCACCAACAGGATGCTAGCGCTGCCCTAATTTAGAGGGTAAATAGTTACCTGTGTTTTCTGAGAGGATGCTACTGTACTTCTGGGAAATGCTATGGGAATTGAGAAAATAAATCAATATTTCACACAGAGACTCAGTCCAATTCTTATTAATAAGATTGATAATTGGAAGAAAAAAAAATGCTTTCTGTTTCAAGAAGCATAGATGATTTTGGGTGATTAAATTTTAATTCAGAAAGTCCATTTTAAATGAGAATGGCTTGGCTTACAGTCCCTTTTTCCTCCCATTCCTTTCATTAGGTCCCCTTCTTTACCTGCCAGACCCTTGCGGTCCTTCCTCCTGCTTTCCACCCCCTCTACAGGCATTGCCCTGCCGGAGCATTGACCATGCGCAGCCTTCATGGCTCAGAGGCCAGGTAAAGAACATCAGCAAACTGGTGAGCACAAGGCAAGAAAAAGGGTTGGAGTGGGTCGAAAGGACAGGATGGGTCTGTGGGCTGCCAATCAGCTCTCTATCACATGGATCATAGCTGAGCTTGGGGTTCCAAGCAGCACAAAGTGGTCATCACACATGGTGAGTGTCCAGCACTCATTCTCTCATTGCTGACTATACCACCCCCTGAACAATAACAGAATCAATAATCCATCTGCTTCTTAGATGATATTTTTCCTGCCTGGATGCTCAAGGGACCTCTGCATTTCTGAGCTAGCACTAAAACAGCTTCTGGGACCTAACCATGTTGTTACCTCCTCCTTGTGATACAGGTGGACCCACTTGCCCTGGGGAGGAAGCACAGTTTGCTTCCAGAGCACATCCTTCCAGCGGCAGGACCCAAGGTTGTACACGCCCAGAGTCACACGTCCCCCATGCACAGTGCCTGTTTCCCATGAGCTTGTCACCACTGTGGGGGACAGGGGTGTGCAAAGAAGCTACTGCCTTTCCCCACTGGTCTCCACTGTTATTCTCCTTCTCAGCAGGGCTGAAGACCCCGCAATTCCCACTGGGTTGTTTTTTTCACTGTGCTGGCAGAGAAAGAGCAGCAGGAGCCGGCT
Organism: Lanius collurio; assembly: GCA_020086605.1. Taxonomy (NCBI): domain Eukaryota; kingdom Metazoa; phylum Chordata; class Aves; order Passeriformes; family Laniidae; genus Lanius; species Lanius collurio. The sequence continues at coordinate 32,483,366 of JACBWW010000009.1, read as the reverse complement.
CCACCTGCAGCCACAGCTCCCAGGCAGGTTGTGTCCTCTGGGACACCTCTTCTAACATGCCCGAACAGTGGCAGATGCTGCCAGGCCACTGTGAGACTACAGAGCTCGTGTTCCTGCTCCTCTTTAAGAAAGGCCGCTCTTTGCTGCAGGTGCCACAGCTGTGCCTTAGCAGAAGGGGTGCAGACCGGGGGACAGCCAATTTCAGATGTGAGGAGGTCCTGGGTGCCTGGCACAGGCGTGGTCCCTTTTGCTCAGCAGCTCTTCTCCCCAGCTGTGCCCACCCCTGGGTGGGTGCACCAAGCTGGGGTAGAAGCAGCTTGAGGGGCTGGGGAGGGTGAGACCAAGGAGGGGGACTTTTCCTGGGCAGTTCAGACCACAAGATATCCAGAGAGGTGAAAGGACAAAGATGCAGAAGCATCCAGCGCTGGCCCAATGCTCACCCTGCTGGGGCAGTGGGAACTTTGTCACTGATGAGGCCAGTGGGCTCAGGCTGAAGGCAACAGGACCCCCACATGGACATCTTACCTGTGGGGTCTCAACAGGAGGGACAACCCCAGTGCAACTCTATTTCTGGGAACATAATGGAAGGAAGCCTAGGTGGCTCTGGGTGGATTCAGGCATTTATGCACCATGGCCCATCCTGTACAGGGATTAAAACAAGCAGTGTTTCTTTCCCTTTTTTTGCCTACAGATAGAGCGTGTAAGAACTCTTGTTTTGCAGATAAACACTGCTCATGATTCTGGGTGAGGAGTTCCCCATAGCAGAATGTAGTAGCAGAGTGTAGCAGAGTGTAGAAATGAAATAGAATGAATGCATCAAACCCAAGGCATTTAATAAAATAAAATATCTCTTCCCCCAACACCCCCCCCCCAAAAGCTGTGTTAAAAATACATAACTATACATTGGTTCAAAAAGGAAAGAAAACTCCTTCTTCTGGGGATACGGAGTAACTTTTCAAAACAATGAAGCCCACTAGACAAACGTATTTGGGGGATTGGATGGAATAGGCCAGGCAAGCTTTCTTTCCTTGGCTTCTCTGTTAAAAGCATCATAGGTGGAGTCTTTGGTGACGCTTTTGGCTGTAGCTGAAATATCTGCAATACCAACATGATTTTTTTTTGCTATCCTGGAACTGGTGGTGATGGTGTATGCATTGCTTCTGTAGCATTTCATGGCAGACATGCAAAAAGTTTCTTTCATCCCTCTTCTGAAGTTTGCATTATAGATGGAGTAGAGGGTTGGCTTTGAGGCTGAGGAACTGAAAGAGATCCAGGTGACAGCCAGGAAAAGCAAGGAGCTCTTTCTGTAGTCTGTTTCCTGTGGGTGCCACAACTGTACCATGAAGAAAGGGAGCCAGGACAGGAGAAACATCGAGTTTAACATTAAGAACATCTTGATGGTTTTCACTTTTGTTCTTGGAACAGTATTTGTTGTTCTCCTGACAGTCATTCCATCTGTGCCTATTCTCCAAATGTACTTAATAATTTTCTGATAAAAAAGGATTATGAGGAGTGATGGTATCAAAAACACCACCAGGAGGTGGATGATACTGTAGGCAGCTCCTTGCCAGGAATCGGGGAGGAAGAAGTTGCAGTGGTGGTCACTGTTGGAGCCATAGAGAAAACAGGCTGGTGATGCAAACAGAGCACCCCAGAGCCAAGAAGCCAAAATCATTTTTTTGGCTTTCCCCCTAGACACTTTGAAGCTCAGGGGGTAGACAATGGTGTAGAATCGATCCACACCTATGGATAAGAGCACGTACATCTGGATCCCGGGAGCGAGGTACTGGATGTACCTCACCAGCCGGCACACCCCGCTGCCCAGCATCCACCGCCCGGAGCTCAGCTGCAGCAGCAGGAAGGGCGCGCTCCCCACACTGCTCACAAGGTCTGCACAGGCCATGGACACCACAAAATAGTTGGTGGTGGACTGTGTCCTCCTGCTCCTGTGGATCACTAAGCAAACGAGGAAGTTTCCCAAGACAGAAATCAGCCACAGCACTCCCCAAACCACGCTGGCAGCTGCAATTTCCCCCGGCCTCAGCCCATACTCTACCAGAGACTGGTTCCTGCTGGAGCCGGCTCCTGGGGGTGGGGGTTCTGCCATCTCATAGCCAGCACGAGGAGTGGAGGCTTTGTTCACGTTCTGCAGCAGGGGCAAGGTAAGGAGAAGAACAGGACCACTGCTGTTATCCATGCTGCGAGAAAACTTGGCCACGTCTTTTGCTCAGGCTGCAGACAGAGAGGAGAGAAAAGGTTCTCTTGAACAGCTGGATATAAAAAGCCCATCCTAACCTACAAAAGAATATTCTCAGTAGTAGAAATAAGTACTGTGAGTTCTATGTTTCTGAGCCAACACTGAAATAGAGTTTCTGGGTTCCACTGTAGCTGGTCCTTTGTGGTGGCATGACGTGCTGTGTCAGGGGGATCCCATCCCATCCTCCAGCTGGTTTGTGGTGGCTGCCAGCCTTTCATGCCCTTTCACTTCCTGACAGCCCCATTCCACATCTGCAGCATGGGTACTGTGAAAAGCAACAACTGACAGAACATGAGAACACAGTCTCAAGCTGTGCCAAGGGAAATTTAGGTTAGACGTCAGGAAAAAAAATTTTATGGAAAGAGTGATAAAGTTCTGGAATCGTTATCCCAGGGAAGTGGTGGAACCATCTCAGGATATGTTTAAAAAAAGATTGGATGTGGTACTCAGTGCCATGGTTTAGTTGAGGTGGTGTTAAGGCATGGATGGGATTCAGTGATCTTGAAGGTCTCTTCCAACCTGGTGGTTCTGTGATAAAAAAGGGTAGTCTTTGTTCATTAACCTGAGGCATGAGCTGAATCTAACAAACAGAGGAAGGTGTTGCTGAAAGCTGCAAAAGAAATAGCAGAATTACACAAACATTGCTTGCTCAACAAAGAGGCCTCAAACACTGCTTGCTCAACAAAGAGACCTGTATAACCACATATGGAAAAGGTTATTTGCAAGTCAAAGCTGCCTGTGAGGAAGAGGATAGAGCCTTCCTCCCCACGACCACTGTAGGGCAGAATAAGACCCCCTAGTAACCCGCCACGCAGACGCAGAGTACACCAGAAAGGAACCACGTCAACTGGAAGAGAACATGTATAAGAACTGAGGTACTGGGGGGGGGAAAGGAGTGCGCCGTTGGCGGAGCTGAGACTCCCTGGCCGCCCAGCGCTGTTTTGCTTGTTGCCGCTTGCTTAACGATTCAATAAATTCTTGATTGATTTGTACCTATATTGGCCCTTGGTCATTTCAATCTATAACAGTTCTGTGTGTGATTCTGTGATCCCAACCCTGCCTTCATGGAGGGGATGAGAAGGGCAGGCCCCCTTGGTCAGCACAGAAGGTCCCTAGCTAATAAGAGGCCTCAGCTCAGAGAAGTTTCTGGACCATTACCATGTATGTCCACAAGCCCTGACCCGACCAGGTTATAACTCCCTTTTGGTATGGTTTGCTTTGGAGCAGGATGTCTGCAGTGGGAAGCCCTTCCCTTGGGGCTGGGGTGGTGCCCAAGGAGACTTGCTGGGATTGGGCACTGTCATATCTGAAATTTGAAGGTTGGTCTTTGCATATCAAGTGTTGTTAAGTGTTTTAATTAGTTCCCAGTTAATTAGCCTGGTGAATAAAGTTTTATACTCTTTTTTAATGACCCACCAACCCAGATGCCAATTACCCAAGTTTTTATTAAAGGATTATGCAGTTCCCAGCTCAAAATCCCTTTTCCGATGGATTTTCCAAGTTGTTAGTTCCCAGGTTAAATACAAATAATGTTCTATAAGTTTTATAGCAAGTTTCATATTTTTACACCATTGTTGACTGTTCTAAGAATGTTTAAATGATTGTTTTGTATTTTTGCAAGTATGTTTTATGTTTTTACAAATAATTTTAACATCCAACCCAACTTTGGAATGGACTCAGAAACCCAGGTTTGTAACTGCCCCAGACTATTTTTAGCTCCCGACTGTTACCCTGCAGCTTGGCTCCATGGCAACCTGAATTTCAATGAGGGGACTTTCCTTGCCTTTGGAAAAAAGTAGCATCACCCTCTGGACATCAGCGAGCCATTGGTGGGCTGAGATTATCTCACCTTTATACCCCACCTATCACCTTGGACCATGTGGGCGGGCTGTGGGAGGAATGGGGCGGAGCTCAGGCACTATGAAAGTGAGTGCACAGAGCCAGGAGCTGTCTCAGAAGCATGGAGCTAGCCATGGCGTGAGCGCTGTGCTGAGTACGGGCCAACTTCCACTGGCAGCCAGTCATAAATAATTGACTTTAGATTAGCTAAAGTCTCCTCAGCACTGCCAGCGTTCCTTTCTGGTGGTCCAGAGCCTGAAAGGGCCAAAAGATCTCTGGATCGCCTGCATTCTTGGGGGCCTTTAGACCGAGCCATTGGATCCCAATTATAATTTTTAACTATTTTTATTATTTTTCTTGCTTTTAATAAATTTTTATTATATTTTAAGAAAACAAGAGTGGTCTTGTTTCTCACAGGCACCCTCACCACCAGCACCATACCTGTGGAAGAACGACTGTTTTGATCCTGTATGGTCCTTATAGCCTTGTGGGTGAAGTGAGCAGAATTTTGGGGAACCTTTCAGTGAGAGGACTTTGGGATGCGTGTGAGTGTGCGTGCACTTTGGGTCATGGTTCTTGTCTGTGGAATAACAATATCCCTGACAGGTAACACCAAACCTGTCCCCTGTCAAAGATCACTGCTTGTGAATTACGGTTTGTCTGAGTGTGTTACCTGTGTGAAATTGTTCTCCTGCACCCTCATGGCAGACACACCACAGAATGTGATAGGTGTGACCTCCCGTTGTGAGGAGCAAGAGACAAGAATGCCTATATCGATAGTCAGTTTCCAGTGTTGACTTTAGCCAGATGGTTGGGTTGGTTTTAACCTGTCACAGGGATGAAATGGAAAAATAGCTAATTTTAGTGGCTATACATATGCAAGCACCCTGCTGCTGTCTGATGTCCTTTCAGTCATCATCTTGACATGCAAAACCTTTTACTCACTAGAAACACAGTCTTTTCTATGGTTCTATTATGAGAATGCTGAACTCCAGAGCTTGATCATGTGCAAAATAAATCAGGATTCAGTCAACAAGCAGAAGATCAAAAGGTTCATCCTAGAAGCCAAATGAACAAGCTCAAAAAGCCACCACTATCCTCCTTAGCTTTCAAAGTGATCCAAATTCCCAGGTTTGCTTTCTCAGGGCTTTTTTCAATGCTTTGCTGATGCTTTTTGCTGTGCCTACTCTAGCTCTGCATCTATCACCTACTATTTTCTTCTTGTCTGCCTATTCAGAGCAAAGCCTGAAAGCACAGAGCCACTGGATGAATTTGGGATCTTGCCCCTTGTGCTGTTTCACACGTCCCCTTCAATAATGCAGTGCAAAAAAGTCATCAGATGTGGAAAAAGAAAAGATATATTTATTGCTTGTTGTAGTTATAGAAGATTTTTTTCCTCTAGATTTTTCGGGCCTATACTTCACGTGACTGTTTGTGTCACATGAAGGGGCACCATCAGCAACATTGTCCCTTGTCCCCACTTCTGCTGTAGGGCTCTGGATGCTGCCCAGCCTGGCCTTGCCTTTCCCCTCATCTTTGGTTGCCTTCCCTCATAATTTTCTTAGTAGCTTTGCCTGGAAGATGATTCCTGATTTCTCCAAGGGCTCCTGCTTGTCTTTCTTCACCCTTCTATGGATGGATCTGCTCCCCTGGAGAAATCCTGCTGTCACCAGCTGTTGGCAGGGTGTTTGGGCTGCTGTGTCTGGCCGAGTGGCAGGATGCATTGTCAGTGCAACCTGCTAAATTACCTTTTAGAATTATTTGTAATAAAAAAATACACGTGGAGCGTTTTAACTAGATAGAAAGGAACATTATGGGATAATTTTCTTCCTTGATTTCCCTTCTTTCCATGCAGAAGTATGTGCTATGTAAAAATAGCCAGCTGCACAAATGAGGTTTCATAAAAGAATTATCAGATAAAATCTCTTAACCAGTATTGAAGAGCAGTGGAAGTCTGGTATGAGAATGAAATGGCCTTTCTTAAGCTGTTAAAATAGGCAGACTTGCTAACACTGTTCTCATATTTCTGCTCGTGAGGCAAATATGCTCTCCGTGTCTGTTCAGACTTGACACATTAGTTTTGCATGTGGGCAAACCCCAAAATAGCTACAGGGTTGTAGTGCTCAGATAGTACTTTTTTGGATTTTTTTTCTGATGCTTCTTGCCTAAGAGTCAGGCCAACCACTGTTCATGGGAGAACTTGGGTTACCTGCCAACATGCCTTGGAGAAGACAGGAACCAAGCAGCCCCGGGCAGAGAGCAGTGTGTGACCCCCATGGAGAGCAACCAGTGGGTGCCCAAAGGAAGGAGAACACCAGGAGATGTATCCAGCTGCCTTGTGCTGGAGCTTTGCCGGCAGAGGAAGCAATACAAGAGCAGGAAAAGCCACTCATGTTCAGCAGAGATGGTTCTTGTGTGGTGCTGGTTTCCTCGCTGTGAGTGGAACAGGAGAGGCACCAAACAGAGTATCAAGTAGGGCTGTGTTTATTGATTGTTCCTTGGAAAAATTCCAGGTCATCCAGCACACTGCCAACAAGGCAGAGATGAAAATATAGGCGCAATTATAGGGAGTTTCACTGACTTGAGCATAGGGCTTCACTGGTTGCACAGCAATTACTTGTTTCATTTTTCTAAAAAGTAAAATGCCATCTGATTAACCAGTGTGCTCTGAGATTCCTGCGTTCCTAGTCATAGACAATTTTGTCTTCAAATGGACCAGAAACTGATCTCTTTTATTTTAAATTATCTCTATTCAAGTCTATTTTCCATAAGTAGCACTGAGATCTGGATCTTACCCTAATTTAGTACTAAGAACCTAAGTGTCTATGGCCCAGCTTATATTTTTCTTCGGTGGGCAAGTCTGGTTTGTTTTTATGAGTCTTTTTTTATAAAGGAGACTTGAACTTCTTGCTTTATGAGTAATGCTCCAAAAGGAAATGTGACCATAAAAAACTCAGCATAGACACAACTCTGGGTGGGTCTGAGATGCAAATAACTGGAGATTCAGTGACTTGCTACAATATTTGTCTCCAATTCCCATGTCCATGTCTGCTGCCCTGTTTGCTGAAATATGGTTTAAGAGTTAGGGAACCATTCAACTTGCAAATACTGGATCCATAAAAACCAGTGATGAGCTCTGTCAACTTCCTCTGGCCAATAAGCAAAAATTTAGAAGCACAACAAGTAAAAATTATGTATAGCAAGTAGGTGAGGCCTAATTAAATTTTTAGTTAACAAAAATGCTTTTATTAATTTTCTTTAATCCAATATAATACTGGCCTGAATGACTGCTTTCCAGTAATTATGAGTCTTCGTGGATGTAGCAGTGCCAAAAATCTCACTTAGTCTTTCAAGCATTTTAGAGTTGGAATCCTTTTAAAACTGGTATGAGGCCTTTCTGTATTCTATTTAAAAACCTACTTTTTTGTGCATTAGCTTCGGAAAAGAAAGAGCATGTGAGATGACTCATAATCATTGAAGAGGGATTTCCTGGTGCCACAGTTCCATTTTATTGACCTTAATTTGCAGTTTGGAAACCAAAACACTCCATTTTGAGCTGATAGGGCTTCAAAACAGATCTGTTACTTAGAGTTTAACTATTTGAGCCACAAAAAAATTGTGAAATCACTGCCACATATACTTGGCTGTTGCACAAAGCCCATATGGCATTGTCACCGTGTGTTTGTATGTTTACTGTCCTGACTAAAAATGCAGCACCCACTGCAATTTGGAAGAGCAAAACCTAATAAGATTCACAAAGTTGCAGTAAATGGGTTTTAAAAACATATTTAATCAAAAGAAAAAGCATTTTGTTTTCCAACTAGTGTTTTTCAGGATTAAAAACACAGTTAAAGAAGCAGATCATTGTGCATAACTTGACCTAAGCAATAGCAGAGGGGCTTTTTTATTCAACATATTTTACCTCTCTGTATCATAGCTGCAAAACACCAGGCAAGCATTGGTCCAGCAAATTATTTCAAAAGCATTAAGCTGGTCATTTACTCCATAAACTTTCCTCTCTGGAGAGTATCTCGGGAAAAGTTGCCAGACTGGAAGAGAAATGCTTCATCTAACTGAGTTTAATCAACATTAGGAGTGGGAGTAAATTGAATCTGAATGGGAGAGGGCGGCTTTTGTCTGGCAGTGAGATGCTAGAAGGTGACATCCACCCTGCCTAAATTCAAATGAACTGCCCTGTGCGTGCATGATGCCAATTTAGAAATCCCTTTGTAGAAGAGCACACTCCTTTAGCCTCAATCTGCCCCTTGCTATGCAGAGATGACTGTTGTACATATTGAGGCCATATTGAGGCCTGCTTCCAAGGGAGGAATGCGGATGCACATGCTTTTGTAAGCACACAGTTTCCCTGCCAGTTCTTTTCCCTGCTCTAGTGCTCATAAAAATGCTCAGCTCTTTGCCCTGCTCCTCTTACCAAGGCATTTCTATTCTCTGGGCCGCTCTTCTGAGCAAAGCCTGAAATTCTCCCAAGGTGAAGTGTGTTCCTCCTCACTCTGCATTCCAATGTGTAGGGATAGGAAACATCTGCCCCTGTTTTATCAGGAGAACAACATGTTTTGAGTGCAGTGAAGCTTTGAGATCTGTATCCACATCTCACAAGCTGCTGCCTGCTCTTTAGCTTCAGCCAGCTGGTGGAGATCCCTGTCCTGCAGTGTGAATAACCAAGGCTGACATGACTGTAAGCATGGATAGGTTCATGGATGGAGCTCTCAGTGCTGGTGTGGACATGGCTCAACTGATGGTCAAAGCTTCTGAGCTGAACTGATTGTGTGACCTGATCTATGTTTTTGCATCTCGCATCAGGATCTGAGGGCCTAGCCTGCACTGAGCAGTGAGGTCATGGGAGCAGGAAATACAGATGGAATCAAATAAAAGAGGGAAATTTTCTAGTTTTCAGCACTTCTAAAGAACATCTATTATACTCTGCTACTGCATGAACGTGAATCTAAACAAGCTTTTTCTGCTGTGGGCTGGAGGAAATTCAGGGTACCCAGGCAGCCTCTTTGCTATTGACCTTCTTTGACCCTTCAAGATCATTTCTGACTGTTTTAACAAGGTATTAAAACTGAGGACAAGGATATAACACTGCAACAACTGCTGGGTTCGGAATAAATTTTTATTTCTTGTACTGGCTGCTTGAGGAAGAATCCTTTTTCAGCTTCATCCTTCTAACAAAGCTTAGAAAGGAGTGAGACATGCGGTGGAACCAGAATAGGGTCCATCTATTGCTTCTGGGTCTGTCAGCTCACACCTGGAGTAATTACTCTGAGCTGGATTAAACCAGTGTGGGGAGCACTGGGTTCAGGGCAAATCCATGAGGTATGATTTTGATGAGCAAGCAGGATTCAAACCCATACACGAGTCCCAAGTCACTGCATTTTGGCTGAGTCTCCTTAACAGATGTTGCCATCTCCTGAAGTTCATAGTGGTTTTAAATGTTCTGGGAGCAATGGCTTTTTCCTGCATCTGGAGGCAATGGATTTTTTCTCATGTATTTACTGTGGGTTAAGATTGATGCACAGGAAGTCACTGTAGGTCTGTTAGCCTGGGGTAAGCTGCTAAAACCTGGTAATTATTCATGCACCTAAACTTTAAGATGTTTATTTTCTCTTGGCACTGAGAAGGAGCCCTCACTGTAACAGCAGATTCCACTTACACCCAACATTGTGCTGTGGTCCAGGTAGTGGTAAAATATGAGCCAGATTTGTGCTCAGTGTTACACAGATAGACACCCTCAGCTCCTCAGAGGGCACCACACTGTTTAAAAACAGGCACACAATGGTTGCAAGTCTCTTGTTAGAGATCTAACTCTTTTCCCCCAAAGGACAGCCTTGCAGGTTTAAGTGTTTCAGGGCTTTATTTTACCCTCCTACTGCTGGGATTAGTATGCAAAACTCCAGATTAGCCCTGTTCTAAAAATGATGGCAGAACCCAGATCTATGCCCAGTGTGACTGTGGGGGCATGAGAAAGTGGGAGCAAGCAGAAGGACTGACCTAATTTCCAACTCTGCTGCCACAACATCTTCCACCTACTGGAATTGTCCAAGAAGAGTGTAGAAAAGATTGAAATACAACTTTGGAGGCTTTTTGTCCTCCCTGATGGGGATTGAGTCTGTCCTTTGGCATGGCTAAGCTGTACCCTTTCCTGATTCAGAGGTAAAAATATAGGTACTCTCTCCCACATGCTTGCAATATTTTTTTTGGCAACACCAGGCCCTGCCCGCAGGATAGCATATTCTTCTGCTTGATGTGAGGAACATTGTGCTAACCAGGGCTGCTTTGCCATGGTGGGTGTTGACAGATCAGTGGTGGTGAATCTTACGCCTGGCTGATTTCTCTTGGAAATTCTCACCCTCTCCCCACTGAGTATCCTCTCCCCCGCAGGGAAAATGCACCAACAGCTACAGCGAGGACTTTGGCAGCTTAGCTCACCCTCTCACCAGCAGTGAGCACAAGTTCTGCCCCTAGGAAAACCTGGGGAGGTTTTTTTATTGTTGGTTTTGTGTGAAAAGGTTATGTAAAAGTAAATTGTTGATAGGAAATCTTGTGAAAACTGCTTTCTCATCACACAAGAATTTAATATGGCAACAGGATCTTTGCACTGGTGCAAACATGTGTGCTGGGCTGCGAGAGTTCCTGTCACGTGGATCTTGACCCTTCTTGGTATCATGGAACCAGTGCTCACATGGCACAGGTCCCCTGTGCCAGACACTGTGACAGGGAGCAGGGTGGCAGTGGTGGTCTATAACCAGAGATGCCTGAGATGCTCCCAGGAGGACTTATCTGGTAGGACTAAGAGGAGCAGACCTGCATGAGCAGTACAGTGACACTCACATGGGCCTCTGCCAGAGGATATGGCCATTAGTGAGAGCATTTCAGTTGTCTTGGACCAGCTTTGCTGGAGAAGCTGGGAGGGCTGAGGGCCATGCACCGCCAAAAGTTGAGTTGGAAATGCCTGATGTGGAGATGATTGTGGGAAGGGAGTCTGTCTGCTGAGCAAGGCTCGGGGAGGATGAAAGCAGCCTAGGGGAAGCCACTGAGGCAAGGTGTCAGCCTGCTGATAGCCCCTGAACTAGAGATGCCTTCATGGATTGGGTGCCAGTTGCAAGAACTGTGTTAGCTGCCTGCCAGAGGGAAAGCCTAGGGAAAGATGGAAGCTGCTGGAATGAAGAAATCCCAAACACACGAGCACTGTGTCATGTTTTGGTGCTGGGAGAACGGTGTGGTGGGGAGCATGAGCTGACTCCCCCTGAGGGTGTTGGGGGTTTGTTCTGCATTTTCTGACTGAAATTGCTCTCTGTTGAACACCTTAGAGAGGATGCCTGGTGGGGCTGCAAAGGAAAATGCAGCTGGAGATCATATGGCGTGACCCAGATGTGGGAATTGCACTGCTCAGCTCTGCTAACAGGCCTCACAGGAGAGCTGCAGGGGAGTGAGAGCCTGCAGGCTCTTACTTTGAGACAAGGAGCAGAGCTCCCCACACGTGTCTTAAGGTGTAGAGATTCCTCCCCTTACTGACTCATCTGAGACCAGAATGCCTAAAATAAATCAGAAATCAAGCTTACTCATAAATCAAATATATAAAAAAATTCCTTATTTAGACACCCAAGTAAGCTTTTAAGGATGCCTTGCGGTTTCTGCAAGCCAAGCCACTTGTTTAAGTGGTTAAGAGTGACTTTAACAACAAACCTTCAAGAAACACATCTGCAAACCTTTGCCAGAAAGAACTAGCTATGAATCCTGCCCCATACACACAAATGGCCTTTTGAAAGCAGAAAGCAGCTTTACTTCCCCATTACTCCGTGGAGCCAGCGTCCTGTTTGACGTGCTGGAAGCCAGCTGGATAAATGGGAAATATTGCTATGCATTTTTAGAGAGTCTGTGCCTTAATTTGCTGAACCAGAACAGCCCTCTTGCCTGTGCTGGCTACAGATAAGCAAGGATTGCTCTGCCTGTGGGGTTTCCCTGAGTAGCTGCACCCAGGCACCCACACAGAAAAAGGGGGACAGCACTTTAAGAAAGGATGATTTCCAATTAATGACTGAAAAATACAAAAGCGGCTGTTCTAGAGCAATGACACGAGGAAGGAAGAAGCTGTTTGAATGTATTTAGAGTCAGAAGAAAACAGATGAGCAGATCGATCTGCTCCATTGCTGTAAAGTAATTTTCTGTTTTCACTGAAATGATGTCAGGAGATTGTTTCAAACAAATAAGTAGAATAATTGAAAGATAATATAGATAGTGAGAATGTAGATCTGTGAAGAAAATACTGGGAGTTATTCTGCAGTAATTCTACACCCCCCCTGCTTTCAGCAGATAATCTTAAAATTCAAGCCCCACAGAACATTTTCTCCTAAAAGGATGAGTCCTCCTAGCTAAAACCCTAGTGATTTAAATGCATGTAATTAAATACATGTGAGATAAATTACTGGAAAAGATCATGTCATTTGCCTCCACAGGGAGAATTACCCCTTTAGCTACAGCAGTGCTCAGCACGGCCCATATCCAGCCACATACCTGCTCCAAAGCAGAATCCCAGAGCCGCTGCTCTCCTCCTTGCTCTGCTGGTTATCCCAAGCGAATCCCGGTCTGGGAAGGTGCTCGTCATACTGGGAACCACGGGGTACCTCCAGGTCTGCAGCTGCCTCTGCCCGTCTGCTTGCAAAGCCGCTTGATGGGGGGGACGGGGTGTTCTACTCCTCTTCTTCCCCGGAGGAAGAAATGACTATTGGCAGGGGTGGCCGCTGCCCAGCGCCTTTCTGTGTCATGTGGGACGCGGATCATGCGGCCGCCCCCCAGCAGGTCCCGGGCCCTCCTCCCGCCCCGTCGGGGCCATCAGCACCACGGACAGCGCCGGGCGCGGCAGGGCGGCTGCACCGGGGGACACCGCGGGACCCCGGGGAACTCCTGGGGACACCGGGGGGACACCGGGAGGGCCTCGGGGCTGGGCTGCCCCCGGCCCGCGGCGGGGCCCGGCTGCTGGCGCTGACGTGCCGGTTGCCATGGCGAGCGCGGCGGCTGGAGAGGATGCTTTTCTCCCACGATGGTCGCCATGGGACCCCGCCAATTGAAAGGAACGGAGCGAATGAATAAGAGGAGCGAGGTGCAGAGAATATTTAACTAGCTTCCTCCGGGAATTTATGCCCTTTTTTCCCCTTTTTTTTTAATTTTTTTTTTTTTAATTCCCATGTGGATGTTGAAACTCCGACAGCCTGGTCTGCTTCCCCCTTCATTTAAAATTGGGCACTTTTTTTATTTTGTGGAGAATGGCACCGACATAATTTCCTTATGTTCTCTGTCACATACACTTTATTAAGCAAGTTAGAATAATAACAACCCTCCCCAAATCTTAATCTGTCCTCTCTCACAAACATTTTTCCCGCAGAATTACAACAGCTCCATAAATTACACTGCAAGCTTAGGGAAGGAAGGGATCGCTTTAGTCCTGACAAACTTTCTGCCTGTGAACTAACCAAGAAATTTGTTTAGAGTATGGATTTCTAGTATTTTGGGCTTTCTGACTTGAAATACATTGGTAAACTGAACCAACAAAGCCTGGCTATTTCTCTTTGTTTTCCCTTGTTTTTTAGTGGAGAGCTCCAAGTATATTTTTATAATTTTTTTTACTTGATGTCTTGAGTAGAGAAAAAGTACAGTTGTATATTGAAAATTACAGTCAATGAAGAAATAATCAATGTGTTTTCTTCACATGAATTACCGTGGTGTAGTTCAGTTCCCTATATTTTACACTTATAAGTTACATTATGTACAGTGGAAGTGGGCACGCTGGGAATCAGATCAGAAACATAGAATAACTTCTATGCAAAGATTACACTAGTCTAGAAGTAGGTAAGGTGTGGGAAGATTTTTTACACTGAATGACATGGAGAGTGTCAACAGGAATTATCTGTTCATCTTCCAATGGGAGAACTTGGAAGGGAGCATCAGATGAAGGAACCTGGTTCAGAACACAAAGAAGGGGTAGAGGGGAGTTCCTCAAAGTGTGGGTGCAACCTCCTGGGGTTCCTCACCAGAGGATGGTGTGGGTGCAGAATTGCATGTGAAACTGAGGAGAGTTTGAACAAATGTTTTGAAAAATGCCAGATAGAACTAAAGTCTCTAAACTGATAAAACCTATTTCTTTCAGAAAATCATCTGAGCTCAGTGCATTGGAGATTGGGAAAACTCCCATTGAAAGGATTGTACTGAGGTTCAGTGAAAGGCATTTTTACAAACAAACCAATAATTTTATGAAGTTTGGGCTGGGAGTGTGACTTTCTAAATACACCTACAATATATCTTTGTCCTGTTAGAAAATGGCAGTAGTCATGGCAGCTTGGCATTATGCCAGGTTCTTCACACAGCATATTTCAAAGTTTGCCGGGTATTTTCCCAGCAAGTTGAGGGGGTTTTTTTGTTTGTTTGTTTTTGTTTTGTTTTGTTTTGCTTTGTTTTTTGTTTTTTACTATTTTCCTCCCTATGACTGTCAGTGTTAGAGGAAATTAATCTTAATTTTCACCTTCTCTCCAGCTTGGTTTTCCTGACAGTGCAGGAGGCTGAGGGAAAGTTGCCAGACACCCGTGATGTGGAAGTGTTGTGCAGGGATGGAAACTGCTCAGCTGACTCAGAGCTCAGTTCCTCCATTTCGGGGGTGGAACCTTTGGCAGTTGTAAATGCACCATGTTTTGAAACATAAAAATAAAATAAAACCCTGACAGTTGTTTTGGGGTTCACTTTCTCCTTCTCATCACATAGACATAAGGATGAGTACTTGAAATATTTAGTGAGGTTTGCTCACATTATCTTTCCAGTGGCTGTTGGATTGATCACACCCTTGTAAAATCTGAGCACATCATTTTGGTATTGATAAACTGGAAGAGTGTGAGGATGTATACCTCGTTCAGCATATCCAGAGAGCCTGAGGCATGAGGCCTTACTGCTTGGAGACTTGTTTCTCTGACAGGACATAAGCATTTTCTCAAATTTGTCCCAAAAAACCCATGTTGTTCCAAATCTGATGTTAGTTGTTGCCAGAGCCACAATTGCTGTTGATTATTTTGGAACTGCTATTGCAGGGCAAAGTAATTTTCATTCAGCATTCATTTGATTTATTGTGTGGTTTTTTTGAACAAACCTGGAAGTAAATATCAGATTTTTTTTTTGGACTCCTGTAACATTCCTGGTATTAAAGATGCTTTTATTCCTCTCAATGAATCCAGAGACAAACCCAGACAGAGATGGCAAGTAGCCCAACTGACACTTGACAAGTGAGAAAAGGGTGCACCAGCAGGAAGTTTGCTGTGGGGAGGGGGAGCAGAGAAACAAATCCTTTGAAGGGATGAGAGATTATAGGTGAAAATCAGAATGTATGGAGGGTTATGCCTTTGGTGTATTGGGATCATTATGGCTGAGTTACTCCCTGGGGTGCGACTCCACAGGGAGTCTGTGTTTGCAGGGGCAGGCAGGGGGAAAGTATTGTCATTTTTGTACAGGACCAGACTCTGAGCTGGCCTTGATAGTCCTTATGGGTCCCTTCCAGCTCAGGAGATGCTGTCATCCTGAGTTTTCCATTTTATTCAGGGGGATCAGGCTCTGGGACTCAGTACACAAAGGTCACCAGCCCTGGGGGGCTGGAGGCAGCTCTGGGGTTACACCAGGAAAGTCTGTCCTTAATTCCTTTCTGTGTTAGTGCCTCAGAGGTGTGGTTCTGGATCCATCATTTAATGTCTCTGGGCCAAATTCTGATCAGGAGAATCTGCACTGTGTTGAAGCAAAGTCCACTGAAGCCACGTGGCAAAGCCCAGCCTGTTACCAGTTAAACACATCTGCACTGGTTGTCCTGGGGATGAATTTGGCTCAGGACCTCGAGAACGAACAGTGCATGAATGACTCCAGGTTCTCTAAGAAGGCTGCATTTCAGCCTGGTTTTATTCTGGGGATGGACAAGGATCCCTCGATGTGAATTGTGCCACCTAAGGGTACCCCACAAAGAAGGGTTTTTTTGGTTTTTTTTTTTTTTGTCTGTTTTTTTCACCTGTTTAAATCCCAACAGTGATTCAGAGAGTAGTGAGAAGTGCCCCACAGCTGAGTTAAAACCATATCTTTTCTTAGCTGGGCACAGACTCCTCTAAGATCTGACATTTCCCCTCTGGGGTCTGAGCACAAACATGTGAATAGAAGCTGAGATTCTGGGATAACAAGCTCCAGGGACACCTTATATGTGCTTGATGTGGAAAATAGTAACTTGCCTGGAGGAAATACGACTCATTCTCACTGGTGTTTGGAAAAGTAGGGAGAGTTCTAGGCTTCTCTTCAATTAAAGCTTATTTTGACTTCATTTACTTTGCCTCCTCCCCAAACATTGCATGCAAAGCAGCAGTCACTGGCCCTTGGAGTGAGTATGCTGTACTGTACATCCTGATGGATGTCATTCCATGGGACCTACATGCACAGAGAGCAGCTGGGATGAGTCAGGTCTCTGTGACTGAGGCTGCCACATATCCTGCACTCTTGAATTAATGCATGTGTTTGAAACAGAGCAGGACTGATGTCGAACCATTCATTGAGAAGCAGCAGGAAGATCTGTAGCAGCTTCAAAGAGGAGCTCATTCCCTGAAGACATTGATCCTTTGCCTCTTTTTTAGAGAGAGTTTCCAATCTTGTGGTGATGTCAAAGTCAGGTCACGAGGATCAGGACAGAAAGGATTGCTAACAGTGCCAGTCAGGGAATCCTGAACAGGGAGGGAGCTATGGCAAGCACATCAAACATGGATAATCCAGTGCTAAGGAAAACAGTCACAATTTATTATTGCAGTCCATACACACTCATGACTGAGTGGGAGGTCCTTCTTGGTTGTTGTGGTGGCTACCTCCTGCTCAGCATAACAAATGCCGTGTTAATTTCCTAATAGGGCCAGAGAACCCAGGATGGCTCAGACTCGGTCAGTGTAGTTTGGGGGCCTTGTACAGAGCAGAACTGGTGATGTGAGCTTGCCATAAACCAAACCAAAGGAACCCCCACTCACCCCCAAATTTATGAATTGTTCTCATCTGCCTACCTTCAGGTAAGAAGACTGGATCCCTGCAGACTTCCATGGCTTACCTGGAAGAACCATCCCCATTAGAAGTTTAACATGCTCATCAATAGGCAGGATTAGTTCCCCACAGTGCTAACCCTGCTTTTCTAGCAGCATCACCTGAGGGGCTGCAGAGATGGGAACTGGCTCTACATCCACACAGTAAAACATTCTACTCTTCCCAGCAGCAGATCTGATTTCCCAGGATGTGGAGGGTGAGAGGAGTTGCTTTTTAGCTGCTCTGTTACATGCTCTTGGTCAGGTCAGGGTCATGTCCAGCCCTGAGCGTGTGCTCCAGCTTGGCACAGCAGCTCAGGGCTCAGCCTGGCTCAGTGCCATGGGCAAGGGTCCCAAAAGGACTGGTGTTTAAACATAGATCTTACCACAAAGCTGTCTCTTGTACCACACAGACCTGCTGCAGCCATAAAAGCATCCTGCCACATCTTAGCCCTTAGTCCTCAGCCTCTTTCACCCAGTTAAGACTTTTACATAAAAGTTTGCCCAGTGAGTCAAAAATGAACTAGGCACTGAAGAGACAAAGCCTTCCTTGCAGTAGAGGTTAATGAGTCTCTTTGGTGCTGAAGTGTCTCCTGAAAGTAGAATGAGAGTCTTGCTGTGTTGATGAGAGCAACGGTAAAATAGATTGCCAAAATCTGGGCTAAATTCTGATGAGCTCTGTCTTATTCTTGGGGAAAGGCAAAAAGGAAGTGAAATGGTAGAGCTGTGAATTGAGCCCTTATCACCCAGGCCAGTGTAGAGAATGTTCTTCTCACTGGGCCTAGGGAAATAAAGAAATACAACTTCCTTGAAATCCGAAATTTTGCTCTTTTGAACGATCAACAAGATTCTTCATATAAAAATTCTCATAAACCCTTTTACATGTTCACATTTAATGCATTTGCTACTTTCAGGTATTTTTCAGAAAATCCTTGTCTTGTCTCATCTTTGGTGAAGGAGGGCCAGGGGTCCCCATAACTTTCTCATCTTATGTACTTTCTTTTCTCATACTGCCTTTTTAAAAATGAAGACTCTTGCCTGTGCCATGATGGAGTCTGTTTAGCAAATCTGGCATTGGGCTTGGCAATTCTGTGTGCTCCAACTTGTTCGCACTCCTCTGGTCAAGCCTGGATGCTGCTGATGGCTGGGAAACCAGATCCACCTGTTCCTCCAAAAGAGGCAATAGAGTGGCTTTACAAGGAAAACACACCCAAGAAGTGCTACAGGTGTGTTTGCTTTCAGCCTGATGGCAGTCTCATCAAAACCATTAAAAAGGCTCCCTCTGACTTCAGGAAGGAGATAATTTCCTCCTCTGAAGTTTGCTTGAGTTACACAGAGGAAACAAGGTCAGGCTTTATCTTAAAGTTTCTTATATAAATAACTTATTCCAGGGTTAGTAACTGATGAGCCAATTCTTGCAGAGCCCCAGAGGTCAAAGGGTTGCTCATGACAACTGATAACCCACTCCTGAGTGGTGTTCTCCTAGCATCCCTGATAATGCTGCTGATAGGCATATCATGTTTATTCATCAGTCCTTTATGGGGTACTTATAAATGCCACATCACTGTGAATCTCAGCTAGCAAAACAAGCAACTTCTGTGTCAGAGAGCTGCGCACAAAGTTGGGAAACTTGAGCGATTCTTGTTATTTGCAGAACACTTGATGGGTGGATTGAAGGCTGTGAAATGTATTTCTGGGACAATATGAGAGATGCTCTAGCCACAAGGCTCCCTAATGTGTCGTTAGAAAGTCAACTTATTTTCTGGCTTAACTTTACCATTGTAAACAAAAAAAGTGGGGGAGGAGGGGACAACTTAATTATTTCACACAAAAAATACAAAAAATGATGGACAAACCCTGAGAATGGACACCAGGTTTTCCCACATGTCAGCTGTTTTCCCCCCTCACCTCTGAATTTGCTTTTAAAAATGACCGTGAGGCCATTATATGTGTCTGTTATAAAAATAGCCATCATCTGTCACTCACTAGGGACACCAGATTTTCTTTTACTTGAAGAGATATGGTAATTTCTTTCCCCCCACTGTGCAAAGAGCTGAGGTTATTTGGGAAGCACTCCAGTCCTTAGTTTGAATCCTCTCTGTCTGGGAGCAGCCTAAATGGAGTCACCCTCTGAAGTGTCAACAGTGGCACTGCTGGACTGGGACCCTTTCTCTTCCCTGGATGAAGCAGTAGCTGCACACCCAATCCCAGTGCCAAAGGGAGGATGGGATGGTGCACGAAGGTGGGGGTGAACGTGGGGATGCGGGCGCTCCCCCTGAGTCAAGCCCAAGAGGCAGTGAGGCTTTTGGAAGTGGTGATCCCAGAGTGACCTCACAGAACAGGGGAATTTGGTGAGGAGACACCTCTCTTCCTCCCAAGTCATTAATCCTTTCTGGGACACGTTCAGGTTTTACTGCTTGAGCTGGGAGAGCTCACAGACATCCATGGCTCTTAGGAACGGCTGCAGCAGGGCCTTGGCAGCTCTCTCCCTCAGGGGAAGGGACAGAGAAGGATGCACGTTGCAGAGGCTTCCACCTCTCCCCTGTCCTCCCAACAGATTTTCACAATTGTGATAGAGAAAATTCCCACACGAATAAACTGTATGAGTGACAAGTGTATTATTCCAAAGAGACAGAGAAAAGAGTGGCCACTGGTAGTTTTTGTCATTTACCGTCTATAGTCAGGTTGCTTTTGGGAAAATGATGTTCAAAGGGATCTGTTCCTTGTCCCAGCCTCCTGGCCAAGAAGGCTCCACCGCCAGGAATTTGTCTCGAAGGGTTTAGCAACCAGAAGAGAGATGCAGCAGAAATCTGCAAAGGCTGCACTTCCACTTCCTTAGTGACACTCCACTGTAAATTTTCACACGTTTGCCCGGACAAGAACCCGCAGCAGTTCCATCCACATGGTTCTTCTTTAACAAGCTCCCTGCGTGAAGAATGAAGCTCCCCGAGCTCCCCCGCGTTTCGGAATGCAAATCGCTGCTGCCCTCCCGCGGCCCCGGCTCTGAGCGCCGGGAGGATGCTCCGAGAGGATGCTCCCGGTGTCCCACGGCATCCCCTCACGGATCCTTTGCTCTGCAGGCGCGAGGGAGAGCCACCAGGCGCGGCGATCTCCCACCTCCCCCCACTCTGACACCTGGGTTCTCAGCTTCATTTTTTAAATCAAAGAGCGGTAACAGCTTAACTGGGTTGGTCCTTGTCCCCAGTCCCCCGGAGGAACGTGCTTTTCCCCTTGAAAGGGTAGTGAAGTCAAGACTGTCAATGTAGAGTCCTTGAATCTGTGCAATGACAGTGCCAGCCACAACCAGGTTTCTCTGAAACCTATTTTCCCCCTCCCTTTGCCTATTTAGGCCTTCCCAGTGACTGGTTGGAGGAGGGGATGACTCTTCAAGAGGCCGTGTTGTCTCATTTGTCTTCCCTGTCTCACACATATACACTCATTTCTAGCACCAAGGTCTTGAGATGCCTGCACTGCTACAATGAGACTTCAGAAAAGGAGGATTATTATTGAAGGAACATCGAGATGACAGCAGTTGCAGATTGAACAAATGTACTGTGCTGGGTGACAGCCGAGGAGGTGGGGATGCGTTAGATGGGGCTAAATTCTGTACAAAGTCTGGAGTAACCGCCCTGAAATAAGTGAAGTGACTTTGGTCTGACTCCAGTGTATTGGAGAGCAAAATTTGCCTTGCAATGATATGAAAAAGTGCAGCAGATGAACAGTTCCAGATAAAGTTCCGTCAAGGGAAGGTTGGTCAAAGTTGTTGGATTTCACTCTGTCTTCTCTTTTCTGGTAGCATTTTTGGGTCTGGCTTCTCATACCATATTTCTCTATGTTTAGAGGATTTGGATTTTAATAAAAGAGGCTTGGGCTCTACTCTTATTTATACTTGTTGTATGCCTTCTTATTTCAATGTAGTTCAGCTCTACTTGAGCTTTCATAAACAAGAGAAAATAAATCCCAATTGGTCTTATTGTAGCTGAGCAGCAGGTGAGTCATGATGGGTTCAACAGACACCTTGAATGCTGTGAACAGAAAGACTTTAGTCCTTGCACACAAACCCTGCTGACATCATCTGAGGGTAAAACTTTGCATCTCTCACTTCTGCCTGTCCCTCAGCTTTGTAGTTGGGAAAACAAGCCAATAGTTGGGAGGAATCTCTCTGGAGGGCAAGATTACTCTTGCGGGAGTAAATTTTCTGGGTTTTTTGACTGGATT
This sequence comes from Lanius collurio, assembly GCA_020086605.1. NCBI lineage: Eukaryota > Metazoa > Chordata > Aves > Passeriformes > Laniidae > Lanius > Lanius collurio. Next base: position 32,461,961 of record JACBWW010000009.1, on the reverse strand, counting down.
TTAGTGCTTATCAGATGCAAAGCGCAGAGGAGGAATAATGAAGCCCCAGCAGGGTGTCACTTCTGCTGAGAAATGGCCAGGCATGTAAATGTGTTCATGCTGAAGGACCATACTTGTAGCAGATTAAAGTGCATTATATAAAGTATTATATACAGTTAGGGCTGCAGGTAAAGGTGCTTTAGGGTTTGAAATGAAAAGGGCACATCAGCCACACAACTGCTGTGCATACTCTGCATGGGTGCACTGGCTTTAAGAACAGAGGACAAATCTCACTGCTCACCTTGTGCTGGGGCCATGGCATGAATTACCTGTCCCACCTCATCTCTTCCTCCAGGCCCTGCACATTCTGATGGAATTCAGCATGGTGATGGTGCTACTTCTCTTCTTCCAGACCTCTGCTGATACTAGTCTTGGTTTGCAGATGGCCCAAGTTGGTGGTGCTGCATTGGTTTGTGCAGCTGGAGCTCTGGAGCACTGAAGTTATGGGAATTTTTAAATTCTTGGGAAAGGAAAACTGAGGCGGATGTGTCCCCTGTTGTTACTGTCTGACCTTTTTTCCTGTACGTTCTCCAGTGTATCATTTAGCATGTGAGCACCTCAGGGAAGAGAGGAAGGAAGTATCCTTAATGGATTCCTTTGTGAAATGAGGTAGATTTGGTGACTTTTTTTTTCCCATGGAAGACTGTAGATTTAACACCACAGATTTTACTCTTTCCCTGCTCAGCTCTCCCTTAAACTGTGAACTTGGCTTAGAAAGGATGAAAAGGTTGCGGTGCTTACACCTGAGTGAGGTTAAACCCTACCTTTTGCACTTGGACTGGTTGGTAGATTTTTAGTAAAAATGCCTGAAATCTGTGTAGAGGCACATGGCCTGTCAGGCATGAGTCTCTGTAGATGGAAATAATGGATAATGTTATTGGAAGGGATTGAAAATGATTTGTCTTTGGTGCTTCTGAAATAGACTGGTCCCAAGACACTGCCGTGTTGTTCTACCCAACATTAATACATTGTCTGTGTTCTTACCTTCCCTTCATCTGATCTTCATCTGCTTTGCCAGCATGGAAAGACAGCTGGCAAGGGTAGTTAGGGGGCAATGCTGCTTTTATAAACAAGCTGTGAAGTCCATGGTGAGTATCTTTAGAGATCTGGACTAAGTAATTGAATGGTGCAGGTATAATCAAGTTGCCCTGCTCTGGGCTGGAGGTGGCTGCCTGCAGTAGGGTGATGGATGTGACTCAGTTGCGCAGAACCCTGTTCCTGAAGTGCTGAGCTAATGAAATGTCAGTGGCAGTGATAGACTGAGTTAGAGGCAGGTGGGATTTTGAATCTGCTCCTGCCAGTGCTCTCCTGTTATCTGCAGTGAATTGTGGACAGCTGTGGCTGCTGGAAGATGAGCTCTGGGGTCTGGGCTAAAAAAGGAGCAATGAGAAGTTCTCAGTTCTTGCTCTTCAGGCATGAGACAATTTTTTTTATATGGTGAGTGAGATGTGTTGCCCTGTGCTAGGTTACCCAGAGGAGGGAACAGAATACAACTCTTACTTTCAGTGACTCCTTGTGGGGATTCAAGGCCTGGCAGGCCTGGGAACAGGAGGTCTGAACACTCCTCCCGTCTTCCAAATCACAGAAATCTAAGTCTCTTATAGATGCCTTGGTAGGTGGTTTAACTATAGCCTTTAATCCTCCTGTGCCTCAGCTCCCTCTTTGTTAGGATACAGATATACTTTGCAGCCATGCTGGCAGTATAAATATCTCAGGGACTGATATTTTCTGCTATCTTGTTACTGTGGTGGCAAAATATAGAGGCAGGGCATTACTATTTACTGTAAAATTTCCAGAGCTGGCATTTTAACCTACTGTATGTTTTGGAAACACAGTGAGGGAGAGCCAGAAACAGAGAGGACTTGCTCTGCCTCGGCAGGGAATGGGCAAAAAGGCTGCTCCCAATCTTCCTCTCTGCTTACGGGGCCACGTTGGTGGATTTTGAGGGGAAAACCTGTCCGACTTCCAGGCAGTCTGCTGCTGATCTCTGAAGGTCTGGAGCTGAGGAACAGAGGTGTGAGAAAACTAGTCAAAACCCACCATGGATCTGCTCAAATAGCCTTCATAAAATAATAAAAGATGCACCTTGACATTTCTGAGCGTGAGGGATGAGAGGAGGTCACAGAAATTTGGGGTCCTGCAGCAATGCTCTTACAGGCACCAGTATTTTGGAGCTTTCCTGTTTTGTGTTGTACCCTATGGAAGGCATACGGTTAATCCACTTCACTTGGGTACCAAATGCTTGACTTAAGGAGAGAAAGGATCTAATATGGGGCTTAACACCTTAAGTAGATTTCCTGGCAAGACTAGGCATGAGATTTTCGTTACAGAGATTAGTTAGATTGTTTGGTAGAAATGAAAATCAGAAGACTTGGACATGGTTAAAAGAGGAGACAGGCAAATGATGGTGTAACTTCAGGGCTATGAGAAGATAAGAATGTATTTTGGGAAGTGGAAGACACTTTTTTAGTGATGGGAAAGGACTGTGCTTTGAAAAGCCGTGATATGAGAGGGATGGAATGGAGGATATGTAGAAATAAAATAAAAGGCTCTGAGTCTAGGAGAGTACATTTATGAAGTGTAGCCAAGTGAGGAATAATATAACGGTGAGAAAAAAAAAGAGCTCAGGATAGTCAGCAGCTCATTCTTACTTTTCTTTAAAATTTTCCTGGCAGAACATGGAAGAATCACAAAATGAAATTGCCAGTTCATGCTATGTTTCAGCTTCTATCTGGGACAACACTTGCTCTGCATCTGACACAGAAGCCTCCAAAATCTATGAAACCGAGGGGTCATGGAATGCCTGTGCTGGTAACAGCATCTCTGCAGGTGACTGGGGGGGTGTTTGAGCAGCTGCTGGCAGTCCCACAGCCCAGGCAGGGAGGCTGACTGAGCCTCATCCTTCACTGGAGCCGCACCAGTGATCTTTAATGCGAATTGGAGATGTGCAAGTGTTCACAGCACAGTACATGCATACACATGTACATATTTATCCAAGGAAAATTTCCCCCAGCGCTGGCATTGTCCTGTTCTACACCCTCAGCTCTTTCTCCCCTGGTGGAGGAGAAGGGTGAGAGGTCCTCCTCTGGCTGCTGCCTGCTTGGAGGGTGAGATGAAGGTTTTGAAGCCCTCAGTGTGCTGGATGCTGCCGACATCAGTTGTGTGGCAGACTCAGCAGAGGGAGCCTCGCGTTCAGTCCTGGAGCAGAGGAGGGAACAGAACTGGTGCAGCTGGGAAAGAAAGGTCGCCTGCTTTTCCTCCCTCCCCGGGGAGCCTGAGCTTGCTGCTGGAGTGGGAATGCCTCGGCAGGATCACACGGCTCCCTGTGCGAGTGCTTTAAGCTGCCCGCGCAGTTGTTTGAAGCACTCAGAGCCTGTCCCTATGACGCTGTGCTCCCAAACCCAGCTCTCCCACCACATCCCTGGGGCAGCTGTCATTTTGCTGGAAAAAAGTGATGGAGGAGGAGGAGAACTCTATACAGAGTTGGTCTGCGTTGTCCGAACTTGTTTGTAGTTCTGTTACTCTGAAATTGCCGGAACATCGCGCTGCCTCGCAGTGGCTCTGGTGTGCTCAGGCTGGGGAGGGAGGCGCTTCTCTTGTGTGGCAGCTCCTGAACAGCTTCCCCGTGTTAAATATTAACCTGTTGCTGCTGATCTTCCAGGCCATTTTACTCTATCTCCAGTTCTGTTGACACACAAGGAGAATACTTGGAATGTAATGTGAATTTTCTATGCCTGGCTGCTTCACTGTTGATTTTTCGAGTGAAAAATCAGGTTTTCAGCTAAATGAATCTTTTTAAGAAAACGCCTTACTACTTGTAAATTATTTTTGGTCAAAACCTAACATGTTTTAGCTTTCATCTGCAAGGCTTTCGTACTTGTGACAGTCATTGTGTGAAAAGGTTTGCTTCTCATGCTAATAATTTCTTTTCCCCCAGCAACAACTAGGATTTTATTTTGGAAACTTCCTGTTTTCCAAGGAGTTTTCTGTTTGAGCAGCCTGTGTGCCCAGCCCTGGTTCAACAAAAGCTGTTCATGTTCCAGGCCAAGAGGCAGAGGACAGGATGGGCAGCAGTGGTGTTTTTGTGGCTGTGCATTGGTCAGGACAGCAACAGTTAAGAAAAAATGACTTTAAAATAGAACAAGCCAAGAACCAACTTTGGCGACGTATGCCATGAAAAACATTTCCTGCTTTTTCATCCCAGAACTTCAGGGTCTGAGACATTTTCGGGTGGGTCTGTTTTGTTTGTTTACACAGCCATGACTTACCTGTGCTGAAGTAGTTCCTGTGTCCCTGGTGGGCGGGAGGTGAAGCCCTAGCCCAAGGAATTAGATATGATGCTCCTTTGAACTCACTTTTTGTTTTCCTTACTTCTTCCCTCTCTTTTCTCTTTGCAGTGAAGGAGGAGCCTGTCCCCTGTGGGGTCCCAAACAGAGTTTTGACACAGTCACCCTGCAACTTGAGCTAAAACTAGTTTGCCTGTACCAATAGGTAAGGGTGAAGAAAACAACCCCTACTAGAAAATGTATTGGCCTTGCCTATGATTTTAAACACCATTTGGCATGTAATTTGATTCCCTTTCAAACAGGCCAGCTGGTAAAAGTCTGGCTCTAACAGGCACTTGAGAGGAATCTCAGCAAGTTAACATGCTTTTAACACATCCTGCTCCACCATTCATAAAGACCTGTTGGAGAGCAAGCAATTGTGCTCTCAAATGATGCTGTCTGATCTGCTGGAGCACACGGGGCACTTTCCAGTCTCTACCACCACCCTCTCTTCTGAAACAGAGAGCAAAAAAACCCGAGGAACAGCTTGTGAGCCTCTGTCTCATGTGCAGTTGTGACCTAACTGAACAGGACAGCTTTGACCCTGAAGAAGTAGCATCCATGCAGGTGTGGCTGCTTTGATGGACAGACCTCCCTGCAGAGTTTTCACCCTTGATCAGAGCAAGGCAGTCATGACCATCATGGGCAGTTGATGTCCTGGGAGGACTGAAAGTACTCCAAAATGCTGGTGGGAGAAAAGAGGGACCTTGAAGCCCCTGTCCCGTCTATAGTAATGCAATTTAATTTTCCCTGCAAGCACACCAGATCTCCTCATGGGACCACAGCAGCTCTCTTAAGTTGAACTGGCTGAGCCCACAGGCTAAAATCCTCATGGGCACTCTTGCCTGGGCTGGCAGGCAGCTTACCCTTTAGAGAGTAACAGCTTTATGGCATTCCTTCCTGGATATGGAGAACTAGCAGGGACTTCTCCCACAGAACAAGTAAAGTGGGAACACTGAGGTGGGCTATATGAAAAACAGGAAATTCAGAGGGGCTGCTTGGATAAACAGGAGTGAACAGCTCTTTTTCCCAGAGCCCTGCAGGTGCTGTGCTCCCTTGGCAGAGGAGCTGTCTGAGGCATGACATCTCTGCCAGCCCTTCGCCACCTGCTCTTCCACCAACCTAGCCAATCCCAGCCCCAATCCTACCAGAGACACCTTTGAATTTCACCCATGTCTCTCCAAAAATCAAAGTAAAGTTCTGTAGGGCTGACTCGCACCCTGGATTGCACTCCCATGCCCTACATATCCCCTGCATTGATGGGCAGACCCCTGGCACTGTTGGCAGGCCCTGCAGCTGTACTGCTTTGGGGTGAAGGGCACAGCAATGGGGTGAATCTGGGTCCAGGGCTGTGGTGGTGTGATCATCCAGCTCATAAGCCCACCTATATATGGCAGTCATGTAGCTGAATTACCGCTGAATACCCCAAGCTGAAGGAGACTAAACCACTCTCTGGGTCCTTGAAAATGTCAGGATGTGACCAACAATTCCAGGAGGAAGACAGGAGCGTTTTGAGGTGAATAGCAGTGCATGCCACCAGCCCAGATTACTTTCTTTAGCCAGGCTGACTACCAAGGGTGAAGATGATGGGCTTGAACCAGGGAGACCAATCTGCAGTGAGAGCAGCCCTGCTGGGCACCCCAAGGCTGGCAGGGCTTATTTCCAGCTGCCTCATGGAGAGTGCCTGCTGCTCTTGCTTGAGGGGTGCTCATGGTGTGCAGCCCTGCTGGCTGAGGCCCCAGCACGGTGTGGGGAGGATTTTATGGCACCAGCACGGGAAGGGGGAGCAGCTGTGGGGTGGGTGGCACCTCTGTGGAGCGCTGGTGGGAGGCTGAGACACGCTGAGGGTGTTTGGCCTGGAGCCTGGTGGCTGCATTAAGTGTAGCCACTGGGAGGCCATTTATCACCCCTGTGCAGCCAGCCACCCATCAGCAGCAATTACTGCTCTTTAACAGCTTCCAAACAATGCTCCCTGCAAGCTGTACTTGCTGTCATAACCTAAAAAACAGACAGAGGATGAAAAATCCCAAACCTAACCAAACAGAAACAACAGCTTTGCAGGGATTTTGTGCTTTTCTTTTAAAGTCAACAGGTGTTCCTGGTCACCCTGCAAAACCACAGGGAAAAATATCTGCATACCATTGAAATGAAGCAACTCCAAACCAAACTCCGTGAAGATAATCCCATCTTTTGCTTTTGTTTGGTAGAAATGAAGGGGTGTGTGTGTGTGAAAGCTTCAACTCTGGGTTTTCATTATGACAGAGTGGGAGCTTTCACCACCATCCCAGTTTTGGACTGCATCTGATGCAGCCTCATGGAGACAGGGGACTGTTATTAGAGCTGCGTGAATAATCTACAGCAAGTAACTGAATGGAAGTGTTTGGCCTTTTATCTGTTTGCAAACTATCTGTGAGCCTGCCTGGATGTTCTTGAATGTGTTTGTTGTTTGAAATAATACTGCCCGTAATTTCTGTGAATAATCAGTTATTTGTAGCCTGCCTACAAGCATTTAGATAGTCAAAATGTCATTTCTGTTCCATGGTTACATGAGTGCAACCCTGAGACTCCCACCAAGAGCACCCACAGTCAGGAGCGGCAAATTAACTTTCTATAAAAACCTATTGAAATATTCTCAAGAAGTGTGAGTTTATCTGCAATATTTATGGTGGAAAAAAGGGAGGAAAATGCAGTTAAATAACAGGGAAGGCCTGGTAAAGTGTTAAAAAGCATTTCCTGTAATTCTTTCTATGGCCAATTGGATGATTTAAGTTTTTATGGTTTGCAGTCTGGAACCACTCAATCAGGAGTAAGTTTGCTTAGAAGATTTCTGCTTGAGTCAGACACAGTGGCCTGGCCCTATGACTCTAAAAGTGTCTCTGCATGGCTTAGTCCAGATCTGATCCACTTCCAGATTGCAGAAGCTGTGTGCTGACACACTCAGGTCTCCAGCTGCCAAAGGACTGTTCAAAGCTCAAAAGAAGAACTCATCAGTGGTTTCTGAGCAGGGCTATCCTGGCTGTTGGTGTGTATTGGGTTTGTGTGGCCTGGCTCTGGTAGCAGAGGGGACTACGGGGATGGGTTCTCTGAGAAGCTGCTGGAAGCTTCCCATGCCCAGCAGAGCCAATGCTGTGGGCTCCAGGATGGACCTGCCACTGACCAAGGCTGGGGCAATCAGGGATGGTGGTAACACCTCGGGGAAAATGTATTTAAGAGGAAGAAAAATAAAAGTGATTGTGCAGTTGTGGTTGTGGCCAGAGAAGAGCAGGGTGAGAACATGTAAGAGGAACAGCCCTGCAGACTCCAAGGGCAGTGAGGAAGGAGGAGCAGAAGATTCCTCTGTGCCCCTGCAGACCATGAGGATGAAGAGATCCCCTTGCAGCCCCTGGAGGAGCCCACACTGGAGCAGGAGGATATCCAAAGAAGGTTGTGAACCCCTGGGAAACCTATGCTGGAGCAGGGTCCTAGCAGGGGCCTGCAGACCCATGGAGAGAGGAGCCCACATGAGCAGATTTGCTGGCAGGACTTGTGACCCTGCGGGGGACCCAGGCTGGAGCAGCAGTTCCTGAGGGACTGACCCTGTGGAAGGGTGATCCTTGTGGCAGCAGGGGACTGTTGCCCATGAGTGTGAGATGGACGCACACTGGAGGAGCTCATGGAGAACTGTCTCCCATGGGAGGCACCCCACGGTGGAGCAGAGGAAGGACTCCTCTGCCTGAGCAGGAGCAATGTGTGATGAACTGACTGTACCATTCCCCATCTCCATGCAGCACTGGGGGAGCAGAGGAGGTAGAGCTTGGAAGGAGGAAGTGATAGGGGGAAGGTATTTTTTAAGGTTTTATTTAACTTTTCTACCATCCTGCTCTGACCTTGTTAGGAGTAAAGTCAGTTAAGATCTTCAATTCAAGCCTGTTTTGCCTGTGATAGTATTTGGGGATTGATCCTTCTCTGCCCTTACCCCAACCCATGGAACCCCCAGTTATATTTCCTCTCCCCTGTCTGGCTGTGGAGGGCGGTGAGGAGGGGCTTTGGTGGGTGCCTGGAATCCAGCCAGGGTTGAAGCAGTGTGCTGGTGTCTCAGCAGAGGCTGTTGCCTTCTGTGCCCCCCAGGTTTGGGTCCTGGCACCGCTGGGAGGTGACCCAGCTCAGCTTGGCACCAGTGATCGCAGCTTGCTGCTGCTCCTGGCCACGCTTTCGGGAGCAGGGAGCGTTCTCTGCCCTGGAGGAACCCGCTGTACTGGGGTGTTTGCCATGTGCTCACGGGGCCAGAGCAAGAGACAGAGCAAACATTCCACCCACGTGCTCCATGAGCCACCCAAAGGGGTTTTATCACCATCTTGTTCTCCAAAAAATTCGTTCAAACTCCATGCCTGGAACACTCAGAGCCCTGCTGTGTTGTGACCATTTGTCCAGGAGCACCCCAGCCAGGTCTTTGACAGCCACCAAAGCCTGCTAGCAGCTCTGAGAGGCATTTCTTTGGCAGCAGTGCAGGCAGGACCAAGAAAACTTTGCAGGAACCCCTCTTGTGTTTGTCTTTCTCCACAGTTCATGAGCTCCCCTGCATGGCTGGATGGTTTTGTGATAAAGACACCTTGAGGGATAAACTGTACAGGGATATTAAGGAAAAAATAGTCAATGCTATAGGCAGGCTAAGTACCTGCACTGCAAATGGAGATTTATTTTCAGGGGAAAACCAATATTTTGCAAACAAAACAGGGCATGAATCAGTTTTGGGTGTCTGTAAAACTTTCTTCATTAATTCTTTCGACAGAGCTTTGTTGTTTATGCATTGCATTCTGAAAGAAATGTACTACAGAAAACTATTTCTTCTGCAAGTATTTCTCAGATCCTGAACCTTCTATTTCCAAACAGCTTTTGTCTGAACTATTGTATGCGGGTAGGCATTTCCAAAATATTAGATCTCTTTTGGCTCCCCAAAGAGCAGCGTGGGCTCCACCTTTCTGTTATCTTGTTACAGGCTGCTTAGAAAGCTAATGGACAGCACATCAGTGACAGCAAAACCTAAAGCAGTGTGGGCAAAGGTGTGGGCTCAGGTTTGGGAGATGAAACAGGCTGTGACCTCATGCAACTCTACTCTGTTTCCTTTCCCAGGCTTTGTCTTTACCACTTAAGACCATAAACACGTGGGGTTTTCTACAACAGATGAAGAAAAGAAAATTAAACTTTCTGTAATGGAAGGGGAAGAAAAAATAACACCGATCTTTCTTTCACCTTTCCTGCTTTACCTCTCTGTGTCATTTTGCTGAGTACTTTCATCCTCTTCTCTTCTGTTCTACCCCTCGTTGTGATTCCTTTACTGCCCCTCTTCCTTGTCTTATTCTTCCTTCCCCAGGCAGATACTAGTGGAGGGGTGTCATTTGAGGGAGTAAATATCTGTCCATACAGCTTGTGACCAGTACAGACGGAAATGAGAGTTGCACTGAAGATGAGACATTTTTGTGGAAAATGAAAACAACAATAAGTTTTTCTCATATTATTGACATTTTTTGGAGAGTGTCATCATTGGTAGAGTGAACTAAAGCCAGAATTTAGGCTTTGGCTGTTGAAATGTTCTGACGAAAATTTGCCAAACTCTTAATTTATTTTTCCAATTCTCCAATTAAGGAAAAAAACCCCCATGATTATTTAAAGAATCTTGCCCACACAGCTTCCTCAGCTCCCTCCTTCCCCTGTTGGTTTTTTTTTTTTTTCTTCTTTTTGGTTAAAGAACTAATTTTCCACTTGCACTAATTCAATACACTAATTTTGTTTCAGAAGCCACATTGCAGTAATACTGAGAAAGGAGTCCAGAACCAGCTGATTTACTGCTTTGCTCATGGTTGCTTGTACCCTTTTTGCTTTGCTTTACCTGTTTTTGAGCTGCCTTTGGTGGGGAGTGTTTTATATGCTCACGTACAGACAGCAATTCTGTACTCTACAATTCTGCCTTAATGCTGAGCTGTATCACCTGAGCTGTGGCTGCAGGGGTGCATTGTGAGGTCACCCCATGCCTCAGCCAGCTGATAGCTGATGGTGGAGGTTCCTGTGTGCATGATCTGTTTTTGTTTCCTCCTCTGGAGGAGAAAAAAAATCTTTAAAATTTTTTCTCAATGAGTTAGGCTGAAAGACAGTCTGTCATTTTGGGCACTACATAATGTGTGTGTGTGGAGGGTAATGAAGGGTTGGGATTGATTTAGACCTGACAAAAAATAGTGTGAAAGGTTGGTAGTGAAGTCATGGAGCTCCAGACCAGTAACTAAGCTGTGGGAAGGCTTCATCCTTTCCCCTTCTGCAGAGGAAATGAATTAATGTAATTTACTTTGAAAATCTCAGGTTCTGTTTCTTAAGTGATAAAAGGTCTATGGTTAAAAGTGAGTGCTGTGAAGGGATGTAGTGATGGGATCCAAAGCTGTTGTGAAGGACTGCAGACAATCCTTGGACACAGCATTTCCATGGGGGATGAAAAAGGTGTATTTAAAACCAGCATTCATTTGCACCTTAGACATGTTGCTGGTGTGCCTCTCTGTCCTTGCCTTGCTTCAGAACATCACCAGCTCACAGGACCCAGCCTGGTTCCAGGCTCTGGGCTCTGCCAGCACCTTAAAACACTTGGAAGGTGCACATTCTTCGAGCAAGATAAAGGATACTAGTTCTAGGGGAGCTGGGATGCTCCTTTCTTGGTAGGAGGGACCAAGGGATTTGGGAAGGGAGGCCTGAGGTGGAGTACAGCCTGAGAGTAGGAAGTGTGAGGAGTCAGCAAAGGGGGAGTAGGAGCTCACTGCTAGAATGTCCTCAGCAACTGTTGATATTTAACAATATATTGGACTGAACCAAACCCAGGACAGACCTTTTTGCCCCAGTGGGTTGGAAACAGTGCTTGAATGGGGCTGCTGCCAGGTTACAGAGCTTTACGCAGGTCCTAAGACATTAAGTCACCTTCATTTGCAGCTAGGACAATGATGCCAGTGTCATTTTGCAAAGAAAGAAATGAGCTGGCTGGTTGGCATTTGTGCACCTAGGCACACCTTGTTTGTGGGGATGCCATGGTTAGGTCACCAGGAAGGTTAAATTCCATTTCTTAGGCATGACAGAGACTTGGCCCAAGATGCTGCAGGGTCTGGCAGCACCTAGGACAAGGAGTTAACAATGGAGCTGGGAAAGCGAGTGTCTAGCTGCTTCCTTCTCATTAATTAGGGACACTTGGTCACAGCAGGGCAACTCAGCCAGGTTAGGAGAGTTTAGCTGTGGAAAAGTGTTGTAGTGAGGGGAATCCTTACAACATATATAAGACAGCGATGAACGCTGGAAGGAAAGATGAAGCGATATGGTTCAGAGATGATTTATTCCTCCAGCCCCATGGCTGGAGTTGCCAGGCAGACTCAGTCATCAGCCCTGCTCTCTTCCTGGGCCCCGGGCACCCAAACCACCCAACCAGGAACAGGTATGGGGCACACGTGGCATGGGAGCAGGGACAGGGACAGACCCGTAGCCTGCAGGGTCCCTACCCCCTGACTTCAGGGGAAGGCGCCTCCACAGAAAAGGGTTTGTCTCTAACCCCTGGTAAGAATAACTGTGTTTCTTTCACAGGGAATATGCAAGACTGAAGCAGATTTTGCATGAAAATTGTTCTCCATCTTTGTAACCTTAGGGATTTGGGGCACGATCTGGAAATACAACAAGGAGAGGCTCCGGGGCTCTGGATGCCTCTGTGTTCCTGTGACTCTGAAGCAGTATTTAAACCCTGCCCAATTCCTGACTCTTGCAACATTATCAATTTTCTTAATATGAATCTAAATATCACAGACTTCTGTCTTAAGATGCCACTGATTAAAGACACAGTCCTGGAGCAGAGTTGGAACGCATGGACAAGATGGTCAAGGCCTATTCAATAGTTCCCATGGTTCTGTCTCCAGACTTTCTCCTCGCAGTCTGTCCCAGCATGGGCATTCTGCAAATGGGCACTTAGGCTGCACCCAGTACAGGAAAAATCTGGAATAATCGTTCATGTTGCAGTCTTCCTACCAGATGTATTTACACCTGGACAACAAGCTTTGTTATCCTTCTGGTTGCTATCTAGGTGAGGCTATGCAGACAGGATTTATATTCCTGCAGTTATGGTTATGTCTCCCAGACCTTCAGTTTTCATCTGCAAAGACAAAAATCAGTGGCTGAAATGCTCCTCCTGAAGACCCTACAGATCTTGTGTGTTGGCACTTCATGATCCTAGAAATGCTGTCGAGCCTGGTGGGACTGGCCTAAACCCAGCAGTGCCTCAGACCAGGATGGAAGCTCACTGGCCAAACAATGTGGAGGAATGCTTGACTGTGCTTCAATTTACTGTCTTGCACTGCTAGCAAAGCTAGGTGCATAAATCATAGTGATTAATAAATCTGTTATGTCCTCCTTTAGTTCCTATTTGCAAACCGTCCAAGCAATTTTCTCAACTGCATTTGTTATTGGGAATTTTTCACTGTGTAATTTCTGGAGATAATTCTTGTGTTTTTATCTTGTCTGGGAAGTTGTGCTGAGTCTGACATTGGAGCTGTTTTCATTAGAGACATAAATCTTTCTTTTGTTGTTTCAAAATCACATTTCCCATGCTACCATTTGCAATTACAGATATGAAACTTGCTTTCTTTGACTGCTCTTCAACATCCATTTATCACTGGCTGCTTCAGCTGCTGTTGAAATACTAGTAGACTGTATCACCCTCACATTTGGGACCAAACACCGTACACAGGAGCATGAATTTACTTGCACAGAGGTTAAAAATAGTGAATGAGCATCTGTGAAATTTTGGGGGTTGGGTGGTGGGTAAAGAAAAAACAAAGTGAACATGACTACTACTTCATACTATACTTTAAAAGAAAGTGTTGACCACTATGGCCTTCTGGAGGGAGGAGAATCCTGAAAATATACCCTGAGAATGGTTACTAGGTCAGGAGTGTCAGGGAAAAGTGGAGGAGAAATGTTTTGGTCCTTGCTCATAACTCAGCTTAGGCACTAACCTGCTCAGAGAACTTTAGGAATGCAGAAATGGAGATGTCTTGTTTCTGGGATCAGGATTCAGCTGAATAAAAGGTTCTCCAAGACAGTTTTTGTAACTGGATGCCCAAATTCCCCTGATGTCTCACTGGCTACAGCCTCTTTGACCTTGTCTGATATAAGTGTAAGGCTTTGGGTCACACTTGTGAAAGGAGAAGCTGGGACAGAAAAACTGCAGGAAAACACCTTAGTGGAGGAATTTTATTGTTGCATATTTTAGTAATAGATGGGAAATCTCCAGACAAGTTTGAATTCTAGGGCTTTCACCTTGAATTAAGCAAAGGGTGGCAGCAGCAGTTGGTGGAAAAAGAGTCTCTGAACTCAAAAGCAAGCCAATGCATACATGAAAAAACATTTGCTATTGTTTAGTGGAACAACGACAGCCTTAATAGTACAGCATTAGGCAGAGGGCCAAGAGGCAAAAATATTTGTAAATAGGGTTTGCTAATTTTTTCCACTGGCAAACACAGCAAAAGAAAGAGGGAGAAGTTGGTGCTCTGAAGAGACAGTCAGACTGGGAGCACAGGTCCCTCTAGGTTTTTGAGCAGAATCCCTCTGCAGTCCACTTCCCAAATGCAAATAAGAAGTTTGTCTCTGGGTGTTTGTGGGGTTTTTATTTGTGTGTGTGTGTGTGTACAGCAGGGGAATATAAAGAAGACACAGTAAGGAGACATTCCTCCAGCTCAGAAACAGAGTTGTAGGATAGCAAGAAATATAGAAGGAACTTTCCTTTCCCTAAAAGGATGTCAAGGACTAATTGTGAAGCAGGCAATGCTGGATATTTCTTCCTGGAGACCTGTCCTTTGGAAGGTTCTGTCATGTGTTGGTGGTGGGGAGATGATGGGGTAGCTGTGTCCCTACTCCAGCTCTCCTCCCTGCCCCCCACGGCTTCCTCCTTGCTGTGGCTATGGAAGGAATTCTCATCTTAGAGAGGCACTCTGGAGTACACTGAGATAAAGGGATTTGGGACATCTGCAGCAGAATCCCTCAGCAACTGGGCCTGGGGAAGGTTTTCTGTCTACTTCTGACACACGGCTCCTTTTCATTTTGAAAGAAAATCCTCTGCACAGGTTCTGTCTGTTTTGTGGCTGCTGCTGCTGCACCTGTGTGGTAAGCACGAGCTATGTGCTATGGGCAGAGAAACTCATGGAAGTCATCAGGGGTGTCTCCACTGCAGAAATCAAGAGATTAATCATCCTTTGAGTACAAGCTAACAGAGTTCTTCCAGTTTGTGTATGGTGGCAAATAGAAGGGCTTTTCACAGGGAGTATCAAAGTGTGGGCCGAAATTTTATTAGAATATTCATTTGTCTCCATTCTGACACTTGCTTATCAGATCTACTTTTGCACCCACCTGTTGCTCCTTGCCACAGTAAGAATAGGCTCAACTGAGACACAACTTTATTGGAGAAAAGGACAGGCTATAAAGATTTTTCTTTTTTTTTTAAGTTGAACTATCTCCTCAAATTCAACATTTTACTGTTTTTAATGTTTCTTCTTGACCTTGAGGCACAATCATTCATCTCTTTGATCTGCACACATTTCAGTATCTGAGTGTTAAAAACGTGAATGCACTCCCGGTTCTAAAGTGATTTCAGCTTTTATTATGTGGCCTAAAGCACAGGGGCCTGCAGGCAGAGTGCAAGCCGATGGTCCGGGGAAAGCAGAGCAGGAGGGCTCCCGGTCAGCCACGAGCTGGATGCTGCAGAGCTGGCGTTGGATCTTCTTCTTCAGAGCAGGAATGTTCCCGATGTTCAAGGTCAAGTGACACACCTCACTGACCTGTATGCTCCCTTTTTATACTGTTTTCTGTCCCTTTGG
This sequence comes from Lanius collurio, assembly GCA_020086605.1. Classification (NCBI taxonomy): domain Eukaryota; kingdom Metazoa; phylum Chordata; class Aves; order Passeriformes; family Laniidae; genus Lanius; species Lanius collurio. Next base: position 32,446,735 of record JACBWW010000009.1, on the reverse strand, counting down.
ATTGGTCTCTGTTTGGATCCTTTGTTTGCATGAAGGTTAAGGCACTGATTGGTTCTTAAGGGTTTCGTCCAGGCTGGCTCGTTGCTTGGAGGGGTGCGCTTTACTTAGGTGTAACACAGTAAATTGACTACCGTATTTCTTACAAACGCACTTTTAACCCCTTTTATAATATAATAACCAAACCTTTTAACAGTACATGCGTTATCAACATAACAATTATTAACTATTTAACAGTATTACTATTAACAGTATAACAGGTTCTAACCTATTTTTGACACAAGCAGGTGATACTTGTATCTGAACTGGACAAACTGAAGCCTTTTGAGGTTCCCTTTTGAGGCGGAGCTTATCTGAAGACTGAAATCAGTTTGGCTTCAGATAAGACAAAATTCAAGCTGTGAATAATTTGTATCTAACCAGTGAAAAAAGGAATCTTGCAACACACACTGTTCATGTAAATAGTATAAACTGTTATAAAAACCCAAAGGTGGTTAATGATAAACCTCCTGTTAACATTTACCTGGAAAAAAAAAAAAAAAAGGCATCTTAAAGGTGATGAGAAGGAACTAATGGGTGTTTTACACAAATAGCACCAGTAGTTCAGCAGAACTCTCTAAATCAGAGTGTGCCATTCTTCCTTCCTCTGAAATAGTCTGACCACGTGCAAATGAAAAAAGAGAAGGAAAGAAGAGTCCAAGGGAGAGCTTGCACACGTAGCAACACTTTCAGAGGGGTCTGGGAGCAGAGTAAAACCAAAATGTGTTAAGATGAAATCACCACATGATGGTTAACAATGTTCTGCTGGCATGTTTAGGTTTTCTGTAAAATGTTTTGCACCACAAAGTCCTTACTTGCACAAGAGCTGAGAAAATGTGTGACTGTGTGGAAGAGCTCTGGATGCTCCTTCTTTTTAAAACCAAACACTGTGCTGCATCCTCGATGGTGTATGGAAGTGAGGAGAAGGTTCTTGGGGCAGTCAGACAGTTTGATGAAGGTTCAGGCACAGGTTTTTGCATCTTCTCTTCAACATGTCTGCTGCATGCCTGAAGACTTCATATTTTACCCATCTGGTTGTGGGAGGATGAGCCAAACTCTCTCTCCAGTTCGCTGATGTTGCACTAATTAGGTGAGCATGCAGCATCTTTGCCCCTTCCTCATTTGGGAGGTGATTTGGGAGACATGCAGGAATGAGGCAAGGTATCTGAAACATGTCTGGCCTCCACCAGACTTCTCCTGTTCCTCCTGTTTGGTCTGGGGGCTCTGCCACTCATGTTTGCTTGCAGACTGGGGCTGCAGAAGCCTAGAACTAGATCCTGGGAGTTCAAGTTGTACTTATTTATTAATACACTTAACAAATATTGAAAGAGGAAAAGGTCATGGGCTGACCCTAATGTGGAGGTTGTGCTCTTTCCAGACAGTACAGAAAGTTGCTTACAGGGAGATTGAGAAGTAACCCCCCAGCTCACTGCTTTTGTGGCTTGTGACGGAATCCCACTAAAAACAACTTGTGATTTATTTCAGCTGCATAATAATATTACAAAGTAATAAAAATAAAGGCATATTTAATGATGTCCTTCCATTAAATGGTATGCCCTGGCTGTCTACCAATGGCTCCACAGACCTACTGGCGCCTGTGTCAAGACTCTTTCTTTCAGCATGGGGAGAGACATTAAATACTATGATAGAGTCCTGTGTACCACCAGGTTATGCTGCACAATTCATTTCTGTTAGGCAGGTCATTTTTTTCTTTCCTTGGCCATTGCTACTTTGTTATGCTAATAAATATGCTTGTGTGGTGGGACCCAATTTAAACAGAGACTTGACACAGTAACTTTGCTGGACACATCCAGAATAGGACATCTGGGTCTCGTCACAGCCAAAGGTCTCTCCCTTCACCCTCTCATCTTCACAGCATATCAGTGCTCTCAAACACAGCTCTCTTCAAGTCTCCAGAATGCATTTGTTATTTTCATTATTAGCTGGAAAAAAATCAGGCAATCCCTGCTCAGAAGAGGACAGGAAGAAGGATTTTAAATTGTAAAGGAAGCTGGAGAAAAAATGATGAGGAATTGCTAAAGTGGGATAGAAATAATTTATTGACATCCTCCTTCTCAAAGTTTTCAGAAGCATTTTAAAAACTGCATCATATAATTTCTCCAAAACACAAAATGCTGCTATCTCTTGGGCAAGAGCACTGGGACTGTGCTTGCTGTCCTGGTGTACACTGAGATGCATGAGGTGGATCCTACCCCAAACAGCAGTTCAGCAGGGGAGGGCTGAGCAGGCAGGATTACAGCTCACTGAAGGTTCAGAGTGCCAAAAGCCAGTTTCTGGGGAAAGTGCACTTGCATATGCTTGTTAGAATCACCATTTTCTGTTTTTCCTGAGCTATTTGGGGAAGGTTGGAAGTTTCTCTCAAGCAGTCAGAATGAGGTGAGCAGCTTGTACTCCCATGTGCTGACTGGCTGCAGAAAGAAATGGAGTTGTGTGTGCTCACATCATCGCACCGCATCGCATCGCATCGCATCGCATCGCATCGCATCGCATCGCATCGCAATCTGCTGTGTCCCACCTGGACAGCACCCCGTATCCCACACTAAAGCTGCCCAAGCCGTGGGGTTGAGCTGCTTTAGCAGCCTGCTCTGTTCTGAGGGGCAGCACAGCAGACAGGGAGGTGTGGGGGTACGTGGAGGGCAGAAACAGAGTGCCTGAGGATGGCTATGCTGCACTCCCCCCACCTGAACAAACGCAAATGCACAGAGGAGGGAGGCAGGAAAGAGGGCAGGCAAAGGTGGATGGTCACACACAAAACCTCAGCAGAGTTTCCTGGAGCTGCTGTTGGGGTTTTGCGGTGTAGTTGTTCTGCAGTGTGAGGTTAAACCTACCCCCAGGAATGGTAGTGCCATGAAGGTCCTTTCTGCTGTGGGAAGGGCTCGGTTCCTCTCTGACCTGGGGATGGTTCCCCACAGAGTTACCAGAACTCTGGTAGTGCTTGTGCTCTTCTTGAAGATTTCCTATCCAAGGATCCAGCAATGTTGACCTTGGTTAATTATTCCCAGAGGGAGCCTACATACGCAGCATCCTCCTACATGAACCTGCACTGCCAGATGAATCCCAACCTGTTTCAGAGGAGGAAAACAAAGAGCCAAGGGGGCAGGGAGAGCAGCTCTGCCCACTTGCTGCTGTCTCAGCTTACCTTATTCTTAAGTCTGGCCTTGAGCTACCCATGCTTTTAGGCTGAGGAAGCAAGTGAATTTGGCACCTGTGACTTTTCCATTTACAAATTAGTAGCCAATGCTGAATGTATTTTATTAATTTTTATCCTCTTTTCATAAGATATTGTTTGTTTAGTCATAGGAATGAAGCATAAATGATTACAACAAGGTTTCTGCCGAGTGATTTTGGTGCACTCCAGAGAGAGCTCCTTCTCAAGCCAGGATGGTATCTGGTTATAGGAGGTCGAGACCTTTTTGAGAGAGGCAAAAAGATGAATTCTTCAAAGAGTCTTCTGGCTTTTCAGGTCCTCAGCAGTTGATTAGGAGGTGGCAGAGGAGGAGAAGAGAAAAGGGAAGGAGGGGATGAAGAAGGAGAAGGAGAAAAATAGAAGGGGTAGGAGAAGGAGAAAGAGAGAAGGCAGAAAGAGGAGAAGGAGAAGAAAAAGTGAAAAATAAGGAGGAGAAGAAGAAAGGAGGAGACAGAGAAGGAGAAGGAAAAGGAGAAAGAGAAGGAGAAGGAGAAAGAGAGAAGGCAGAAAGAGAAGGAGAAGAAAAAGTGAAAAATAAGGAGGAGAAGAAGAAAGGAGGAGACAGAGAAGGAGAAGGAAAAGGAGAAAGAGAAGGAGAAGGAGAAGGAGGAGAAGGGAGAGCCCAGCATTTTTCCCTTCCCACTTTGCATGTTAGTGAAATTGCAGGTCTGTCCAGTTCCTTGATAAAAACACAAGCTCCTGAGCAGGGAGGGAGTGTGTGACTCAGGGAGATTGGCTCGCCTGGTGCAGGGCCTGACTTTTAATCTGCCTTGATCGCTCCTCCACGACCTCTTTCAAAAGCTCTTTTTCTGCACTGTAATGTTCTGCCAATCATAATTTGCATTTCTGAACGCACGAAAGAACAGTTTCCTGTCTCTGGTGGAAAAAGGGGGGCGGGATGGGGGAGACGTATTTAAAGTCAAAATGAGATTTTTCTTTTAAAGCCTACTACGGGAAAACAAAAGGCGTTTCCATTGGGGCACGGCTGAACACCGGGAGGTGTTAACAGGCGCGGGGTCACAGCCCCGCTGCCGCTCGGGTGCTCGGCGGTCGGGGCGGACGGGTGATCGCTCCGGAGCACAGCGCACAGCTCGGATGTCACGGCACTGCATCCATCCATCCATGCCCGGCCCCGTCGCTGCCGGGGGATGCCGGGAGGGCAGCGCAGACCCCCAAGCTGCAGCGCTGGAAGCTCTCCTCTCGCACCCGGCTCCTGGGCAGCGGCGGGGAACAAAAGCGCTTTGAGGGCGCTGGGATGGCAGGGCCCCGCTCGGAGGTGCCGGTGTGTGCGCAGCAGCTCCCCCCAGCACTCGGCTAATCTCTATTACATATCTACAGACAAAACAGCTACTTGGCACCGTGTGGCGGATGTCTGCAACTTCTGCCAGGACGCTGAACAGGGGCCAGGAACTTGGGTGGAGACAGGAGCCAGAAGGTCATCTGGGGTTGCTGCTCTTTGTTAGAGCTAAATAACGTTGAGAACGTATTAAGTTCCTTTCCACGCATCGATTTTATTATTTTTTTAAATGCCTTCAATAGCATTTTTTTCCCCCCACTGGACTGGATTCATGTACAAATATGCAAGGCAGAGCAGTCTGCTTATTTGCACTTAGCATGAAACCCTGAGTTTTACGTTTTTTTGAGAAAAATGAACCAATATACTCACTGCAAAGGTTTGCTCTGTGAGAACAACTTGGGTGCTTTGTCATTTCCTCACTTTCAGACACTGATCAGTCACCTTCACAAAATTATCAGGTGATCTCATTATTGTTCCCTAAGAGAAGAAGTTTTTTTAATTTTTTTTTTTTTTTTTTTTTTTTTATTTTTTTTTTTAAATAAAGCTGAAAGTGGGCCGAAGCAGATCGTGGCACCTGGAATTGCAAAACTGCAGCTGGATCCCAAAGCCCTGCTGAGCATGGGCACATTGCTGGAACCTGTGGGGACTGAAAAATGGCACGAGTAAGATCTGCATTTTATACAACTGATGCTATTAAATGAGTTCTGTGGCTGCATGGATGTATCTGCTTGATCTGACCTGTTGGATGCCAGAGTTTATAAGTATATATAAATATAAGTATAAGTATAAATATAAATATAAATATAAATATAAATAGAAATAGAAATAGAAATAGAAATAGAACTGAGTCATTTGTGTGGATCTCCTTCTTAAAACAGTCTGCAGATGAAAAGAGGTGAATAGCTCAGCAATCCAAAGTACAGCTTCTTTCCATGTGAAATTACAGGAAAATAGTTACTTACATAGAAAGAGTAAAGCATTTACTATAAAGAAAAGCATGTTTTCTTTTGGACATCCTGAGAAGTGCCTGGGTGGGTGAACACGTGGAGTTCAGGGTTTCATGGCAAAGACTCCTCTTCCCTGCTGAGACTGATGCTCCTGTGATTTCTTCCTTTTTTTTGTTCAGGTATTCTTTTACCTAAACATGTGCTGTCTATTGAATTTCACCTCTTCCCTGCTCCCCTGCCTGAGGTTCACACTCATGGGAGATGTGTTGTTAAAGCTGACATAACCAGGCTTTTTGGTGGTGGTCAACAGCCCTATTCTTCTCCAGACTGGAAAACATAAATGTGAACATCCTCATTATGTTTTTTCTTCAGCCCCTGTTATTTTAACCATTCCTTTCCATGTCAGATAGCACAAAGTAAGACAGAAAAACCACAGGCCCTTAAAAAAATGGTGTTCTTTGCAGTCATCTCTGCTGAGCTTGGCGTGATGTACTTGGGCTGGGATGCAAAAAATGCCACTGGACACCACAAAAGTCCCATCATGGATATCCTTGGCAGTCCTTGTGGAGGTCATAGCACATTTTCTGCGAGGCCCCTCTCTCAGGAAAAGCTTTGTGCTGCTTCCTTGCTATGTAAAAGGCATGACAATTGTTGTATGTAACCCACCTGCTGCTCCAGTTCACCCCTGGAACAGGGTTGCTTTGTATCAGGCCAAAAAGTGTTTGGATCTGAGATGCAAATACACCTGTATCTCCATATGTTTATGTAATGATATGAAACATCTTATTATTTCTTAAATAGTAAATAAGTACTTTTATAGGTTTTTTCCCCCTGGAGTCTTGCTGTATGAAAGGTGTTGTTACATAAAATATTTTATTCATGGCAGTGTTTATCCAGACTGTGACACCCTTTTCCAGAGATGTTATCTAATTCTAGCATCTGCAAGAATCTTTGAATAAGATTTTGTGGTAACCGCAAATAACAAAGGGAGGAAGACTGTGGAAAGGTAAAAAGGCTGATCTTGATTTGCAGCAGGCAAGCTAAAAATTCCCTGCAGTCCCTCAGTCCTACATCCCAGTCTCTTTGTGCTGCTTTGCTCTTAATAATGGCTTCTTCTTTTTTTTTCTTTTTTTTTTTTCTTAAGGACAAGACAAATTGTCTAGCCACAAGAATTTAAACAATGCTTTTAATCTGAGTGAAGAAATGTACTGCACTGTTTGGCTGCCTTTAAAGTCTACTATTGCAATATCTCAGCAAAAGGTGTGTTTGTAGAAGAGAGCTGTAGCTTAATGTAGCTGCACCATAAAGTTATTTATCCCTGCTGTGCTTGATTTACAGTTCTCAATAACATCCTTGCCATTCTTTTTTTCAGCTGAGAAACCTTGAGGGGGTGCCTGCAGTGGTGGAAGCAGGGAGTGATTCACAACTCCTCACCCCTGGTGCTGCCCTTACCCCTCAGCCAGACAAGCTGGTCAATGATTAATTTTAATTCTTCTTTAAATAACCTGAGTTTTAAGAAAAGGGAAATATCACTGCACTTTTTCACTCTGAAACCACGGGGAAATGCACTGAACAGTGTACATTTTCCTTGAATGGAAATAAACCTTCGCACCCTAAGGGCTGGTGACATTTTGATGCTCTTTTTGCACAGATCAAGTGCCTGACGTGGGTCTCTGTCCCGCTGGTGTCCAGCTCTGTCCTTCCTCCCTTGGCTCAAGACACTCTGCTGTACACGTCCCCCACATCACTGGTGAGATCTTGTGTGCACATCTCTGACAGGCCACATGAGTGGGTTGTGGAGGTGATTCCACAAAACCATGCAAAGGGACAGGGATTCAGTTCATGTCTCATTTCCCATTGGGGAGACAGTGCCAGATGCTGCTCTGGGATCCAACCGAGACGCAACACCAGCCCTGACAGACTGGTGGGAGCAAAGGGGATCAAAAAGTGTTTCCCATTAACTCCTGGAGTCCCCAGTTTCCTTGACATGCCAAAATGTGCATCTTGTGGTTCACAGCCCCATGAAGGACATGGCTTGTAAGGTCAGAAGGTTTGGCTATTCCTGGGTGCACACATTTTCTTACCACACATTTGGGAGGGTCTGTGCACTCTATTAGTGAAAACAGCTCTGCACACACATATAAATCCATGTATTGGAAAGCAGGGAGACAGATGGCCTCTATTACCCCATGTAACCAAACACAGGATGCAGATGATCTGAAGCAATTAGAATGGGAGTTTTCCTATCTGAGAGTTTTAAAGAGATTTCATTCATCATGTGCTTAGTGGCATGGCTCCAGCTCCAGGGATGTATCTGAGGCAGAGATTTTAAAATATTCATAATAAAGCTTTTCTGCTCACTATAACATTATGATTTTAAAGTGTTAGTTTGATTGAGCCCTTAAACCCACAAGCAACTGATATGCATCACCCGAAATCCTGTGAATTTCCCTTTTTTTGGGGAGTCATGACAGTGTTCCTCCACTTCCTTCCTGCCAAAACCCACCTTAATTTTTAGGAACAGTGCAGCAAAACTGCCCCCAGTTGTGTGGGGCACTCCTTTCCAATGGCCAGCTCACCTTGGCCCAATGGCGATGGAGTAGGGAAGGCTCCTGTTTTCAGGCCTAATTGTGTGGGAAGAATTGCTGCTGCCTATTCCAAGCAAGCTGGGGAGAATGTTTGTTTAGCAGGTGTGTGTGTGTGCTGGCTTTACCCCATCTGCTGATTCTGCTCAGCGCTCTGGAATGCTCCTTGCCTGCACCGAGGGGATTACTGGGCAGGGGGAAGGCTTTTATCCTATAAACACAGCTGATCACATGGAGCTGCCACTTCTCAGCACCACCCTATAAGACAAATGGATGAGTTGGGAAGAGCTCATCTGAAAAAGGGACCTAGAGAGTCAGAATCCTGAAATCCATATTTAGTTCCTGAGCTGATTTTTTTGTTTTTCAGAAGAGTTGCTTCTGAGTAACTCCTGTTCAGTAAAAGTCACCATAAAAAGAAAACCAGTGCATGTGCATGCCATGTACTACAAATCACTTCATCACACATTTAAGCACGGCCAGTCCTGGGTGAAAACCAGACAGATGTTTAACAAGCCATGGCACAGCAGATCCCCGGAGCAGATTTCAGTGGGGCAGGAAGAACACCACAAAACTGCAAAGAAAGGTTGAGTTAGGCGAGACATAATTACCTAACCTGGACTATGTCCAGGACACCCGGGTAAACCCTCTTGCCTCTGCAAATTTGATTTTAACAACTTTAATTTTAAACACCTGATAGCTGTATTTCTTGCCAAGCGACCACATTGCTGAAAGTAAGAGAGGCAGCATTTCCTAAATAGAAAAAAACCCTGTAGAAAATTAAGAAAGGAAAGGAAAAAACAAACAAGAGTTTCCTCCTATAACATTTGTGAGGCCTCAGTGGGAAACCATGAAATATCCACTGCAAAAACACATTTTCTGGGTGATAGGTAAGCTTAACCTATAGCACCCCACAGCCCAGGCCAATATTATTTTGTGTGGTAGTGATAAACTGTAGAAAGTGGAACCACAGAAGGGCATTAGGAGAGGGAGTCCAGGTCAGAGCAGTACAAAAACAAAACAAGGAGAACCTGCGTAAAATAAGAGGAACACTCAGATTTCTTTTGCTGTTGAAATGTATTTGTGCACCAGCATTTATTGATGACATTGCAAATATCCACCTCTGACAGCCAAATGGTTTGACACACCAGGTTGTTTATGTGGAATTCAACTGTTCCTACAGCTCCACAACAAAACAAGCAAAGCAAAATGAACACCTGAAAGAAACCCCCTTGTATAACACAGACCCTCTGGATGTCGGGAGGAACACTGCTGACCTTGGCTACCCCTGAGATTTGCCACGTGAGCAGAGCAAATCAGATCTCACAGGAGTTTGCAAGCTTTGGAATAAGCAAGTCCTGACCCTGCTTTAGCACAGGGGGATGGAGTAGGTGATTTTCTAGGCTCCCTTCCATCCAGAAATTTCTGTGATATTAAGGCCCACTCCCAAAGCCTATAAACCAGGATCCAAAAGATAATGGTAAAATAATAAAGCCTCAACTACTGCAAGTTGGTGAGTGCTGCAGGAAGCCAATGCTACCCTGCAGAAGGGTGCGCCAGCGTAGTTTGCAGAGGAGTGTCTTTAAGTAGAAGTTGTACTTGCATCACTGTGAAGTAACTAGAAGCACATAGAGAATCTATTTTCCTGGCTTTTTCAACCAGGTGAAACAACCTTCTCCAGTTGCTGCTGAAAGGAATTTAATGAAATAATCTATAAGTGAGATTATTTCCATATTTGCACAAAACATAAAACAAGTGTTTGTGACTTGCTCTGTCCCATTTTCAGGCTCTGGTTGTGTTGCATACATTTATCTCAGATGGAAAAAATCTGCAGCACTGATTTCCCTAGTGTGTGTGTTGGTCCCACTGGGGTGTTGGATACCACTGTAAGAGCAGAGCCTGAGCTGTGGCTGCTGAGCACATGGCCCTGAGTCACACGTGAGCTTCCATTCCCCAAAGGGGAAGAGGAGGGCTCAGGCAGGTGGAGGTGTACCTGTCTGTCAGCATGCTGAGGATGCTGTGGGCTCCAGTTGCAGCCTTCTGCTGTGTAATCCTCAGACCTTACACCAGCGCTGCCACCCAGTCCTGAACACCCTGAGTCTGAACACACCCACCATGAGAAAATGCCACTTTGGGGTTTGAGGGATGGCCACAAAGCCCTGCAGCCAACCAAAGCCGGGGGTCAGCACGTGAGCCCTCAACAGCTTTGTTGCCGGGTTTGGCTTGGCATGTCCAAGGCAGTTTATGCCCAGGGAAGGCAGCAGACCCAGGCTATGGGATATTGCATTTTTAATCAGCTCTGCTGCCTCATTTCAAGAATGGGAGTGTTTACACTCACTATTTAAAGAAATATTATTCCAGCTTTGCTATGTACTGGCACGTTGCCAGCTGCACACTGTCAAACAAGAAAGTGTAATTCACCAGTCGAACAAAATAGCAAAACGTTCCATGTTCCACAGTCCCTCCAGCAGCCTGGTAACAAAACACAGAGATACTTTATCTACCGTGCTGATGATGAAGCTCAGACACTTGTCAGAGGTTTGTTGTTATTTTTAGCCATGACACAGAGAAAACTATAGCAGAAACCAGTTTTCTTTCAATTTCAAATCCCTTGTATGTAGAAAGGAGGCAATGGCTTTTTTTTTTTTTTTTTTTTTTTTTTTTTTTTTTTTTTGTCCATTACACAGCTGCTCGTCCATTTTTTCTGAGCAGAATAAGGAAAAGGGCCAGAGCAAAACTCCAGCTGCAGTTCTCCTCTGGTGTAAATCAAGACAGTTCCACCACAGAGCAGTGGAGCTGTCATACAGTGCACACCAGGATAGGGTTAGGCCCTCTGATAGAAGTGTAAGATACTAATTGCAAACACTGTAATGAAAACAGTATTTCCCTCTTCATTTGTGTTACTCTATATCCTCACCACTGATATTCTGTCTCTCCTAGAACTATTGATGAGTGGGTTTTTTAACGCAAAAATGACTTTAATGAATTGGCAAGCAAAAGACATTGCCTTCTCTAATCAGCAGGAAACCCTTTTCTACCCCAGCCCCAAGTCCTCAGTAACCATCACAGCTGAGATTGTCTACAAACATGGACAGGACCAATGTCCAGCCATGGGCATGGTCTGCACCTATCAGTCTCAGGACACTGAAATTCCACTCTAAGCCTATTACCTGCATTGGTATGCAAAACCTGTGTTATCGATAATATAAACAATTGTTTTACTAATTCCTATGACACTTCAGTGTCCTGACTGCAAAATATTTAAGGAGATAATTCCCTTTAAATATAGGCTTAAGCACTGAGGTGTTTTGGTATTAATATGAAAAACAAAAATACCTTTCTTGTTTTTTTGAGACAGTAGTTCATTGAATCATTATTTCTCTTAATAAAGAGAAGCTTTCCTTTTTCACTTAAAGACTTCATGATAACCTCATGCATGATTGACTTTACTGCTTTTATGCACAGCTCATGTCACCTCAGTCAGAAAGTAATTCTGCAATTAACCTTGCTACAACCCCAAAAGGTGCACAGTGTCATTGGTCTGTTTTAAAATCACAAACACATGGAGAAACAGTGGTGCAATTTTTCTTAATTAGAGAAAATGACCACACTTCAAAAAAAAGAATAATAGATTAGACTGTTCTAATCACAAGCAATGTTTAAAAATTAACCCAAATATACAAAAAAACCCAGTCCTGCACTCTCATTTTACATCCCAATAATCTGAAAAGCTTGTAACAGATTGGCCTAGCCCATGAATTCTGTTCAAATCACTGTCTTATGTTATTTGGGGGAAACCCAACTAACTCCTTTATTTATGTCTAAATAAAGAAAAAAGAAACACAGTAAGCCCTCGTGATGTTGACTGTAATGTATTGCTTCCACCATTTCTCATGCACACACCTGACACATGCACACAAGCATGTTAATTTTTACTGCTCAAGAGAAGCCTTAGTGTGTTCAGATTTGAGACAAAAAGCAGCAGTCCGTCACCTCATGTCATTCTAAACCCCTGACATTTACAGAGCTCTTTCCAAACCAGTTCATTAAACACTGCATGTATCTTAGGGCCATATGCAGCAGTATAATTTAGAGTGTATATTTTATAGGTTTCTTTTTCTGGTTCACCCACTGATTATTATGTGCTGTAAAATTTCAATTATCCCAACCATTTAGGGGAATAAAAAAGGGAAATAAAAAGTAGGTGATGGAAAACCATGTGTTAACAAATGCCATAGAAAAGAAGCCAAAGCAACACTCAGATTTCAGTGTTATTAATGCAATTTTCTCACAGACAGATTAGCAGTATGAATTAAAGGCACAAAATGACAACTAAATCATCTCCCTCATTTTTACATGCAGCAGACCTTTCATAACACAGTGGACAAATCCATGGGTGAAATTTATCTTAGCTTTCACTGTGCAAACTCACAGACCTGGGAGGAACAGCACAGCCCAAATTAAGGGCTGAATTTGGCCCAGCTAGTAACAGGAAAGACTTGAAGGAGATGAGAATATGCCTGCAAATTTTCCACATAACATGTAAGTTAAACAACTCAATTCTCATGTGTGGGGCAGACATACAGGGCTGGAATGGCTGCTGATATAAAGGCAGATGTTCCCAAATAATTTCAGCTTTGTCCATTTACATAATTTACATTGACACCCAATGCAAACACAAAATGCTATACCTGAAAGAAATTATCACAGAAAGGGCTGGGAATTTGTTTTTCAGTGTGCCAAACCTGTAAAGCTGTGAAGGTGAAACTTGGTGAGTTGTTCCTTCTAAATCCGAAAAAGAGGGTATATAAATATGTGACAATATGAAAGGGCCCAACTGCACATTGACTTGTCTAAGCACATGATTACACAGATACAGTTGTTTTAACTGCGTACCACTTTCTCCTGCACAGTGATTTTTAATGCACGTTAACCTGGTAGTCTTAGCCAATTTCTGCAGTGTCCGAACTTGTTAAGGCAAATAATTTCTCACCAAAGGGATTCCAGCTGATTAGGCCTGACCCCATGGCAACGTGTGTATTTGCTGTTGTCACTGGCTGCTGTCAGGAACACACCTCTGTGGGATGCCCCTAAGTGTCCACAGCCTGCACAAAGAGTTTTTGAAAGCTGAGGAAGCTTGGCAGATGTTTCCAATCTCTTCTTGCTTTCAAGAAGTTGACTTCTTTGCAGCAGCTTGCACATTCCTTCTTACTTGCTTCTTTGCTGAATAGTAACCTGGAAAACACACAAACAGATTTAGGGTGTGACACTGAGAACAGCTGCTCTTCAAGAAATCTCTCAAATCTTGTTTTCATGTTGATTTCTCTACAGCTCTTGAATGAACAAAACAAATACCTTTAGTGTGTCCCACATAAAGTTATGTAATACCAAGCAAAACAAAGGAAATGTGCTTGCTGGCTTTTATCCAGTTGAGATCAAAAGCATTTGGACCCTCTTATGCAAGATGAGCAATGCTACATTTCACTCCAGCTTTGAGATCCACTGCTGCTGTGCTTTCCTGGCAAAAATAGGGCTGGGGTTTTTCCTCCTTAAAAGTAACAAAAAATATGCTGTAAAACAACATCAGAAGAATTATGTATATTTAGCAGTTTATTTCTGCTTATTAGCTCAAACTGCAGATTCAAGGTCTGCATCAAAACTTGCTGTTGCTGGGTTATAACTAATTTTTTGCTCACAGAGTATGAACTGTGGCTCATGGGGACAATATCCTTTCCATTTTCACCTGTACGTGCAGCTGAATCTTTGTTTCAGGTGCAAACTTAAATCATCCTTAACTATAGAAATATGATTATAACACAGGAGTTCCCCTATGAGTTCCTTCTATACTTCCCAATCTTGCACAAAAAAACCCCCAAACATACTTTTTTCAGGCCACAGAGCAGAACTAGCTGAAATGGAAGCTAGGAATTTACCTTTAGAGTTCATGGCATTTATCTGGTATAGACCGTTTATATTCATAGCAATGGATTTGTTTCAATTTCAGTTCAGGATGATATTTAAACCTGAGCTTTCTACATAGTCAAATTGGCAACTGCTATCAGGTCCTCTCAGCATGAAGTCTCGCACTAATTTCAAAGCAGAACATTACTGGCAGCATGACTGGAATTCTATAGGCTTTAGCTGCCAAATTTGTGCAGAGAGATTCCTGCAGCCAACTTCCTTAAGGATGTGTCTGCACGGCACAGTGGTACCTGAGCTAGGCCCTGAGTCAAATTTCTGGAGCAGGATGTGATCCCAAGGAGAATGCACTGTTAACTTGGTAGAAAAGCTAATCCTGCTATTACCATAACCCTCCGTAGTCTCTTGGTGGAGCAGTAAGAAAAAATTGCCTAAATCACTGAATGTGATACTTACTATTTATTTCTTCCATTTAAAAAGCTTCTCTATAGCTAACCTTAATTTTGTTTTGGGGAAAGAAATGCATTAGGAATTATGTTTAGCAGATAAAATTCAGGCAAGACTGAAATAGTTGGTATTCCCATTTCTGCCCGTGAAGAAATTTAGCAAGGGCCCAGATGCTCAGCTACCCACATGATGGAGCCTGGTTTCAAAACTGAGTAGCCAAGAGGATGCAGGCTCCCCAGAGCCAGGTTCAGATGGTGTAGCCTCCATCTAAGATGCTACAGAGATCATGGGAATTGGCTGGTTTGCCTAAAGAACCCCAAAGAGCACTTGCAGTGGCACAAATAAGTGAGGGTGCTGGAGCCTGTCAGAAGGAAAACCTGACTAGAGAAACCTGGGAGGGAAATATTTCTGTTGTTCAAATAAACCTGCCCAAACAGCTGCTTTCTTTTCCTCCCCATTTTCTCCCCAGCCATTTTTGCATGGGGTCCCTGCTTCACAAGCGAGACAGCATAACAAAAACATAGGATTTTTACCAATTTTCTCTTTGACTTTTAGCAGAGGAGACAAGGATTTATAAATGTCTCCTAGGAGAGCCAAGGCCTAAGTGTAACAGGCAGAGGCAAGCCACAAACTTTGGAAGAGAAGAGCTGGCATGGAGCACCAGTCTCGCTAGTGGCAGGGAAAAAAAAAAGAAAAAAAGGAAAAAGGTCTGCATTGAACCTGTTTTTTGTATTTCAGACTCTTTCAGAAAACAGAACAGAACTATTCTGGGTCCACATTGAAAAAGAGAGAATGGAGATGGAATATGTCTATATAAAAGAGTTGGAAAGTAGAAGGAAAAACCTGCTTTTGTACTGTTTGTCTCTCTGCATGACTGAGGAGTCAAAAGTGGCAGTAAAAGCTCTGCTCCTTCCATTCTGGAGGCTCCAATGTCCACAAAATCCCATGGCTGGGTTCAAATACATCAATATTTATTTATTGCTGCCTTTGGAAGTCTAAATTAAATGCACATTGCTGGATCTCAGTGTGATGTTTTACAGTGTTCTTGTTGACCAAAGCAGAATACAGATAACCAGTATCAAAACGGGCTTCAGATCCTAATCCCAAAGTAATCTTCCCTTCTGGGATGGCAGAAGATGCGCAAAGAGGTGGTGCCATGGGGTCAGACCCTGTCTGCAGGTGTGACATTCCCTGGCTCAATTTTGCTTGTATTACTTCAGTTGTGCCCAGAAGGACAAGGTGACACCAGAGGGAAACACCTAATGCCCCCTTCAGCTGGCAATGAGAAGGATCTGTGTGTGAGAGAGAAGGATTAAGAGGCCTGATCTCCAGGCCTCACCAAAAGAGTAGACTGCAAATGATCTTCCTGGTCCATGTTGCACCCCTACAGTCATTGGGGGCCAAGAGGACTGGTTGCTAGACTAAAGTGCTTTCTCTTATGAAAACACATGTGGGAAAGTGTTAAACTGTGCAGTGTGATATTTTGGTTTCTATATCCCCTGATGAAATGTTTCTTGCCTGGGGAAAACAAAACGGAAGAAAAAATATCCCCTGGAAATATCTGCATAATTTACTCCCACACACTTAGTGAGAGATTTACAATTGAACAGCAGTTCCCCTGAAACCATCACCATGTTGTGCTCTGAATTACACTTCTGTACTCCTACCTGCAAATTATACTGTTAATTAGTTAATGGCTGTAAAGTGGTTTTGAGAAGAAAAGAACACTCATTAAATACCATTGTTCTGCTCTCCAGTGTGCAATGTTCCACTCTTCATTAATCTCCAACCCCTTCCCAAACCTCTTGCTAGCAATTAAGTTTCATAATCTCAAGTAGCAAATTAGTCTGAGATCAACATCACTGTTCAGAACGTGTTTCCTGAAACTTTAGCTTCAAATACATTCTAGAAAATTTCAAGCTGGCGTCTTACATGAAATTCCCAAACCAAAATCTTTGATCTATGTCCTGACAATCTCCCTTTGGATAACCCAAAACTTGCTTTCCTTTCCTTGTCCTTTCCTATGGACAAGGATAACCAAATATATGGGATGAGATTTTCCAATGAAGTTCAAACCCCACTGAGAAGAGCAAACAAGAGGGCAGATGCTCAGAAGAGCTCAGCATGCAGAATACTGAGAACTAAAGCTTTCTTCTGTGTGCTGGAACCCACTCCTGGCAGCATATCCTGGTGAGAGGCATTTGAAAACTTAGCCCCTTCTGCCACCCAGCCAAATTTAAGATCGATTTGCCCTTAAAATTCTTGGATGCCTTCACTGAGTATAATATCCAAGCTGAAGTTAGCAGGAGACCTGGCTGCTTTCTCTAGTTTCAGGTTTAGGTGGCTGAACTTGTGTTCCTTGCTGTACTTGGGAAAAGATGCCCACAGCCAAACCTATAAGCAAGCAAAAAACCAAAAGGAAGTGAAAAATGTCCTTTGAATTGCTTGACCTGGAGCAGGAAAAGACAACACAGAAGTGGTACCTGGAGAAAAAAACCACGACTATCACTTTAAACAAGGGAAAGAGCCTGAAAAAATAGATTTCCATGGCAACAAAGTCTGATGGCAAACCAGTAAAGTACAGAAGACATGTTTAATTTACAGCTGAGGTGGTATCTCTGTCCTGACTGCTTTTACCACAATTTGCTTTGCAGTGTCAACCAAGTTGGAAGTATAAGATGATCTGGGCCGTCACCTGATTCTTGCCTGGTATTTTCATTCCCTTTTCTTGAAGCAATTCTTGCCTGAGAAACAGTCACAGTCAACAAAAACACTGCCTTTCCTACAGTGGCAAATCCCATACAAGCAACCAGTACTTGGATTTCCCATTTCCCAGAGGCTGCCATGAGGACAGAAGAGATCAGGTTTTCACCTCCTCCTCTGTCAGGTTAGGTGGGGACATGGCAAGACAGAGAAAATCTCACATTTTGCAAGTTTCATAGATTAGAAGGGCATAAATGTACCAAATGCATTCACATACTAATGCCTGCATCAGGAATTCTTCAATTTCTGGAAGAGATTAAAAATAGATCTTAAAGGTTATTCAATTCTTTCTCTCTACCTGGATCCACAAAACTTAGCCCCCACTCACAAGCAGTGGATAGTCTAAAAAAAAAAAGAAATCTCAGAGAAATATTAGCAAACAGCCAGATTCTGGATTTGCTGTGCTACTGAATTCTAAAGGGCATAAAAAGTCTGAGAAGAGAGCTGAGAAGTATCAGCTGCTGATTTGTCTACCGACCATGCAGACAGGCAGAATTCCTGTAGAACCCGAAGCTTCATCTTTGGCCTTCAAGATCTCAAAGGGAGCTCCTCCCACAGCAAACACAAATCCTGATGTGACCAGAATAATCACCACCCCATGTTATCTTTGCAGGGTTGTATCTGAGCTCTGAGCATCCCGTCACAATCACACACCAAGTGCCTACTCTGAGAATGTCTCTCGGTGGTTTTGGTATCAAGAGCTTGTCAGGGACAGGGCAGTGTTGGCACTTAGGTGGTTCTGCACAGAAAACTGCTACAGAAAACTCATATACTGAGGGATGGGCTCCCTGCTCTTAGGTGGACACCAAGTGTCAGTTCTGCAGCAGATAAGACTGATAACACACCTAAGCAGGAGGCCCAAAGATGGCTCCTGCATAATTTATAAATCTTCCCTGCTCTTAGTGGCTCTGAACCAGTGTCCTGCAAACGGCCCAGAGCCACAGGAAATTAAACCAGGGAGTGCCAGGTCTGGGTCACCCTTCTGGTACATGCACTGATTTCCAAATGTCACTTGTGGTTCTCTGGGGGCGGATGGAGCTTCAGAGTGGAAAAGAGAGCATGAGACACCATCTGGGGCTGACCATGAGGTGTGATGGCCCCAGCCAGGTCCCACTGGTAGTTCTGCATCCTTCTGCGTGGTTCCACCTGCTCAGCCAGCGTGAGCCCTCGGCACTCTGCTGCCCACGGGAGCAAAGCTGGCAGGGCCCCACCAGATGCTCCCTGCCCCTGCAGGGCCCAGGAAAGGTGGAAAAGCATTTTTCCTGAGGAAAAGCCGCAGAGAACACAAGGACAAGGATAATCCTCTAGGTGGCATCCAGAAACTCAGAACTTCACACAAAACCCTTGCCGGGGCTGCGCACAGCCTTGTCCTTCGCCACCGGGATACTCGGCGGGGCCGGCTGTTACTATAGCTGATAACAATCACACCTCCGATGCTTCTTCACCCCGTGCCAAGCCCTCGGCAGCTTAAACTGATCTCATTCTGAGGCAATCAGCTCTTAGGAAATGGCAAGAGGTCTAAGGACAGGTGCTTTACAGGAATCTCCGTGTTAGAAAATTTCCTCATTAGTAGGAGGAACTGATTGAAGCCAGTGAGTCAGAGTAGGGAAGAAAGGAGGTGTTTATCAAATAATTATGGCCTTTCCTATTAGCACACTTTAATAACATACAGGAATGAAGTAGAAAAGATCCAGTGTTGCTCTGTTAATGATTATGTCTATTCCAGCACAGCTTGTGAATCCAGTGCCTTGTCTTTAAGACAAATTCCAGGTGTTTCAAAGGAAGATAAAATGCCTGCAGAGAGGATAATTATAGAACAAGCTTTCCCTATGGAAAGTTTCCTCCTAATGTGCATAGTTATGTCATCAATCACAAAGGTTCTAACTCCTCTAAACTTACATCATGTGTATATAATGCCTATTGTCATTGCCATTTTTTTTGTGGTCACATCCAGGGTGAAACCGTGGCCCTACAGAGTCTGTGCAAGTTCACTGCAGCACAACCAGGATGTGGCTCCTCACTTTTTTCAGGACTCTTTTCAGGTCTGGGCTCCAAAGCTGCACTGTCACTATTTCCACAGCTCGGTCTGAGTTGCATGGGTGTATTAAAACATCTGTAAAACAAGATCAAAATGCTTCTGAAATGCAAAGGCTTTACTGGTGGAGTCCTTTCTTTCTCAGCCCATGATTTCTGTGCCACCTAAGAGCACAGGTTAATAATTAAAACAGGATAAAGTCTATTACTACTACTAATTGCAATGAGAATGAGAGAGAGAGAGAGAGAGAAAAAAAAAACTCAAGAGAAACAAGCAATTCCCAGTACAGTTGCTCCCCACCCACTGATTGATGCCAGCCTGTCCCTGAGCAGTGGTCAGTCACTCTCAGCCAACTCTCCCAATTTCTATATTGACTATGATGTTCTGTGGTGTGGAACATCCTCTGGCCAGTTCAGGTCACTGTCCTGGCTGTGCTCCCTCTCAGGTTCTTTTGTCCGGCTCACTGGCAGAGAATGAGACACTGAGAAGTCCTTAACTGCAGTGAGCACTGCTCAGCACCAACTAAAACATCCTTGTGTTATCAACCTTCTTCTCACCCTGAGAAGTCTGAGTCCAAACCACACCACTGTACCAGCTACTAGGGAGAAAATCAACCCTATTCCAGCCAAACCCAGGACATTATCTACCCCTTATTCCATGCCACGTAAGTCATACCAGTTCCCACACTTCCCAATACACGATCATCTTTCCTGTCTTTTGATACATAAATATATATCTCTATAGATATATAGATATATATATACACAGAGGTAACATTCCTACATTCCCTCAGTCATGGACCCTACCTATAAAAGCCCATTATGTTCATTGAATCCTTAGCTCATAACCTGTTCCATCTGCCGTTAACAGTCTTTCAGGACAGGAAAGATGGTGCTGAGCAGCTTAACAGTATTCCTTCCACTACAGATGGAAAGAAAGGTGCTGAGAGTGGATTTGAGTAGCACCTTGGCTGAGATTATGTAGGGTCTGGACAAGCTGAGGTGCTTCAGGGGCACCAGAGCCCCTCTGGGTATGGGTGTCTAAGCCAGGCTTGAGTACCTGGAGATGCTGCTGATGATTGTGGTGTGTGCATGGGGAGAGTTCACATTCTACATCAGTGGAGGAATGATGAAGGTACTGCTGTGATGGACTGACCATTGACAGTCATAGCCGGATTTGGTCACAAACAGAACCCCAGTCTGGTTGGAAGGGAACAGAGTGGGTCACCTGGGCCAACCTCCCTACTCAGGCAGGGTCATCCTAGAGCACACAGACATTTATGTCATCATAATCAACATTCTATTTTCCTAGGTTTTAGTAATCAAAAAAATTTCTTCTGAAGTAAAGTGTTTTAATTTCCATGTTGCTCTCAGCAGACTTGTGAGGCAGGGTGAAAAACACCTTTGTGGGAAGGTAGGACTGTATTATTTACTCCATTTCCCAGGTTATAATACACAAGCCGAAGTGGGCAGGGGATTTGTTTGTACTGGCGGTAGAGGGGGGACTCTGCCTTTGAAATTTTCATTTCTGAATTTGAAAGGCCTGGTTGTTTTTATTCTTCTCTCTTCCTGTACTAATGTTCAAGAGCAGGAAGAGAGGGAAGAACTGGAAAAAGGCTACAGGGCTCCTTCATTTACAAACTAGGAAGTAAACTATCATTAATGATCAGAAAGATGAAGATTTCCACTGAGAAATGGCTAAAAATATTAATTCTACGATACATGACTGTTGTTAAATTCAGTCAGCAGAGCCCTTTTTTCCATCTTCCTTCACCCCCAATGATAAGACTTACACCATACTTTCATATTCTATCCCTTGGTATCACCCCTGCAAAGGCAGAGGATGAAAATTTGCTTACATCTTCCCCTTCCAAACCAGCTTTGAACTCTTGTAGGGAGAGCTGGGCATGGAATGGGGAGACCCTTTTTGCTCCATCTGTGCTGGAGGTGCTGCTGTGCTAGTCCAGCGTTTCAGCCTGGGGGGATGCAAAAGGGAGCTTTCTTTTTTACAGTCTAATGGCAATTTCAGGTGTTAAGAAAACCTGCTTCTATCTTCATTGTTACATCTTGCAAAGCATTTTGAGGTTGTTCCTTCATCAAATCACAAGCTATGAAATCATGTGTTTTGCTGGCAAAATTTGTTTTTCTTGTAGCCTAAGTAATCTCCTATGGAAGTAGCAATGTTAGGGCTCCAGTTCGTTTCACAGAAAATTGAACTCTTTCAAAACAGAATTCCGGGTTTTCTTACTGATTTTTTTCCTTTAGGAAGCTCAAATTAATAATACAGTTTCTGGCATAGATGTGTGTAATCACGTGCCTTGTCTTAGGCACGTGGAGGTATTTGTGCCAAATGTTATGAATCATCTTCTTAGCCATTTCCAATCATGATCTGAGGTTTCACAAGACTTACAAAGGCAATTCATATTTGGGCACCACCTCAGCCTCAAAGTTCTGCTCTTGCCTTACAATGTGCTTTTTACAGTGAATTACTTCCTGCAGGATTATTCCCTGAGCTAGGATTGCCATCCATGCTGGATTTCTGGAATTATTCATGCTTTGATATCTCTTGCTCTCGATTTGATGCACAGCTACTGCCTTACAATTCATGAGAGCAGGTGATGACAAGGGGATGAAGCAGGTGCTTGCAGCAGAAAGAAGGTTGTATGGATGTGTCTCTCTTTCAGCCATGTACCAGTTGCTTCCTTCATGTCCTTTGATCCATTGGGATTGTTACTCTGAGATGTGATGCTGCCTTTATAGTTGGGAAAAGTAGACTAAGAAAGGCAGGTGCACGAATACAGTAGGTTTTTATAAACACCCTTTTTCCCCCTCCCTTTTTTGTGGCCATGTAGAGTTTTTCAGCTTCCTATTTCTTACTCCAATAAGATTTAAATGGTAATTAAAAAGTACAGCGTTTGTATTCCTAAACATTGTGTGACAACTTGGACCAAAACCCAAAGAAAAATGCAGGATGATGGCAGGTTTGGAGGGAAAGGATTGTTAACTTAAGTCAAGTATGATAAATGTGAAGAGAGACAGCTACATTATTTCATCAGTGCTGGTGTCTGTGCAAAGCTAAGGGCTTGTATATTCTGTAGCTCATAGCCTTTATGAAGTGCCAGTGAACCAAAAGACAAATTACTGCATGACGCCAGTGCTTTCTAATAGTGTGTGCCTTGAAAAATGGCACTGAGTGAGTTCCTATTTTGAATTAACTCTCTAAGTGAAAGATAAATGGAGACAGAAGAATCACCACTCCATTATCTATTCACCTGTTCACTGGAGAATAATTTTCAAATAGGCTTAGGAGTATTGACTATAACATAAAACCCAGATGTAAACACAGGAGAAATTAGGGACTAGGCAATCTTTCACACTCCATTTATCCTCCTGTACTGCATTTAAAACTCCCAGAAACTAGACCCTCTAAGATTTAGAGGAAATAGAACTTTTTCCTCCCCCCACCCACCCCAGAAACAGATTCCTCATTATTTTTCATATCTGCAGTGTCCTTCACCTACTGAAACAAAACTCCTTTTGCCTTCTGAAGCATGTGTGATTTAGTTAGCCTGTAGAAAACACAGCTAAGTATATTTATTAGCAAGTATACCCTGTGTTAGGGATGGAGCAGTTATTTGGCCTTTTGCCTGTTGGCATATCCCTGAACAAATATTGAAAAAGAAAGCATATATATAAAACAAAGAGGAAGGCTTTTGCAAGAAATATCAAAAATACTTATGTAGAAGTAACATAGGTGCTAATGCAGGGAGAGCTGACACTGTACGGAGGAGAGGAAAAATGCATAGTCATGTGGAGAGGTGGTAAATATAAAAGCAGAGCCAGGAGCCTCTGTTTTGGGAGGGAGGTGGGAAAAGCCCTCGTTAAACCTGCGCATCTTGGCAGAACAGCTGAGATCCAGGCAAACAAAGGCATAGTTCTCTTCTGGCCATGGACACAGGGCTTCCCTGGGACTGTCAGTGTTTGAAGGGGATGTTTGGAGCTGCTCAGTGACACCTTTAAAACAAACTTTGGCCTTCAGTCCTTGAGTAGCAAAATTCAGTCACGTCTGACTTTTGGTAAGTTTTTTCTCAAGTGACAATCAGCAAGATTACAAAACAAAGGTGTGTAAATTAACAGTGTGCTTCTGGAGAGGAGTTCTTGAGCTACATATTGTAATTCTCTCTTCATTCACCACTGTGCAGAGATATGATCAGGAGATGGAAATACAGTGCTCCTGAGCTTTTGCTTTTCTTCTTCCCCTTTTTGGACAGCAGGAGCTCCAGCTGCTCTATATTCCAGGCCTTTTCTGCTGGGCATACCATGGAAGGGGGCGTGCAACCTCTCAGCCATTGCCAGACAACAAAGCATCAGGAATAGACACAACACTCAAGGAGGGCACTTGATGCTCTTTGCCAACTGTGCAGCTTTAGTGAGACTCTTTGGATCTCCATAACGTTTAGACTTGCAGATACCCCAAAAGCTTTCTTTACAAAACCAATTTAGATAAATTCGATGTTGCTGTAGATCTGCAAAACTCACTGTGAACATCACACAGTAGTTTCCACCTTTTTAGAATGGGTTAAATGTTAGGTTACAGTATTGAAAGTGAAGGTAAAAGTAAGAGTATTTCTAATAAAGAAACAAAAAAGCAAACTATAGCTGATGCAATTTCCCTGCTGCCATTTTATCCTGGTCTCCTGAGGAAACAAAAGGCTTAAGAGGTCTGGCAGTTGTCTCTTAATCACTTTTAAGCTCATGGCTCAGAAGCCACCAGCCTTGAGGAGCAATGGGAAGGAAATTTTTCCAGGCAGGCTTTGTGCCATGCTTGTCCTGCAGTGAGAGGAAGTTCATAGCTTCTGTTTGTTTCCAACAGTGAAATTTTCCCAGAGAAGATGTGGATGCCCCATTTTTGGAAGTGGTCAAGGCCAGGCTGGACAGGGCTCGGATCAGCCTGGTTTAATGGAAGATATCTCTGACTATAGTATGGGGGTTGGACTAGATGATCATCAGAGGTTCAATCTGACTCCAACTATTCTTTTCTCCTAATCTGACAGTACTTTTTGGCCCTTTTTTACCCACTCTCCCAAAACTGGTAGGAACCTAAAGGATGTGGAAAGCCAAAGGGTTTCAGTCATTTTCTCTCAGCTGGACACCAGTGCCACCAATATTCCACAAGTGTCAGAAATGATGAGCCTGCTTCTTGGGGATTTGAGCCCTTTGCAACCCTCTTGCTGAGAGAGCTGTGACACACAGGATCAAGGCTAAAACTGTACCTGCCTTGCCTGAGCAGCTGGATGCCACTAGATTAGAATACATGACTGAGCTCTGTTTGCCTTCTGCACTGGCACTTAAAATTGGGGGCGTTTCCTTTATTCAGCTGCCAGTTTTTGCAAAACTTGTGAAAACATCTTTTTTTTGGGGTATGTTTTTTTCCCCTTACACCAAATGTGCCAAAGCTGTGAGGCGATGTTTGGGGTTGGTGAGGAAAGATTCCACTGGCTGTTCAGCTGTGATCCTGGATTTGTAAGGCCAAACTGTTCTTGGCCAAAATTACCTGTAATCACATAAATGAGCCTACCTAAACCTTATTAAATATATTTCATACAAACTCAAGAGCTAAATGAATTTCTAGTTTAATAATAACTAAGATGCTGCATCTTAGTTATTATTAAACTAGTTATTATTGCCTAGGGCAACTTAGGCCAGCATTAATGCTCTGAATGAGGTTTTGAGTGATAAGGGGATAAGGATTCTTCGTGTGCACACAGCCTATAGCAACCTCTCCTCTGATCTAAAACTCTGGGAAATGTTCTCACTGTAGTTGTTGTCCTGGAATTACGTGCCCAAAAGGGAAGGATTGGTATTTATTATGCATGTTAAAAACATGATTTCTTTGAACCCATGGGGTCTGGGTTCAAAGTTTTTGGTCAGTGTTTGTAGATCTGTTCACACCTCTGTTTGTCTCCGCACTTAAGAGGTAGTTGTATTTTAGCAGAGTGGATGTGTTGTTTCTCACATGTTGTGTTTCTGCTAAAAGGGCTGTTTTCTGTGTGAGATGGAGTAAAATGTGCTTTATAAACATAGGAGACAGCCTTAACCCAAGAACCACTGTAATTTAGAGCCTGTATTGCACTCCACGATTAGGCCTTTGAGGGACTTGGGAATGAAACTGAATTCCTCAAAGCTAGTGTGGATGGGATGAGCAAAAAAGGAATAAAGGGAGAGAAGTACATGGTAAAGAGGTGACCTGCTGTCTTGCACAAGCGACAGACCCTGAGAGGCAGAAGACATCCTGGATGATCACCTGAGACTGATAGGGAGGTAGGGAGCTCACAGTGCAGATCTCATTTTTGGCCAGCCAGAAGAATTAGTTTCTGTAACATCCTTACTATGGAAACAGCCCCAAATCTGTCAAGTTATTGGAGAAAGACCTGGTCCTCAGAGATCATAGACTCACAGTATCAGAGTTAAGGGATGGGGAGGGGACCTTAAAGATCATCTAGTCACAGCCCCCCTGCAGTGTGCAGGGACACCTCCCACTATCCCAGGTTGCTCAAGGCCTTATCCAACCTGGTCTTGAATTCTGACAGGGTTGGGGCAGCCACAGCTTCTCTGGGCATCGTGTCCAGATGCATCAGGGCTCCCACTGGGAGCAGTACCAATGTCAATGGGGGAGCTTCTGCTCAATTTTGACCCTTTTCCATCAATTTTGCTCACACCTTGGCTGGAGTGTGTCTGCTTTTCGCCAGCAAGCTGCACCAGTGTCTGTGCTGGCTAGAGTGGGGTTCCGAGGGCTTGCTGTCTTCATGCCTCAGCACAGTGCCTGACAGGGCAGGGCTTCCCTCCTTGCATAATGTTGTGCAAATAGGGGTGTGCGGGGTGTTTTCTCCCTTCCCCTGGAGCACCTGGTCCTGGTCACTGTCTGGGACAGGCTGCTGGGTGGGTGAGGTACCTCTCTGCTCCAGTGCTGTGATGCCGGCATTGCTGTCTCCCTGGTGGGCTGGAGTCCTGTGATATCTTTCCAGCTGGGAACATGCCCAGGACAGAGTTTTAGCACCATCTGCCACTTGAGCTGTTTGCAGCCTCAGTGTAGCATTACCAAAAATAAGGCTGTTTGAATGAAACAAGTGTTGGGAAACGAGCTGTCTCTCTCCTGCCCTCTTTATCTCTCACTGCTGAGGGTGGCCGAGTGTGCAAGAGTGGAGGGAGGAGAGGAGCCTGGTGAGGGCTGACCAGGCACAAACTCTCCCTCTTTTCCCTCCTGTTTTGTCTCAGGGAAGCAAAAATCCTTACACCTCACAGAACAAGCTCACTAAAAAAATGCCCTGATTTCCTCTGCCAAAAGGAGCTCTCAGGATCAGGTTCCCATCCCTTAACCCATCACCTGACACATTGAAAGAGAATGAAATCAGGAGGCAAATACAGCATTAATCAGATTACAACCTTTCCTGGGACACCTTTATTTTTACTTCAGTTTCCCCATTTCAGTTACTTACCTCAGCTCTCCTGAACACCAGGGGCGGTATCCCAGACAATGGCCTGTAACATCCTTCACGATGTAGATTTTCTAGTCTCCAGCCCAAATGTTTACTCCTAGCTCTGGCTAGTCTCCAGCTGAAGCAGTTAGTCCATTGGCTGGACATCTCTTCGTTTGGTTCATGCTTTCATCAGGGGCTGCAGTGAGCTTGCACCATCAAGGGAGACAGCAGGTTTTTTTTATTCTGTTTTCACATTATGAGCTCTGAAATGGCTCAGCTGGGACAAGTTAAGTCTGCGAGGCATGTGCATTGTTGCAGAAGTGTCAAGGAAGATTAAAAACAGGCACAGAAGTATGACTGCTAGACTAACCCCCAGAAAATGCTAGAGGGGAGCTTTTTGTCTTGGTGAAAGGTAGATGGAGGTTAAAAACTCCGAGCAAAAGACCACCTTCATCTGCTGCCTTTTCATTTCTACAGTGTGTTGTTAGGTTACAGGCTGGTTATTCATGCTTGGTAATAAAAGACAGAAGCCATTTTTTGCCTGTAACAGGGAAAAAAGGAAGAGCATTCAGCCAGCTGTTCAGGTTAGAAAACACCAGGGCAGTGGTGGTGCCATCAGTTTATTAGCACAGGTATGTGATGGAAATACCACAGAGAGGCTTCTTGAGCTGCTATTCCTGGATTTCCTGTCTGGCTGAGCAGCAGAGATGGATGAAAAGTGACATGAGCACCTTTTGGTTAAGAGAGGACAGGTGGGAGAAGGGAGCAGTGGGAGGCTGGACCAGCCTGCTGGCATTTGAGTGTATTAAGGCAGAGGAGAAGTGGGGAGTGTTTCACATGGCTCATCATGAGCAACGAGGAGTCAAAGGCTGGGTTAGAGGATATGCAAAAGGAAAGTTTAGTCTGAGTCTCAGGAAAGATGTTCTGTCAGATGTTGCATTGTTGACTGCTTTCCCAGGGGAAATCATGAGGATGGGATTTTTTAAAACCAAATGGGACAAAGAACGAGAAAATTCACTATCAAAACCAGTCCTAAACCGGCGTGAACAACTGAGGTCCCTTCCCTTCTTTATTGACCTCTGTTGTTCCTGCTCCCTCCTCCCTTTAACACATTTATAAGAGCAGCCACAGCTTCTCAGATGCCTGTGGACATAACATGTCTCCTGCTTGTCCCACTTTCCCTCTGCTCTGTGCTCTCCTTCTCCTTCCTTCCCTTGCTCTCCCATCCTCTCCCACCCCGCTGCCTGCCACCAGAGTCCAGACTTCTGGGGACCTCCTGCCTCTGCTTTCATCTCTCCCCCTGGTTTCTGGGAATTTCTTACTGCGGAGGACTGCAGTGTTCCCAGTCATAGGTCACCGGCCAGGAGACAGAGTTTTTCATCCTTACAGCTCCATGCACCTGGCTGGGAGCAGAGGAGGCTGTGATCCATATTTTGCTTATATGAAGAAGATGAGAGGCAGCCAAGAGAAGAGGTTTACTTGAAGTGGGACACAGGAATGGGCTGACTCAGTTCTCTGGTATTCCATCCCAAATCCTTTCCACTGGCTCGTGGTTCCCACACTCCTGCCTGACCTATTCATCAGGAAAACCTGTGATATGAGAGCACTCCTAGCATGTTAGGTAGTTCAGAGGAAAAAACGTGATAGAGAGGGAGATTAGACTTAGGTGTGAGGCTGGAAACTTCCCTCTGGATCAGGAATTGAAACCATTGTTGCCATTTCTTTCAACAAGAGACGTGGCACTAAACAATAAACAATAAACAAGGCACAAGTAGCATTATTTACCAATTAAGGAAGTCGGAAGTCTCCAGAAAACATTCCCCAGATTTGAAGTAATCATGTTTTTCAATGAAATGTTTTTTTAAAAAATAATAATTGGCACACAGCATCTTTCCTGAAGTCTAGGCAAGATTATTTATTTATTTGCAGTAGCAGCACAGACCGTACTGAATGTAACTAGGTGAGAATGCTGAACAGACCTAGTTTCCTTGCTGGCCTCTGAAAACAGGGATAAATTCTTCTGCAGACAAAAGACAGATGGTGTGGGCATTGCTGAGATCCTGGCTTCCCGGAATCAGGAGGCTGTGCAAATCCAGAGGTTCAGAATGTGAAAGAATGTTAGTTAATTATTATCTTTGTTGGGATATTGCCATGCTCTGCCAGTGGTGCTGAGGTCTGGCAGAAAGCTCAGCCCTACAGCCAGGCAGTGTATTTCTGGGATGGCATTAATTTATCCTCCCCGGATGACTCATGTTCTATTTCTTGTGCAGAGGAAGAGCAGTCGGGCTGTTGTTGTCACAGAGGTAGGGGATGCTAAAAATGACCAGAAAGAAGGATCTTTGACAGCTTTTGTCTTCTGGAGTATTTGGCTGCACTGTCAGAGCATGAATCAAGCAGCACAAAGGTGGTGAATAGGAGCAGGTGGTTAAAAGTGCAGCTGAATCAGTGGAAGGATGACTGGTGGCCAGACTGGGGAAGAAGGCAAACTGAAGAAGGGCACTGAAAGCAGAAGCACAGAGGGAGAGTGGGAATAGAGCTGGGAGGTCTGGTTGTCTTGCTGGGAAACAGAGATGAGAGATCTACTTTAGCTAACTGGGAAAAAATGGCCTGGAACAGGGAACCAGAAATACAGAAGAGATAAAACAGGACAACACTGGGAGGAGCTTATGTGCAATGGTTTGCAAGAAATAACTTGTCCAAGGAGTACAGTCCCCTCAAACATAGAAGGGAGACAGAGTTTGCTGTTCTCCTCCAGCTGAGAAGTCTCAATGAAACCTGAGGGCAGCATGTCCTATCTGTCTGTGGTACAGGGACAACTTTTTGGCTACCTGATGCTTAGTTCAGGTGACAGAAGTGTCCTGGGCATCGGGAAACTGTTTTACTATGACGGTGACTGAGCACTGGCACAGGTGGCCAAGAGGGGTTGTAAAGTTTCCCTTCTTGTAAATACACAAAAGTCATCTGGACACGGTCCTGGGCAACTGGCCCTAAATGGTTCTGCTTGAGCAAGCGTTGCTGGACCAGAAGACCTCCAGAGATGCCTTCCAACCTCAAGTAGTCTGTGATTCTGTGGTCTCTGAGACTGTCTCATCTTCACACACTCCCCTTCTGCCTCTCTCTATAGCATGAACTGTTACACCTCTCCTCCTTCTTATAGCTGGACTTGGCAGGCTGAGGTACTTAAGAGGCCCTGAGTATTGAGGAAGACTCTTGAGAGGTCTGTAGTACAGATGGTTGAGCAAGTGCACGTGTATGATTCTAGTTGTTTCTTTGTGTGGTCAGCAGTGTTTCTGGAAGGGCTTGTTTTACTTCTGTGCTCATAGATAAAACAGTATCCAATCCTGGTAAGGGGTATATCTGGAAACACATTAATCATGGCAGCCAGATGGCTGATTTCAGTGACTCACAAGGGCTTCCCAAAAGACTTCTTAGTGCACATCGTAAGTGTGACATAAATATTCCTTTGATCCTCTCAGAAACTGTATTGTTATTTCTCCCTTGATTGATTTGAAAAGAGCATTTGTCCCATTTCTCAGCTAGTTCAGACTTTTACATCTCCTGATTGTACAGCATATTAAAATGCTGAAAATTTACACGTAACTCCCAAAATTTGCACACATTACAGGATGGGGAGGAGGTGGAAGAAGGAAATACATCTTTTCACCACTTCTCCTTCTTATGCTGGAGGCTTCTTTCCAGTCAAAACATGGCATTGTCAGGTTTACTTATCTCAGGGATCTTAAAACTGTTGAGTGTGCTTCAACAGCCTGCAGGCAAGAGACCTCACTCTCTCTGCTGTGTTGGAGGGAGGCTGCTGATATTCTTGGAGCCTGATGACTCTTGCTCCACTTGAGAGCTTTTACAGTACCAAAACATTGGCTCATTTGCCACCTGCTCCCTCCCAGCCACTAAAGAAGGGCTGTGGGTTACTGCTGTGCATCAGTTGTGTGCAACGTGACTGCTGTGGCACATCACTGTTGTTTTCTTAGTTCTTTCTGTCAGCGTCCTGAAAGCTTTTCATTACTCATCCTGGAGGGGGGAGAAACCTCAACCCTCTCTCTTCACATTCTCATGGCAAATTTTCCAGCCTGACTTTTTTTTTTTTTCTTTTCAAGATGCAAGCTTTGGATCCACACATGAATTTTTTTGCAGTCATGAACAACCAGGTCAGGAAACCATGGTTTGTAAAAAATGGGTCATTTGGGCTTCCAGGTTTGTGGCTCACTTCATTTTGCTGCCAGAATGCATAGCACTGACCTGGCTCTGCCATGTGAGCCATGACTGCTCAGCACTTCTAGACATTTGGGCCATTTACTGGTAGGGGACTGAGAAACAGATTTAGATTTCTTATTCTAGCTCACTAACTTTAGAGATGGTATCTTTGGTTTTTGTGCAGGATGCCTAACATTGAACAGTCCCTGCTATTTTTAACAAATCTGTAAGAATAGAGTAATAACCTGGAGGCCCCTTTGAGGTTCTTTGGAAAATCCAGGGTCTATAAATTGAATTTTTATCTGTCTCAAAGGGATCCTTAAGTATTTTTTGCACTAAACTGTGAAAGATTATTCTCTAAGCTATTCTGCATATAATTCCCTAAGGGAGTCTGGGCTTGACAGGGCATTTTTAGCCAAAGAAAACCAATTTTCCTCCCACTTTTCCAGGCCATTTTGGTGGACAAGGAGATGTGCAAGGATAGAGACACCCAGCACTGGGGCAGGTCTTAAACTCTCCCCAGATACTTTTTCATCTCCACAGTGGGCTGATTCTAGGCCTTTGCAGGTGGCTGCTCATTAGAAATATTAGAAATATTAAGTGTAGAGCATAAGGGGAGGTTGGGCTGGGTAAATGGTATCCCTGGCTCAGTAGGGTACGGATATCCAGCTTAGTCAGGCTCCCTTGGATAGTCCTGGCCAGGAAGCAGCCGGAGATCCTCAGCCATACAAGGTCCTGTTTGCACTTGCTGTGATATGAGTCTAATCTGGTTGTCAATGCCATCAGTGCTGTGGCCATCCCGCAAGGGGGTCAGCTGTCATTGGAGGCTTGGCACTTGGCTGCCACGGCCCTTGGAGGTGGCTTGATTTCCCACAGAGACTTCCAGAGAGGTGCTGGGGAATCAACACCACAGATTGGGGTGGGTACAGGTCTGGGATCAAGCAAAGAAAGCAGAAGCACATCTTAAACTTGACTCTCACTTGGGCATTACAACATGGAGGTTCAACTCTAGAGCCAGAACTGAGGGGGACTTTGTTCTTGTTGCTGTGGTGACCCTGTTTTTTGACTGAAGGTACTCTGTGTCTCTTCCTTATGTGTCAGTCTTCAGCCCCCCTGTCTGGGATCTCCCCTGGCTTGATCTTTGCCTCACAAACACCATATTCAAAGCTGCTGACGTCTCAAACCACAAAAGGAAGGAGTTAATTTGCCATTGGGATTTGGTTATCTCAGAATAGGTCAGTACTGCTGACCACCACTCATTTCCAGGTTTCTCCCCACGTGGCCAGTTTGTCTCTTCTCTGCATCCCCTCCATAATTTTATCATGCTCTATGTCCTCCCTGGCCACCCTTCAGTCACCAAGTCCTGTGCAGGTGGTGTCACCGCATTCTGGCAGCAGGACAGAAGCTGGGTAGGAGTGGATCAGGGGCCAGGAGGATGCTGAGACTTGGTGCTGCTTGTTCAGACAGTCCAAGGGGCAGCAGTGGGTTAGGGGAGCCAAGCTCTGCCTGTTTTCATGCTTGTGTTCCACTTGCACTGGGCTGTCCATGTTTGGGGTGTGGAAGCCACATAGCTGCGTTCCCACTGTGCTCCTGGGACATCTGGCTTGGCCTGGTATCAGCTCATGGAATCCCTGCAGACTACTGCTGGGGTGTCTGTGTCCTTCTATTTTTCCCTTTCCCTCTCCTTGGACATTTGCAAATCACATAGTCTTGGTATCTCCATAGCTTTCCTTGTTTTAGGTTTTTATTTAGGGAAAGATTTCATAAAATGCCCCAACTCATGCCTTTGTCCCCTCTTTGGGGGACATGTACTCTTTGTAATAGGAGGAAGGTGGCCCTACCATGGAGGTGTTTCTCTCCAGCATCACCATTGCCCCACATCAGCCCCACCATTCTCTCTCATTGTCTGTATGATTCAGTGGGGACTGGGAGGAAGGTGCTCATTGTCTCTGAAAATGGGGCATGTTGTAAGCAGAAAGAGGGAAAGAAAACCACTAATACTGACCTCCTCGCCCTGCTAAGCCATAGCACCACCAAATAATCAGCAGGAAAGTCCCCATTAAACACTTGGGATCATGCAGGGATTTGTGTAGTTGGTGCAGGAAGTAAAAGGCAGAAGAGCGTGTCTCAGCAGGAGACCTGGCTGGTGTGATGTAAGGACAAAACAAAAAGGAAACCCAGCCCTCCCTGGTTTTTCCTTAGAAATATGCCCATGAGTGAAAGCCAGTCATCCCCATGGCACAGCTTTTTTGCTGGGGGTGAATTCCTTTATCCTCCTGCGAGGTGGGAGCTTTGCAGTCGGAGTCTGTTAGAGCACACTCGTATTTCCAAACCAAGCCTCTCTTGTGAGACTCTGACTTCCTTCACTGAACATACAGGAAAAAAGGATCCCCTTTCTTCTCACCACCTAAGACCAGATAGGGTAGGGGTGGAAGGAGAGGTAATTCAGTACCCCAATTCAACAAGGGTTTGCTTTTTTTTTAGTTATGAGATATCTAAAGGCTAGTTCTAAAATTCATATTTGCACATCCTTGCACGTGTGCCTTTGCCCGGTCCTGGCTCCCCTGTGACCTGCTGGGCAGCTCTGCCTGTGCCACTCTCTGTGCCCTGCATGCACTGAGGGCTTCTCCCCAAGTTCTGGGTCAGAGCCCTTTCCACTTGTGGGTAACTGCTATAGGACAGGTTGGAGCCTCAGATGCTTTGGGAAAGAAGGAAGATAGTATAAAAGCCTGGAAGGAAAGCTAATTTTCCATTAAAACCATCTTCAGTCTGGAATTGCATTCAGTATCTTATTAAATGACACTACTGAGTACTATTCTAGCACAGAGCTGCTTAGAAATAGCTTTAAAGAAAAAAGCAATGAGTTACAGAGCCCAAAGTACAGATGCTCAGCCAGCAGAAATCATCTTTCTGACATGGGATCCATTGAATTGAACACTTTTACAGCTGCTGGTCTTCTAAACATCTAAATTGATTTGCACAGAATTAAATAACAACAATAAATCAGAATACTTAAACAGCTAGCCAGCTATCCTTTAATTACTGTTAGAAATCTGTGGTGAACTAGAACAAGACCCCATGACCTGAAATTGGTATCATGGCTGTGGATGCCAGCAAGGAGCCCATGTTGGAAGCCACTGTGGACTACATTTCCTCAATTCTAAAGAAAAAGGACCAGATTTGACACCTGCAGTGCTGGAGGCGGTGATTTGTAGGTGCCAAGTGAACATGCTCTTCATCCTGGCACAAAAAGCAAGGGCTTGGGCATGTCTGCTGCTGCAGCAGCGAGGACAAGGCTGGGCTGGGTATGTGTTATGGAAAAGGCTTTTGCTAAGTGCAGGAAAAGCAGGGAGGAAGAATCTGTTAGCTCCTGGAGGATGAGTTTGCACGACAGAGGTGGGGTTAGGGTGGGCAGCTGCAACAGAGAGCGGAGGAAGAGGTGAGTAAAGACAGGATGAGTTTGGAGGAAGGAAAATGCGTTTGGTCTTGGCTGTATTAACCCTGATTTGTCAAGGAGAAGCATATGAAGGATAGACAGGGACAGGGGGCTGGCACTAAGAGATGGAGGTGGGATGGGGATGCCTGTGCATCTGTGGCCCATCAGCTCCAGGGGTGCAGCTAAAGCTGGGAGAGCATGATCCTGAGGGACAGCAAGGCTCCAGGGTAGGGCTGCCCTTGTGTCCATCTCCTCCACCCCAGTGAATCACTCCTGGTGCCCCCTCTGCAGCCTTTGGCTTGGTTTCCACCACCTCCGCCACTGCCCATCCCATCATCTGGGATGGAGGTGTTTTCCCAGCAGGTTTGATGCTTTTCAGGGTGCTCTGCTTCCACATAGGGTTTCAGATCCTGGAACTGTCTAATTACTCGGGAGTGTGAGGAGCACAGATCCCTTTGACGGTGCTGGGTCTCCCCTTCTGGGTGTGCTGTGGGTACAGGGGAACAGTCTAGAGCAGCCTGAGTGTTCAGTCTTCTTCCAGTCTGAAATTGAATTAGTGGGAGATCTGTGCTTTGTTTTGGTTCTTAAGTAGAAGCAGCTGGGTGGGGAGGGGGAATAAAAAGAAGCTACTAAATCAGCCTTACTTTTGGGCAACTGCTTGGAGATCTCCCCACAGGGCTGGGTTCCTGCTTCCCATACTCATCTACTCCCATGTCTTCCCGTTTTCTTTTTTTCAGTTTGAGTATGTGGGTCATTAAAAGAGCAGAAGTTACAGCATGCTGGAATATGTAGGTCAGGAAAACTGTACCAAGAAAAGAAAAAAAAAAAAAAATTACAACTGCTTCCAGCAGGAAAAGGCCACACTGGGATTTGGGCTTTTGAATGGGATATCCTCTCCTGATCCAAGTGCCCTGGCTGAAACGCCCAGCAGTTTGTGGCCAAGAATAACAGGAAGATCAGAGAAGGGGGAGGGGGGAAAAGGGGAGGGCAGGGGGTCTGACCAGCTCATATGACCCTCCATTAGAGGCTTATAAAAAGGGCTGGTACGAGCTCATTTTTCATGAGTTTTAATCCCTCCTGTTTATGATGCTGAGCCAAAGGTTTTTCTGGAGAATCTGACTCACAAGACTTGCAGCTGGAAAGAGAGGATTGATAGCAGTGGCTCAGCAGGCACAACCACGTCTGGAGAGCTGGGAGGGGAGCAGCAAAGCCACCGGTTTTCAACACCACCACAGATGTCTTTGAAGGAATGGGGGAAAAGTGGGAGGAACACACCAAAAATATTAGGAAGGGGAAGACAGCAGCAGTCCTTATGTCACTGTTTCTGCTGCTCTCAGGAGCTCCCGGAGCAGAGGATTTTTACAAAGAGGGTTGTGCATGTGTGCGTGCATGCAGGAGAAGCTGGAGTTGTGATTTCACAGGCTTAGCCAGAGGCATGCTTGGAAGTAAGGAGATGTCTTATGAAGCTTGGTGTCCCAGCTTCTATTTGTCTGTCTTTGGTTTTATTTAGAAATTGATGTCAAAGTTTTTGGGTTGCTGTTTGGGTTTTTGTTTTTTTCATGGAGAGAGGGTTTTTTGCTGGAGCTTGACTGACTGGAGTCCTGTCTCCTGTGCTGCCAAATCTGATATCTGAGCAGGAGAAGGGAGGAGCAAGGAGAGATGCTTTTGCCCTGGCTCAGCCTCAGCACATTCCCTCACGGTATGGGCTGGGCTTCCTCTAGGCAGGAGAGCATTAAAGCTGTTTGGAATAAAACACAAGGCATTTTACCAGTTCCAGTTGGGGTTTCGTGTCTTTCAGTCAGTATTTCATTAACGTGTTCCATAGCAGATGCTGATGAGGGACACGGGGTGCCTTATGTCCTGTTACAGCTCTCTGCCTGCTCTTTCTGTCTGACAGCCCCAAACCTTATTTTCTGCCATCCTTTTCCCAGGATAGGTGGAAAGCAAAGGCCGTTGTAATAGTCAAGTCTTGTTAACTTTAACAGGACTTG
Organism: Lanius collurio; assembly: GCA_020086605.1. Lineage (NCBI taxonomy): Eukaryota > Metazoa > Chordata > Aves > Passeriformes > Laniidae > Lanius > Lanius collurio. Next base: position 32,410,385 of record JACBWW010000009.1, on the reverse strand, counting down.
CCTGCATGAATGACTTTATTGTGGGTGTTAACCAGAACATGTCACTCCTCAATCCTCACTGCAGGCTGATGTGTACAGCTGGTGCTTTTCTAATTCATTTTTAATTATGAATTCTGATGAGGGGTATCTCACAGTGAGCTGGTAAAGGGCATTTACACACTGGCAGAGCCATTTCTAGAGCCCTCTCTGCAGTGAGCGTTGCTTACAGCAAATGAGTCCCTGACAGGTGGGGCACTTAGATTCCCTGGCCACGGTGGCATTACTGACACCTGAGCAAAGGAATATGCCCAGACAAAAACACTGCCTGCATCTCTGTTCAGACATTCTCTGGTTGAATCCCTCTTTTCTGCTCCTTGAAGGGATTTCAGTTCATATGGAGGAAGGAATTTCATTGTGCCATCAGAGCTGGTTAAACAAGGCAAACCCCAATCTGCAGCCTGCCTTCATTTCGCTGCAGGACCTGGGCATGCCTATGGGTGTTTCCTGCACCCTGCTATCCAGGCAAAGGATGCCTGGAGGGCTTGGAGGGGCTGCTGCCTCCTCTGGCAGGTCTGGGGGCTACAGACCCCTGGAGGAGCAGGACTGGGACACACCAAGGGTCTGTGCTGCGGTGCAGGCACAGTCCTAACACTGGACTATGCACAGTAGTCCTTTGGCTCTTCCCACAAACCTGGATCCTGCTGCTCAGCTCCTTCCCATGCCATGCCATCACAGCTGACCTCCCCAAAGCATTCCCACTCCTACAACTCAGATGTGGTGCTCTTCTCATGCCAGACCTTCATACCCATCCACACCATACCATCACCATCACCTTCATCTGAGCTTCCCCTGTAACACTACCAGCTCTGCCCTGGGGGCTGGCATGTTTGCTCTCTTTCCTACTCTATTTTGCCAGTCTTGGAGCTTTTAAACAGCTCAGTTATATCCCACTAAACATCCTGAACGAACAGGCTGGTTCCTTTGCTCCTGGTTCAAAGACAGTTGTGGCTGTGGAGCTCACTGACAGATGTTTTGGACCATCAAATATCAAGCCTCAAGAGCTCAAACTCAGCCTTTTCTCCTAGTTACATCCTTACATAATTAAATCCCTTTAAAATGTGGACCCAATTCCCTTCTGAAAGTAGGACATGGGCTCCTAGATAATGGAAAGATTGTTTGGAAATTTTAACTTGTGTTAGGAATCTGTGGCTAAATGAATCTGTCTTTACATATGGAGAGAGGATTTGCCTTTCAAGACTGTTTTGCAAGTCAGGGAGAAAAAGTGACCTGAAGGTAATAGACTGACAGTGGTGAAAAGCTCAGGTAAAATGGAGTGAATATCCAAGCCTGCATCAATTTCCTTTGAGCGCCTGGCTTTGCACTAAGAAGCATAACATGCAAGAACAGCACAGAGAACAAAAAATGCAGATTCTTAAATTCTGAAGAAACTAAAGACAATATCAGGGGAAAAAAGTTCCAAATGGTATTATCAGAACATCCTAAAAGTGCATTAAAATTGAAGCCATGGTCACCAGGTAGTCTGGTGGTGTGCATTTGTATATTCATCTGCAAATACCCATCTTCCAATGCTGAATGTGAGATAAAATCATAGAATGATGGTGTTGCATCCAGGCTGGACTGTTGTGATACTCCAAGCACTCTATGGGCAGATCATCCTGAAAGGCCTGATTTTGAACTCTTAATTTTACCCCAGTGTCTTTTATAAATTTTAGTGGAACTAATCATGTGCTTATAAATTAACCACAAACAGTGTAAGTGTTGGCAAGTTTGGAGCCGAATAGTTTCCCATAAGGAATGGAACTGATGAATGGAAAGGCATTCAAACCAGAGTTAATAACAAGGAAAAGCTATTTTACATCTGCTTAGTACAAAGGTGGAAGAGTCCTACAATGCAAAGCTGTGGAGAATCAAGTTGACTTGATTTTCCTGTGTTTCATTAAATCAGACTCCTCAGTTACCTTCAAGAGCAGCAAGGAAACACTGTAAGATCCCAGAGCAGACGATGTCTGATGCCTCCAGCTCTGTGACACAAGCTGTGATGTGTCACTAGTGGGTAGCTGTGAATTTTACCTTCTTGGATGACTCTTCCCAGCATTATCTGTGAGTGCCATTGTCACCTGTAGGTCTCACATACAGTTTTACTGTGTGGAAATGACACCCTCATTGCACAGGTCATGTTTCTGGGGAATCTGTGCCAGCCTGTGAATGTCATGTCTGGGATCCTGTGTGCTGGACCCAACCTTGTATCCTTCCAGTGTAGTAAATACTGATTGACACTACTGTAAAAGTGGGTAAAATTGCTTCACTCATCCATCTAAGGGCTGAAAATTTTAGGAAAACATGTTAACTGCAGTCAGCCTGGAAACACCGTGATATGAACTTTCCTAGCATTTATAACCCAAGTTCCCAGTTTATCATTGAGAATGGCTCAACCTCTCTGGGTTTAAAACCAGCTTCATTTAGCAGAGTTTAGCTCAGAGGTCTACTGTTTTACACCAAGTGCTGAGGTAGATGTACAAGTGATAGCTTTTTTCCAAAAACAAAGAAATTCATGTTTGGTCAAAGTTGTGAACAAAGCTTTGGATTGCTTTGGCACAAACCAGGTTAATGGAAGTGGTCTAAGCAGCAAGTCCTTCCTGGTTCCTCTCCTTCAGGCTGGAAAATATTTGGAGCTGCTCATGGGTAGCTAAGCAGGCTCACTTTGGGTCTGGAAGCTTTGGCACCTCTTTAACAAGCAAGTGTCCAGTAAGTCCAGTGTCTTTAACAAGTGTCCAGATATGTAGATGGTACCATTGCTGTACATCTAGCTGGACAATTTGGATGACTAAATAAAGTCAGAAAAGAGGTCTGAAGTTACTCCTGCCATCCACAGGCAAGGTGTAAGTCATGTCTACTCCTGCAGACACCTTGGGAGGCTCCTCAGGAGGTGTTTGTTAGGGGGCAGATGTCAAGTGAGGAGAAACTTCCCCTGTGGCTTGTGACCCTCACCAAGAGGTCAGGCACAACCAAAACAACAGCCAGAGAGTGATGCTACAGCTGTGAGCCAGACCATGGAAGAGTCAAGAGGGAGCCCACTTCTCTCTGGGTTTTTGTTTGTTTTTTTTTTTTTTGTCTCTTACTACAGAGGAAAGCTCAAAATAATACATCTTCCTCAAAGCAGCAGCCCACAGGTTCCTTGCCTGCCCAGCTGGGCATACCCTTCCTCTTAAAGCTCCACTGCAAATGTCTGTCAGAGAGACCTGAAATCTCAACTCTTTCATAATTGATTTACCCAGGAATTGTTCCATGGTGGGAATATCCTGATCTTTTTTAAAATTTTTTTTTGACTGCCCACGCCCTTCTCTTCCTGGTTTTCTCACCCCAGGTTGCCTCTGTCCTGCAAAAGTAAAAAATTACACCTTAAACAAGGGTAACAAAGATGTTAGAAAAAGCACTAATTTTAGGCTTCTCAGCCTGCAATGAGCTCAAGATTTACCCTGTAGAGTAAGTCTCTGCAAACACTCCTGTTTTTGACAGCAAGACAAAAGAATTCAAATTCCCTTGTCATCAGCTATCAAACAAGATATTTCTTTCTTTCCTTTTATTTCCCCAACTCTGAAAAGAGTGAACTTGCCAAGTAGATACAGACCCTGCTGCCTGCAGTGGAACAGGGCTGCAAGGTGGGTGAGAACGGCCTGAAGCAATTTGCAGGAGTTCAGCCTGCGTTGCTATCCAGGGAAGTGGAGTAAAGTCTCTTTTCATGTTACTGTGATGAGATTAGAGAGGATGCAAGGTGTTAATTAACAACCAGTTAAAATAATTTTGAGGTTTTTACTTTACAGGGCAATGATATTGAAGCTCCTGGGTCCAATACTTCTCATTATTATGCAAATCTGATCAAAATGGACATCTATATTTCCCTGTTGGCAGATGGAATAACAAGTTGGGAGTGTAGCTGACAGGATGACGCCTAAATGCCATGCAAACTAAATTTTGCTTGAAAGTGAGTTCAGGCTGTTACATGCACGAGATTTTTCAGAACTGTCCTGAAACAGATTAACCCAGTTTCACTGAGAGTGGGATGGCAAAGGAGCTTAGAGGAAGGTCTGGTCCATCTGTGTCATGTGGAAATGCAGTAACTGGAAGCTTGTTTGGGAGTTGAAGGGAATTTTTGGGACCCATGAAGAGAGAGGTTATGTAGTAGTTCTTATTTTCAAAACAATTTCCCATCCTTTCTGCATACACAATTTGTAATGTGTATTGTATTGTTTACAACTCATCACCCAAAAGGGAGCAACTCCCTGAGGGATAGAAGCAGAGGGGGAAGGTGAGAACACTGTAAATAACTGGCTATCTTCTCATTCCCAGTGTCTGCAAGGCTAATCCTGAGCTACTTGGGGTAGGGATCTCATGATGTAAGGGGGATTTTTGCTGCAGCAAAAAAAACAGAGTTCACATCTTTCCTTTAGTGTAAATAAATATGTGGGGGAACTTCCAGAATCAGCAGAAGCAGTGGGCATTGTGGAGCCGAGCAATTTTGTCTGTTAGGAAGATAATATCTAAATGGTCTAATTATAGCTCCAGTTCAGCATACTAGGGGAATCCCCACCATTACTCTTTAGTAGCTGCTGCTGTAAAGTTTCAGGATCTGAGCCATGACCTGCTTGATAACTTATGTTTACTACAAGCCTGTCAAACTACAATATTTTCTGTTGTTGAAAAAACCCTCCTTTGCTGACCCATCCCTTCTCTGTCCTGTATTGAGAACAGTCTGCATTAGGAGCTGACTGAAGCTCAGTTTCCATGAGCACACCTGTGGCCTTGGGATTCACAGAAGGATCACACAAATACTGATGATGCTGTGTCTTGACACACAGAAAGCCTTGAGAGCTCCCCAGGGCACTCAGACCTTCAGGCCACGTGTATGGCAGCCCATTCCATGCCTCCTCTGAGCTTTTCTTGCCTTCCTCAACTCCACTTCTGAGGGTGGATCATTTCAATGGTGATGCCTGAGAGCTTCCAAAGTGGAGTGAGCCACCTTACAATTATTGGACTCAATTGATGGAGGACTCCCTGCCCTGGTTTCACTGCCAGTATTCTTTTCTCTCTCCCTCCCCCACAGCGAGGTGCGAAAGCAGGGCAAACCATGTGACCAAAGTGCTCAGGGCTGGGTTCAGGATGTTGTGGGGCTGCTGAAGCACCAGTTTGACCAAGAGATGATTCCAGAGTCTCACTTATGGTGGAAGCTCACCAAGCTGCAGCTTCCACCATAATAGGAAGTCTCCCATGGGCAGATCCTGACCTCATGGAGAGTAGGGGCTTAACTGAGGGAGGGACTGACCACCCCTTTCCAAGCCCTCCTCAGGCCCATTGATGTTTCCTCCAGAAATCCTTTGTATGGCACTTGCCTTGTATCTCCTATTTCATGATCCTGTCAGTCCCCTGGGGATCCCATAGGAATAACAATGTCAATGTCAATGTCAATGTCAATCCTAATCCTAATCCTAATCCTAATCCTAATCCTAATCCTATTGCTAATGCTAATACTAATACTAATAAATGTAAGTCCAGAAGAACCTTTTGGCAAGGCAAAAGTTCTCAGACCAGTCATCTCTGTTCAGACCTTACCCTGGTGAGTGCCTCAGTCACACACAGTGGTGTACTTCGCCCCTGTTATCACCTCCTTGTAGAACAGGAACCTAAAACCCGAATGAGACGAAGGGAGACAACAGGGCTGACATGGAGTTCTGTATGAACTGGTTGATATGCAGTCAGTAGCCATACTGGGAATTTCCACTGGCAAAGTTAGGGTTATATGACAGGGGCCTCTCTTCTTGTCTGCCTTCCAAAGCTGCCCTAATGCAGTGGACAGGAGAGACACAAATCTCTTGTGTAAGCAAGAGGAAGGGAGGCATAGTTATACAAGCATTAGATCTGGAGAGTCACTGGGTGACCTTGGACCAGTCACTTGGAGACATCTGAGTTTCTGTTCCCCATGAGTTAATGGGTAAACAGGACTGCCCTGTCTCCCAGGAGTGTTTTCAGGATAAATATAGCAGAGATGAGTGGGTGGCACAGCACATTTGTCCTGACAACATCATTAGAAAGGCCTAAAATCCGCACAAACTGAGTGCATCACAGAGTTTAACAGCTTTCTTGTATGAATTCCAAACTACCTACCAGACACCACTTACTTAAACCCCTTCAATAAGTCTCTTTGATGTTTAGATTTTGGGATTTTTTTGTTGCAATTGTTGTTGTTATTGTTGGTTTTTGGGGTATTTTTTGCTTATACCTTTGAGGAGAGGGGAAGCAGCCCAGTCAGAAGCTGACGATGCACTTGCACTGTCTGTGTCATTGATGCAAATATTGAAGAGCCCCGGTCTTGAGCCAGAGCCCTGAGAGGCACCACTTGTCACCAGCCTCCACCTGGACACAGAGCTCTTGACCACAGTTCTCTGGCTGTGTCCATCCAGCCAATTCCTTATCCACTGAATGGTCCACCCTTCAAATCCATGTCTCTCCAGTTTGGGGATCAGGATGTTGTGGGACCACGTCAGAGGCCTTAGTAAGCCTTAGGCCTAAGGAGAAGTCTATTTAGGTGACACCAGCTGCACTTCCCTTGTTGAACAGTGCAGTCACTCCCTCACAGAGGGCCACCAGACTGGTCCGGCACAGTTTTCCCTTACTGTGGATCTTCTTCATGACCTTCCCAGGCACAGAGGTGAGGCTCTGTAGTTCCCCAGGTCTTCCTTTCTGCTGTTTCTGAAAATAGAAGTGATGTTTCCCTTCTTCCATTCATAGAGTCAGCAGAATATGTCAAGTTGGAAGGAACCCACAAGGATCATTGAGTCCAACTCCTGGCCCTGCACAGACACACCAACAATCCCACCCTGTGCATCCCTGAGAGCATTGTCCAAAGACTTCTTGAACTCAGATAGGCTCACTGCTGTGACCATTCTCTGGGGAGCCTGCGCAGTGCTCCACCACCCTCTGGGGGAAGAACTGCATTCACTAGGGACTTTGCCTGACTGCCATGCCTTTTCAAATGTGATGGAGAGTGACCTGGATCCAACAACAGCCAGGTCCCTGGGGACCCTGGGATGCATGTCATCAGGCCTCATAGACTTGTGCCTGTCCAATGTCATCAGATGGTCCTGANTGCATGTCATCAGGCCTCATAGACTTGTGCCTGTCCAATGTCATCAGATGGTCCTGAACCTGCTCTTTGCTTACTGAGGGAGACTATATGGTCCCAGCAGATGATATCAGAGCAGGGTCAGCTCAAGCAGGTTGCGCAGGGCCTCATCCTGTTGGGTTTGAATACCACAAAAGGATAAAGCGGTCTGACTTAAGGGGGGGAAATATAAACTTTAACTCTCAAGCAAAACTAAATCAGATCACCTGAGCTACTTATGCAGTGAAGCCATATCTTTTAAATTTACATTCAGCACAAGACCATAGTGGGCAAAATAGTTTTGATATCCGACAGGAGACTACTGAGCAAGTGTAGTCTGTTAACTGACTAGGTGGGGTGACATTCCAGGGACAGGAAAAATAAATTTTAACTTCATCCCAGACTCAGAGAGGATGGCAGGTGGGAGGGATATTGAGGTGAGAAGCATTGCTTTCTCTCTGGATACCCACCTGGGCAAAGCAGAGCTGACCCTGTTGCTTCTTCTCACTGGCAGCTCTCTCCAGGGTTGTAGTTACACAACATGTCACGAGAAGAAGAAAAACAAAGTCTTTTTATATCTCCTCACCCATCTGTACTTCCTCTTTCTGAACTAGTACTGCAAACAAAATTATCAGAAGCATCATGTTGGCAGTATTTTTAGTAAACAGCCAGAGACTCATGTGAACTTGTTCCTCCTTGTCCTTGTCCCTTGTACAGAAAACAGACTGGAGAGTTTTCTGGGCAGAATCTTTTGAGGTTCTCCTATTTCTACCTTCCAGGCAAAACAGCTGGATTGTTACAGCAGGCCTAGAGCTGACTGGAGAGGCAAGTGTTTTTGAGGTCTAAAGAATAATTCCCCCCTTGACTGGTAATACCGGGTTAGGATTCCCAGAGTTCTAGGGATTGACTTGCTGTTGGATCATGAATGGCTCTATACACAATAGCTGGCAAAGGAAGATGATGGAAATCCACAGGGGAATACAGGAAAAGAAAATAGAAAGCATGTTTATTAATTAGGAATGTTCCCAAGGGTTTCCAAATTGTCCTAAAATAAGCACATGCATTCCTAAGGACAGTGCAAATGTGGGTGGCAAGATCCTCCTGCTACTGTTTGGGGAGAAATGGGGAGGGAGGTGGAAAATAAATTGGGAAAGGTATTTCCATTTGGTTCCCTGGCTTGGCTGAAGCAAGGAAACCCCTATCAACTTTTAACCTGAACTGTTCCAAGAGCATTTCTGCCAACAGCTGTGTCGTAAGACTGGTTTGACTTTGCCACTGGTCTGACCCTCAGCCCCACAGAAGGGAAGAGTTGGCTGGGCCAATTCCTGCCTGGAGCTCCAGGAATACAGACTGCACTGCTCCCTGTAACCTGTCTCCTCTGTTTCATAAAATCTCTTTTTTTTGTTTTTTCACGTTTTGAGCTGTCACTTCCACAGCACCTCTGGTTTTAAAATAGTACCTGTACACCCAGCCAAAAAGTTCCTGATGTGGAGGGTGGTTGCTTGCCCCCACCCCACCTTTATGTGGGCAATTTTATCTTGGTGGTCTTCATTTTCCTCCCAGTCTTTTCCTTCCTGTTCCCCACAGTTTGGATTGACGCCTACTATCTGTGACAACTTCTGCAGGGCTCTGCTCCCTCTCTCATGTCAAAACACTTGTTTATATAAAGAAATGTAGGCCTTGGGCTGGAGGAATTTATCCAGAGAGGTTGAAGGAGAACCTCGGCTTGCATCTCCTTCTAATCTACTGTTCTCCATCAATCTTCCTGTGAAGTGAAAATTCCTTGATTTTAATGTGTCCAGCTACCACTTAAAAAGCCTCACTATTTCCTCTTCCTTTTGCTCACAGTTTTTAAGGTGCATCTTCTTGTGTTTCACCAGAGAAATTCCATGTGTCTGCATGGAATCTGTTGGTTTTATTTTGCAGAGGTAGTAGGTGTTCATAAATAATCAACATGGTCTGGGTTGTTTGCTTTAAATTTTGTGTTTTGTGTTCCCTTGTTGAATTGTTTTGAATGAAGCAAAACAAACGAAAAAGTAATTACCGAGCATTTCCCCACATTTCCCAAGCTTCCTTTTTGAGTCATTGTTTGTGTGCCCTCCCTGGGAACTTAGTTCTGGACTCTTCTGCTTCCTTGCTGACATGGTCTGGAATATTTTGAAATCTGCAGGATAATTTAACCAACACACATTTCTACCCTGGCCTTGCATTTGGTATCATAGTAACTTTTAAAATGTGCTACTACTCTTTGCCACTGCTTTTTTCTTTTTTTAAACCCTGCAGTTTATCAATAAACTGATTTTCCAAGCTTACGTTTACCCACCAAATCACTTTAATGACTTCATGAGTATGGGGGGGAGGGACTGATGGGGGTGATTTAATTTAATACAGATTTGTGTCCTGTTTAGCTTTTATCAGATTCACTTTGAAATGATACAGATGAAATATCTTACAACATATGGGTTTTCTTTCATTAGTCATGTTTCATTCACAGAAAAATGGATCTTGTATCAAGTTGTTCCTATTTATGTGTGCTGTAAAATTAACTGAGTAGTCACCCTACACATAAATAAAGCATGTGCCTACAACAAAATTAAAACCACCCCCAAATACTTCATGCCCTATCTTAGCATCTCTTTTTGGCATGTCTAGCCATGAAAAGCCTTTTTAAACTTACTGGATTTGCCATGTGTCTGATAATTCTGCTTTCTCTATACAAGCCTGGATATCTAAATGTGGCCAGAGATATCCCCTAGCCCCAATGCTCCAGAGCAGGGGAAGGGAAAACAGCTCCATCTTTCCAATGGAAGCACTGGTCTTGGGCTGTGCTTAAGGATACAGCAGTAGCTGAGCGCTGCTGAACAGGGGTTGTAGGACCCTACCAAGAGCTGGTCAGTCTGATTTTCATGGATTTTCCATTTGACCCAAAGAGACAACAAGAGGTGCAAATTGCAAGGAAAATTACTAGTGTGTAACAAAAACCATTCAAGTAAATTGGTGACTCGAGTAGGCAGAGTACTAAGATAAAGGCAGAAATGTGAGGTTTGGAACCATGGCCATTTGTTTCTGAGAGCATCTATCAGAGAGAAAAGCCCAAGAGCAGCCAGTTACCTTTACAGGCTTTGGTCAGAAGTGGCTTTGGTCAGAAGTGGTTCATTCTGGCTGGGCTGTGAGGAGCAGGGACGTGTGTAAAGGGTCAGGTAAGGGAGGTTTGAGCCCAAGGACCTGTCTGTACTTTATAGTCATCCCCTCTGTTACCCCTGGGTTGGGCATGCTGTCTCCTTGCCTCTGGCTTGGTACCTGGATGAAAGGCAGCCCTTGAAGCTGCAGCTCTCTCTGTGCTCTGTGGCAAGGGGGACAGGGAGCTGTGCAGGACCACTGGGCTCTGAACAAGAGCATATGAACGAGCTGAGGAGCAGCCCAGTGGGAACAGGCAGCATGGATACATTATTAGTGTCTCTGTGGATAAACACAGAGCAATGCACATGGGAAAAAGCCTCCCATGGAAACAATGGGCTAGGTGCTCACCACTGTCACGGAGGAACATTTCATGGGCTGTAATGCAGGAACAGGGATCAGCAGGGGTCAAAGACCTTGATTCATTTTAGAAATGAAATCTTGCCAGAAATCAGAAATCTTCACCCTGCTCCTGTGCAAATCTGTGCTATGCCTACATTCATGAGCAGTTCTGCTCTTCTCAGCTTGGAAAATACATGTAGAAATGGGAAACATTCAGAGAAGGATGACAAATGTGATCCAAAGTATGGGATGGCTTGCCAATGTGCAAGCATTAACTAGGCTTGTTCTTGGAATCTTCCCTATTTCTTCAGCCTGGGGAGGATTGATTGAGGACATCAATGATAGATGTCAATAAAATCATGAATGTCTTGGCCACTTTCTCTTGCAGGACAAAGCAAAGAGCTGTCAAGGCAACAGTTCAGAATAAACAAAGCTGAGCAGTTTTTCCCCTCAGGTGTATAATCCCAATTCCCAAAGGTACATGTTTCCAGTGGAATTCCCTCTGATAATCACCCTCTTTTATCCTGAGGTGCTGTTGTTTTTTCTAAAAAAACCATCAAAACTGACAAAAAAGCAACAACCTAGAGTAAAATATGGCATGGAAGCAGACCTCTCAGTTCCAAGTGGCTCAGCTTCCCTCAGAAAAGCTTCCTGCTGTTAGACTTATGGTCAACAAACACAACATACAAAAAAGTAGTCAATTTGCATGAGTCCTGACCCAAA
>JACBWW010000009.1:31670727-31798587 GCA_020086605.1 Lanius collurio | reverse complement strand
TTCCTTCCTTCCTTCCTTCCTTCCTTCCTTCCTTCCTTCCTTCTCCTAATTACTACAAAATGTAGATATTAGCAATTCAGCCTGTTCCCTTGCTCTCTAACAATAGTAGTTGTTGTGTGATGCCTTTCAGGAACACATACTGGGTAAGTTTTCTTGTCATTTCTATATTTGCACTTGCTTTTTTTGACATGGTTTCCAACTTTGTCATTTTCTTGGCATATTCTCATTAAAGAGATTGAAATGTCATTTTGGTTGCTTCACCTCCAATAGTAATGCTTCTTAACTCTTAAGAATTTATTTAATTACTTTTTTTAAAATTTATGTAGTTTTCTTTATTTATGACTTCTTTTGGCTTCATTTTGTGTCTTGGTGAAATGCTCTTTTCTGCAACAGAAATGAACAAATTTTCCTGTTTCTACTACTATCTTAGAATCGCATCTTTGAGCAATTCCTCCTGAAGACCTGTTGGCTGCTTTCTGGCTTTGACTTCTTTAGAAGAAATTGTAACCTGTTGGGCCTTAATTATAATGACTCCAAGATTCTCCAGCTGCCTTGGATTTTACTATTTCCTCTTGCTGTATTTCTTCCACTACTCCACTTCTTCTTTGCCTCCAACTCTTCTGCTCTTCTTCTGATGAACGGAATTAAAACTTTCACTAGCAAAAATTATGGTGTGCAGCTGTGCACACCATTTGCTGATTCCAGATTCTTTCCCTCTGTTTATGCTTTCCACACAGATTGTTGCTGCCACTGGAAAAACAAATTAAATTAAACTGGCACCCGGCTCACTGGTGAGACTGGCCGTAAACAAGCTGGGGAATGTTGGAGCGGGGAGATGGCCCTAAGAAACTGAAATCAAATAAAAAGCCCAGCTGCAGAGAACTATTTAGCACAAATGCCTAGAAAGTATCCTGAAGGTGAGGTGTCCCAAAGGGAGATGACTGTGGGTTGGTTTTTATTGAGTTTAATAAGCTTTGGTGTCTTTCTCCAGGTTGGGGAGGTAGCAGGTTTACTTGGAGGCCCTGGGAAGGATTTCTAGTAAAGGACTGATTTCCATCCTCCTCTTCTCAGCTAACTGTTTTGCTTGCTGATTAGTTAATGAGTATGGAGAATAAGGGGAAACATTCCCTGCTTTGTGTTAACATTCACATGTGGGTCTGCTGAGATATTTCAAGTCTGGAACCTGACTGGCAAAATGTTGGGTACCTTCCAACGTGTGTCGCCAGCTGCATGTGAATATGCATCCCTGAAATGCTAGCACTTGGCAGCCATCAGGATCTGCAAATATTAAAGTATTCAGTCTTGGATCTACCTATATGTTTATAACTTGCCTTCCCCAACTGTGTGTGAGAGTCCAAAACCAAAGAATCCCCAAATACCCTTTATGTGCTCCCTGGCTCTCACTCCCACACACTCGTACGTGCATGTACATGTATGCATAGTTATTAGTCAAAAATACATGCAGACAGACCCAAAAAACAAGGCAGAAAGGAAAGCTGCCCTTGAAGGGACATCACTGACCAGATGGAGCATTTGCAGCTTCATTTTTGTTCTTTTATTTGACAGCAGATATTTCACTTTTCTTCTTCTTTGGTAAGGTATTCTGAGCTGTGTAAGAAGTCACCAGAAACTTGTGGAGGGAAACAGGGTGGATTAAGGGCACATCAAAAACTGAGAGTCTATGGGATGGGAAGGAAGCTGCAGGTAAAGAGGGGGGGACTTCTAAAGGAAAGAAAAAAGCAACTTGTATAGGTTTTTGGGCTCTTATTCCAAGTGAACTTGCAAACCTCTTCTCCTGTGGGTCCTGCCAAGTGATTTCAGCCATTACAAGTGATGATTGCTGCGCATTCCTCTGTCAAAGAGGCAGCAGGCATGGCTGGTGAAATGTGGGATTTAACAGCTGGCCAGGGGAAGGGTGGAAAAAGCAGAAAATTACCCCCTACATTTGAAAGGTGTGATGTTTCTTGCTTGTCCCCCTTGCCCCCACAGCGCTTCCTTTCCTCCCTCCTACACACACATTAATAAAGCAAAAGAAGATTTCAAGCTATGCAGTTCTTGGAAATAGGCTGGAGAGTGACGGCACTGTAACCAATGTGTGATTCTCCTTTTAGGAACGAGTCCCATGTGCTGTGTACAGTGCTGGGACCTCTCTGCCAGCTGGGGAAGAGGCAAAGTCTTAGCTGAAAGTTCCCTCAGTGCTGGGAAAAACAGTATTTGTGAAAGCAGATTGGTTTTATTTATGTAAGATATAATGTAACTTTGTCTTTTGCAGAAGTTCCTATTCAGCAGGGCAAAGAGCTGGGAGGCCCTGAGCAGGCAGGACACTTCACAGTCAGACTGAACATGGTAAACACATACAGCACATAAAAGTTTGACGTTCTTTGGAGGGAAAGCTGGTCAGAAGTCAAGTTTTTGATGTGGACACAAGCCCCATCTTCTTGCCTTGCTCCTGCAGCCAGTGGCTCCAAATTCCAGTAAAGTCACACTGGAGATACAGTCTTTTCTCTCACCGTTTCAGCCCCGCTGCCACCACCACCACCTCAAACTGGCTGGTGCATTGGAGGTCTTGCTTTCATCTGACTCAATCTCCTTTTCTGTCACAGTGACCTCCAGTGGTTCTCTTCATTTATGTCCTTCATGCTCTGTCCCTCCAAAAAAACTGAGCTAATTTTTTCCCTTTTTTTCTTTTCTTTTCTTTTAAAACAGCCACAGAGCAAAACGTGTAGAAGGGGAGAAATCAGAATGCATCAGTCTTTTAATCAGATTGTTATTGTTGCTTGTGTGGGCACTGGATTCCTCCCCACTGAACATGAAGGAAAGGCATGCATCTGTGAGACTGGTGAAATAATTAACTGGCGAAACAGAACCAATATTTGTGAATATTAAATGAATGAGTAAAACTGTTCTCAGATCTGCCAAAATTTTCACATAGAAAAAATCAGACTGCTTAAGGGGAGGGAGGGGAAAAGGGCTTGGAAAAACTGATTTGGTGAAGTTTGAAGCAGGTCAGGGAAGACTGGGGGAGGGGAAGGGACTAACTTCATCTCTGAGGTGGTCCCACTTTCAAGAACTTTGTGAGCCCTCTTTCTGGAAGTGGCTCTCTTTATACATTCAGACTTGGCTGGCAGCAGTCACCTTGCTTGGCCTTCCCTTATTTAAAGAAACAGCTGCATATGTCAGTGTTTTTGTTGCTCTTACTTTGTACCTTGTGCCAGAAGCTCTGAAGTTATAAGCCTGCTCACCTTATATGTGCAGCTTATAAATCTGTACTCTACAGAGGGCATCATGATGGGACAGTCCTGGAGGATGGGAATGAAAGGGGAGGGCATCAGAGGCTAAGACTGAGACACCTCTATAGGCAAAGAGAAGACAGATCTCCACAGACTGGAAGAGAAATTGTGTTGAAAATGAGTCAAATGCTGTCAGACTCAGAGGGGTCCTTGGGGGTATTTTTTGTGGAAGCAAAACTATCAGTGAACCCAAGAGAAGGTTTGCATGACTAAGGGCCCTTGAACACTGCCCTAGACCCCCCCTTGCCCTGCCTGTCCATGGCCCACAATGGTATCAAAAAACCAAGGTCTGAGTGTTTAAGGAAAATCCTCACAAATTAATTTATAGTCTACTGTATCGGGGAAAATCTACACTTAAATTTCCCAGCTTGGAAATGCCTGCAGTGTTCACTTTTGCTTGGACATAGCTTATGTCTCATCTGCTGTGACCTTCCTCATTCTTGATAGCTCTGTCTAGTGGCAGAAGGCTAAATAGTGGTGAAATGAGGGATGAGTCCCAATAATCCAGTGGGAGATCAACCTCTGGTTTCTGAGCTAACTACTGATATTTTTTCGAGCTGGATGAGGAGCCTGCCCTGAGATGAGCTTCCCCAGGAAAATGGTCACAACACCAAGACTGACAGAGCTCAAGGAGCATTTGGACAATGCCCTCAGACACAGGATGTAACCCTTGTGGATGGTGCTCTGCAGGGCTAGGAGTTGGACTTGGTGATCCTTAAGGCTCAACCCTTCCAGCTCAGGATATTCTGTCATTCTGTGATTCTGAGGTTCCATGATTCTGGAATTCTATGATTCTGAGACTCAGTGGTTCTGTGATTCTGTGCTGATACTGGGATTCTGTAATTCTGGGATTCTGGAGTTCCATGAATCTGTGGTGCCGTGATCCTGTGATTCTGGGGTTCTGTGGCTCTGTGACTGTGTTTCTGTGATTCTTTGGTGACTCAGTGATTCTGTGGTTCTGTGATTCCATTAATTTGTGGTTCTGTGACTCTGTGGTTCTGTGATTCTCTGACAGTGATTCTGTGGTTCTGTGACTCTGTGGTTCTGTGAGCCTCCCCCTGCTCTTGAGGCAGCTGATGTTTGGCTAAGCACATCCTGCAGTGCCCAGGGCCATGTGCTGGGCCTGGGGATAGCTCCTGCTAGCATCAACAAAAGCTCTGCAGGTTGTTTATAGTGCACCCAGAGCAGCATTCCTTTCTCAGTACCTAACAGACACTGTATATTCCACTGAGGATTGTTCCATATAATCCCACCTAGGCTCTGACAAATCAGACCACTACTCTTTCAGGCAACTTGCCATTGTGCTCCCTTTCCTCTTCATCTGCTTCACCTAGGATGAGCCACGCATTATCCTGAGGTCTTTTGTTCCCAGTATTTTCATTAGATCCTTGGGCATGGTTTTCATTACACATGCATATGCTCTTACTACAACGCTGTTTAAATAATAACATGCGCAGCAAAATGCTCATGTGAGTGTGTTCTAAATTTACTGGTGATTTTCAACTGTAAGACTGCTATGTCTGTCTCTGTTGGTCTCTGGCTGCTGGCTTTTTTTATAAGTGTAACTATTAATGGTCCCAGTGGGTTGATCTTTGTCTGATAAAAAGGTCTCTTAAATGGATTAAATATAAGTGACGAATCATCTGTTGTTAGAGCTGCTCTTAACTCCAAGTACTTACCCCATGTCATCTTATCATTGTCTGAGCAACTTAAATGCAGTCATAGTGATTGTGATGTATTTATTTGAAGTTTTCATTCTTGTGCCAATAATGAGCCTCTAAAACCGAGAAAAGCTGAGAGTTCTGGATCTGCTTAGCCCTATGGAGTCCTGATGTAAGAGTAAGTACAATGCAAAAATAAAATTCAAAATCAGTGGATGTCAGCTGCATTTCATTAATGTGCATATCATTTTCTCTATCTTATTTCATGATCTGGTTTTTCAGATATAAACAAATCTACTCTGCCCCATAGCCATTCCACAACATTCACGTCGCCAGGAATGTTCCTGTAGCCATTGCACAACATCTAGGCTGCTTGAGAAGAGGCCTTTTAAAAAACAGCTTCTCTGTATCTTTCACACTGAAAAATCCCAAACTTTTGTCAAGTTTTTATACCAATGGCAATTCCTCCCAGCAATCACTTGGAACTGTGTATCCTTCATGTGGTTGTCAGTAACTCTGTCCTGTGCTGCCTGGTTCTCCCCAGGAGATGAGCCCACACAACTTCCCAGTCTCTGCTGGTGGCTCTGCCCCTGCTCTTCCCTTCTTCTTCCCCCTTCTCTGCAGAGTCTGTGCATTGTCATGGTTCCTCTGTGAGGGACTGGCAGATTCTCTATCCAACAAGCACCAGAGTCTCCCTGTGATCACAAGACTGAGCACTTGTGCATGTGAGAAACCCTTCTGTGGTCCAGGAGATCATGCAATCCTTGCTTATTTGTGAGTATGGAATGATGTGGGATTCATGCTGGTATATTAGACTCAAACTGCTTGAGGCTGTGAAGCAAGCCTGCCAACCTAAGGTGCATTTCTCAGGATATTTGGGAAGTTACAAGGAGGCTTGTCCTTCATCTCTGGTGATTTCATGTGTGCAAGTGGAATGTCATTTCTACACAAGAAGAAGACTCATCATTATCCCCAAAAGCATAAGCCCATTTTGTCTTACGAAAATATGTATTAAGCCTATGCGCTTTCCTGGTAAATCTCTCCTGGTTGTTATTGGAACAGAAAGTGGAGAGATGCAAAAGGTAGAAAGGAAAAAAATCTATTTACAGACACTTCTTGCCTGCTGGCATTGGCAACTGTAGACATTTAAAAGTGGGTGCTGGAAAGCCCTAAATCTTCCCTCTTTTGTCTCAGAATTCCAAAAGGAGACTGTCCTAAAAGCCTGACTGAGGAATTGGCTACTAAAGCCCCAGTTCTCACATGATCCTGTGATCCTTGGCCTAGATGGGAGGAGCCATGGAACAGTTCTCATTTCACACTGAGGGTTGATCTGATTGCAGACCTGAACTACTGACAGAATGTTACATGGACATTTTTCTTTCTGGGAAAAGGTTTGAAGTTGTTTGGATCAGAGTTCAGCTGCACCCAGTGTTTGTGTTTCCATGGCCTTTCAGCTGCTGGAGGGTGAGAGAGGGCAAGAACAAGTTTATGAAGAGAGGCAAAGTGTCTAACGGTGTGAAAACTTGAGCTGGATCAGAGCAGGTCTTCACTTCTTCAATGCAGTGACAGAATAGGAAAAATGGATACACACCGGAAAACTCAGATGACAAGGTGGGATTCTTTTGCCTTTTGCTGTGCTCTGGTTTTCTGCTTGAGTGACCCAGATCTTGTAAAATGTATTTATAACAACAGTAATCCACACAAATCCCTCCTGCCTCTAACATGCATGGCCAAAGTAAAAAAAGTGGTTCCAATATACAAGGAAGGATTTTCCTTAGTGAATATGTAGGGCTTTCCTGGAAGTTCCACTGCAGAAAAAACATCCCTTCAAATTTTTAGAAGTTTTTCTTAAGGGAACTTAGTCCTCAATATTCAGTGGCCTTAAATATGCTCTCTGAAGTCCAAGCATACTTAAGCATAGCAGTGACCCCTGAATGTGCAGAGGCTGCTCACCTGCCATGTCAGAGAGCAGAATCCAGCTGTTGGAAAAGGGTGGTCCGTGGCATATGTAGTGCAAACCACTCTGTTGGATCACTCACACATCTGGAAAGAAAGGCATGGAGAGGGTTAGATCATAGACATTTTCCACAGCAAATTAGTTAACATTCACTGCAGGAAAAAATTATTTGTGAGGAGAACGGTCCAGGAAACCAATTAAAAAAGTGGACTCAAGGGGGTATGTATTCAGAGAACTGTGTGGGAAGTTGTGTGCATAGCTTCCACTAAAGTCAGCATCCAGAGTGGGCATCCTGGGGGATGGATGGGCCATGAGAAAATGTCTTTGAGCATGGTCACCTTTATCTGGGTGAATATGAAACCTATCATTTATTACCTGATGACTGTATTCATAGCCTGGTTAAAAAACTGGGATAAGCAACCACGGGAAAAAAGCCAAACGAAAGCCAACCAAACCAAACCCAACCAAAACTACCACCACCAAAATCAACCAACCAATCCAGTGAGGGGATGGAGGGCAGGCTGCACATCAATGCTTTACATTTCTGCCCCAAGCTTTCCACGCAGCTCGCAGACCTTCAGAAAAGTGGACAAATCTGACTCCATCTTGAATAATAACTGGGATAAAGAAAGACAATGACTTTATCAAGGTGACCTAGTGCTTTCCCCATTAAAATTGGGGATGAATGCATGTGCCTCTTTCCCTGCTTTGTTCTTGAACCTATTAGCAGAAACCAGTGGTGGTTTCAGTAGAGGACAAAAAGGACTTTTAATGATTTTTTTGTTCACATGACCAAACTCCTTATGCTGATAGTTCCCATTTTATTTTGGGAGGTATCATGTTGTGGTGCTTAAAAGGTAGCTTGTGCTTCCTCTGGTAGTATCTATTTTGTAAATAAATAAAGCCCCTCAGACTCCACAGAAACTATCATAGCCCTTTTTCTCTTCAGTAAATTATGACCAAATAACAAAATGTTTCAAACTCTCAAAGGCTGTAACTAAATCCAGCCAGCATTCCCCTACTTTCTGAATTACTGCAAGAAAGCCAAGTTCTCTGTGGTGGCTCAGCAGATCAAGGACACTTACTCGTAAGTGAACATGCATGATCACTGCACTGTGGCTGCATTGTGTTGGGATAGTGCTGTCCACAGGTTGGGGTGGGGAATGCTTCAAACCAAGCCAAGCACTTCCTGTGCCTGAAATGCCTTCCTTGAGAGCACAGAGCTATTCCAGAGGACAGGTATAAACTGGGCTGGTTGTTTTTTGTGTGTCTCGAAGGCCAGATGAATGTCTGTATTTACAAAGCACCACGAAACAAACTCTGTGAGTGGAGCTCTACTGTTGGGTGAGCTCCCCGTGCCAAGTGCACGGAGCCTGGAAAGGTCTGTGATGGAGGTCCAGCACAGGGGAGCTGCTGGGAAGAGCTGTCATCATTTGATGTCTCTTAACCACTTTTAAGTCCTGTAGTAAACACGGTGACTGCTGTAAAACCAGAACAGCAGTCAGGTGCCAAATCTGTGTTCCCCTCGGAGGTCTTGGGCAGGAACCACGTTTCTGACTGTGCTGATTGGATCTGGGAGGCAGGACTGCTGCTCAGGACACTTCTGAGGGTGGCCACTGTCTCCTGGTGTGACACTCTGGCCTCATTTCTTTGATTCTGACTAGTTTTTGACCTCTCAAGCTGAAACTTTGTAAACTGCCTTTCAGAAGATTTTAGCCAAAGCAGTCATAAACCAAGGAAAACCAATTGTATTGCCCATGGAAAAATATTCTGGAATTTTTTCTGAGAAGCCCTAACACCTCTATGGCTCACAGAGGAAAAAATGGAAATTTGGAAGTGCATCCTCTGCATTGTGAATGCTCTTTTATCACTTTGAAGAACATCTGGGCATGTTGTAACTCTCTGATTTAAAGAAATCTCCTTTATCAGGAAAATCCTTTGTTATGGTTCAGCTCCTGTGCATGAGTGGACTTTCTGTGCACATCTCACCACCCTCCAAGAGTGCAGACCCTGCTGTCTGAGCAGGCTCATGCTCAGAGATGAAGAAGGCAAAGGATGACTTTCCTCACAGCTCCTGCTTTTCCAGGAGCTTGGGAAAAGGCAGTGGGATAGGGTGGTGTAAAGCAAAGTGAGGAGGAAGCTGTCCCGCTCTGTTCTGTCTGCTTTTCCTGCCAGGAGGTGGGCAGAGAGCAGGAGGAAGCTGGTGGGGATGCTGAGGGGAGAGCACCACCCACCAGCAGAAAAGATGGGATGAAGGGTTTGGAGAAACGCAAGATCAATGGCTGTGAGGCAGGATATGGAGAAAGGACTTGCTGAAACAAGAGACTGGTGAAGAAATGTGCTGTGAGTGAGGTGAGGTCTGGGATTAGTTGAGAATAGGGAGACCAAGAGAAACAGAGCTAAAAGGACATGAATGCAAAAGTGCAGCCTTCCTAGAGGTCATACAGTGAAACATGAAATATTGAAGTTCAAGCACCATTTCTTTTCCCCTCCAACATTTGGTGTCATGGACATCAGAAAATACCAGGATAAGTCCTGATTCTTAAGTCCTGACCCCTACAGGGGTCTTTGAGACTAGTGAAACCTTTAGGGTTGAACTGTCTGAGAAACTGAAATCTCTGGGAGATTTTATCCACCACCATGAGAAAGGTAAAGCTGCTCTAGTTTATCTCTGAAATAAGGATCTTCGGGATTTATTTTCCTGCAAAGCTGAGAGCTCAAAAAGGCTTGCATTCAGCTTGTGGAGTCTGCTGCAGCAACTTTCAAACCAGTCTCTGTGAAACACAGGATCCACAGGCAACTTTTGTAAGGCCCGTGCAAAGGTCTTTCAGAAAAACAGGACTTTTGCTTAAACTCTCTACAACTGCAGATTTTACCTATAGGAAGGTAGGGAAAAAAATTACGAGTTCTTAACGGACAGTGAAAGATACAGGGGAGACAGAGATGCTTCAAAATCAGTTTTCCTCTTATGAGGAGGCCAGTTCTGTGGAGCCAAGGTTAAGCATTTGGGTGTTTGGTTTGGTTTACACTCTTTGGGCCCCTGTCTGCCAAGGCTCATCCTTTCTGATGAAGATAAATTGCTTCTGCCCACCAGAGGTTTCAGTTTTGGTTCCAGCTGGGATATTCTGGTAATCCTGAGATACAAAATTGTCTTCTGAATATACTGCAGTTAACTTCAGTTGTATAAATCCAAGCATTAGCTGGATACTATAAATAGGCAGGATGTGCAAGGAGGCCAAGTCGAAAATGTGCAGAAACCATGCCTTTTTTCCTTAGTGCTATGCTTCATCATGTATAATATTTTTCATCTGAAAAGGAAACAGCATGCACGTGCTTTGTGACTGTTGCAATTAACTGGACATAATGAAGCATTGAATTTCCCACTTCAGGGAAGTAGGTTGGGAAGGATGGATAACTTTTTCTCAAGTTTTCCTGTTTTTAGTACTTTCTTGGAGGTAGTTTTCTGCTAGATTGGGTAGGGAGCAGAAATACATCTGGTTTATATTACATGATGGCTGTACTTTGGCAATGGAAAAAGATGGCACTTAAAAAAAAGGAAAAAAGAATAAAGAAGAAAAGTTTGGCAACTACAGAACAGAGCAAGAATTACAAGAACTATCTTAAAATTCCCAGGATTTGTAATTTATTTTTCCATGCTTGCATTTTTCTGATGTTGCTGGTGTTAAAGGAGTGGGACACAAGAAATTCAGTTGGATTATGCAAAGTTCAGATATCTCTGTGAAACAATCCCCTTTATTCAGGTCACCCCTGCAGTTGTTGTGATTTGCACGTGAATGGGATAAGAAGAAAGAAAAAGTGATAGATCATAATTTTTTTCTCTTATTTTCTTCAGCCAGCACATATGAAATCTTGAAGGGGGTCTCTCTCTTAGCTGGTCTCATCTATGGAGATGAGGCAGACGCAGGATTAATGCAGATGGTTTTGGCAACAGAGATGTGTGAGGCATCTTTATGCTGAGAGAGGGGAAAAGTTATTCCAGCAATGCAAGAGCACCTCGTGATGTGTCCCCCGGTGCAGTTTGCAGTTTTTCTTCCCTTTGTATATTCACCCAGGAAACAGGTTTTGCTCCCCCTCACACAAAAGCACGAAGAACTGAGGCTCTGCTCGTGTTGTGGTCATTTGCATCTGGAGGTGTTGGGAGCCCAGGACACTGACCATCTGTCTGGGTTTGAGCAGGGCTGTGGGGGTGACCTGCGAGCACCTTCCAAGAGTGGAGGAAGTGGTGCATCCCCTGGGGCTGCTTTTCACACTCTCCAATTTGGAGAGTGCAGTGGTTCAGCCCCTGCAGGACTGGGGCCTGGGGAGGTTGGGAATCTGCTTCCCCTGCAGAGGGATCTGAGATCTGCGACTTTTTTTATCCCCGGGTTGTTCAGCAGCTGAACTGACTAGAAATACAACATTGGAACAAAATATGTTCTGAGTGATTTTTAAGTAAAAGCTAATGTGAAAATGTGTGAGTTTAGACCAATGTAAACACATTAAATTTAAAATGGTTTTCAAATGTAGTAAATAAAAAAAATAGTGTTCCTGCCCTTGAAATTCCTAAAGAACACATTTTTCCTTCTGAGTCATGATTTAATTAGATTATATTTTATTAGACATTCTTTACAAATTTTAAAATACTGCTATTATACATGCACAAAGGAAAATCAGTTTGAACAATTGTATGTAGGCGTTCATTGAAATCAACCACAAACCAGGAACATTTTATGTCAGTTATCAATGTACTCAATATGTATATCTAAAGTGCATTATGTTACAAAAAATATAGAAAGTCAGCAGCACCAAGATACGTTCACAAAATAAATACACCAGTCAACAAAATAAATTATGGTAAATGTGACAATGTGACAATAATAATTGTCTTAGCCTTAGCCAAAAAAAAAAAAAAGGAAAATTCACAATAACAAAATGTGCAGTTTCATAGAGCAATGGGGGAAAAAAGGTTTTATTCTGAGCATTTACAATATTTACAGGTAATAAATATTTTAATACTTCCCATATGTTCACTATTACAGAATACTGCAATATGTCTTCCAAAAATCTCTTGCTGAAAATGTCAGCGCCTCCTGCAAAGAAAACAGAAGGATAGAACAGAAAAATTAATTAATTTTCACTTCAAATGTGTGAACATATAATCAATAGCAAGAGAGCCACAGACTGTAGCAGGTGTGCCTTGCTTGTAACCATTTACAATAATAGGGCCTGTTTGACCATGTCACATTTTTAGATATCTATCCAAGACCTCTGTTATGTTTTTCTAAATGCAACTCCTCCAGCAGTGAGATGACCATCAGTTTGTCACACACTGAGGCCATCCATTGCACTGTACTGTACCCTCAGAGGGATGGAAAGGGGTTTTAGTTTTATTTAGAGCCTTATGTGAGAAGATTCCTGAGTGCTACAGGCAGAAGAATTGCATCACCCTGGGATAAAAATGTCAGATGGTACCAAAGAGAAAAACACAGTTGGAGAAAAGCTAAATTAGTTTTGAAGATATGGAAAAGGAAGTCCTTGTTAATGCCATGGCAATGCTGTGTTCACTGCTGGGGTGTGATGCCATGTTCTGATCAAAACAGTGCCACGGGGCTTATTTGGTCCCTTTTTCCCTCTGATAAACCACCCCTTAGATAAGGGGCTGTATATTTCTATGTGTCTGTACATAAAGGCTGCTCAGGTCATGGAGTGAGCAGACCCTTGATAGCATCTTCTTGTGTGCTTGACTGAGTGAAAAGGATCTAATCCCGAAACTTTCCCTCTGGGAGTCAGAGAGCTTGGTCCTGAAGGAAAACAACTATCCTGTACTGTTATCCTCCAGCTCCTGTTGCATTCACCCCAAGCTGAAGCTATCAGCTTCACCCAGTCCTGAGATCTGAGTTTTCTAAGGGATACTTCAGCCTGGTGAGAGTTCTCTCCCATGAGAGGAAAGCAGAGCCTGCTCCCACCCTGTCGGTGTATTCCTTATCCTGCAACATGAAGTTGCTCAGAGGTGCTGCAGGAAATGCTGAAGGGTTGGGCTTTTTCTCCTTCTGTCCCTTTGAACAGCACATTTTTTTTAGTGGTTCCTTGGGGAAGACCTAAGGGTGGAATGTGGAGCTATAGGATGGAGTGGGATTCTTTCTGCTGCTGGACTGATCACCAGAGCTGGGGGTAGCATTCCACATGGCAAAAGTGTGTTAGTGTGAGGCACAACAAAACCCCGATCCTGGAGAGTTTAAAAGGGTTTTCTTAACATGCACATTGAAAGGGAGGCTACATTCATTAGGGAGTTTACTCATTTGAAAGGTCTTTCAGGAAATTAGGTAAGAGCAACTTAATATTGTGGGAATATAGCTGGAATGTCCATGAGAAATAACTTTTAAAGTGCCTGGAATGGAAATGCTAGCATGAAGCTCCTTAATAATTAGCAACAATATTAGGGTCCATTAGGTATGAAAATGGCACATAATTCATGCAGCATGGCTGTGCATGTGTGTATGTCTGCACTACTCAGGCCTATTCCTAAGAGGGTGACATTTTCAATTTGACCTGGATTTTAGGCTTTGTTTTAAAATTTAAGCTAAACCACATCTGGACAATGGGCTCTGTACTAATGATAATTTGCAAGCTGTGTTCAGTGATTAAGCCCCAGGTTTTGAAGGATTGGGTTCTTTCATGAGATACCCTTTGTAGCAAGTCAAAAGATCTAGAGGTGACATTATTTTTTGCCTATTTTTTCCAGACCGAAACCCAAAATTTTGTTTTCATGATTGATCAGAGAGAATTGGCATGAAGATTTTAATCCAGGGCATTGAGCAGAAAAGAAGCACAGGGATACAGTGAAATCCATGCTTAAAATTTACATCTTTTGCCAGCCAACTGGGATAACTAAAAACTCATGTACTAGAAGTTTGTTAGGGCTAAAAAAACATGTTCTCTATACTTGTGAAGGAGGAATTCCATTTTCCTTTTTTAAAGGATTCTCTTTGTTTAATTGTCTCCAGTTAAGGATCTAAAATACAAGTTCTCTTTAGGAATCTGTGAGAAATGCTGCACTTGGATGTCAGACTCCACAGTAAAGCTGAGAGCCTTCAACCATCCAGCCACACTTCAAACAGAAAGGCTGAACTGCAAAAATCAACAGCATTGTACCTGCAGCTCTTTTATATATCCCATTAGAGAGACACCAAAGACAGCATAGCAGGAAAAAGAAATAATGGTTGAAATGCCCTAGGATGTTTTTTCCTCACATTCTAGATTTCTTTGTGCTCAAGAGAAGTGTTGTTTACTGGCCAACACAGTCCCTTGACATCTGTTGAAACATAGGCACCTCCTGAGCAGAATCCTGAAGGTTGCCTTTGGTAAGGTGCGGAGACAAACCAGTGTCTCTTACTTCCTTCCAACCTACTACAGTCATGCCAACTGATTTTGGTCTGGGATGCACTGGTTTATGGTCTGGGACACCGTGGTTTATGGTCTGAGTGCCCAGCCCCAGGTGTTGGTAACTCCTGTAGACGCCAGCACAAGGTGAGGTGATGGAGCATGTTGCAAACTGTGGCTTGTAAATCCTAACTCCAGGCTGGATTTAGTAAATCCTTCAGCTGGTGTCTCTTTCCAAGGGATTTACTGCAAGCAAGTGGCACTTGCCTTATGTCTGTTCTGCCCAACTGAAGGGGAGGAGGAGAGAAAAGGGTGAGGGTTTTACTGGTGAAATCAAACATTCAAGGAGAACTGAGCAGTGGAGTCCTTGGCTTTGTCTGCAAGTGTTCAGATTTCCACTCAAGCTGACTGCAAGGGGATGAGTCACTTAGGACACCTAAGCTGATGTCTCCAGGCTAGTGCCCTAAACACCCATCACTGTCATGCATGAGGGAGGCATATCCCTCTCCAAGGCCAATGCTAAACATTTTTAAGCAGCAATGTAGTTGTTTCATGAGCTGGCAAAAGGATGGAGCTATATTAAAAAGGTCTAATGGCAGGGAAAATTTTATGGTGAAAGGCTGGTCTGCCTTGTTTGCCGATATTACTGAGAGAGAATTTTTCCGTGTTCTCCCCTAAGGTTAAACAGTAAAATGAAAAACTGTAAAGTAAGGGTAGGAAAGTTGCCAAAAAGGGGAGGTGTTGAGAGGAAGGAAAGAAAACTTCGCCATTTTATAGATGCAAAGCCTTAAATAAAAGTCAAAGCTTTCAGTCTGCTGAGGCCCAAGTGTGGGACCAAGATGTGATGTGAGATACACTACGGTTAAAGCAGGAAAGGAAATTTTAGTGGCTGCGATGTGCTTTCTTTTTGCAGAAATACCTTCACTTACTACTCAGCTTCAGGAAGCAGATTCTGGCAATATGTTGTTCACATGAATTGTATCTCATGGGAAAGAAAGACTTTGTCCCCAGTGCAAAGTGGAAAGGGTGCTTACCTTCAGAGAGCACCTTGAGACTGTGCTTAAAAAGCCACTGCCCAGTCATGAGTACAAAGATCTGCTCTTACTCCCAGTTTGGGTGAGGTCTTGGCCTTTGATGCCAAGGGATAACAATTTCAGTAAATACATGGCATGCTCCCCAAAAGAACATAGCAGAATTACCTTAAAGTGTGATTATATGTAGTAACAGAGATGTCCAGGAGTGGGCTCTCCGTCACGACGTCTCCATACATGCTGGAATTTAGCCAAGCTGAGCGGGTTCGCCTCTTTTTCTTCTCTTGTTCCTTACGTTTTCCAGGCTTTGCTTTCTTTTTCTTCCCGGACACCTTCAGGGGCTGCTCCTTGTAGGTCTGTGATTTGTTTGTCTCCTGAGTTAGGTATCTGCCCTCATCTTCACCGCCAAACCGGACAGGGTAGTTCTTCGTGTTGGTAGCAGGTTTAGGGTTTGGTGACACCTCTGACGTTGCACGGATCTCTGCAGTGTTGACACCTTCGATCAAATTTTGAAGGAATATTCTTCTTCGTAAGTCTTGGATTGACTTGCCCTTGTCATGCAATAGCTGGTGCTCTGATACAGCTCGTTTGCTAAAGGAGAAGAAGAGAGGAGAGGGAAAAAATGCTTAGGATTTGGTTATTGCCCAGTGCTTGGCAGAGCTCCTCTCTTCTCTGGCTGTGGTGGCCACAGTGACTGTGTACCAGGCTTGGAGATATCCAGTGAAGTCAGACTGCTGGAGCAAATCCTGCTTCTTCCTCAGAGTAGCTGCTCCCAGCAGAGAACGGAAAGACCTAAGCAGGTAATAATTCTCAGCTGACTGATCACACACCACTGGACCTGGAGCTGGATTAGTCACTGCTCTTGTTCTAGGAAAGCATTAAGACTCTTAATATATCACACTTGAGGCAGTAAAAGCAGGAAAGGCAATTGTCAGAGGTAGGAAAACTCAAAGGTTAGATAATGCAGCAAGAAAGGAAAACCCAGTACTTGTCCTGGAGCTGGAAGCAGTGTTTATCCAGCATCACTCTAGTGATTTTGTTCAGCTCAGTCATGTACTTCAAAAACATAAACAAGCACATAAAAGTGCCTTTTATTCCTACATTTAAATAAGTGCAATTGCAGGAGCATAAGGGAAAAATTTTTGAATTTGGATGCCTAAAACACAGGCACTTTAGTCCATAATGAGCTAACTATGGAGGCAGCCTGAGTATCAGCAGAGATGAGCCTCAGCCACCCCTGTGGATTTACTGCTTGGTCACTTGTGTCTAATTATGGTTTTAGATGCCTTCCTAGAATTGCTTTAAGTGTGAACTTTTGGGGCCAAATTTCTTGTCTGCTGTGCTGTTTGAGTTTTGTGCTAACCCTCTTCTTCAAGAGCATCCT
Source organism: Lanius collurio (assembly GCA_020086605.1). Taxonomy (NCBI): domain Eukaryota; kingdom Metazoa; phylum Chordata; class Aves; order Passeriformes; family Laniidae; genus Lanius; species Lanius collurio. The sequence continues at coordinate 31,781,884 of JACBWW010000009.1, read as the reverse complement.
GGTTTGTTGGAGTGGTTTTTCCAGGGTTCATCCTGACCTTTTAGCACACTGAGCTCTGTCTTGTTTTCAAGGAACTGGGAGATAAGTAGCTATCTGTCTTTCAGAGATGTTGTACTGGCAAGGAATGTATTAAACATCTGAGGGAAGAAGATACAAATGGCACCTGGATCATAAATAACTGTGAGAAAATACATGCCTTTTCCTTGAAGTGGAGTAGATGCACAGCTGTGCTGTGAAGCACAGACAGAGCACAGGCTGGGATTTGAGCTATGTTCCCATGAAGGCAATAATACAGTTTATCCTTACAATTGCTCTACTCCAGCATGTAGAGTTTGGCTATGGAATCTCTCCTCTTGCATCAGGGTATGGCATGTGACTATATTCTTACTGGCCAAAGAAATTCCATTCACTGCCTTGCCTGTCCAATAATCATTAGGTCAATTAGCTGGGTAAGAAGTGCTTTCTGCATGTGGACAGACTGGAAGAAGACATATCACTGTGAGTGAATATTCCTTCCTTCCATCCCATCCCTCATTCCCCTGCTACATTACCAGGTTTCAAAATGCAAAATGTTTGGGAATGTTCTACAGTTTTTCTTTCTCCATCCCTTCAGCCAAACCCTTTAGATTTATGACTTGACCAACTATTGGAGCTATTGGAAATTGGCAACTTCAAGTAATATTGGCTTAAGAGCATCCCCTTCACTTTTTGTCTTTGTAGGGCTGCACTTTTTGAGTATTGGGTTCTAGTGATGGATTTAAGTGATTCTACATGTCTATTACTCAGTGCAAAATTCAAACAGCAGCTTTCCCTCATTCCACAATAGACTGGAAGATGACTTTCAAAATCTTGCTCAAAATCAGCTCTACGTATGCTGAGGTTTGTGAACACACATGTAATCAAATACTGTCTGTGTTTTAAGTGCCCCAAAATCAGTTTTTCATGACTTCAGTCTTTAGGGCAAATATTTTATGCCCCTCTACTAAATGTGCCTAAGCAAAAATGCAATGTGATAATCTTAAACTGATCCTATAACATGTCTTTCTCTTCAGTGCAGCTGTGACCATTAACACAAGCTCATGATCTCCCCCAGAAGAATTTTTTGGACCAAGAGCCATCTCCAACACCCTTCTCATTAGGGTCAGTCTGATTGACAAATAGACCAATAAAATCAGCACCTTGGGCTGCTCTGGGTGACTGCCTCTGTGCTGCCTGTCAGGCTGTCCAGTGTGACTCAGGTTACATTCCGAGCTTCAGTAGTCTATTTTCTCAGGAATTTTCATGGGAAATTCAGTTCTACTTTCACTCTTCTAGTTCATAGAAAGAGTATGAAATCTCCGTGCTTTAGGGAGTCTAAACCAGTGTCTCACGTGATGAGCAAAGCTTTCCTACTGCCTCTTGTGAACTCCCAAAGATAATTCCTTCCGTCACAGACAACCTAAAGCTGCCTTAATCCTCTAATGGGTATTTGGTCAGTTTCCTCACTGTGACAAAATCTTGACTCTCCAAAGCCTGTTATTAAAGTCCTCTCAACTGAAAACCTATTCCATTTTACAGAACTGAAACCTAAACATTTCGTTCCAGTACACACAAGGCAGTCAGAGAGCATTACAAGATCTACATCTTGAGTGAGTATGCATTTCCAAAATAATGCAGGGATTGACGTGTGAGGGGTTGGTGTGCCAAAGAGGGTGGGTTTCTCTTTAAATGTCTGTATGATATTTAGCATCAAGTCTGTCTCCAAATAACATTCTGCTATTCCAGATTGTATAACATTACATAGTGTTACATTTCACATTACTTTTATTACTCAGCCAGACTTAAGGATTATATTTTGCCTACCAGCTTCCTTTGTATGTTCTAGATCAAAAATCTCCTTGAAACAAAGATGTGGTAGATACATATCTCTTTGACCTTCTGCCTCCTTCTGCTTCAGTTATTCAAACAACTCCTATGTTTGTAAATCATGGAGAAAGACTTGCCCAAGACGACTGATGTAAGAAGTGCTTCATAATGGAGATATCAACATCATCTCACCCACACACTCGGAGTAGAAAAGCAATGGAGACTAGAATGATTGCATTCACATATTGGCTATGATATGCAAAAAAATATTAGACTGTTAGGGTTAAGATGACCCACTAGAGGTCCCTTCCATCCTTCTATAAAATGCACGTCTCATCCAAGGGAAAAGAGTCTGTACCCAAACCAAGAGCAGTAAATGCTAAGCTTACATGTGGCAGGCACTGTTGAGAGTGGGATGTTGATGGTTTGTACTTGACCAGAGCATCCAAACTAATTACTGGATCCAAGTACACTGTGTACACATGAGACTGAGTGTCTCATCATGGAGAAAGCACCAGAAATCCATGACTTGTGACTATCCTGACTTCACATACTTCCAGATAAGCTGCTCTTTTCAGGCACATTCCTCCTTTTTTTTTTTTTTTTTCTTGAGATATCTAACTTTTCTAAAAGGCAACATTTTTCAATCTACCATTTTCTATCTCAGAGAGCTGCTCTTATTTAGCTGTTGTTATCCTTGACTGTTCATATTGGGTCTGATCCTAAATTCAGCAAAATAACTGAGGAGGATTCAGTCAGCTCTCTGTATTTTGCAAGTCTGTGTGCCCTTGCCACTGACTCCAAAGGGAGGGAAATCTGCTCAACCTATAACAGGGTTAGAAAAAATATTTTGAATAGATCTAGGGACATGATGCTGCAATGTCTGGACACAATGATAAAAATATGTAACTTCATTTTGAAGCATTACTGGGTTTCTCAGAAGTTCTTTAGCAGCTAAAGCACTCCTATAACAAATAACATGTCTGGAAATCTTTTCTTGGGACAATTTGCTATTGCTTTCCATGGGAAATTTGCTTCAGCAAAGTCTGTAGAATCAGGCCTATGTAATTTTGATTATTTTTGCATGTCTATGATAGTGCGCTTCAGTAGTTTCATCCATTACTGGTTTAAGCTTTTGACTGGAAAAAAAAAGCCAACTCAAAGCCTAAGTGAGCTATTAACCATTAACTCTAGGAATGGTTTGTGGTGATATTAAAACACGACACATGTTTGAGTGTGGTGTCTGTGTTTGTGCTGTGCCCACAAACAAAACTACATAAATGCCACTAACTGACAGCTGACTGCTTTCTTGTGTGCATTTTACATGCCAGAGCAAAGAGGGAGCTGAGAAATGCGTTTTCACTGGGTAACTCACACTTTTCTTCCCCCCTATTAGGACAGAATGGGGATATTGGGAAGACCTCTAATCCTGACCTTTAAAAACAAGTGTTAGAACTACACTGACTTCAAAAAGAGAAAGAGTATTTCTTTGCAAATCTATTTTTTTTTAACAACCAAATTTGGCTTAGATCCAGTTCAGAGTTTCCTAGCCAAAAAAATAACAGCATTTAACTGCACTAAAATTATTTTCTTTTTTTATTAATTTTTGAAACTGAAGTTTGTTTCCTCTGTATATATAAAATGGTCCCAAAAGAAAGAAATAGCCCCAGAACGGCTTGCAGGAGTACAAAAGAGTTAAACATTAATGGACTGAGAAGAATACACTGTAACATTATGAGCAATAACATGTTTTACACAATTTGCTGTAGGAGATTTGTAATAGCTCTCTGCCTGGTGCCAAACTTAAGTTGTGTGTCTGAAGTCACCTCACCTGGGGTATATTTTTTTTTCTTTTGGGTGTTTGGGGTGGTACTATTATTATTATTATTATTATTATTATTATTATTATTATTATTATTACTACTACTACTATTTTTGTTATTATTATGTGTGTTGCTTAAATGGCAGAGGAAGTGCTATTTGGAGATCTTGTCCTTATGTATGTAATAAAACATTTACAAGGAAACCAATCTGAAATTGTTTGCTGTGTCATGTTTCCCTGTAAGTTGTGATCGGATTTTCCAGCACTTTTTCTCCAACTTCCTTTGGAACTGAATAACAATACAGCCCTCCACAGTATGACTGAGGTGTTTCTTCCTTAGAAAATCTGATGCAAGTCCAGAGAAAGCCAGCAAGTTAGATGTGTGAGGCAACTGCTCCTGCAGCAGCCCAGAGGCTTCTCCTGCACTTTGCGTACGGGTATTAGTATAAACCAGGCTGATTATTTTGGAAGGAGCAAAAAGGTCATTTCCTGAACAGACTGTCTTAAGTTACACTATCATTTATCAAAAAATATGCCTCTGCCTCTAAGTAACATACTGGACTCCCTTTGGATTTTTTTTCCCTGAAGTGGCAGAAATCCAAAGAAATTGTTCAGTACTTCAGTATCATGATGGCCCTCACTTCTGCGTGTTTCCCCTACCCTTATCAATATTGGCTCCACGCCAGAGCCGAGGAAGTGTGTGCTATTTAATGTAACACACAGCATTTGGATAAAACAGGATGCTCCCTTCGAGGGTCCCATGCAACAGCACAACAATCACCCAGCTGCGTAGCAAGAGAAGCCCCTTAGGTTTCTCATCCCCTCCCCCAAAACTTTTTAAGGTCACACAGCTGCAAAGCGCCCTTTCCCTGTCCCAAATGCCTCTTCCTGGCTCTCAGGCACCGCCGGTGAGCACCTGGGGCAGGTAGCCCAGAACGGCCCCTCGCAGAGCCGGAGCGTCCCGGGCTGCCTCCCTCCCCACCCGCCCCGCCGCTGCCGCGAGGGAGAATAAAGGGAAAGAAAAAAAGAAAAAGAGGAACTCACAGTCTGCGGCTGATCCCCTCTACTGATCTCCCGTAGGAGGGCACAGAATAACTCAGCAGGAACACTGCGAAACTCCACTGCTGGAAGAGTTTAGCGAACATTGTATCCTCCGGGGCTTAAAACCTGCGAGGAAAGGGAGGTCAGTCCCGAGGGGCTGGTGCTCCAGCACCGTCCTCAAGGAGTCCCCGCTCCGGCTCTACCAGCTCCGAGGCTCTGAAGGAAAAACAAACTTTCTGAGCTCTCGGATCACTCCTTCCAAACTTCGCTCTGTCTCTCTCTCCCTTCCTTGCTGTCTGTCTCTCCCTCCCTCCCTCTTTCCCTCCCTCCCTCTCTCTGTCTCTCGCTGCCCGCAGGCAAGATCTCTCTCGATATTAGTTCAAAAAGCATCCGGCTCTCATTTGAACAGGGTTAGAGGGGGGTCCGGGGAGTTCCCTGAGCCTTATTCAGTTCCAGTCCGCTAAGCCACTCTCGCAGGGCTTTATGTTACAGCAGAAGCCCTCTCTGCAGATAAGGAAAGATTCCCAAAAGTCAGCTCAGCTGCTCACTTCTCTGTAAACACACGCGCGGACACACAAACACACACACACAGACTGAATCGGGAGGGGGGATGCATCTCCACGTCTTTCAGAGTACCTCCGCAAAAAAAAAAAAAAGGGTCAGGTTCACTTTTCCAGCTGCCGGAAAGTTTTGGTCCCCAGCATTGACAAGGAGAGAGACAAGCAGTGACAAGGAGAGACAAGCAAAGGTCGCTGCCTGTCTGGGGAGCCCGAGCAGTCTGGGAGGAGCGGTAGCCCCGGGAGGCTCAGGGGCTGGGAAGCATGCTTGGCTCGGCAGGTTGGACTGGGCTGCAGCCTGCGATGTTCACACGCTCCGGAGCAGCCTCTGGGAGACCTGCGGGAGGACGGAGGGTTTTGCAAAGAGATGGCGCCCTAGGAACATGTGCGGAGAGAGCGAGAGCCCGGGCGGGATACCCACAGCCAAAACGGAGACTGGGAATCAGCGCTTCCAGGACCCGCAACCAAAAAGGAGCGAAGAAAGGGAAACACACTCGGCAGCACATGCACTCAGAGGACCCCAAGGATTCTGGCCAAGCTCTCCGCATCTTCTGCAGCCGGACTCCTCTCTCGCTCACCTTCCCGCTCTCCCTTTTTGTGTTTACCCCCGGGTCCGCGCCTCCCCTGCAGCAGGAATTCTTCCCATCGGTGGGGGCACTTTTTAGCTGAAGCCCTACAGCCCTGCCGGGACTGTTGCCGCCTTTCTTTGCACGCACCTACCGTTGTTGGTCGCCGTTCCCCTATTAGCCGGAGGGTCGGATCCTAATGATGCTAATTGTACGCTTGTGAAGGGAGGGGGGGAGCCAAGGGGGAGGGCTGGGGGAAGGACTCGCGGTCTATGAACACTGGCGCTCCCGGCCAAAAAAGTAAACTAGTGGAAAGTTTTCTCCTCCTCTCCCTTTTTCGCCTTCCACTTCGCCCTCCTTCAGCCTGGCCAGGGCGCTGCAAACCGCTGCGTCAGGTTGAGCTCCCGTGCCAGGCGGACAGCGCCGCGGGGCTGCGGGGACAGGGGTGGCCGGAGCGGCCAGAGGCGGCCGGTCACCTCCAGTCACCCCCGGTCACCCCTGGTCGCCCCCGGTCACCCCTGGTCACCCCCGCACCCCTCCGCGCCCGACGGCCGGCAGCCTCGCACCCCGCGACGGAGGCACCAACTTTGCCATGCCGGGATAACACTCCTGTAAAAACCGAAGGTAACCCAGTCCGCCCGTCTCTCCAGCCTCTTCGCTCAAGGAGCTGCTCCCGGCTGCTACAAGGGGACACAGGGACACAGCCGGGGAGCCTGTTCCCCCCTTGCCCCCACCCCCGCGGCTCTCCCAGAGGGAATGCCCTGCACTCCCATCTCTTCCTGTTCGACGGCGCAGGCCGGGCCGTGCTAGCGCACATCTGGGGACGATGGCTCCATCCCGGCAGGGTCCCGGGAGCCCTCGCCCCTCCGCGGGGCTCCGCCGAATCGCCCCAGAGACCGCGGCGGGCACCGCCGCTGCCCCCGGGGCGCTGAGGTCGCTGGTTGTGCCGCTGACAGCCTGATTTACAGGGCGTGCTTTCCCAACACCCTCACAAGCCGCAACAAAACACTGAGGCGTGCCGGCTGGTTGCTCCTTCTCATCCTGCCCCCGAATTAAAGAAGGCTCTCTGGAGAAGATATAGGTGCAAAGCAAAGCGTTTTTCTACGTGCAGGTTATTTTAAGTTAAACGACGCTTGCTGCCACAACTTAAAAGCCCAGCTCCCCAGCCAGATTCCACACCACACAGGCAAATAAAACCGACAACATAAGAGCTGAAATAGAAATCATGCTGAAAACATTAAATCATTTCTGCTCTAAATGTATTCCCTGAAGACCTGGTAGGCTATAAATTAAAATGTACAGCTAATAGGCGTCTTTGATTTACACTACTCTTTCGACTAATTAAAAATAATTGTGAGATCCCCTGAAAATAGCCCCCACACACTCATAGGTGTATTGCTCATGTTAAAAGGTCCATCAAATATTTTTAGAATTTCCTCTCCTCCAGAAATTAATTTTTTTTAAAAATACACAAAAAAACCAACACACCATCCCTTACAGACTCAGGAAAAATAAATAGCTTCTATAAACTCAGAATCCTGAGGTTCCTTCACAATTTATTACTTCACCTTTTCCTTGAGTTACAGCTGTCTGTGCCTCTCAGAGATCACCCTGGCCAACAGTGGTTGCTCTTCTCAGCATTCGCTTCCAAAACTTTGTTCTATGCTTAAGAAGAAAGGAGGGAAAAAAAAAAAAAAAAAAAAAAAAAGAAGAAGAAGTTAAATTAATTTTTAAAAGGGCAATACTTTCAAAAATCCAGCCTACAGAGCTTTGATTCTTCCTGTAACAGTTTAGGGCTAAATAAAGGGTGTTAAAGCAGGTGCTTTTCTCCCTTGCTGCTCTTTTTATTATGAAGAACAGAAGCTTCCCCTAATATATATAGTGGGGGAGACCCTTCTCCATCGCTTTTATTGAAAAGACCAAACTTGTGACATCACTAACCACCTTCCTATGGCTGAGTTTGCCTCTTCTCTGCCTCAGTGGGCTTGGGAAAAAAAAAAAAAAAAAAAAAATAGAGGGAAGAAAAAATAATTAAATAATTCAACCCAACTATGGCTGTGTTAATACGGCCGGAACTGAGCAATGCCAAAGGCGTTTAGGAGACTCACTATCACCCCGTGCCCCCATGGCTACCCTGCCCCCCTGTCCCCTGAGGGCTGTCATCTGCAACGACCGGCGCAGCGCTTTGTCACCTGCCACATACACAAATGAGCGAACTCACGTAGCCGTGAGCAAACTCCCGGTCGCCAGCCTCACCGTAAGCCTGAGCCCTTCTCTGTGGCAGGATGGGAAGAAAACTCCCCTCATTTGGGGTTTAAACCGTCCCTTCCCCGCAGGATGCAGAGGGAGATGCTCTCCCGGGAGGCACCCGCCGCCACCTGCAGGATTCCCCCTCCCCCTGTCCCGGTTGCTCCGCACTGGCAGCTCCCGGTGTCCCCTGGTCTCGGACGGGTGAGAAGGGATGAGACTGGACTAGAGGATGGACCGGCAGAGCTTTAGGCGCCTTTCCAGTCCCCACACCTGCGCCAAACCTGGCTCCGCTCACGGAGCGCCCACGGGCACGGCTGGCCCGGTGTCTGGGAGAGAGGAAAACCACACTTCTGCGGGACTTTCACCTGCCGGCGCCTCTGTTACGGCAGAGTTCCCCACCAAGGCGAGCAGCTCTGCCGCCGGTTGTTTCTCGAGCCGGGATGCACGGAAGGAACCGGTCCTTTTATCGGACCTGGGAAAGGCTTCAGCGGAGGCGAAGTGGGGCAAACCCCCATGTTTGCCTTTCTGGCTAAGCCCTCTCTGCCGCGACAAGGCAAATCTTATCATTTTAGGTTTTCTGACTCCACTTTCTCCCCTCTTCCCGCCTCAAAGACAATGAGATTTTGGAGGGATGCCGCGCTTGGCTTCTGCCTCCTTTTTCCATACTTACAAACACGCATAAATCAGCTTTCCTACAAGGAAGTTGACCTGGGAGCTTGGCTAGAAAGATAAGTCCCTATTCTAGGTTTGGCACGTAATTCCCTAGCGGGGAATAGGGCCAGGGGCTGGGGGCGGGTGTGTGATCGGGCTCCCCCCAGAAGCCGCTCAGGAGCGAAACAAAAGGCAGTAAGTGGGACAGGTTCAGCTCTTTGGGGACGAGGTGCCCTTGCAGCCTCAGGGAGGCAGAGGGAAATAATGACTAAACCCCCGCCCGGTGCTCGGAGACGGGCTAAATCCTCAGCTCCGCAAACTTCCCATCCTTCACCTCTGTGAGGTTCCGCCTCTCCCTCCTCCCTCTTGTTTTATTCACAATAAAGCATTTTCGTCATTTCCCCTCCCGGATTTCTATAACCTCAGTTGCACTCGTTCAGGGCTTCGGTTCAGAAGGGGAGTTTAACCTCCTCAGTCTTCCCAGGGTGGAAAAAATGGTGTTCAGCAAAAAAACACAGGCATGCTGACTGCTGGAGTCTGGCGGGGAATGGAAGGGAGCGGCACAACAGTGATTGCTGGACTCGTCCTGCGAGGACCAGAAATCCCCTGACTAGCTCAACCTTTCTGATCCAGCAAGGTTAAAAGCCAGACAAAACAGCTCTCTGCAGGCGAGGTGCGAAGCCCCAGAATATTTTTCCAAGGCTCCTAGGGTGGGCTTGAGGACAAGGTTGCTGTGGAATTGGTAGCAGACACGACTGCTCGCAGACTGAGGCAGACTTTCTAGTACACACTCATTCTTGCCCACGACCTAGCCCTGCAGTGCCCAGTTCTCATGAAGGGTGCTTTCCTCTCCTTTGACTTCCCAGTGGCTGTCGGGGATGAGAAACTTCTTTCACATCTGACGTGGTGTCATCTTCGCATTGAGTGAAAAGATTGCTCGGGGAGAAAGAGAAACCCGCTTTTCCCCCTCTCCGTCAGCAAGCCCCAGACGTTCCGTGGCGCTCCATGCGAGCACACTAATCTCCTTTTTTAACCAATGATAGAGTAGCTGAGCAGAGCCGCCTCTCGCACCCGAGGGGCGGCCGGAGTTCCCCCAGCTCAGCTACTGACACAAGGCACGGTTATTTAGACAATATGCATTTAATTTAATGCACTCGAGAAAGGGCGGGCGGGGCGGGGAAGGGGTGAAACAAAAATACAAAAAGCTGCTTGGAGCTGAGGAGAGCTTTGCCAAATCTTCTGTCTGGTTCCTAGAATCCAGCAGACAGCGAAAGGAGCAATTTTCAGATTTGAGGGCGAGGAGCCGGTGATGGATCCCCGGGGCTGCGCCCGGCGGTGCTGGTGCAGCGGCCGGCGGAGCGTGGCCGGGCTCCAGCCCCAGGGCGCTGTCCATGGTGGTGCGGCCCCGGCCGAGCGTCGCCTCTCCGCTGCCGCCGGACACCTGACCCGGCACCGGCACGGGCTCCCTCCCCCTGCCTTCGCCACAGGCACAGCGATCCAGCCCACCTGGGCCGCTCTGACACCGAGCCGCCGCCTGACTCTCGGCCTGTAGGGGAGAAACCCGAAGGGAGCAGGCAGCTTGCTCAGACCCCGCTGAAAGGACGCTCTCAGACAGACCCCCTCCAAGCGCTCATGGCACTGGAAATGCTGGCAGACAGCACGCTTTCCAGGGCACGTGGATTTCGTTTAGTGCTCTGAAACCCTGAGCTCTTGTACTGACTCTATCTAGGTCTGGTCTAGACTTCAGCTTGAAATAACTCTTAGCACAGATTGATATTTTTTTAATTTTTTTTTTTTTCTCTTTTTTTTTCTTTTTTTTTTTTTTTTTCTTTTACCGAGTATCTATCAAATACCAACAGGAAGGAACGCATCTGGTCTATTTAACTTACACAAAACTAATACCAAGCCGGGCTGGCTGGAGAGCAAGAATTCAATTTAAAGAGGGGGAGAGGAAGATTTACAATTTGTTTTTGTGCTATGTTGGAACAAAATCCATCCATTTTAGACACTTTTCTGAGATGAGACAGACTCACCTCCTGCCTTGGAATAGCTTAGTGGTCGATGTACTCATCTGGGATGTGGGACACCAGAGGTCAAGTCCTTTGCTTCTCTGATTCAGAGTTCTAATCCCTGGACTCTCAGTTTCTTTCAGTTCCCTCCCATCCCAGACCTAAAAACCTTTCCAATTACATTTGTGATGAACTTATATTTTCCAATGGGTGAAAACCAAATGTTTAGTAAAGGAAAAATTCTCATCTAACAGTTATTCTGGAATTTTTTGGTTAAACAAAAAGTCCAGGCAACCATCATAAAACAGTGGAAGGGAATTGAAAGCTGAGAAAAGAAGGGGTGAGCTAGAAAAAAGGAACAGGTCTCCTACTCTGGTGGCACACAGGGCTGGTGTGGTGAAGATACCTTATTTATCTTCATCTTTCCAAATTATTTGGGCAAAAAAGGACTGTCCTTCCCCACAGCCACACAGGGCTAGTACACTTGGGGTGTGCTTTCCTTGGATACGGTTTTGCTTGATTTTTTCTATTCCTTTTGCTTATGGAACACAAGAGAAAGTTGTAGTTTGGATTGTCCAGTCTCATTTGACTTCCCAGCTAAGAAGACAGGCTGCCTTTCCATACTGTTGGAAAGAACAGGTTGGTGTGAAGCCTGAAGTCATGACTGTTATTCTGAGCACAAAGGCACCATAACAAGCTCTACCTTGAGCATAGCCTTTATTAGCCAACATTCCTGAAGTACATATCTTTATTTTATGCATTTTGGTTTTGTTAATCTAATTATTTTTGGCAATCTCCAGTCTGCTTTCCAGGAATTTAGCTGCTTCTTGCTGTTTGTTTTAAAAAGTAGGGTTGACTGGAACTGTTACATGCATCCTCTGCTTTGACTCAGATGTGCTTCATTCCTTCTTTTGCTCCTATGCAAGTAAAATGATCCTGTATTCTCTTCTTTCATACCACATTAATTATCCATTTTCACATCCCCAACTCCCAGTGAACAAACTGCATCTTTAAACTCTTCCCAGAAGTCGTGGGATCCAGTCCAGCTCTCCCTGAAGCCAGACTGCTTCTTTTCGTTCACTTCACTTGGATGGTGGTCAGCATCTTATATGGCCACCCCTTCTCTAAATACAGAATGTCCTTTAATCTTGCCATGTGGTTTATTTTCCAGGCATGATGTCCCATAGGTTGTGAACCCTAGGCTGCAATAAGCAAAGTGGAATGACCACCTCACTTGCTTTAATCAGGCCTTGCATAGTGAAATGTAGCCTGGAGAGTTGCCTGTGACACAATACATAATCAGCTTGGACAGCAGGAGATGCGAGCAAGCACATTTTTTAGGAGTTTCAATTACCCCTTGAAGGTTAGGGTTCTAAATTTACAAGATTATCCAATTTGAAATTCAATTAACCTGAATAAATAAATAAGGATAAACTATAAAAGTTATTTGCTATTATTTCTTTATCCCAAAATAAGGAAAATGTTTTTTATAACAACTTGCCTTACACTGAGATTAAGTTAATTGCTTCTTCACCTCCAGATTTCATCTCACTTGAAATCAGAAATATTACTCTGTGTGTTTGGTCTGACCTAGAAATGGTGCTCTCTAAAAGCTGTTTTCTGTTTGTTAGGAATTTAGACTACTTTATTTTTGCCAGATGCTTGAAGTAATTTCAGTGCCTGCAGGAGATGGAAGCGTAAAGGTGCCCAAAAGAGTTTTGGCTCTGGGCAGGACTGGACATTTACAGGTAGACCTCCTGGTTTCTGCTGCTCTTATTGATTTTCCAAGCCCTTGAGGTACCTTGAGCCTACCCCGAGTTCTGGAGCTGGCAGGTGAGGGAGTGACACCTGGGAGTTTTCTGAGAGCAGCCCAGATGACTCAGGGCTGGCTCCACTCAACACATGTGGGAACAGAGCAAGCTATACTTAGTGCAGCCTGAGGACAGCTCCAGCAGGGAGCTGGAGGTGGCTGGGCTGGCAGGAACTGAGATCCAAGGTTGTAATACACACCTTGACATGAGCAGGCTGTAGTCATCGCTTCAACCTGCAGAGCAGGATAACAGCAAGGGCTTGGCTTCTATTGTATTGGAAATATTTGGGTTTCTCAATTGTTTTGTAGGCTACCAGGTTAGAATCTCCATCTTTAAGTGGTTTTCCCATCTTTTTCCTGTGGAAGTGTTGTGCTTGCTGTCTGACTAACTTGGATTACCCTCTTGAATAAGCCCAGTCTCTGCAGCAGCAAGCAGGCCCAAAGGAATGAGAGGTCTCTGCTTCACATTGCCTTTGGCAAAGGGCTGTAGCTGGGCATGGAAATGTGATGAGCTCCTTGCTTCAGCTCTGAGGAATGTATCAGTTTTGAAATGGTGTGTACACACGGACAGAAAAGGCTCTTCTTTCCACAAGGAGTTAATTCATCCAGAGTGGCTATTCCAGTCCTTTTCAGAGAATCTTTCAGAACCAAGTCATTGCAGTAATTCCTCACATGTGCTCAGACCCAGCAGAGCTCCCCCTCACTTTCTTGTGTTCCATCTTTGAAGGCATAGCACTGAAACTCCTGCAAGAACCTTGTGCCAAGACCAGCAGAAAAATGACATTAAATTTGAGGGATCCCATTTGTGTAAAGAGCTTGCAGGACTCAGGGAGAAGGATGTCAGATCTCAGTACATCTGTATGGTTTTTCATTAACCATCCATGGAGTCACATGAATGAAGAGGGAAAAATTGTGCCACAGGTGGTGAAGCTTCTCAAATGGTTGCTTATCACTGACTATCCCTGGGATACCTTTGTCCTCTTTTCATCAAATATCACTATTTTTGCAGTATCAGGCTGAAAGGTAATCAGTGACAAGAAAGGTCTGTCCTGTCACAAAGGCAGGGTTTGTTAGACTCATCACTTCTGTCATTGCAGTCAGGCTCTTTGAGGGCACACTCATAAACTCCTTTCATGAAGCCAACCAGAATAAAGGGCTGGGTCTGTATGTGGGAGGAGGGGAAGCAAACCTTATTTCAGTGACTCCAGCTCTCAGAAATATCAGCAAGCAATGCTGTGAAGGCCACCTGCACGCTGTGCAATCTGTATTCCCAAGAGCTTCAGAGCAGGTGGTTTTTAATCAAGGTCTCCAGGTGCTTGTTTGTGAAATACTTTGTTTCGAGGGACACATGCGCTGTCTGAGGAGGGGGGGTGATATCTGTGCAGACCTCTGGAATCCTGTACTCATTAGTAACTAGTGATGATGTGCTTGTCAACACCTATAGGAAAGCCAATTTGTACTAAATTATTTAAACCTTACTCAAACAATGATGATCTTATTTGAGCTGCAGGTGCTCAGTTTCAGGCTCAGGCTTGTGTAAGCTGTTTACTTGTTATGCCTCAAAATACACTTACTGACAAAAAAGAAAAAACCTGCATGTAAGAATGCATAAAACAACATCTTTGTTAAATTTTAGGGCCTTTTCCCATAAACACAAAAAATCTGAACTAAGACAGTCTTGCTAATTTTGCCAAGCCTCTGAGATTCCCTGTAAATTCTATGGAATTTTGCACAATAGAAAACATCTCCAAGTTGCCAGTGAGCCAAAGGACTCTGCTGCTTTCGATGCTGTGTGGATTCCTGTGCTACAAAAATGCCTTCTGCTTAACAACCCACTTTAAGGACAAGTTGCAACAGGGCAACAAAACAAGCAAAAAGGGGTAACAATAATCCCAAATCCATTTCATTTAGCTTTGCATCCGTCCAGCCTGCTGCTTGTAAATCAAGGCAGGTAAAGCTTCAGGTGAAATTTAAAGGTGTGCAAGGAAATGTTTTAATGGTATAAGGGATACAAGGATTGATGTGGATGACCAGACAGGGAAAGTGGGAAGTGTGAACATAGGGAGATAGAAAGAACCAAACAGCCAGATAAGGCCAAATTCAGTTGTGAAAGGACCTAAAAGGAGGGATAAAAGGTAGTTTGTTTTTTATTTGGGTTTGTTTGTTTGTTGTTTATTGGGGGGGTAGTTTATTTGGTTTTTTTTCCATTTAAGGAAAGAAGGGGGAGGAAGCAGAAGGCTGTGAATGATCTAAGTTGCAGGACTGAAACAACTAGAAAAGAGGATGATCTGGTCAAATCCTTTAACAGACCAGGTGATAAATAATTTGCAGTAGCCGATGATTAAGATTCATGAGTGAAGCACCTGGTGAAATCTTTTGTATTCAAGATATCTTCTGAAAATGTTGAAAAAGGAAAATATTTGAGTATAGAACAAGTGTTGGAAGAAAAAAAAGTCTCAATCTCGCCTTTCTCCACCATCAAAATGAAAATCCAGAACCATGACCCAAGAGACTACATGTTTGATAAGACTTATTAACAGGGAGAAAGAATAAAAATAGTGTGTGGATTTGGAGCTCAGCTGAGATCTTAACCATGTTAAGCTAAAGTTCAAGACCATAAAAGTGAGAGATGAAATGAAGGATGGAACTGGATGGAGGCACTTTCATGTATCATCATTCCAAAGGCAGTTTGAGAGTGAATGGCGATTCTGTGTTCTGTGCCTTTTACTGTGGGTCTCAGTCCATAGTGAAGTTTTATCTCTTATCACAATGCAAACACACAACAATCACAAAGGAAGAGTTAATGACAGCACAGTGTAAAGCCCAAAGAAAGGGAAGGGGGAAAGGAGGAGAGATCATCTGGATATGGTTCTAAATGGTCAAGTATAGGAATGTAATGAAACTGTGTGCCCAGCGCAAAGTGAAATTTAAACAAGGTGTTGCTGAATAGAAGAAATGAACACTTTATGAGGATGTGGATGGAGGAGGAGATTTGGGACTTAGCCAACAGAAAGAGGTTGGAAACTTATCTGAGACCTGCATTAGCCAAAAGAAGAGGCTAGAAGTCAAACTAGAGACAGCTGTGAATAGTATTAGTGAGAAGAATTCTAGGGCTTGGGGTTTTTTTTTCCCTTTCGTGTTGCAAAAGTCACACAACCTCCTTTGGGGGGGAAAGAAAATGGGAATGTTGTCAAATATGGGTTGCTCAAAGACAGGAAGAACTACAGCATTTTAAAACAATGTTGTGACTTTCTCTGTCTTATTTCACCCCATTGGTGTAGGACAGAAATATTTTGCCAAGTGCAGAGTTCACAGGTAAGTCATTCTGCTGGAACTGTAACTCTTATATGAACCTCAATAACTTCAGCTGGGTTACAACACAGCATATTCAAGTCTTCCTGTTCATGAACTTTCACCTTAGTATAAAAAGTAGGTATTTTCTCTTTCTTTTTTTTTTTTTTTTAATCTCTCAAGTCTGTCATTGCCCTTTGTGGATGTCTTTCTTTTGTAATAAGTTTACCTCCCACAATTGGTTTATACCCCAATTCCCAAGATTTTCTGTGCTAGCTTTTATTTTTGTGTACAGTTCAATCACATCTCTCTGTTATCAGAGCTATTTTAGAAATATCTCAAGTCTTACATAACCTGCTTAAGTAACTCACACAGAAGGTACCAAGTCTTTCAAGTTTCTCCAAAGAACCAAACCACATCAGCCAGTTCACTCACCTGAAACCATTCCCTCAAATCCCAGTTAAAGGTGATTGCTTAATCCACCCTCAGTACAGGAAGGTTCCCTAAGAATATTGGCATGGGGATGTAGGTGAAGTTTTTCTGCATTTCTATCATTGTTTCCAGGGCCTTGCTGGAAGTACATTATAAATAATGTAATCACACCTTTAAGTCCAAATATTTCCACATACAAAGTTCCATGAAGAAACTGCTGTGTGAAGGGATGCTGAGATTTTTCCCCAACCTCTTCCACAGAAGTTTCACTATAGGTTTCATGATCTTCCATCAAGTCATGTGAATACATGTGTGCTTGGTCATAAAAAAAATGCAAATTTGATGTATTTATATTTTCTTGTTAATTTTGCTATATTTTCCATGCTACTACATTTTTTATTCTATTTATACCACCACAGAACAGCTAAGCTCCATCTTCCATGACGTGAGAAAGACAATGAATGGGCTGTTTTCTGAAACAAGCAGTAACAGTGGAGTTGGCCTTACTGGAATAAAAAATTAAATTATGTATTTTATGTGGAAGATTAACAAAACCAATCTGAACTTCAGTCTTTGCTTCACTTCAAAAGTTCTCTGTCTCCCCAACTGTGCTCCAGCACAGACAGCATTATCATAGCTCTATGACTGGAAACAGTTTTTCCCAGGACTTGTTTTGATTTTAGCAGTTGAAATCTGGTTTTATTTATCATCTATAAAAGCTCATTTCTGTAACGGGGGCAGTTTTTAAAGCATGAAGCTGTGTCTACTTAAGTCCTGAAAGATAAATAATTTAATTATTACTTAAAACATTGTCAACAAGTTGATTATTTAATCAAAACAGCTACTTAGTAATTATAGGAAATATAGCAAGGGTCACAGTAAGGTACAGCAAATTCTTAGCTATAAAGAAAGAAGTCTATTGAGATGGTTTCTTTGCTAATCAGAAGCATGGCAAATTTTCAGGCTCAGGAAGTTCATTTAGGTTACAACAAGGCAACAGTATATGGATATATTGTTCAGTTTAATTTTTTTTCCACGAGCAATTACAGAATCCTCAGTCACAGTATGACAGAATGAGAGGAAAGATGAGAGAAAATGACTGTACAAATGCCTGCAACCAGAGATCTATTTATTATAAGAATTTATTAATTTAGACGTTAAGAATATTTTTTTCTACAATTTCTATGTGACTACCCTTTTGCAAAGTAATGTAAAGTGTTTGGAGATGTATCGTTTGAGCTGCTGACATAATTAATGATTTCATTAAGAGCATGAAAGGAGGCTCTTGTATTTCTCTGGCATTAGCAAGCCAAGTTCGTGTCCGAACTCTAATAACCAAAGTCGCTTTTGCTGATCGAGACTGTTGGTCCTCTTGTTGCAAAATAAAAATTTGAAAGCCAAATATTATACTGGGCTGAGATACTTCCCAACATGTCAGGAGTGTGACATGTTCTAAATATGAGCAGCTACTATAGATTACAGGCTGGCAGGAAACTTCCCAACATTTCAAGTAACAATGCAAATGGGAAGATCGTAAACAAGGTTTGCTTCCAGAAATTCAAAGGAAACTAATTCAAAAATTAGCACTTATCTCTCCCAGTTTTCATACAGAATCCTTGCTTAGGTAGTCTGCACTCCAGAAATAATGCTGACCCTTGAAAATCTATGGCAATCCTAAGAAAACTGTGGTAGAATTTGTTAGGAATGAACTGTGAGTTTGGGACAGTGCCCTTTCAGTTATGGCCTAACTGTTTTTTGTCTCACAAGACTCAGGCTAACATCTCGTGTAAGATTACTTTATTTCAGTTTCTTCACCTTGATACCTAATGAACAACAAAGATATAGCTACTACAAAATCCATACTTTGAAGGGAAGGGGAGAAGAGGAAATTGTGCTGGAAGCCAGATTTGTGCACTGGACCCATCAGAAAACAAAGCACAGTGGGAGAACAAATAGGCAAGGAGAGGGAGACTCATGTGCTCAAGGTAAGAAAAGGCTGCTGAGCTGTTCTGGTTCAGAACCAAGCACAGCAGGGGCCAAAATATTATGTGTAAGCATTGAAAGGCATTGCAGGACTCCATGGCAAACTTCTGATGCTCACCTGCCC
This sequence comes from Lanius collurio, assembly GCA_020086605.1. Lineage (NCBI taxonomy): Eukaryota > Metazoa > Chordata > Aves > Passeriformes > Laniidae > Lanius > Lanius collurio. The sequence continues at coordinate 31,763,503 of JACBWW010000009.1, read as the reverse complement.
TCAGACAGTGTTAGTTTCTTCAATGAACATGGAAATCACACAATCCCTGCATCAGTCTGTGCCATATGTTCCTCAATTTTATAAAAACCCGACTCTTTGATGATGTTGTGGTGATAAAACCAATGCTAGAAACCACACTGAGCATAGGTCTGAAGTACTCCTTTTAAAATGAGCATTGACATGCTAAAACAGGAGCATGGGCCAAAAGCAAGTGAACTGTGAGACTGGGTAAAGATTAAGGGGAAAAATGAGCCTCTCTGAAATGTATTTCGCTGGTTTCATGTTAACATGTATGCTCTCATGGTGTATCTCTGCACCAGCTGGTGAGTGTTACATTTCCATGAAAATAAAAGTCCCGCGTGGTAGTTCTCTGTGTATGTGCATTATTTCCTAGGTAGGACCTGCATCTACACACAGACCCTGACGCCTAAAAGCTTCCAAGAGCCTAAAAATCACCATATTAAATCAGAATCAAGGTGCAGCTAACCCTTTGGCTTGCCTGTGGCAGAGGCCAGCAGCAGACAGACATTTACATAAAGTGAATCATCTCACAGTTAAAGTCTCCTTTATTTCAGTAATTGCTGATTTAGAGAGGGACTGGTAGATGCCTTGTCACCAATAAAACTTATTCTTCCTGAGTTTTACTCTAACCTTTTCTAGGCTTGGTTAAAGTGCTGGCTTCCACAACATGCTGTGGTTGACTTCCACAGTTTAATTATTATGTAGTGCAAAAAAGTACTTCCTTTTGTTTGTTTTTCATATAGAGGGAACTGAATTCTCCCTCATTTTTTATGTCATGAGAAAAAGGGAATAGGAATTTTCTGCTAATCTTCTCTTTGCCATTCAGAATGTTGTAGACGCTGTCATTGTATTTCTCTTCTGTCATCTCTTTTTCCAGCAGGGAAGTTGTAGTCCACTTCCTTTCTCTTCCTGTGCAAGCCTTTCTTTAATTTAAGCTGGTTTTCTCAGCATAGTTATGCCCTGCATCTTTTCCATGTCTACTGTGTCATTATTGACAAAGGAAGATCAGAATTAGGAAATTATTCAAAAGAGTGCAAACACACCACCCAAGAATACACAGAACTCAGCTTGCTTTTCCTCACACTTTTATAGGATTTCATTTCCATGGCAATGTCCAGCTACTTGCTGCTGTTCTGCAGGTTTTGTGTGCAGCTTTAGTGCTTTTGGTCCTGAATGGTTTCTGCATATTCTGTCCCATGGGAGTATTTATAAATAAAATCTCAAATTGCTTTTCCTCTCCAAGCAATCAAAAGAGAAGACAAATATAGATTTTTTTTTACTTTTTTTGCCTGTTAGATCCAAATAAGAGAAGGAAAAGAAGATGTGTAAAATGTCTGCAAATTCCTCATGTGTTTTTTAAAGCTCTAGGAGGACTGCTGTCAGGCATTACCTTTAGAAAGGAACTTAGATTCCAAAATCTATGTTTACTGACTTTTCCTTGGAAGTCCTGTTTTTAAAAGTCAGTCTTTCAGCTTTTGCTTGGGTGTGTGGTTGCATGTATATGTGTGTGTCGGTGTGTGTATGTGAGCTCATTCGCTTTGTGCTGGGGTTAATAAGATATGAGGTCATTCTTCCTTGAGAAAGGGTTTTGTGGTCTGGCTAGAGGAAAAAAAAAGCCATGTTCAGCATTTTAAGCTGTCTCTTTCTGAGGAAATGCTCAACTTTCTTGAGAAGTCCACTTATCACAGGGAGATCTGGGCATGGAATGGAGTACTCTGCTTAAGGGTGCTGAGTCCTAATCCTCTGCATTTATGGGACTGTTAGATAGGCAAAGAAAATGTGATTTGTCATATATACGTGGGTCTAGATGGGCTATGCTTCATATGTAATAGAAAAAAGATGTTCATGATGTATTTTGCATGTGTATAATATATATAGGAATACATGTACCTATGCTTATACTTGATACATACATTATATGTATGTATTTATATGTAGATCTATCTATTTGCAAACAAAAGTAAGTCTGGAGAGTAACAGGAAACCCTTCCATCTAGGAGGACCCTCTTGGAGGTAAACAACAAAGGCATGGTGTTTATGGTCACTCCACTTTTGAGAACCTGACAAAATTTCACATATTGCTCAATTTATGTTGTGCTTTTATTCACAGCTTCTGTCTCCACAGGGTGAATATCAGTTACAGCCTTTCTATGAGATGCCCGTTGAAATCTGTAGCTATAACTGCATCTATAATGCCATTATTTGATGCCATTATCCACATCAGCAGGAGACTCAGGAACATTTCCATGTGTCCACATGCAAAAGGTACAGCTTTGGTTGTGATTTTTAGCTGTGAGAGAGCAATACTTTCCTTGAAACAGATGGGAGGCATAAGAGTTAAGAGTACAGATATACATAAATGAGATTTGCTCAGGTTGAAACTAAAGAGGAAATTCTCTAGTGGTAGAAAGTGGGCATAGGGTGTTTCTTCCTGAAGTGGATTGGTTTGGGAAAGTTTTAAGCAACTGAAAATTGAAGATTAAAAATGTGTAGAGAAGGAAAGGGCCCAGGACTGATCTGGTTAGTGAGAAAGGGTTGGCAAAGGGTTATGAAACCTCATGTCTGGGACTGCATCTTGTGGTAGGGAAACATTTACCACAGCAACCAATGTGTACTGGAGGGAGCTGAAAGTCCTTTCTCTCAGTCAATCCACTTGAAATGAACTTTTATGATCCGAAATGCTAAACTGTACTTGTGTAAACTGCACGTCTGCACCTAGAAAGCATCCATTGTGAGGTTTTCCTGGTTTCTCCCAGGGTACCACACACCTAGCAGCGCACAGCACTGGTGAGTGAGATTAACAGGTGTGACTGTAATGTAGTATTAAATAATAAAATCTTAAAACCAAACTGGCATTTAATGGCAAAGCAGACTGATGGGAAAAGAAATCTGTTTTTACCATATTTTTCTCATCACCATCAGGCTCTATGTGCCTCTTTCCATTTGCTCTGGCTTCAGAGCTGGGCTGCAGTTGCAGCAGGCTGCTTTTCAGTTGACACATCCAAAAAGAAACACCTCATGCAACCACACGCTGAGTCAGTGCTAGCTTTAATGGGAAAATAGTAATTGATGCCCTTTAGGTATTCAAACAATAGCTGAAGTATTAATCATTCTCCTTTTAATGCAGACAGGAACAAGCCCTTTCCTTACAGTTAAATATATTTATTTGAGCATTATTTCCATGCCATTACTGATTCAGTTCTCCCACTGACTGCTCTGACTTCTAAATGGAAAGTAGGAAACTATTAATTTAAATCATAAAAATTACTGTCTTGTTAGGTTGTGCAATTGTGATTAATAGGTGTTCTAACAAAGTGTGTGCAGGTTTTTTAAAATTTTGTTGTACACAATTCTGTAAGAATTACATTATATATTCTACTCTTGAAGAATAATTCAACCTGTAGGAACACCTACACCTTACAATGATTTTTCCTCTTTATGGAACATCTTCCTTCCAGGGCCTTCCCAAATACCATACAGACTTAAAATATAACTTGGAGATCTCAGCATGAGTTTGCTTTAAAGCCCAAGGAATGACTTCCATAGAAGTGTTAACGTTATTCAAAAATAGATTGAAAGAATCTTAGGATGGAAAGATATCTCTACATATCCTCTAGATGCTATATTTTCATTATTAAAATGGGATGGAATCAAAAAGTGTCTAATACCGCATGTCAGTACTCCATAATATTTCATGAAAATGCACACAGGAAGAGAACATAACTCCCTTCAAAAGCTGCAGCAAACCTAAAATGCAGTACCTCCAGAGAAGTTTGAGTGGGACATGAACATTGCCTAGTCTGCTTACGGGAACTGTGTAATTTTAGGTATCAAAAGTACTTCCCCTCCTCAAATCTTTGTGTAGCTTTTTTTTGGTGTATACTTACCAAAAGAGTAGTTCAGGAAGCTTACATTAACAGGGCCTCTTGGGCAAAATGTTTGGAACTTTGCCTTGAAATAATTAATCTGTAAGCATTGCTGGAACGTGAGTAAACAGAAATCCCAGAAGTAATCCTAGTAGTCTCAGTCAGAATGGGAATTGTTAGTTTCCAGACTCCTCTTTTCAGAAGTCTTCCCTTTTGTCAGATGGATCATGGAAGTTCAGAAGTCCTCACAACATGGCCTTTGAATATCTGCTGCTCTAACACTTGGAGTTCGAGATTTTTATGCAAATAGGTCTCGAGGTGACGCAGAAACCACGGGAATTGTGTTTTCCTTTTGCCTGCCAAAGTAGGCCACTGTTAGTTCTGCCTCATTGGAATGTTTTGTGCTCAGCCTCTGCTGAACAACTGCAAAACCTTGCTGTAGCCATACGTAGCAGCCTCGGCCTGGCCGGAGGTAGCACTCCATTACTGCGACTTCTGTTACATCAACTCTGCCGGCAGAAACACAGCTGAGGCCGGCAGCTGCCGAGTTTTGAAGACAGTAGCAGACAAGCACTACATGCCAAAGTTCTGGGAGCACTCCCAGCCCAACGACAGCACTTGTTGGGATGCTGGGAAGACAAAGGATACAGAACCGCTTGTAGGCTGGAGGTGCATGTGAACCTCCATGGTTGTGCTTGGATGCTCAGCCCTAAAGCAACAGTTCTGCCTAACCCAGAGCAGACCAGATTGCAGCTCTGCCTCCTATTTCCTTAAGCACAGGCTTTTCTTCATGATGCCTTGTGGGTTTGCCATTGCCTCCACCTTCCAGCAGCAATGGGGCCACTTCTTAATTCACTGCTTTCTGGTAATCTTGTGCTGCTCACTTGGTTCCCATCACTCTCTGTTGCTGCTCTGAGCATCTGCTTCAAGTACAAAAACGTAAACCAATGAAGTGAGCTATGACCATATGCCTGACCTTAGGAGGTCTGCTGGTTTTCCCTTCTTCTCCATCCCCTTTTTTTCTTTTTCAACATTTGACATATTAGGTCCAGATTATTTTGGTGTATTTCATTCAAGTTGTCACATTTTCTGGGGGATCAAGAGCTGCCTCATTTTCCAGATTGACACAGAGTTCCTTGTGACAAAATTAGAATGTTTTCCTCTCATTAAGGTCTGCAATATATAGGCTTACAGAAGGCAATTGTGAATTTGTTGGTTCTCCACCCTTGGAAGTCTTAAAATGGAAGCTAAAACAGCAGCCTTTTCTCATTAGCTATATGTATGCAATTTCACACTAGTTACTGGCAGTTAATGAATAAATGTTACAAAAAAAAAGCTCTACTCTACACATCCAGCTATTGTTCCCCATAGATAACAATTGACCCCCATACCTAATAGTGCAAGCAATTTTCATCTGAGTGTCATCAGACAGAAAGAGGTTATTCAATTCAGTACAAAAAGTCATTCCCTGTGTGAACTGGACATTTGAGGAAGATGCACAGTGAGTTCTAGCTCTCAGAGTTAATTTTACTAAGTGAGGACTTCATTACATATTTGCTTATAAACCCCCCTCTTCCTTTCACTCAATTCTCTTTTCTTTGTCAACAGCTCCCGCACTGCAGATACCTCATCCCAATGACTTGTTCTTCCTTCTTTGTTCCTGCCACCATTTCATGACCCCACACTGGATGTTGTGGTCCTGTGCCTATTACACCAAGTCCCCTTGGTGGACTGGCAGAGGGGTTTTGCCTGGACCAGCCCAAGGCATTGCCATTCATGAAGATGTTCAGGGTGCAGCATGAAGGCAGACACATCAAATCTCTGGGGGTGTTTGCTACTTGCCAAAATAACTCGGGGTTCTGGAAAATACAGAGAAAAAAATGATGATTTTCAGCACCTCTGTTACTTGTCCAAGTTTGAGTTTATTAACAGTACCAGAGAAAGGCATGACACTGGCCCTCAGGCAATCCTCACTTCTGCCAGATTTCAAAGACAAACAATGGAGGTGTTAACATTATTCAAAAATTGATTGAAAGACTCTTAGGATGGAAAGCATTGGGCAACTTCCATACAGGGGTTGGTGCCACCTCCCACTACAAAAACAGTCTTGTCTGTCTCACCATGCCCAGGCACTACAGGATGAGATTTGGGGCAAAGTGTCAAGTGCAGCTTGATTTTGATTTCTCTTTCAGCTTTTCCTGCTCACTCCCTTTGCTTAACCAAATAGTTCTGATCTCATAGAGGAGAGTGTAGGGGACAGCTTCAGGTCAGCACCTAAGAGGGGTGGGCACTAGGGGGGCAGAGGGAATAGGATCCTCTCACAGAGAAGACAGTCTCAGAGGCTGTGTAGGCTGATTGGGGCTTCTCTTCGTAGATGTTTTCTCCTCTCTAGCTCAATAGGGCCTGGTTGAAATGTCGTTAATTCATCTCACTTCTGCTGTGGGGCCGGATTGTCTTCTCATTTATTTCAAAACCTGTCTGGTGTCTAGCAGTGTTTTCTTTCTGGCTGGGATGCTTATCTGGGACAAATGGGATTAAGAGAAGAGATTAGGAAAAGCAATCCCACTCTACTTGAACATCTTTACAAGGCACAAGAAACACCCCATAGAACATGCACTGAATGAGTGGGCTCCCTTCACAGCTTTGTTTGGGGATGAGTTTCACTGGAGACCTGCATTTGGCCAACTGTCTTTCATTTTCTATTTATTAATCTCATCTAGTTTAATGACAGGAAATGAGTAACGAAATTCAGCAGTGACAGGCTGCTTATTTAGGCCAAGTGATTTGCATCTGAACTGAAAGGGCCTCAAACCATTACTTTACCATGAGATTTGCTCAGCTGATGGCTAATTCAAACAGAGAAAATGAAAAAAAAATCATTTTATGACAATTTTAAAGCATTAGTGGGAGGCAATATGAGAAAGTGTTAGCTCTTTAAAGCCTCCTACAGTGGGTTCTCATGGCCATGTCCACTGCCACCAGTGGCAATGGGATGGTGTTTATAAGCTGGCCACAGTTTGCAGCAAGACAGGCAGAGGTGAGTTAGCAATATTTACTACTTCTCATAAATTCCAAGAAAAACATGCACACCTGTTGGGATAATGTCTAAAATGGTGATTTTCGGTTTGTTTCCATACTCCTTCATCTGTTGCATGTCATTTCTGAGCTACAATGAGGGGGAGGGAGGAATAGAAGAAGCCAGATGAAGTGAGATATTTTTTTAATTTAAATGTGAAAGTATTGCCTGGAGGTATTTTCAGCTACAACCCGAGGTTTTGGAATAGAAGTTTAATTGATGTGATGTCATAAAATAAATAGAATAAATTTATGAATTGATGGTCTCTCAGTCTGGCTCTCAGTGGGTGGCAGGTATCTACATTAAAAAGACCATCAAGAGTGGCACCTCTCTTGGCAGAGTCAGCCAGGAACCCAAGCATTAATTTGGCATGGGGATTACACTGTCCTTCAAGGTGGTCTCTCCAGGTGATGGCTTCAGCACCACATTGCATTCATGAGGGGAGGTCTGGAGGTGGCACAGGAGGAAAAAAGGTCCATCAGTGCCCCAGCAGAACCTGTGCAAGCACCACTGAAAGCTGTCTTCTCCAGCAGTGTCAATCTGACATCTGTCACCACCACTAAGTGAGCTATTAAAATTTCAAGGAAGTTGTTTGTTTGCTTTTGATATTTGGGCTTTTTTTTTTTTTCTTCTTTTTGAGTGCTAAAGGGCCCCTTGTTAAGAAAGTGCTGGTGAGATCAGAAGGGTCTATTGTGCCATATTAAACACAGTGCCCATGCTGCAGGACTGCTCTCTGCTCTTGCTGAGCACTGAGTTAGTGCTGGAGGGGTGGGGTGTTCAAAGGACCTTGGGGCCACCGAGGAGCAGGGATGCCAAGGATAAGGGCTGGGTAGAAGGGGAACTGTCTGAGATCTGACAGCAAGTTGCTGAAGTTACAGTTAAGCCTTGAAGGGGACAGGAATTCATCTAAAAGGACCATTGCCAGAACATAATCTGGAAATGTAGGTCCTGCAAATGTATCCTGACACAAGGATACAGGTAACAGGGCTTATCCCCACTTTTGTAAGATGAAACTGGCCCTGTGTGGGTGGGGACAGATGGTGTAAAAGCTGAAGGGCTGTAACCAAACCCAAATAAGCATTTGCCTTTATGGTATTATATTATAACTCCAAATTAGGGTCTGCAATTCCAGATGCTGTGAATGTAATAGCAGGCTACTGGAACTCTGCATCCCGATGAAGTTTCTGCCAAGATCCTCAATCCAGATGTACAGGGTGAAGCTGCTTTTTAAAAAATTATTATTTTTAAATTTTATTTGGCAGAGGATGACATCTACACCTTCAAGCAGAGATGAATTTTCCAGCACTACCCATCAGTCTCCTGGGGTTTAGGTGAAATGCTTAGATAATAGATGGTGAGTAAGGGGAGGCAAACCATTTCAACTACCTCTGGGTGTCTTAATGAGGGTATGTTTGAAAAATAACTATCTACACATGCCATCTTTCCTATGCTGAAAAAGAAATAAGACTTTCAAGCAACACGTAGCACAAGAATTTCACATAGCCCTATTGCATTGAGGTAGTTTGCCCAGGCAAGCATGATTGTAGGGAAAACTCTGTCTGCCCATGTTCATTCATGGATTCCTGTGATTATATACATTATTATTGCTAAATATAAACTGTGTCCTAACAGCAGTTTTGATTTAAAGAGGTGATGGAGACAGAGGAGTTGTATGGTCTGAGACATTACTCACTGTTAAAAAAAAACCCTCATAAGAAGCCACAGAATTAATACTTGTCTGAAGTAGCAATTGTCATAATTATGCCAGGTCTGCACTATTATTTTACACCTCCTCAATACAATGTGGAATTATAAGATTCCAGTTAATGCTGCCATGGCCATTTCATCACACAAGTACATCCTGGTTGCTATTTTTTTTTTTATTTTTGGTATGATCATTGGTCCCCACACTTTGAAAAAAAGAAAATTAGTAGGAGTCAGAGAAAGTAAATCCTGGATTCAGTTGTACAGATGTGACTTCCCTGCCTCCTTCCCCTCATCTCATGTCTTTATATGGTTAATTTGTGAAGAATCCCCTTGAAATGCCAATTATAACCTCTTTTAACATTTACAAAATTTAAATAAACTCTGTCAAGCTTTATTAACAGGAAAAGAAAAACGGCACCTGACAGTCTTGTTAAACCATGCTAATGAATGCATGCTGAGTCTTGGTTTCTGTTAAGGTATTTTTTTATTTCAGAAGAAGTTTTGTGGTTTTGGGATTTTTGAGGAGGAGGAGGAGGTGGAAATGGGGTGCCTCTGGCCATGGTCCACCTACATGAAAGTCTGGGAGAATTGTTTTATTAATTTATTTTTTTGCCACACCTCTTCTGAACTATGTTTTTTCTTCCCAAGTCTTAATCTTTGCATCAACTAATTGCTCTTCAAACTCTGCTCTGTGGCCACACTTCAGAATTAATCAATGAGTATTTCCTTTAATGCTTGGCATTTGCTAAATTATATATATATAAATATATATATAAACGTATGTGTATTTGCTTGTGTATATGAAGACAAATATATGAAGGAAACAATTTTATAAACAATATATTTGAATAGCAGTGAACAGAATTGCTAGCACTGAGAAAGGAATTCATATTTGTGCTGGAAGTAAAAATGGGGTTCATGCAACACCCAAGGCTCAAAAATAATCTTAAGGTAGAATTCCTTAGATTTAGCAATATAAACATATAATTAAAATGAAGACAGATTTCCTCCCTTGCGATTAGTTGCACTGAGCTAGTCATAAGGATTCTGAAATCTCTGGGAGGTTATACAGCAGAAGCTCTGCTCTCCAAATGACATCTTGTATTTGCAGCAGGAAGAATCCCTTGCCTTGGTGACTATTAAGGACTTTATGTTTCACTTTGATGCCCATGCAGTGCAGTGCTTTACTGTGTTTAAGCATTTTGAAGTGATAAAAGACTGGTCCACAACATAAAAGAGCAGTCAGACTCTTCAAATAGGTAAACATAAACACTGTAATAGGTGATATCTGAAACTATACAGATTCAGTGCCTTGACTGGAATTCTGCTTGCATACTCACTTCCCCAGTCTTTCTCCTTCCTTTTCCCACCTGTCCCTTTCTGTTCTTCTTCCACTTTTCTTCCATTTCTTTCTTGCTTCCCCCTCCTTTTCTTTTCCCCTTTTTCTTTTCTCCCATTTTCTCCTATTCTCTCACCCTTCAACCCTTTCCTCATTATTCATTATTCTCCCTTGCCCTTATTATTTTCCTTTTCTTAAAGAAAACTTTTTTATTTCCCTTTTAACGTATTTTTTTTTAAGTTGAGCATGACTGTAAACCAGTGTGGGTCTCTCAAGTCCTTGGGAAACTGTGCCCAATCTCCCCTTCCACTAATAATGCTCTAGTGCATTTACTGCAGAGCACAGAATGTCAGAATTCAAAGGAAAAGGACAGTGAATACATTCCTAAGGTGATGGCACCCACTCTGATTTATTTATATGAACATATTGGTAAACTTGGCAAAAGGAAACATTTAACTCCCTGCCTCTGGGTAAGGGTGGAGCAGTTGTGTTTCACTTAGTTCAGAGCATGTTCAAATACAAAACTGAGCGTGTTGGAAAAAGGACACTTCTCAGTTTTCATTGCCATTTTTCTCTAGTTATGAAAAAGCGCCTAAGTACGTGTGGCCCAACTCATCAGAGAATCCAAACCACCACATTATGAAGCAGATCCTCCTGAGAGCCACCACACAGCACACACACATGACAACCAGGGGATCAGCCCCAGCTGGCCTGGGGTTATAAAAGACTAGCCGGATCCCATTCCGTGACAAGAGGTCCCACTGAGTGAGTGAGGGAAAGGTTGTGGATGTTGCTTATCTGGACTTTGGTAAAGCCTTTGAAAATATCTCCCACAAAATTCTCCTGGCTGCTCATGGCTGGGATGGGTGGACATCTCACTGGTGAAAAACTGGCTGCATGGTCAGGCCCAGAGGGTGGGAAATGGGGCTGGATCCAGCTGGTGCCCAGCCACTGGTGGTGGTCCCCAGGGCCTGTTCTGTTCTCTTCATCCATGATCTGGATTCTGGTTGGACTCTGATGATCTTAAGGGTCTTTTCCAACCCAAACGATTCTATCCCATTAGAAAGTAAAGGCCTTAGAAAAGATGATAATTTGATAGGCCCAGGACCTGCTGGACATCCAGGAGCAGAGCTGCTGAGGGTGGGAAGGCACCCTTTAACTTCCTTATGCCCAACATCCCCATGGCAGGTGATACAGCACAGAAATTAGGAATGGCATTGAGCTGTCCACCAGATAAGATTTGCATTCATTTTGAAAGATGTTTACTTTTAATGGTAATTAAGAGACAGTAATGAAATGGAAGTGAGGGAAAGTGCTGGAGGTCACCTACAACTGCCTTTCATTTTTTGCTCTTCAAAAGGCCCTAGAAATATGGTGGTGACTAGTAACTATACTGAATTCTTAATGGATATTTTTCCATTCTTAAGGAGCTTTATTAGTTGTCACCAAACCAGTTTTATTAATTTAATTCTCAACCATTCCAAATTAATGCTTTTTTTCACCTCCCATGTTTTTCTTCCTAAGATTGCACTCATGACTTCACTGATTTAACTTAAAAATGTGACAGAAAAATAACTCTTTTTCTTATATCCTGCTTTGACAGTGGAAACAAGGACAATTATTCCTTCATATGTATGTACAGGATCTACACGTAGGCAAGTCCACGTGTACTTTCTCTCCTTAATTAAATTTTTCTGGAAGGGTATAAGCAGGCATGGTGTTCCCTTTGTGACTCTACAGTGGTACAGAGGATCTTGTGAAATATTTATTTTCTGCAGCTCAAAGAACCAATAGGATCAACCAAATTAGAGATGAGAGTAATAAAGATAATCAAATCCTTGCTGATCACACCAAAAACGTTTTGCAGAAAGAAGGGCAAGGGAGCAACTGAGCAAAAACCATATCTGCTTGTCTCAGACACATTAATGTGTCTTCTGGTAGTCTGTTTTAGTAATCCCTGTTTCAACCCATATAAAGAGGGCAGATTAAGTAAAGATAGCTTCTCTGTTCATACTGAATTTAGATATTTAGTGGAGCTTAGATGCATTGTGTTAGTGCACTGCGCAGGAACACATTTTACCCAAACATTGTTGGATTGTTTTTGCTAAACTGGAGTGTAACTTGAAGGACATTTACGAGATTTCTAGAGCCAGTGGGTATTAGTTTGTCCCTGTGACATAGAAAAACCATCATTACTTTTACTGGTGTATGGTCATATTTGCATCTCAGACATGTAAGGGCTAATTAAAAATAACCTTGAAAGTGTCATTTTTGTTTTGCATGACTGGGAAGAGTTCTGCTGTTATCAGGCATTCCAGCAGCAGCGAGCTGAGGTCATGGCAGTGACATGAGCATGGTCCTCTTGAACTCCTGAAGTCGGTGTCAAAACAAGTGTTACTTTGCAAAGAGGGATTTGGGTCTGTGCTGCTTCCATGTGAAGGCTCCAGTCATGCTTCCATTGCAGTTTCACTGGATGAGCTTAACTGTCTACTACAATAGACATTTTCCCAGGGATTAAATGTGTTTACATTTGTGGTTGCTTTGAAAGAACTGTGAAGCCTTTTTATTTAATTAAATTAACATCTATTCTCTTTAGTGAAACATAATGTGCATTCTCCCTTTATATTCATTCTTCACCTTAGGCAATTTGGATAACATTGTTAGGTTGTTAGTAGAGATTAGCTTCACATAGGATTGTGCTGGCTTTGCAAAATGTATTCTTTCAGATCTTTTCAACTCTTGAGTTTGTTTGGTAGTGAATGAATAAAATGCATCATCCTGTAGGCTAGAATTCACCTAATTGCCACCTATCATATTTCAAGGGAGCTCAACCCAGTAAGTCATTTCCTTATACATTAAATATATTGCTTAATCTTTTAATTCCTTAAAACAAAAGAAGTATCCTGACTGTGCTGTGTGGTGCAAAGTATAAAATTTATTTTTGTTTCATGGCCCCTATCTTTTTTTTATTTCCCCCTTTTTTTAAGTAATAATAAGCATTTAGACTTCATCAAGAGGATACATGGTGAATTCAAAAGATTGCAAGGAACAATAATTAAAAAAAAGAATTAATGGATATTTATAATAGGTAGAGTTCATAACGATCCTGGTTTATTGCAGGTTTATTATGCCTTTGTATTTTATATATTCCATTTCCCTCCATATAAAATATAGACTTCCAGTATGGGTTTGCTCTCACTGTTTCACTTCATCTCAGTCAGAGCAGATGGAGATGCCATTTCCTTGAATGAATAAAAGGACATGAATCTATGCTTCACAGAATGTTTCATTAAGAACACCTCTGTGCAGTATCAGGGGAGAAATCAACTGTAGGAATCAAAAAACTTGGAGCACCTCTTTTTTCTTGTCCTCTGTAGTCAGACAAAGAATTAGCAAGAAAAATAATTGAGATACAGAGCTGAGAAACCAGCGTATGGATATTGCCTAGGGATTGATAACTAGGAAAACACAACTAAAACTGTGGCCAACCATGAGGGATTTTGTTTGAAAAATTACGGCTTGAAAACAGTTTTTATTTTCCAGTTTGTCCAGTGCTCAAGTGGCTGCCATACACACTGAAGGCATAGTGTGTTTTGAAGTAATCCAGTTTCCCTTTAGATTTACCACAGTGAAAGTAGTTTTCAAGAACCTCTTGCCAAGTTTTAAAACATCACGGTGGCTGTTTCTCCAGAAATGGTTGAAGTCATTGCTATTCTGAGTGAGTACAGGACAGTGGTATGGGAAATCTCATAACTGACTCAACGTCAATTCGGGTACATGTAAGAAATGGTAATTCATTTCCGGTACTATTAGGTAAGTCCTGCTCGGAACTGGATGAATATAATCCCAAGGATTTGGTGTCTTTCCCAGATTTCCTTCTATTCTTCTTCCTCTGACACTGTCACTGCCTCTTGCCAGCCTGTCCATCAAAAAAACCCAAACAAACCCACTTTACTTCACCTGTATAATAACCATTTGTTGCTACTTCCCCTTTCTGGACAGCATTTGCAGGAAGAAGAAAAGAAGGGATATTTCCTTGTGGCATTGTTTAAGGTTGAGGAGAAGGAACAAGCATGACTATTGGTTAATGGAGACACTGTTTATTCTAAGCTGTGGCTCATATTATTCAAGAGAAGCAAGTACTTCACTGCAGACTTCCTTTTCAGGCAACTGCTCGGGCCAAATTCTGCTCCCATGTTCCAACTAATTGTATGAACTAAACACAAATCTTCCCTCCCAGGAGGCACAGGGACAGTATCTTGTATCCAAAAAGAGATATCAGGAGAAACACTTACAGAGCTAGTGGAGAATTACCTGATTCTTTTATTTTTTGTGGAAAATGCTGAGCAGCTGAAGTGAATCTTTCTGTGGATCTACATTGGTTGTGAGGAAATAAGAATCAGGAACAAATTCTCAGAAACTGAAAAAATAATAGAAAAAGGGACTGAAAGAATGAGAAGCCTTGTCCACATGACTCCTACCAGAGACAGATGATGCAGGCTCAAGGGATTGATCTGAAGTAGGCAAAGCAGGGATCTGCTCTAGAATCTTGCAGTCTCTGTGTGAAAGTTATAGTTCCTGAGCAAAGCAGTTTTCTAAACATATTGGAGCAGTTCCTAGCCCTATCCTGTTGAAACCTGAAAGAAGAAATGAAGCAAAGGAGAGAAGAAAGGAGGAAAGCTGGTTGCTATTCAGGACATATTAGATGTTTCCTACACTACTTGCTTTCTAAACAAGTATCTCTCTGTGAGGGTTTAAACATGGAGTCATAATGTGTGGCAGGTCTCTGTGTAAGTAAACTTCATCAATTCCCATTGCTCTCACCTTTTAAATAATCTTCTGAGGCCAGGTCTCTTCTCTGGGAGTAATTGAAGGTAAACCTCAAACTCACTGTGTGCCAGGACCAACAGAAGTAAGGTAGCACATTTCTTTCCATCTGAGAGGTTTCTGGAGATGCCTTTGAGACACTGTTGGTTACACTTGATCTACTGCAATGAATTCTTTCTTTTACTGACCCTAAATGTCTTTTGTACTGAAAAGAGTAAACTGCTATGGAACTCATTTAGTAGCAGTGTTTTAAGACAGAAGAGCTGATTTGAATCTCTGGTATCCATCAAGGTTCAGATAAATTGTCCTCATAGCTGTTTGTGTATTTCTATTTTCCCCTTTCTCTGAAAGTAATCCCAAAAGAAAAGAGCCAGAATAAGGGTTTTTCTGATCTTTGGAAGAGTGTACTGAAGAGAAAGACTTTAATAACTTCAACGCTGCTGCGCAGACTGAGGAAGGGGAGACCTCAGAGAAGTTACTACACGGGTACTGTGATTTAGTCTGTGCTTCCAAAAGCTGGACATGCACTGTTCTAAACAAATCTTTTGCTGTTTAAAGAGCTTTTTAGTATAATTTAATATCTCAGACTAATTTAGTTCCTCTGGAAATTGTTTGTCCTACTGTATAAATTGTTAATGTTACCTTGGGAGGAAAGAAAGGTGGAAAGTAAAGACCTAAAATGTCACAGAGGAAAATATCAGGTCAGTGTGAAGCTGGAATGCTTCATTGTTAATTGTTAATTACTTTTGTACCTGGATGAATAAGAAGCACCCATGCAGAAGTGACCCAGACCACTCTAAAGGCAGTTGTGAAGATGGCCTGTCACAAAAATGGGAAACACTTCATACCTAGTCTGGCATGGGACAGGTTAAAAAACAGAGACATTTAGTTATAGTGCTTCCAGAAGAACCACAGAGAATTGCTACTTGAGCTTGCACACATTGAAAATTATTGGATTATGTTTTCAAAACACTCAAAATTTCATGGTAAGCACACAATTTTTGCCCATAGCACATCAATTCCCTGTGCATCAACTGTGTGTACAAGTATGTAAAATATTTGCACATATGTGGTGATCAAGTACATGGGTAAATCTAAGGTTGGATCAGTGAGAATAAGCTATAGCAAATGTGGAGATAAACTCAGCTGAGTAATCAAAAATAATTGTAAATGTGTAAAAATTACAAAAATTAATTTTTAGAAAGATTTGAAGTATCTTTTTTCCTTCTGTTTTGAACATATAATATCCTATCTATTGAAAATAACATGTGAAACCTAAAAGCAGAATGAAATAGCACAGATCTTCCAGGATAGGCTATTTTGGGCTATTTTTTAGAAGAATTTTACTTACACTGGTCTTTGTGTTTAATTAGTTTTATTTTGGGCTCTGACATAGCTAGAAGCAACAGTTGTGTGTTTCACTGGCATGCTGGGAAATTCCCTCTTCCAAAACATATAAAGTTCCCTTATCTAACCCTGGAGGGCTTCAATTTATCAAACTTTAAGATAATTACTTGTTTATATATATATTTGTACATGTAAGTACAAAAGCTGTGGCCTATGACAGAACCCTGCCCAAGCTGAGCCTCCTGCAAAATATCAGATTTTTTTGTGGTTTCCATCTCCTATATTAAAGAAGATGGATTAGTGTGTTAGAAGCAAATTATGTGGCTGAAATTTAATTAGTGTATCTATTGCAACCCCTTTCAAAACAAAAGGGAAAAAAAAATCAGAATGTTTTCTGAAGAATGAGATGAAGTTGGCATTTGAAAGGATCACAGAGGCACTGTAGATAAGAGGGTACAAACTGAAAATAAGTCAACACTAATTCAATTTCAAAAAGGTCAAAATTCCTACTAGGCTATGTGAACCATTTCCTTCTCTGATTTTTCACAGGCTGAAAAAGTCAGCAGGACAGCAGAAAAAAATGATTGGAGTCTTAGGAAAAGGATAATGTAAAGAAAAATTGAATGAACTATGAATGAGCAACCTACAGAAAAAAATGAGGCAGCTCATCTTGATACATACAAAATTTGCTATAAAGACGATGGGAATTACTTATTTTCTTACCTCTTTATTGGATAGGCCTAAAAGTAATAGCGCAAACTGGATGGGGGAATGTTTAATCTGGATACTGGGAAAAATCCTCCTAATGTCAGAAGGAGCTGCTTCTGGAGTTAACTGACTGTGAGAAGAGACTGGAGATGCCTCAGCTGAGTTTAAGTTGCTTGGTCCTATCTTGGGCAGCAGGATATACTCCGTAACACACCCAGGTCCCTTCCAGGACTATTTTGTATTACTTTACTGGCATTTTGATGTGTAATCCCCTGACAATTTTTCCATAAAGTGCTTCACAGTGATTTGGTCCCAGGTAGTGAGAGGGCTGTATCCAAAATCACTCTTTTACGACCTATTTTTAATATTCCAGAACTATGCAAATTTCTACTCATGGACCTCTTGTATTTTCTTCACAGAAGGTTCTGTGTCCATGAAGACAGCATAGAGTGAGTTTAATATGTGTGCCTTTGCAGAGCACAAAAACAGGAGGGGAAGTCGTTTAAGATGCTGTCTTAATAATAAAACTTTGGCTGAAGTGTAGTCAGATGGTTTATAGCTGTAACACAGTGTTCCAGTTCATCTAACCATATGTAAGCGCTTCCACTAGCTTCACTGATGTTCCCTAAGCTTAAGGTGAGTTAAGCTTTGTGATTTGACTGTCTATAAATGCATCTCCATGCATGCATGGCTTTGTTAGCTCTCTGGAATTTGATAGGAACATGCTCTTTTTTCTTGCCTGTGGGACACGAATATTGTCCTGATAGTTGAAGATATTGTCATACCTGCTTCTTGGCCCCAGTGAGACTCATAATTATGAGTTTCCTTGAGCTGGAATGACTTAAAAACATAAATAAGAAATATTACCTTTTCATTTTATTTAATGGAAAACATTCAATAGTGCTCTTTTGGGAGACAGCACTGAAATGGCTAATTTTACCTAGTAAGTTTCTAGGACTGAAAAATAAGTGTGTATGGCCTCAGCTCCTGTAACTTTGGGAGGAAGGAGAGATTCTGAAACCTCTTTCTTCCCTAATTTTTTAGCACAA
This sequence comes from Lanius collurio, assembly GCA_020086605.1. Taxonomy (NCBI): domain Eukaryota; kingdom Metazoa; phylum Chordata; class Aves; order Passeriformes; family Laniidae; genus Lanius; species Lanius collurio. The sequence goes on along the minus strand of JACBWW010000009.1, from coordinate 31,745,563 downwards.
GAATGTTCTTCTGGTATCATGCCTGAACAAATTCCCACAATATTTACAGTTATACATGCAGATAAACTGCTTAACTGAGATGCAGACAGAAAAAAAAAGTTACTGATCTGCTGAGAGTGCTCAGGTGTGCATGCTGGAGTGTTTGAAATGCAGTCAATGACAGGAAATACATGACTGCTGGAGCAGGACAGAGTTCAGATAGAGTGACTTGGTGTGTATCATACCTACTAAATGCTTTTGGAGATCCAGGAGGCAAGTGAAGACCCTGTGCTTCTGCCTCTCAGCACACATATTTCTTGCCTCCTTTGAAAGCTATCTAGTGGTATTTTCCAGGCTGAAGAGAGTCTGTTTGGGCCACTGAATGAGCCACCATGGAGCTTCCATGAGCTTAGCTGGGAGAGAAGTGTTGTTATCTTTGGCACAGCAGCCTGAGCTGTGCTCAGCACTGACCACACTCTGGTCACTGGCTGCCTCTGCTCTGGGCAGCTGGGAGAGCCAGCAGGCTGGGCTGGCAGCTGCTCAAGGCACATGCAACCCTGGCTCTGGCCTACAGACCGAATGGCATGTCAGCATTCCCACCATGTTAGGTTAGGATGCTGGGAAAAACAACAAAAAAAGGGGTTACTCAAAGGCTTAAAGAAGCGATTGTGTGTATGTGACACTTGCCGTGAGAAGGCACAGGAGGTGAACGCATGGTTTCACAGGCTGAGTAATGGTTTACTGAGGTATACATAAAAGATAGGGTGGATTTGTGTAACTACAAGCTTACATTTCAGATCTTGTCCTCCTTCACTTGAGAAGATTTCCTCAGCTCAGTACAAAAGCAATTGTTCATTGTGTGGTTTCTGTATTGTCTGTCGGCATGGAGCAGGGCCAAGCTTCCTCAGGTTTGCTGGGCAACCAACCACGATTCTATTGTTCTTTCACCAGTCAAGGAGGATTTTCATAACCCTTGGTGTGCTACATATCTATATGTGAAATCTGATTTTAATCTGTCTCTATAAACACACCAACATACCTCTCACTGGCCCTCAGGGCGTTAATGCCTGAGGTAACGTCTGGATTCAGTGCTCCTCCCCTCCATTTTTCCCTGCTTCCTCTTTCACACAAAAGCTTCTTGGCTCAGAGGGTTTAGTCCCTCATCCTCACCAGATTTTTTACGCAATTTCTCTTTGCTCACACATAGTGAACGCCGCCCATGCACCTGCAGAAGGAGCAGATGGGAATTTTTCTGATGTGCCCTTGTGGCCCCATGGCTGCACCTCTCACAGGGAAGAAAGAGCCTTTAGGGTCCTTGGCAAGAACGCAGTGTGCTAAGTGCCAGTGCTCTGCCTAGACTACCTGGTGACAAAGCTGGTTTGGAATCTGTCATGAAAGTGTTGATCAGCCCCCCCTGAAAATGGTACCAATGTGCTGATTTGCATTCAGGAGTCAGAAGTTTGGCAAAGCTAATCGCTGTTTGAAAAAAAAAAAAAAGAGCTTTACCACCTTAGGTCTTTCACTTAAAACTTTACCATCTTAAAACCTAAAACTTTACCTGATGCTACCAACCCTCTCCCAAATCTCTTGAAGAGTAAGAAACAAAGTTGCCTTGCTTGTCAACACGTTTTATTTCAGCTGAAAGACATTCCAGTTCATTTTTTACCTCTTGTTGAACCCAAAGATGAGCACATAGAAAGATTAGATCCACTTCCAGACGATGGAACAAAATGAACCTCTAATTTTGATAGCTTTGTGCTACACATTTCCTTTTTCGGCCAATATGCAGATGGTACAGCTTTGTTGCACTACCCAGCTTGCAAGCCTGGATCTTTAATTACTGCTGTACCTGCACAAGCATCAGGGTCTGTAAATCTACAAGGTGGTGACTGAAACTTGGTCCCATTGTGCTAATTAAGAACTCACTCTTCTGGTAGGGAGAGGTTAGATTGTTTCCAATGAACCTAGTTAGTCCTTCTGTCGTAACAAGCAGTGCCCAGTCTTGCACACGTGTGTTGTAACACCTTATCATCACCCTCTCATTAACACAGGAAAAGCACAGAATGCAGAAAGGTTTATCGGGCGTCTGTTGTGTAACTCAGCGCTGACGTGCATCCCATCATCATCCCTTGGGGAGAGCAGCAGAGAGGAACAACTGTTGAGATACTTGATTTTGGGCCATCTCTCCAGAAATAAAGTCCTCTCTGTTTCACATTGGGTAGAGTATGAAAGTTTGGCTCTTTCAGTGAATAACTCGGTGTTAGAAAAGAAATCACCAAAGTGCAGCATGTGAGAACCAAGAGATAGATACTGCTGCCATCCCACAATAAAAGACCTCAAAACTGCATTATGGCCATGGAGGGGTTCAAATTTGCTTCAGGAGTTGAAATACAGTGAAGATAATTAACTAGGCATCTTTAAGTCCTCTGAGTAAGTGTTTCCTGCTTGGCTAAGGTTAAGAAAGCTACAAGTTTGCATACATGTACAACTAAAAGGGATGGTTCTTGCAGAGTTACCCTAGACAAAAAAAAAGGTCTTGCAGCTGATGGAAGTTCTAGCCTCTTTCTCATCGAAGTTTGCAGAATTCCCCATTGATTTGAGTGGAAGCAAAATTTGGCTCTAACTACTAAAGCAAGGCAGACATTTAAGAACCACAATGTCACTTGGTGTAAGCTACACTTTATTATAATAATTATTGTGTTGCTTAATGGCAAATGAATAGTATTGACTCTTACAAAATGTGTTTTTCTTTGGAAATGTTTATATTGTCATCCAGAAAGGGGGTTGCAAGAAAGATCTGGCCTACAGCTATTGGTGTTTCTTAGGACTTAACAGGACCTTATTGTGCAGCACCAGTGCCTAAAAGTGAGCACAGAGGTATGCATTACAGACAATATATCCAAACTTAATTATATGATACCAAAAGACATTTAATGTGGACACTTTCAACACACTTTGTTTCAAAACATTTCAAAAGGTAAAGCAACATAAATTTCATCTATAACCACACAGGATGTTTCACATAAAGGAAGCAGATCTTCAGAGTGGAAAATCCTGATCCAGAACTCCTTGGCTACAGCCTACAATGGCTGTGTAAAAAAAAAAAGTCCTTGACAACTCTGTATTGGGTGATGACCTGCAAGTGAGAAAGGAAGTGAGAGGAAGACAGCATGAGGGAAAAAACAGCACAGTATGAGATGGGCCTAGGAAATGAAGCTGTTCCACTTTTCAAGCAATTAGAAGCAGCTGGGAATGGAGTTTCCACAGAAAGGACTTTTATTGAGCACGTGACCTTGCCTTTCTGGGGGTTTCATCAGAGCACATCTAGAAGTGCCAGTGATTTGTGGAATTACTGCTTCTTGTCAAAGAGTCTAACTGAGTGAGATAAACCTGAGGCTGCAAGTGTTGTGTATGGAGAGTTTTAAAAGTGTATCTCAACTAAATTTAGAGAGATACTGTGGGCTTTCTTCTGAACTCTTATGAACTCTTACGAAGTGAGGTGGCCTCCCTAAGGAATGGTAACACACAACTGAAAATACATCAAAATATTAATACACATCACTTTGCTTTCAAATAAGAAGCAAAGTTAATTAATATGCAAATTCTATGTGACTGAGAAGATGAGAGCATCCTTTGGAATGACTTTTTTATCTGGCAGATACATATGATTTTACCTATCTTGTGGAATGTTAAACATGGAACAGACCATGGTTTTTCCTTCCCCTATCCATGGTTATGGCTACAAGGAAGGCATGTCTGAAAGAATTACACTTACGGGATAGGATGGAATTACAGTGATAGGATAGCCAAATATTTTGGGTGCCAATGTGACATGTTGTCCAGCACGTTCTCTAAGATGGGGATGGCAGTGAGAAGCAAAACCTTTTTCTCCAGTTTAATTCAAGTATTGAGAGTCCAGGAGGGGACAAATATTTTTCAAACCACAAGGAATTTTGATGGAGGAAGCATGGAACTCTGGCCTGAGCAGGACAACTAACGTGTTTCCCATCATTGTGGAAGGGAGGATTGAGTTTGGAGAAGCTTGGGGAAATTTGCAGGAGGGAAAGAGAAGGTGAAAAAGGACTCTGGAGGTGAGGCATAGGGCCATGACACCAAGGTGGAGTCAATCCCACCAGATACGGAGGATTTGCTGCCATACCTTGTCTTGAGCAGAGCCTCTAGCAGAGGAGACCAGACACAGCCACTATATCTGGGCCAGAAAGTAAAAATGTTATGTTGATAAATCAGGTGTTTCACAGAGGAGACAGGAGAATGATAAATGGTAAACAGAAGGGATCTCCTACTGCTCAATTTAACAAAAAGAATGACATGGAAAGACTTGTTAGCAGATTATATGCACCTAAATGGAAAGGAGAAAGATGCTAATAGAGAGAACATGCTCCTGAAGACAGCAGTTTAATTTGATGAAGCTGAATATAAATGAATCCTGGAAATGGAGTGTAAATTTTGGAAAAAGTGTATCAAAGATTTCCATGGATGGAATTGTGTAAATCATCAGATAACAATCACTCAAAAATCCTCACAAAGACAAAGAGAGAGGTGTAGATTGCTGTCTCATTCCTCATTTCACATGGCTATTTAAAACATTAATACCACAGCATTTCTTTTTTATCAACCTCTGAAGATTGATGCGGAGTGGAAAATGCTTGCTGAACCTGTCCAAAGATTTACATTGTTTTTAGCTCCACAGAAGCAGTGCCACAAATGGGAGGAGAATGCATTTTCCAGATATGTTTCCTTCAGTACACCCTGTGTAGGAAACGCAGGTCTCTACTCCAGAAAAATGGATAATTTATACAAGAGGCTGATTGCTTTACAGTATGAAACTGAAAGCTACATTTCATTAAAACAAGTTGGCTGCCCTGGGAGTGCTACAGTGATAAATCCTAAAGAGCTGTGGTACTCTGGGTCTGCTCTAACAGCTGTTAGGTTTTACAGTATTCACAGGTAACACTGGCCAGTGAATAAAACCGAGCCCTTTATGCTTCCAGCACTTTTACTGCTCTGATTGTTAACTTGAAGTTTTTGATTTGTCAGAGCTATTTCAGAAGGCTGAAAACAGTGAGGGAGTATGTTCCTAAATGAAGCACAATAGGCTTTTCCAACAGAGTAACATTTTAAGACTGGTCCAAGTAGAATCAAGACATATTCTTTTGTTTCATATCAGTGAGAGAGGACATGAAACACATTGAAAAATTGTCTTGCTTCTGAGAAGAAGATATGATCACATACTTGTATTCTTTGCCAAGTGTTTTCTTTGTCTGGAGAGCCTTGTTACCTCGAATGGCAAAGCCATCTTTTTTTTTTTTTTTTTTAATCACCATGGCTGCATTCTAGAAGCACTTGACCACCTGCAGAAATCTGATTGTGGGACTGTGATCTTGGTTCAGCTACTTGTGTTTACATATTTTACAAAAATGAAGGTTCATTATTTCACATTCCAGCGGTTTCAAGTACACAACCAGTTAATAGGGATATCACCCTGTAATCACAAAGGACTATCTATGAGACTTCTCCAGTTAAAGAAAAAAGCTATGCTTTTATTTTGGCAGGGAGGAAAGAAATATTTTCTTATAAAACTTCTGAGGAGTTATCATCTGAGACATAATCACAAACAAACATTAGTTTTCCCCTCGAGAACCTAAGTTGGTTATGCTGACACATGAAATTGAGTATTGAGAGTGTTACTGTTTGTGTTGTCCTATATGGAAAAGATTATATATTATGTATTGTATATTGTACAGGATTCTATTATGTATTTCTTTTGTCTTATATGTCCTTAAAGCAGAAGAAAGCACTACAGCCTTTTCAGGTAGTTAATCTGTGCTAGTCAACCCGTTGATCTTTCAGTCTATGTATTTCTTGTTCCATAGCAATATACACAATTACTGGCCTAAGTTGTGGCTGATATAGATGGCAGTTATTATACACTCAATTTAATAGAAAGGAAAAAACCCATACAGATTGAAAGGAATGCCATAGCAATTAAATCTGAGAAGTACACAACTAAATAATGTACAGTCTTTTCCCTTTAACCCAATATCAACTCGCATTGCTTCCCCATGCGAGACTGTACTTGTCCCAAATAAACAAAATCCATGCCATAGCCAATAAACACACTGAAGAAAACCTACCTGGAGGAAACTGAGAGCATGATATTCCATTAAATAAACACTGTCTCAATTATGGCTATTAGCCTCAAAGGAGAAAGCCATTTCTAGACAATTTAAAACAATAGTTACACTTTTCCTTGCATTGGTTTGTGCCATTTTAGCAAGGAAAGCAAGCAGCACCTTTTCAATAGGGGTTTAATTAGAGACAGAAATAATTTAAAGTAGCTTTTAAAGACATTAAATAATGTATCAGAAAAATTTTGTTTGCAATTCATTTGGGTCTATTTCTAGTCTTTTGCAAGTAGAAATGAAGCAATCAGTGGTTCTTCATCTACTGAGAGTTCTCTTCAGCTTTATCACAGTAAGAATAAGACCTTTACAGGTATGGATACATTCCCTGAAGAACAGTGGCTTCATCATGTATTCCCACTAATTTTAAACAAGAATATTTCAGCATCTATGTTCTTTACAAAATACAGGAGTGAATTGCTGAATTACAAGTTTAGCTCCCTCTCTATTTTGTTTGTCTTCATACCATTTGCTTATCTCCCTGTCTTCTCTTTATCTTTCATTTTTCCTCAGAGCTGTTCCCAAGATCCACCGGCATTTAAATTGGGGGAGAAAAATGGTCCCTGTTCACAACAGCTGAGTGCATTCTAGCAAACTGAACGAGCCCTTCTTACCCCAAAGATATGGAACAAAGGGATTGAAAATTGCCATGTGGTCAGGATTTCTAACCAGGAGCTTTTGAAATGCTAGGCAAACAAATGCAATATCTAATGTCAGAGCTGATGTTGCATCACAAGTCATTGGGAAGATGTTTAGTGCTCTTTTCCCCACTGTGTTTGTTGTTGGAAGAGTGGTATTTACTGTTGCACCTTCATGCCCGCAAGCACACAAACTCATCCCTTTTTTATTATCCTAATATTTCTATCACTCACAGCATGATTGAAAATTTCCTGGAAGGATAAATCCTGACTTAGGGAGGTGCCTTTTGTGGGTTCCAAAAATGTCAGTTTACATTTGGTTGATTTGTAATTGTGGAACAGGCATTTCTCAGCCCACAATTTGAACAGTATAGGAGGTTTGGGTTGTTTTTTTTTTAGGGGAGGCATTGGAAACAGGTCAAAACCCTACATTCAGCAGCACAAGGCATTGTGGTGTTTCACATCCACGACAGAGTCCAGACTCTGTGGCTACATGAAAAGCAGCCCCTCCATTTCCTTCTGTGTGTGTGCTGTGGAGTGGTGACAAGTATCTGGTGGTGGGGATGACACTCAGATTCCCTCTCGTGAGAGGAAAAGTGATGAGAGACAAGGGCTGTGCTGGCACTTGGGCTCAGAAATCACCACAGAAGTTCATGGTGCCACCTGCCTGTCTCACCTCAGTGAGCTGAGAGGCAAGAATCCCAATTTTGCAGATGGATCTTCTGAGAAAAAAACCCCCACCTTTTTGCCACGGCTTGCCCAGAGAGAAGAGAACAGCTGTTGGAAGGTGCCGAGAAATACAGAATGGTTTTGTTAGTTCCAGAAGAGGGAGGTGAGTAGGCAAAGGCGAGATGAGGTTTTCAGAAGCACATCATAAATTGTGAAGCCATGTTATGGATGTTGTTTAGTTCATGGCTCTTCAATTTATCTTGCTGGGAGGATAACACCACCCATAATTTTATGCATATGCTTATATATAATATCTACAAAGACACATAAAACACTTCTGTAAATAAGACCCTATTTATAGATACATGTGCTGCTGTGTTTTGAAATACTCCCAGCTTTTACTTTTTATTATTAATTTGGTATTATATTTATTAGTATAAAGATAACAGGGGAACGAATAAATGTTCCCCAACATTGGAATAGATTCATCCTTGGCTGTTCACAACTTTTGCACACTTGTATAAACCAACTGGTATCAAGTTCAAAAGGAATAGTATCAGTGACAGAGAAAAATCAAAACAGATGCTCATCACATTTATCCAAGATAAAATTAACTGAACCTGTCATATTTCATGGGCAATCCTTCTAACATCTGCAGAGCAAAGCAAATACACGTAATTCACTACAGCCTTTACTTTATGGGTCAGATATGGCCTCTCAGGGCTATTGTGTTTGTATTTAAAAAGCTTAGAGTTAAGTTTGAAAACAATAAAGCTAGAAATGTTTATTTTTGTGGCCTTAGATAATCATCCTTCCTGAGTTTCAGTTTTCTAATTCAAGGTTTACACTTGGATGGAATACCCAGACTCAGCACAAATAATTCATATGGGGAAAAGGAACTCATGAAGAGTATTAATGAATTTAACTGTTACCTCCTGATATTGAAGAGGAGCCTCTGTCTTAAACAGATCTGTCCCACAAGAAAGATGTGGCCATGGGTGCTCGGAAAAGACATCTCTCTTCATTGCTGTGCAGTTTGACTTGATGGGAGAAATTGCTCTTTCTGCCTGGAAAGATAAAGGTGTGCTGAGAGGTCTGTAACAGTGGTCTTAGTTCTTCATGGCTCAAATTTTCCAAGCAATAGAAGAACCCAAATATTTATCTCTTATCAGGTATCTCACCATTGCCTGCCACCCCCATACCAAATTTGGGGTAGCACCACTGTGGCTGAGGTCCTTGAGATGACAAAGGCCGAACACTTCCAGGGATGTATGAGCAAGAGTGTTGCCAGTGGATGATTTTTCCCTTCTGCCCAGCCCTTGTGAGGTGGCTCCTGCACTACTGGGTCCAGTTTTGGGCTTCCCATGCAAGGAAAATGTTGGCATATTGCAGTTAGTCCATGGAGCACTTGATGCATGAAAGGGGCTGTGGGAGTTGGATTTTTTCACCATGAAGAAGGAAAGACTGAGTTGAAGATGGGAGGGATTTTCCTTTTTGCCTTCAATTACCTATAGAAGGATTATAGAGAGCACAGAACTCTTCTCCAACTTGTGCAGTGAAACACAGCAGATTTCAGGAGGTCCTGGTTAGACATAAGAAAAATGTATTCACTTGAGAGAGGCAGAACACTGGAAAAGGTACCCACAGAACCTGTTGGATTTCCTTAAATCTTTAAAATTCAGTCTGACAAGTCCCTGAGCAACTGAATTTACCTTCAAAACAGATAGCAGGAGGCTAGTCTAGAAACTTCCAGAGCGTGTTTCCAACCTCAGCTGTCCCATGACTCTATGGAATTGGCCCTGGGTGCCACACAGCTCTTTGGGAATTTCCCATCTTCCTCCTCTTTATCTAGACTTCTTCCAAATTTGAAATCCTCCTCTCTCCAATGAAAACAACACATTCAGACAGTTCAAGTAAAAGCCAAGTCATTAGAAATCAGATATTTCATGCATTCAGATCCTAGAAACAACAGCTACATCTTCGACCTTATTCACAAACTTTTTACTATTCACAGACGGTTACTTCACCAAAGTTTTATTCAGGTCTACATTCTATATTGTTTTCTAATAGTTCAAAAAAATCTTCCAGGACTTTTTTTTAATCTTTCAAAAATTTTCCAGATTGTGATTCGTTGTTTTGAGTGATGGAAGAAGGTGGCTGTAAAGAATATAATCAATGCAAGACTTCTTTGTGAGGACTTCTTATCCTTGGGGAAGAGCCAGAGAGGGTCAGAAGAGAGGTGGTTCTGACCTTTCAATACTTGTATTTTGAAAGAAATATCAGGGATTTTTTTTTCAAATTATTTTGCATGATCTGGATTCTTAATATGAAATCATTCTTTTAGCATGATCTATACAAGGTATGGGATATTGTGCCATTTTTATGGCACTCCATTTTAAAGCAGAATGGTTGGGTTTATTAGACACACAGGCCTTCAGGGTTTTTTTCTGGTAATTAGACACATAAGTTAAATCCATAAAAGTACTTTCTTTGTACCACTGCGGGTAAAAGGGTGACACAATTTATTTTGTGCTTGGCAATATATACTATTTTATTTCTGGATGTGTAAATTACACATTATTGTCAACAGTAGAAACAATTATAACTAGACTTGCTTATTCATGCTAACTCATAATAGCATTATAGAATTATTTGAGGTTTAAGCTGAGAATACCAAAAAGGTACTTCTTATTTTTATGCACAAATCCATAAAAAATACTGCCACAAAAATCTCTGCAGAAAACCAACAGGAACATTTAATAGGGAGGGGAAAATCTCCATGTGCAATCAGAAACAAGAGGTTCATTCTATACTGAGATTTGAGAGGGAATGGAAGAATATGAGTTAGTTATGAGAGACAAAAGGACACCTTCTGTTTACAAAGCTGTAGTTAGTCCTACTGGTCAAGGCTTTCCCCACAGCATCTGAAGATATATCTCAGCCCTGTCTTTTCCCTGTTGGGATGAACAGAAGCAACAATTTTTCAAGAATGAGTGTGCCTCACTTCCCTGTGAGGCCACACGACTATGAGATCACATTTCAAGATAAAGCAAGGAAGGATGTTACCCTTTTGAATGAGCATCTTCATAAACTCTGAAATGTTCTTTGTAAATGGGAACACTCACATTGCTGTCACATCCATGTGCAGATAGATCTTGACTTCCAACCAGTTGTAGATCAGTTAAACAAGTGCTTGGCCATTATTTACTTACTGTAAACAACTTGACTTTTCTTTCTTAGGACATGTAAATAGACACAGGCACCAGATTCAAATCAATTTTCTAGAAGATCATAAAACCATTGCAAAGATTCTGAGTACTGCACTCTTAAACAAGATAGCTGAAGCATTTCAGGCTTAGACCATCAACTAAAATGTCAATCCAATTTAGAAACCAGCAGTGGGATCGCAAATTCAAGGAGGAAAGGTATCTAAACCAGCATTTTAGATTTCCCCTATTATCATGTCTATCAAACGACCAGAGTGCTTTCAGCTGTTTTGATATTTCCTTTCTCATACCAAGTACTTCCCAACTGTTTGGAAGCCTGTAAGAAGTTATTCAAGTTCTAGGAGAAGGTGGTCTGTACCATCAGTAAAATGATCCATGCCGAAATGGGCTAGTTTTTCCTCTGGCAGCTTCAGAGACAACAATGATTCAATGAAGGAGGGAAACAAATTACTCTTTTACTCTTTGGATGAGGTTTTTCAGGGCAAATTTGAGGTGCACTGTCAAAATAAAGTTGAGGGAGTATATCCTTCTGCTCCCTGTGTCACACAGCTCCTGTGGACACCCAGAGATGTTCACTCTCGGGAATTCTCAGATTGTCTTCTTTCACTGGGAATCAGATTCATTTCTCTCTAGCAAAACATGTGGAAATACCAGTGCTCAAATTGCTGATCTCTGTTCCCTAAAGTGGACAGTACTGCTGAATGATTCTCCCTAAGGCACTCTGAGTCTCACTATTTCCCTGTTCAGGGGATATATGTTAGTTAATAAAAATAGAGCTTGAACCTGTTGTCACTGCTGTGCCAGACTTTTAATGAAAATCTTCTACATCTGCAAATAGAGTGCTTTTCCAAGGCTGCTGCCAAACACCAAAAACCTGATTTGAAATATTGAAACATACATATGCAAGTGTCACCTGAAAGGAAAACAGCAGAAATTAGTCATTAAAGGAAGAAGAATCTTTTAATTCACAATATCTATGGTTAGAGCCAAGGCTGAAATAAAAATTCATGGTATCAAAGAATCATAGAATTGTTTAGAAAACAAAAATTGTTGGGAAAGACCTCTAAGTCGAACTATTAGCCTCCCATTGCCAAGTCCCCCCCTAAACCGTGTTCCCTAGCACCACATCTACACATCTTTTATATTCTTTCAGGGCGGGTGACCCAACTGCTTCTCTGGGCAGTCTGTTCCAAAGCTTGACAACTCTTTTGGTGAAGAAATTTTTCCTAACATCCAACCTAAAGCTTTCCCAGTTCAATCTTAGGCCACTTCCTCTTGTTTTGTCACTTGTCACTTGGGAACAGAGATTGATACCCACTTTGTTACACCCTCCTGTCAGGGAGCTGTAGAGAGCAATAAGGTCACCCCTAAGACTCCTTTTCTTTAGGCTTAGCCCCCACAGCTCCCTCAGCTGCTCCTCAAAGGACTTGTGCTCCAGACTCTTTGCTTTTCTTTGGAAGTGGAACAAATGAAGCAGGAATCTAAAAGCACCTGAATCTGGCATCAAAAGCCAAAGTCTGAAAGTACAGGAGGAGCCAAAAGCTAAGGCTGAAGGCCTGAAGCATCAGCTAGCTGGGGAACAATGTGGTCTGCTTCAAAGTTTACCTGTGGTTAGGTTGTGGTTCTTAAAGCTCAGGCTGAAAAGAGCAGTTCTTTGATCCTTGCTAATGAACCCCAGATAGTGGGAAGTGAGGCCAAACTCAGAGACCTCAAAGCAAGCCACAGCAGAACCAGCTCCTAGTTTGTTTCAGGGCATATCTGAATGCAGCAGCTGAGGTGAACTGGCAGGGTTTGGGAGGCTGTCAGTGGCACAGTTGCAGCATGCTTGGTGCAGTATTTTGTTCAAGCATTTTGCTATTATTCTGTTTCTCCAGTAAGAACCAGATATTGGAGAGAATGTAAATATGGGTACAGTACTCCCCATCCAGCAAGTCATGGAAAGGATTTTGTTCCTTTCCACGGACTTTGGATAAAGTTCACAAGGTCTTTAGGAGCTCATTCAGTTGTGTGATCATGAATAATTTTCTTTCTTCTCCTACAGGTACTCTGCTTTGGCAGACTGCTGCTGTTTTTCAAAGACCTTGAGAAGGAGGACAGGAAGTATCAGACTGGGCAATTTTCCTGTGATGAATTAGGGTGGGGCATTCATTTGCTCCTTAGAGAAATCTTTGATCTGGTTTTATATCTTTGTTGTCCTTGATGGGAAACAAACTGAGCATATGTCAGGTAGTCATGAGTGGCATGATGTCTGTGCTCTAAGTTCTTACCTCCTTTCAGAAGGCTTAGTGATCATCTGGTTTCCTCAGACTCCTGACAGCTCCTCTAACAAGCCATAAGGGGGCAAAAGCAGGGGAAAAGTAGTATAGGTCAGCACTTTAGGCCATGTTATAAACTATGTGGTAATTTCGATTGCTGCATTTACAGCTAAGTTCTACCAGATGACACATAGAGATGAATCATAACATGCCTGAATCTGCACACCCTTCTCACTACAGCAAGCTCAGGGCAAGAAGGGACAAAGGGATTAATTACTCTGTTGTCTCATTCCCCAAGATGCCAAATCAAAGAGCTGCCTTCTGCTTTTTGGATCTGCTTTTTACCACTGCACACTCCACTCTAGAAGCCCATTATCAATAGTTTTATGCATATTTATTTATATATTATGTATATTTATACACCCACACTGAGAGAATATATACACACTAATGTCCATGGTTTTGACATGGTTTGCTTATGTCAGACGTGTGACCAGTGTTAGAAGGTTCATCAGCCATGTGAGGGAGTGAGCTGCATTTGCTACAAGAGGGTGAAAGCTGCTTCTTCATCTCCCAAAATCTTATGGCACAAAACAATGAAGAGGAAGACAATGCTCAGGAGACTTTTCTGCAGATTTTTCTGAAATTACATTGTTGCCCTTTCTCTGACTTCTGCTGTTCTTGAGCAACTGGCAGTGCTAAGCTGTTAGGAAACAGAGCATGCATGTTGCACCCAAAAGTCTCTCATAAACACCTGTCTGTCATGGCTCCTCAGGAGGAAAATTTACTTTTGCCATTGCTCCGGGCATCTTGAAACAACAGCATATCCTGGTTCTCTGACCTTACCAGCTGGGTCTGGCTGCATATAGAGCTTGGTGAAAACAGAACGTGGTTCCATCCAGAACATCTCCCACTGGATCTTTTTTTCTTTCTCTCTGTAAAATGTTACCCACAAAGGTCTTCCATGAGTAAATGCATTCCTATGGTCTCATTCAGCTTTTGTCTGTAGGTCTTGTTGAGGCAGGAGGGTGAAAATAAACACACCTCTGGTGGGTGAATGGATGGCTCAGAAATATGTAGTAGGATGTAGGAGATTTCTTTTATCTTTTTCCCTGTTTTTAGTGCTGGCTAGACTTCTGTTGCATTTGCAGCAATTGCCTTCTGCATAAGGAGATGGCATCTGCATTCAGCAGTAATTTTTTCTTTCACAGCCTACAGAGAACTCTTCAAATGCTATTTTGAAAACACAAACTTTGTCTTGAATTATACCAAACCTAAGTGAGAGCCTGTGTTTGTTCTCTTCAGCTGAAAAAAAGTGCACTGAGATGAAAAGCTGAAGTCTTATTGTGGAAAAAGCACCTGATGCACCCTTTGAAGGAGCCCCTTTCCCATCTTGCTCTTCCCCCTGTTACCACCAGCTGCCCTCACATGACGATTGCAATGGGCAATTTCTCTTGTGGAGAAGGAAAGGGTAGTTGAGGGAATTCAGTGAGCTCAAAATATACCCTCATGTACTCCCAAAGCCTTTCTGAGACCATTTTGAAAGGACTTAGTCTAGTCCAGTGACAGCTGTTTCTTTCATTATCTATTATTTATGTTACATTTCTATTCAACGTTGATCTCTGTTAGGTCTAACCTCTCCTCTTTTGAGGGGAAGCTTTCTGATAGGGTCTAAAGAATTTTTTTTAAAAATCCCACATTGAAAAAGACCTAGAGAGGAGTATATTACTCTGAGAGAAAAGTTTTGGTTTGGCTTTAGTGCCTGGAAATGCCTTAGCAGCTATGGAGGTAAACACCTTATAGGAATTAGTCATTCATTTCTTTTCTACTTCCCCTCTTACAAGAAGACAGCGAGCCCAGGGCAAGTCCCTGGCAGCAATTGCAGAGCTGGGTGGGGATTCCCTTCCATAGCAGAAAGAGTGATTATTCTCTTTCATTACTTGATCCCTTTTAGTTGTCCTTGGACATCCATTTTACAACTTATTTTCTCTCCAATGGCATGAAGTAGTGCTCCTGTTCTTTGTCTCTTGTTCGTCCCTCTGAAAGCCACCAAGTCCCACACGCAGAGGATCATCTCCTAATAAGGACAGAACAGCCCTAAAATAATAGTAAAAAAAGAGCTAATTTGTACTAAACACTAAGACAAAGATTTGAATCTGAAATTGCAAGTCAGTGCTTGAGGAGATTAGGTTCACAGACGAGACTTTCCGGCTCTTCAATGCCATTTAATTCTGCACCAACAGAAATGATACTTGACTTCTGTACCGACAGAAGAGGTTGAGGAGAAAAAGAAGAGGCCAGGAAATCTTCTGAGGAGAGGATTCAGCAGGAGTGGAGGTAATTAACAAGAAGATTAGAATCTAGGGCAAGATTTCGCTAAGGTTTGATATATTGGTTTTATTTGTAAAGGCGGGCTAATTTTGTGTCAGAATGACCCAGAATTACAGAAACTTTTCCATCTATGTACTAAGGGGCCATATTTCATGCAATTTTTATGTATTAGAATACTCATATCTCACTTTACTACCTTCTCCTGCATAAAATAAACTTAATACAAATAAATGCTTGAGATTTCTGTATTGCTCTGTTTTCTCACAGGTCTGACAGTGCCCCAAAAGAACATGATGTTATTTCACTATAGTTTTTTGCACCATCATTCGGAAAGAGTCCCAGCAAACTTCACAGATCTGAACTAATTAAAACCAGCAACAAACACGCCTCTTCAGTTTTGATTCAAAAACCAAATTGGATTCTGATTTCCGGATATAAATAAGAGGCTGATTCCATAATTGTAAAGCATAAATACTACAGGCTCCCACCACCAAATGTTTTCAATTTTTACTTAGGGCAAGCTAATAAATCAGGTTCTGACCTCAGACCATAACTGGAAACATCAAATGAAAGGCAATTGTAAGGATATTGTGGAGAAATGTGAAGAAATGGATAGGTAAACTTAAATACTTTAAAAGTATCAGTATAAAATATTACTGCCAACTGATGAAAGGTTTTCAACTCCAGGGTGTTTTTATTCCAAAACTTCTCCAGACTTCTTTTTGCTTTACAGCAAAGCAGCTGTGCTTATGTAATCTAGCATTGTGTCAGGAAATGAACTGAAGCTGTTTGCAGGGTACCAGCTGTGGGAGTGTTCTTAAACCAGCACACAAAGATTGGGGAACTCAACACTCCTGAGCAGCCCAAACTGCAACCAGAGGCCTGTCCCATCAGTGCCAATTTAAGAATTGCAGGGTGATCCTTCATGGATGGCATCTTCTGTCATCTCCACACACCCTATGTCAGAATTAGATTTTTAATCCATTATTTAGGAATTTATTTCCAATCTTAGCTGAGGCAAGCAGAGTACCTTCATTTCAAAATCCCTTGTCATTCGGGTATCTCAGGCATAGAATTTACCCTTGTTTTCCCATTGTTCACTGACAATGAAGAAAGCCCTGCTCTCTAACTTACTTCATTTTTCCTTTACAATTCTCCAAAGGGAAGAAAGGGTTTCTTGCCAAACACTGCTGTCAGTCTGACATAACTGTGGGCTTGATCACATGAAAATTGAAAGTGTTTCTCTTTTCAATTGATTAAATGATTGAGTACAGATTTCTTTAATAGAGCAGTCAGCATAACTCACCCATAAACTCAGCATGGAGCCCTGTGTTCCCCATGTTCTAAATTGCTGACAAACAGTTTATGGTTTGTCACATTTGGCAATCTCTGTGCAGGAAAAGGGCCAGTCTTCAGCTGAAATAAAAATAGGTACTTTAACCAGAACTTGGAAACAACTAGTAGGAAGAGAGGCTGTACAAATATATATAAAAATGTTCAGCTTTTTGTTTCTCAGCTTTAGTTTTATACATCATCATAACTGTCCTTTGCAGTTACCTTCCCATCTGTAAATAATGCAATGTAAATAAAAGTAAGATTTTGTATTGTGTAATTAGATATAATTCCTAACATATTCAGTAAATGCTGGGTGTTAGTGAAATATAATGGCAGCTAAAGGAACAAAGAAGGTGAACTTGAAATACATCTTGACTCTCTTATCTTACTCTCATAAATCTTCCAGCAGGTTACACAGACCTTAGGGGGTTTGGGGTGTTTTTTTCCTGCCTCTTATCCTCTTGGCAATGTTTTGAAAGTTAAAAATTTAATTTTATTGGGGGGGGGGGGGGTTAAGTGTTTTGTTTTGACTTTCTACAAATATCTAGTATGAAAAAAAAAAAATCATGCCAAATAATTTGAACAGACTTTTGGACAGGTAAATGGTGTCATTTCTATAATGCTATAACTCTGTCACAGCTGGGCACATGGAACCATTGACTCAAAGCAGCTCAGGGAACCAAAATCCAAATGGCAACAAGCAGCAGAAGCAAAGTGCAGGAAAATCTAGTGGTAACATGGGCGAGACAGATTAGATAGATAGATAGATAGATAGATAGATAGATAGATAGATAGATAGATCAGTTTTGGTATAAACCGCAAGGTTTTGCTTTATAATGTAAGAAGGAGCCATCTGAGAATCCACAGGTGGTATTGGCCTCTTCAGTGGCAGCTGATTCAGTTGTTGGTTAAAATTATGATGCTTTAGCAAACCATATGGGGATTAAAGATGAGAAAAGCAGAAGTGTCACAGATTAGAATTCAGCAGCTTCTTTATATGCTTGACACACTTTTAGAAGCCCAAACATTCTTGGCCTAATTTCATCTGATCTCTAAAAAGCACCCAAAGCCTGCATGGCCTCCAACTGCCCAGAGAATAATGTTCCTGCAAACACTGGTCTCCACTTAAGTAGAATGTAAATTTAGGCCAGGGTTCCTGACTTTACCTCTCTCAGTTTATTTAAAGCAATCCCAGTAGAGGTTGTTATAAACACTGATATTCCATTTCTGGGGCCATATGAGCTGGATGATAAAGAGTTACCTCCCTAGAACATGGCTGGCATGCATGTATGGAGCCATGAGGTGACACAAGGAGCTCCCAGGCTGGATGAAGTACTTCACACACATATTTACAGCTCACTCAAGGACAAAGATGACAGATGAGGAAGTCAGGAGCCAAGACAGGACAAGGAAAGATCTTCAGTATTTCTGCGCTTCTCTTTTCTGCCTTTAAATACAGAGGACACCTTTTGCAGGCACAACTGCCCTCTCAGCATATAGATCATACCAGAAAGCTGTGGATTTCCAAAGATAAGGGGTCAAAAAAGTCAATCTTTTTCTACCTTCTGTTTTACCTTTGATGTAGCAGTAGCTGTAGCATAGAAAGTTTTCTGTGCTGGGAATATACAACTGAACATGTAGAAGGTTGCAATATTTCAAGAAGCTGAATGGTACAGGAATATTTGCAAAATACTTCCTCTTTCAGAAGATCCTATGATCCTGAAATGTGCCATAGTGCCACGTCACAAATGGCAATTAACCTAATTTGGGGGTTTTTTTGTAGTGAACTGGACCTTATTTATACCATTTAGTGAAACTTGTCCATCCAGTCACAAAGAAAACACTTGCTGTACTGCAATCCCTGAGTGAAGAATAGTAAAACTGCTTTGCTTTTTAAAAGTTTTGTTCCATCTACCCCTCACATATGCTAATAAAACACTTCCCAACACAGAAACACATTCTTTGCTTCTGACACAAAGTATGAGAAGAAAAACTCCATAACTGACAGTTTTCCTTACATCATTTATTTTTAAAGTATTTTATAGATGCTAATAAAGTGTTATGGGTATCATCCAAATTTCAGTGACATAAGTGAAAAAACTCCCACCACTTCAGTGACTTCAGCGAGCTCTGGATGTTACATGAGTAACATTCATTGCATAAATCTGGACAGATATCATTCAGACAGGACTCTTGGATTTCAAACTTTGTTTTTTTTCTGATCATCTTTTTTGTAGTTTGTTTCCATTTCACATAGACTTTTGACATGTTTAGTTTCTGATCCAAATCAGAATGAAGTCAAAAAGACTTGATAATTTTATGATACTGATAATTTTGTCAGTCTGATGTAAAGAACTACCACATCAAGAAACCAAGGTCATCCAGGATACAGACACTGGAGAGATTGAAATTATGACTCATAAAATAAATTACTGCACTAAAATGTAGAAATACAAACACACCAACACTTGACCTATTCATATTAATTTACATTTATTTATTTTGTTAATCCCTTATTGAAGAGTTAATAGGGATTCAAAAAATGTCAAACCCACAAATGATGAAAAGACTCTAGACTGATTTTGGAGTTAATCAGTTTTATTTAAATGGAATAGCTGCTTGCTAAACAGTTTTCAAATTGTTCTCATGGTGAAAGGTATTCCAACAAACATTGTACCTCATTTGCAGACTCTTCTGTCTTGTTAAACATTCCTAGGTATACTCCTGAATAACAGAGAGTGACAAGAAAAAGTATTTGGTTTAGAATGTACCTGTGTCAGGCCAGCCTCTGGATGGTGAATTTAAAGATTTCAGAAAGTGTTTGTTGCACTTGAGGAAAGCCTTCTATGAATAAAGAACTACAGGCATATTCTGTTAATCAGTTTTTCAGCCATAAATCTTTGGGAAATCTAAGGAAGTTAGTAGATCCCTGAGAAATGGGAATAATTTTTGTAAATGGAGATATGAATGTATTTTAATTCTCTAAATTTATGATTCAGCATTCTCTAGTCATTATCTAGAATATCTACAGAAATCTTATAGAAGCAAATTACTTACAAAAGTACTGTCATACAATTGTGAATAATTGCAAGTAGAAATAAAAATACATTTCTCGTATCCTTTCATGGCAGCTGATGGAAACGTGAGGTTTTTTAGTGGTAACCACCTCATCATCAGTTAACTTGATAGAAATACAGACTTCAAGGTATTCCAGGTAAAAGAAACAACACGGTTGTAGGCACGTCATGCTGTGAGCCGCAATCTTGAAGGAGTCATGGATCACAGCCTTACAAGGGTATGTAGGACAGATGGGAATGGAGGAAGCTGTTAAAGACTGACACCAAAATTTACATCTAAATGCCTTCAATGTACTGGATGTCCAACAACAGCCTCAGTGCCATGGATGTATCCAGCATCGAAAGAGTCTGAAAGGAACGAATTTTGTGACTCCTGTGGGTACTTTCTTAGCACTACCAGTCCTTTGGAAAGACTCTTCTCTTCATGGAAAAGCTTTAGCATTGACAGCTGCAGTAGTGCTTCAGAAAGATGCAATTTAAATTTGCTGGATTCCATATAGAGTTTGCTTTTTTTTTTTTTTTTTTTTTTAATAATTCTGAGCCAAAACTCTCTTCAAATTTGGCATTGCTCCTTCCATGTGTGATGTATGTAGATGGCAGAATAGCACATGAAGTTGCAGGGCATTTCTACATCTCCCTCACTTGCTTTGCACGTGAGCATCCCAAGCAGAGAGTACTTAGCTCTTGGCAGGTGACTGTTTAGTTGTTCCTCATTTGAAAAAAGGCTTTCCTTTTCATCCAACAACTGAAGCACAACGACACAAATCACAAAGGGGAAGTTTTATTCAGAATTTGTCATTTTTCTGCTTTATGTGGTTTTTTGATAGCGTTCCTAGTGTTCAAAATTTTCACTAGTTTTTACATATGGAGCTCTTTGTTCCAGGTCACCTGCTGCTTTGTGGACATGACATCATGAGGTATCTCTATTTATTAGGATTCAGTATTCCTACAGAGGTAGGAAGCTAAAGGACATGAGATAAAGAAGGGAGGGGCAAAATAAGAATGTGTGTCACTGTGGTGGGCTGACCTTGTCTTCCATCCAGAGGCTCTCTCCCTACCCATCCCCAAGGTGGAAAAGCTTATGGTTTGAGGTAAATACAGAGAGCACTTCCCAGTTACTGGCAATAGACAAAACAGACTCAACAGAGAAAATTAATTTATTGCAAGATTCAGACAAAAAAATAAAATACCACCCCCCCCTTTTTTTCTCCCTTCAATCACAGTTTCTGTCCTTCAGTCCCAGATTCTCTATACCTTTCTCCTTACCCCCTGGGGTGGTGAAAGGGGATAGGGAGTAGGGAGTTATGGGCTGAGTCCAGAACAGTTCTTTCTGCAGCCCCTCCCTCCTCATGCTTTTGCCCTGTGGCTCCTCTCCAGAGGCAGTAGCCCTTCAGGATAAACCTGCAGCAGCATCTTCCATGAGATGCAGCATGGGTATCTGCTCCAACATGGTTCTTTCCATCAGCTGCGGGGATTATCTCCTCCACTGTGGTCCCTTTCACAGTCTTCAGAAGAATCTCTTGTCTGCTGCCTAAAGCACCTCCTCTTTCTCCGCCTCCTCCTCCTCTTCCTTCTCCTTCTTCTCCAACATTGATTGTTCATTAATATACAGGAAAGTGAGAAAGTCCAGTGAAAATCCCATAAAAATCAAAAATTCTGATGAGAGGGACAGTATGAATTCGGTCTCTGCTCACCTGACTTTCCTAATATATCTCCAAAGAAAAAACAGTGCCACATGAGACCATGCTGGATGTTTCTGACTCTCTTCAAGCAGAAATACACAGAACTGCTTTCTACAGACTGACTTTAACCTTCTGTAGCCATGTAAAGCACCCAGGTAAGAACAGCTGCTATCATCTTGCTTTCCTGAATCAAGTTAAAGGCAGTGTGTAACAGCTGCTACAAGAGGTGGTTGTGCATCCTCTTACCTGATTTCAGGTTCTTGTTCAGGCATTTCTTGTGCCTTTTCACACCTCCTCCAGCTTCATCTCTTCTCAGCTCTGGCTTCTCCAGGAGGCTTTCCTCATCTCTTCATTTTACTGCCTGCTTCAGCTATTTCCTTGTGTTGTCCTTGTTGTGTGTGCTGGCTCCTTCGCAGGCATTACTCTTCTCTTGCTCCTATTTGACTGTTTTCTGGCAAGTCTTTTGTCTTTTCTAGTGCTTATCACTGTGCCTTCCAGCCTCCACTACCTGTTGGACTTGGAAGAGGCAGTGGCAGCAGCACAAGATGAAAAACAGGCATCAGACATTCTTACCCCTATATGGCATCCCTGATGTGATGGTCAGTATGTTTATGCCACCCTTGCTGTGCACTGGTCAGCATATGTGTATACCCTGGCCACTTGGCCAAAAAACAAACCAAAAACAAACCCCAGGCACTGTAAATTAGATTAATTCAATTGGGGTGTTTCTGACCTTGTTTATGTCAGTTGTAACAAGCTGACGTAAGTGTGGTCCCTCCTGGTTTACCTGGTTGTTTGTGCAATTTGAGCAAATTGCTGTCAAAATGAACTGTCATGGAAGAATAAGGTGAATTTTGGCTTAATTGCCAGCTCCAGTATTACACCAGTATAAGGCCTCTGAAATCAGTGGCATTGTTCTAACATAAAACTGCAATAAGCTGCAGGGAAATAAATCCTGTTTTCTTGCCTCTGAGAATTTTCAGAGGCTGCCTGATATGGCATGAGTCAAAAATATTTTGTTATTCACTGCTTTTTCTAATTATCAGATTTGTCTCCAGTCCATTTTGTGGTGTTGGCCAGGCACTCGATGTGAGTCAAATTTTCCATACAATCCACACTGCTTTATGTTTCAGCATTTTTTTTTCTTTTGCCCTAAAACCAGAACAGAAGAGCTGTCTAAGCATGTACAAACCTGTCTTAAGAAAAGACTTGTTTTTCCTTTTCCCTCACTCCTTCTTTTCTATTTAATGTTAGCACAAAAATGAAACACAGATGAAGTAGCACAGTGGTTAGAATTTTGATTAGCAGATTCTCAATCTCTTCACTTGTCAGTGGACCACTATCCAAAAGAGTCATCCCCATTAAAGAAACCAATCTCTTGGAGGTAACATGAATTTTTGTAAGGAGCTGCTTTATAAAAAGGAGATGACACTGTTTGGAGAATATTTCTTCCAGCATTCCTTTACAGCTGGGGTTGGCCCACTGAGAGTTATTCAGGGTTGAAGACCACCTTTAGGTGGATAAAACCATATGAGAAACACAAAAAAATGGAACAAATAAACCACAAATCCTCTCATTCTTCATCACTGAGGGGTCTTATCACTTGGCCCAAGATCCTGCAGTTATTCTTCCCATTATGTACATGCACTGTTTTCCTTACCCATTTCTCCAGCTGGACAGAGGCTGTTCACTGCGGAGATTTAGGTGAAATTTCATGTGCAAGGCGCTTGCTGTCAGTTACATGCACTACAATCTGAATCTGTAACAGACAATTTGGTGGAAGAAAAGGATTATTTTGTCTGGGTAACACTAGAGTTTCACTCAATTTTCTGAGCATGGGGTAGACCTTAGAGGCATCATTGCAAATATTGATTCAGACAAACCTGCTGAAGAGTGCAGTCACAGTGGCTTCCAAGCCTGCTGTGTTGACTTGCTTAGTGAAAATATGCATAAAAACCTACTTTGGTTTACAAGTCATTGCTGAAGGAGCTCCACAGATGAATCTGTAGCTTTTGGACAAGAAGAAAATAGTTTCTTGTTTATATATTAGACTAAAAAATTTCAGCGTTGTTGGCTTTGCTGGAAAATTCCCACTGGCATTGACTTTGGACATCAGAGATTATCAGAAGTCTGGCTTGAAAAACTCCTGTTCTAAACTAGCTTTTTCTGAAATTTCCAGCTCACCAGGAATGAAAAAAAAAAAAAAAAAAAAAAAAAGCCAGTGGCTTCTGTTGCACTTCAGTCCCTCTTATTTTTCTGAGAGTATCTTTAGGTGTGTGCTGCCTTTGTCTTGTCCAGGGTCAAAGACATCCAAACAAAACAAATGTTTCTGAAGTTGAAAAAAGCATAAAGCTTCTGGTCCAGGTGGAACATTTTTTTTTTTTCTTTTCACAACACCAAATAGAGATGAGTGTTATATCCGGCTTTGAATCTCTGTTTTAGCTTTACACTTTTGAACTAATATCTTTTTCTTACTCTTACTGATGTCAGCTGAAGGAAAGTTCCAAGTAAAACGCCCTTTACAGTGCTATTTTAGGGCTGAGGCCATTCTTTCTCTCTTTTCTTCATCTTTCCATTTTCCTGATGCAATCCTCAGTCTGGCCTTGGGCTCACCTCACAGACATTAAAAATCAAAACCAAAAACAAGTAAGACCAGAGGGACCCCTCAAACCTCAAAATGTTGCTTTTAGAATGGTCTGAGAAGGTAGTGATTAGCTTCCTCTGAAACAGCTTTTCTGATTCCCAAGTTTGGAAAATTGGGATCATCAAAAGGCCTGGTGGCAGATATGCATCTTTTCCTATTTTTT
The DNA here is from genome assembly GCA_020086605.1 of Lanius collurio. Lineage (NCBI taxonomy): Eukaryota > Metazoa > Chordata > Aves > Passeriformes > Laniidae > Lanius > Lanius collurio. Next base: position 31,721,360 of record JACBWW010000009.1, on the reverse strand, counting down.
CATTGAGCCTTTAACTCAATCTGGCAATGAAGAAGTCTAGAAAAGAAACAGGGCAGAGAGAGGAAGTAGCTCTGTAAGGCTTGGCAAACACTTTCAAAGAATAACTGTTTTTCCAAGTTTGATCACTACAGACACAAGCAAACACAAATTGGTATATTACCTTATCTAGGATTTTTCTGATGAGCAGGAGAGGTGCTTAGGGGGTACCATCCTGCCATACTGACTCAGTTCTTTCTGCAGGGGTTAATCTTCCGTGTTTGGTTTCACATTGCTTTATACTCTGCCTCACCATAGTGCCAAGAGGTCAGTTTGCTTGTCCAAGGTCACCAAATGACTCAGTAGATTAAGTGAAAACTGAACTCAGAGGACCACCCTGCCTTTTAGCTTTTGTTTTTGGGACTCAGTCTACACAGCTTCTCTGCTATTTCATACATTCCATTAATCCCACTGGCTACTAGCCACAAAGATACAGCAGAAAGATTGAATACATGTAAATGTGAACGGTGATATACAACTTCAAGCTGATGGAAAATACATTGGACAAGCGTGGTTAGGTTCCTCTGCATTGAAAATACCCTTTAGGCCCATGGCTCAAAAACAAAAGAACATGAGAATACTATTTGTGGCTTTCCCTGCATTTATTAAGATGAATAAGATGAACCTTTCATCCTATTTCACTCTTGCACTAACCACACATATTCGAAATCCCATGTTTTCACTTCCAACTTCTCAGCTTACTCCTATCTGAAAATGAAATTAGTAGCTTGACTGTTATGACTAGTCTCCTGTTGATGTTCTCTGGATACAGAGATAAATTCCAAGTTTCAGGAAAAGATACTTGTTTACAGTTTTCCCATTTGTAAAAACGGAGAGCTGGAGATCTGATGAAGCTCTCAGTCCATCAGTAGTGTAAGCGAGGCAAACTTTCTTTTGAGAACTTGTTCACTAGCCAGTAATGAAAATCTTGTAAAAGTGAAAAATTGCCTCATTTTAAACTCCATTGTACTCTGAAGACATTGGATCTGGAAATGGAAGAGTTAATGAGCAGCTACTTGTTATTTCCTTAGGGAGCAACAGTAGGACCTGACCCTTGTGAAACTGTGCAAGTGCATAAAGCCCCATGCTGCTGTAGCAAGGGCTGCAAGGATGTCCCAGAGCATTGCAAGGTGGACAACCAGCAAGAAAAGGACCTTGCTATCATTTCCTTCTTTAGGATAGCATCCTTTGACTTCTTATCTTTAGTACTAAGTGCCTCCCTGACCCATAACTTTGCATAAACTTAAAATAGTCGTTCAGATTAAAGAAATCTGTCAGATGTCTGAGGTTCTCTGTGAGTCACTTCCCACATCTCTCTGCAAAACCAAGTCCAACATCACCAGTAAGAATCCTCTTCCCTTCAGAACTTTGGTGAGAGTCTCCCAAGATTGGGGTTTCTGCTGTTGTTAACAGTATTTTAAGCCTTTTTGCTTTGGGTTCTGTGGGAATTCCTAGAAAAGGTACAGGTCAGTTCAGATGTTTTCTGAGACAGTTTGGTGCTTTGTTCCCTTCTGTAAAAATACTCCCATCAGCCAATGGTGGCAATCAGCTTTTGGAGAATTTTTAGTGAGTTTTTCTTAGCTGCATGGTGAGAGGGCAAGGAAAACAGTACCAAAAAAGTCAGAAAAGAGAGTCTCTATGTGTTGCATGACCTATGTCTACTAAAAGGAATAGATAAGTTGCTGCAGGATAGTTGTCAGGATTGTAGTCTGAGTTCCCAGTTTTCATAGTACTCTTAAAATGTCTGTAAATTGTTTCCTTTGATTCATGTCAACTATGCTTTTTTGGAAACCCCACCGCTTCCCACATCTCCATAAGGAAACATTGACATTTTCTCTTCACTGAAAACCTCTTCATGTACTCCCCAGCCTCATCTGTAAGTCAGATGTGCCCGGGGGTTGGGGGGGGGGGGGGTTGCACAGGAACATCTCCTGGGAGGAACAGACTTGCATAAAGCTCTCCTGTGAAGTTATGTCATTTTCCTTACTGATGGATCAAAACATATATGCACAAGTGCTGCAGGAATGTGGCATGCAGTGAAAGTCATCCTGTCAAAAGTGCACAGGGACTTGTAGGATTTACCAGGCAACATTTCACCTTTCAGAGCTCTTGTAAGAGTCAGGGAGTACTGCCCTGTTCCATGTGATGTCACTCAGTTAACAGAGACAAATTCCAGTGTAGTTCCTTCTGCAGAGCATAGGAGTTCACAAGGTGGGGGCAGAACCCCAATCTTCATTACTAGGGATCCCAATTCTCTGCTCCCTCTGCCCATTTCTATCCTTTCTTTTATTCTTTTTTTTTATCTACTAGGTGGCTTGGAAGACACTTACATGACTGTCTTCTTGGTACAAGCATTTATTTTTAAATGGAGCCAGTTACAAGATCAAAAGGTGAATTACAGTGATTTTATTGAGCAAACAACACTTGCTTAGAGATGGTTTTCCCATGAGAGCTAAGTAAGAGCTTGTTAGAAATACCATGACTAAAAAATAGCCATGTTAGAAGAACTGGGCTCACCTTCATGTGAGGGTTTCAAGGTTTACTGTGAAAGAGTCCCACAATATTTATCCATTCATAGCTTTACTGGACTTGTTTAGGTTTTATTTCTTGGTAGCTCTGGAAAAATGGTTTAGTAGCCAAAAAATCTGTACTTAATTAGATACACAAAACCAGCAGACAGGAAGTCTATTTCCTCACAGAGATACTGTGGTTTATACATTCTGCCCTAACATGAACAAGTCTACTATTATTTTCTGATGTTCCCCTTGTTTAAGGTGCTCTGAGTAACATGAAAGCTCTATTTTTGCACACCAATTATGAAAGACACTTGTCAAGATCCAGGCATGCTAGACATGACAGTATGGGATGGTTCCTACTTCCATTTGAAAAAAAAAAGGCTCCTGTCAGATTTTATTTTACAATTCATATAATTTAAGAATATTTAAATATAGCTGTGGATATGTGTGCAGGCTGGGGGCAAAATCTGATAATGACTCTGTACCAGTGCTCCCACCCTGATTTCTTCAGTGTTAAAAGTGGTGGTTTTGTTTTCTTGTTTCTTGGGGTCAGTCCAAATACCCAGAGATTGGAAGCTGTTTAGGACAAGGGCTCTGTGTTCATGAAGTGTGTCTCAGAGAAAGGGCCATCAGAAAACTGCTGTAACATAATAAGCAATGAAAAATATTAATATCTGCAGCCAAAAAAAGGAGGTGAGGTCTTACCAAGGATGTTGATTATCCTCTCTTAAATTTAGAAGTTGTGTGGGAAAAGTTTGTACCCCAAGAAAGTTTTAGTTTTAGTTTACCTTAGATCTCTAAGCAAGTGTCAGAAAATCTATGACTTTCACTATTGCTTTGATACTGTTCAAAAAGAATTCACATCTTTAATAATGAGTACCCATACAACATGACCCCCTCGAAGCAACAGGAGAAACTGTTGTGGGTTAGAAAGTAGCACTATTTCATAAATATTAAATGCAAACTAAGGCATGCAGCATGACTGAGATGGCAAGACAGCTGTAAACCTACTCTCACTGTGTTATTCATCCTTACTTGGTTTTTGGAGAGATGGTGGGGTTGTTTTGGTTTTGGTATTGGTTGTTGGGGGGGGGGGGGAAGTTTTCCCCAATTTGTGATTGTTTTCCTTAGCATAATTATTAGAATATAATTTCTTATGTCTTTGAATACTCAAAACTTCTTTATTTCTGAAGTCCTTTCTTGTGAACCCACAAACTTCCCACTCTACTGTGAAAGTTTCTTGAATTCAAAATTTGCTCTACTTTTTCTCCTCACTCTACCCTAGATTTCATCTCTGTTTCCATATCACTTCATTGTTCTGATCTCATCTTCTTCCCACAGAGCCAGTAGTCTATTGCACGATCATCATGAAGGTGTAACAGGGACTAAAAAATACCTTGAAGCAGGTGCCAATGTTGACCATGCTGGAACAGGAACTTACAAAAATCTGATCAGTGTCAGGAGATGTGAAAACAAAGGGGAGTCTCTTAGAAAGATTTTACCCCACCCCATCACTATTATGAACATATTTGAAGTAGAGCTGGAGTTAAAAATAATCTCATTGAAGGTAACCAGAGAAATTAGAACAAATAGTGAAGCAGATCTGTGTCTTCTTTCATCTTACATCTGCCTGATGTGGCCAAGGTGAAATCCTTACCAGATACAGGGTAGGAAGGATGTACATGTGGAAGAATTCAGGTCTCTCAATGGTTCTGTTCAAACCCTTTTGGGGTAGGTGCCAAAAGCTCTCAGAGACACTTCCTCCTCCTCCTCTTCCTCCACCTCCTCCTCCTCCTCCTCCTTCTTCTTCTTCTTTTTCTTCTTCTTCTGTTTCCTGTGCTTCTTCTGCTTCTGCTTTTTCTTCTTCTTCTTCCTCTGCTTCTTCTTCCTCTTAATAATAATTTCTCCAAGTAGGAAAAAATTCATTAATCCCATTTATTCAGCAACATTCCCATCCATGTCTGATGGTAACTGGTGACTTCAGAAGAAAGCCAAGCCCCCACATATTGATGGTGAGACCTCTCTGCAAGGCAGCATACAGGCTGGTAATGTTTGGGCTGTGTAATTCCCTTTCTTCATATGTTTTTTAGATCCAGCATGTCTGAGAAGACTTTCAGTACTACAAAAGTATTTAGGTTTTCTTGACATCTCAAATATTCACCATCTCTCTTTTTCCAGAAAAAACCCTAATGCTTATTGATGGCACATGAAAATATAATCACTGCCCTGCCTGACCACTTGAGATCCCCCGGTGCTCTTTTATCATAACTGAGGGAAAGATGGGAGCAAGATGGAAATTTTAACTATGTTGTTTCGGACAAAAAAGGAGAAAACATAGCTATCAAAACATCAGTAGGCTCTACAGTCCTTAACTTCATCAAGACAGCACAGAAGAGGGATGTTTTTCTCCAAAAAGAAGCATGCTCTAGAGTAGTCCCTCTAGATTATTTTGTGATTTAGTGCAGTGCAAGCTGCTCTGAGAGACCTACCTCTGTGTTATGTCTAAATTCTAGTGTATTCTTTGCTACAGGCAAGATAAGTGACGTGAAAAAACCAGACCCAGTGGTAACATTATTGGAAAGCAGATTCCTGTTCAAACAAGCTCGAGATTAGTAAAATAGATTTCTAGAGACTCATCCCTGGCTTTTGTCTTCAAGCAGCATGAAATAGAAGACAGATAGTTTGATAGAGGAAAGTCTGGCAAAGGTAAATAGCAAAGGAGTCATAACATTCTCCTGACAAAGCTTGGATGTCTGAATAGTGAAACAGAGGGAAGATGACTAAGGGACTGCCAGGCTCCCCACAGGCTGCCTGCAGTAGCTACAGTGCCCTACCAAAGGCATCACAACAGAGCCACATAAGATCCTCCTTTTCTCCCCCCAAACTTCTCTAAACACAATTACCCTCTCTTACAGAAGGATGTTGCATTTTTTTTTTTTTCTGTATGAACATCACCTACTTCCCTGTATTTTGCAAAGCTAAGTTACTTGTGACTATTTCTTAAGGCTGAAGTTTTTGTGGCAATTTCCACATTTCAGAATCCTCTTGGGAAATCTAAAACTATCTTTTAATGAAAATGCCATCCTCCATCTTTACAATTGAAAAAACAATAATTCCATCCTCCTCTGACGGTGCTTCCAAATATAATGTCACTAATTGTGTAATATATTTTTAAATAAATGCTAGGTTGCTTCTTTCCAATTAGACATAATATTCAGTAATTGTAGGAATGTAGACAGCACAATTTTCTTTTCTAAGGATATCTTCAGGTTCAGAGGTACAGCTCTAAAAGATGCACAAAGTCAAGCTGTGCAACTTTCGCTGCTAGAAGGGAAATGGATCTAAAATATATAAATGTATTTTCTGGAGAAAACAAAATGTGCATCTAATATTGTAGAGACTGCCAAAACAGCATGGGAAGATATAATGATCCAATGACTCAAACTCCTTTTCCAATGGTAAAAAAATCAATACACTTGGAACATCTTGACTTGATCTTCAAATGACATATTAAGTAACCTTTACTTTCTCTTGTTGGTAAACATTGGTGATGAAAGCAGGAGGACATTTCCCTACCCAAGTCATTTATCTGAGCCTAGAGGACATCCTGTGCCACAGATTAGACTAAACCAGTGCTAATATGGATTAAAAAGGATGTTTCTTCCTAGGCCTATGGTAGTCATTTTCATTCCAAAACTGGCAATTTTGTTATCATGTGGCAACTCTTTAAATACATTCAAATAGCAAAAGAGACAAATATGAAGGATATTCCTTTTAGGCTCACTAGCAGGCTGGGTCTTCCTCACCAAATGAGGATATAAATGAACACAATTAATTGCTTCCCCATAAGCAGAAGCACAGAATAGCAGAAGCTGTTATCTTTTCATATTGAACCTCTGAGTTCAAATTTGAATCCTGCTTCTTGATGTTGCTTCTATGAATATTGATCACATTGCACCTCTAAGAAGGCTGAAAGGGATCCATAGATCCCAACATCCTCTAAAATGCCTTGAATGCTATTTGATTTTGGGAAAATAAAACTCCTGCCCTGAAAATACTTATATTTTTACTTAAACCTCTGAGTTGCTGCATCTGGGACCAGGTAATATAAATGAATCTATTCATGCGCTTAAAGGTGAGCATCTACAGAAACATTTACAGCTCCAAAGTCTAAGGTATCAGTGTTTTAAGTGGTTTAGTTATCTAAATTTCAGAGAGACACTGAATACCAAAGAGATTGAGGTGCCTAATTTCCACTGAATCAAAGCACTGGGATGCTTTTAAAAATGAGAAACATCCTGGTGCCCTTTCATTAACACTGAGCTCATTAACATGGAGCTTATTTTGCCATAGTTCCCCCAAGTTGTCACCATCAGGGTTATAGAACACAGCCAAGGGATGTCATATGTCCTTTTCTTCAGAACATTAGAAGAGGAAGAAAAAGGACTGAGACCTTCATGTGTCTTGACCTGAATATTAACTTCTGCAGGAACATCTCTACTGGAAGAATGCTCTTACATTATTACAATTGTTCAGTATTGAAGGGTTTGGTAGTTTAGGTCCAGGAAAGTACTTAAGCAAGTACATTTTTCCCATGTTTCTTGGGCATGCAGTTTTGAAATTTTAGGTGGGGAAAAAAATTAGTAGTATTTCCACACAAATCAGCGTGATTTCCTTCCCTGAGGTGTTCTAGTGTGTATCAGTATTTCTGCTTTTAATGCTAGATGAAAGCAGGAAGCACAGACACTTGCAAAAACAGGGATCAGCAAGAGAAATGTGGAAATTAATTGCTCAGAGCTCAGAGTAGGTGAATTGAGGCTGTCCTCAAACCTCATGACAATTGGTTGATACCTAAATTCCAAGAGTAACATATGTGTGGTTCTTGGGATTTTTTCCACTGGAATAACAACAGCAGCACATCCCAGGGGCAGCTGTGAACTTTGATGCCATTATTAAGAGAAAGCTCTTGAATTCAATAAAAATCAAGCAACTTTGTGTAAGGTTTTTGTATGAGAATTGCATTGATTTCACAACAAATTTATAATAGCCTGCAGTCACCAGTGTGGCTTCTCTTCAGACATGCATCTTGTACTTCAGAAACACCTTCAATAAGGTAAGAGTCAAGCTAACCTGTGAAGAGAAGAGAAATAGAAAACTCTGCTCATAAAATTAAAACATCATTTGAAATGGATTTAAGTATATGCAAGTTGCAACAGACTCCCTTAGGCACATAAAAGCTGTGTGCTTACAACAAGAGATAACTCAAGCTGATGTTCAATTTGCCAGTTTATTGCGATGGTGATATTTTGACTTGTATTAAAGAGTCTTGACTGATGACCTCTCTAATTCGTTTGGTGCAAACATTTTCTTTCAACATCAGACACTAATTTTTTTTTTAACCAACTGCTTATTTGAGAGTAAAATCTATCGTGGCCTGTGCAGACAATCCAGCTTTTTAATTGTGTTCAGGGTTTTTGGAATCTGCTAGACAATGCCTGAGAGCACTGGGTGATTTGATTCATCGATTAACCTGGAAACATGCTTGTTTCCCAGGCTTGGTTCTAAAGAGTTTTTGGCTCTTCCTTCAAATAGAATTTGCCAAAAAGCAATTACTAGTGAGAGGCAGAAAAATTTGCCTTCTGGATTTTAAATTCACTTTCTCCTTTAATGTACCAGGAATCTGAGCATGCTGTCTCCTGCTTCTTATCAGTTAAATATATGCAGTGACAGAAAAAGCAACTGTGAATTCTGCAATTCTAGTTCATTAGAAGTCATCATATGGGGAGCATCTCTAAAAGGAAATGGTGCCAAGCCAACATTTAAAACTGTTCATCAACTCTGAATTTAATAACTACCTTATTTATATCCCACATGCTAGGAAAAATATTGTAATTGGGATGGATTATGTAAAACATGAGGAATGGAATAATTGATGGAATAATTAAAAAAAACTGCCAGTCTGCTTTGCTTCTAAGATATTTGTTGGAGACTGGTTGATTCAGTAGCTACAATGGAATACCATCAGTGTCCAATTCCTCTTGCTTTTCTAGGTGACATCAGTGTTCAGGAGAGAGACTTTTAATGGAGGACAGTGCTGGAAGATGTTGCTTTCTCTCTCACTTGTAGGTGGCAAGGGGCCTGCCCAGCTTGCCCCAGGTTTTTGTCACTGAGTGCCCATCCCAGAGGCTGGTTTGCAGCAGGGCAGCTCAGAACACATGCACCCCACCCCTTTCAACTCAGAGAGTATCTCTGCAGCAAGGCAGGACAGGAGGGTGATGTCCTGACTTCCTTTCACCCTGCCTGGGCATTGCAGGTTAAGGAAATGCCGTGTCCCTGACTGTCAGTGAGCCCTCTTCAGCACTAATCAGCCCTGAAACAAAGGGAAATTCAGTGTGTTAAGACTTGTGCAGGTATCTGATGCAACTTGTAAGGGAGACAGACCTGCTGCATTACCTAACATGTCTAAATGAATGTCCCATAACCCATATTTTTGTGATGGGGAGCTGCTGATTGCAGTAGCTCTTCTTGATTTACATCTCTTCACCTTCAGGTCAAAATCTAGCAAGTGAAGGACTTTCTAATCAGACATATTTAATATACATGATTTTGGTTTAAGGACATCAAGAACACGGAGAGGTGTTCCAGCAGAGTGGGACTTGTCCTGAAGTTCAAATGTTGAACTTCAGCCACGAGGGGAGGAACCTTGCCCCTTCAGGAACCTTTGTCTTGCAAAAATTCTCATGCAAGTTTTCAGTACAAAAAAGAACCTTATCTTCATTCTGAGTAGCAGATGAGAAGGGCAAAAGAATTTTAATAACCTAAAATAAAATGAATTAAAATATGTTACATATTTTTAATGGTTTTCTTGGTATTTTTTTCATTTATTAGTTTAAAGAGGAGAACGCATATAGCAGATTTAAATAAGTAAGTAAATAAATAAATAAAATGCCCACCTCCACAAAAAAAAACAAAAAACACCACCACCACCACCAAAAAAACCCAAAGAACAAAAACCAACCAACCAAACAAAAACACACACACACACAAAAAAAAACCCAAAACAAAACAAAAAAAACAAACCCAAACCCCACATGTGGAGATGCATGGCTATGCAATGAAACATTTAAAACATTCACTGACCCTCGATTAATATGCTTGTCAAAAGTCTACATTTTTTAATGTACCTATCTGAAATCAACTCTTTACTTTTTGTTTCAGGCAGAGTATTAAAAAAAAGACAAAAACCCAACAGATTAGGTATTTGATCCTGGAGACAAAAAAGCAGAGAAAGTAGTGTGTGTGCACATTACAATTATATTATCAAGGCTTTCTGTAATGTTATTATAGGCTGTTCCAAGTTACCATGTATGAAAACAAACCACACTGATTCCAAGCCCCAAAATGAGAGAAGTTAGGGAAATATAATCAGTGCAGCTGTGGCAACAATACTATTGTTAAAGTACAGGGAGATTTTATAAACAGTGAGTAAGAAGTCAAGAAGGAAATAGTTGTAGACAAAATCATTGCTAGAAAACATGAAAGCAACTCTTTCTTTCCCATCCCATCCCCTCTCCACCCTGTGAAAAGATTATCCATGGAAGGGAAAAAAAGGGTGAGGTTGTGGGTGGTGTCCCACAGAAGGCCATAACACACAAAAAGTATGTGTACTTTTTTCTCTTGGAAGAAGATGAGGGGGAAAAAAAGAGCCTGGAATTTCTTTTGGAACACATACTGTACTTTCAGGTGCCATCTGTGGACTACAAAAAAAATCCATGTTAAAACAAGAATAAAAGAGATAAAGGACAATCCATCATAGCCATTGCCTACAGCACGACAGAGATGTTCCCAAACTGGTTTGGAACAGCCCTGCTGTGAGAACTAGTGGCACTTCAGCTTCTCTGCCAGCAATGTGCAATGCAGGGCAGCAAATATTTCAGCAAACACTAATTTATCTTGCCCCTTATTGACAAAACTGCAGATGCCTTAGCAGAGAAAAACAAATCCCACTGAGTCAACAGCTGTGCTTTGCAGTGGTTTCCATCCACTTTGCTTAGGCACTGTGTGAAGAACCTCAGTGGCATTGCTCCTGTTTTACATCACTGCAGAAGAACCACTCAAAGCCTGATCCTCTGATAAATCACATTTCAAAAAAAATTGATGGTGCAACCCTCCTCAGAATGAGAGGCCAGGTTTCAATCCCTATGTTTTTAACTGCTTCCATGAGATTTCAGTGATGTGCTAGACGAAACCAAAGAGATGAAACTTGACTAGTGCATCATCCAAATATACATTAAATAAAATGTAACTCTGTCTCTGTAGGAAAAACTAAGTTAATAAGAACTGCAAATGTATGAAATGTGAGAGCAGTGTTTCCTGATATCACCAAAACTACAGGCATAGAGGAGCTTCCCAGTCTAGACAATTTCACCATCCAGTTTTTAACAGTGTTTGGATCATACACTCATTTTAAAGCAGTTCTAGATTGTAGCTGGGCAATATGGCAGTGCTGCCTTTTTTCTCTGCCAAGATAAAAGATTTTCATCATTTCTTTTGAAGTTTAGAGTCTATTAAGTAGGAATATAGCATTCACATTTTGGAAAAATAGGGTTCTTGTGAACTGGCAGGAAGCATAACATGACTTTCTGGTAATTATTTCCATGATGTTAAGTTATTCCCTTTTGAGGTTTGTTCCGAATATATGTATTTGGTGGAGCTAGGGAAGATTATTGAGCAAATGTGCATACTGATGAGTGACAATGAAATTTTAAAAGAGCTGTGACTGTTCCTTCAGACTGCTTTGGTATGATGCAGATATTCCAGGCCAGATTTTGAGGGAAGATGTGCAATGTCAATTCAACTCTGGAAATTGAAAGATGCAGTGGAACTCAGTCCTGTAGACAGTAGGAGTTTTCCCTAAGGACTACTGTATCTCTTATCAATAAAAATGACACCATCATTCCTATCCCACATCTTATCTTTTGCAGAACCAGGTTACTTTCCCTTTGCACCCTCACCAGTTTAAAAACTGCCATAAAATAATTTCAGTCCTTTTTGACTGCACTTTCTCTGTAGTACCTTCAGCATGTTCTCTGTCTTCTCCCTGCCAAAAACACTTCCTGTCCCCCAGACACAGGGAGCTGGCAGTGAGGAGGTTGGGTCAGCTGTGCGAAGTTTCCATGGAAGCAATTAAAGCTTCCTGGCTGCAGGAAGGCAGACACCGTGGGATGTGATGGGACTCACTTCACACAGAGTTTTGACCTCATCCAGTCTCTGAAAGTGCTCCTTGACCTCCAGCCCAGCATCTCCACTGCTGCTACTGCCCAGAACACAGAGTTCCCAGACAGACCAGGTGTGCAGTGAGAGTTCTGTGCCTCCCTTTGGTACCGGAAATTGTTTGGGATTGAGCAGAATCCCAGAGCAACAATTAATGCTGCTAATTTTTCTGACAGGAATCTAAATGGCTTGGAGCCAGTTATAGCATCGATGGAGTTGCTGCCAACTACTAAAAACAAGCAAGTCAACCATAATTTACTAGCATTCCTGACTCTTTTTCTGAATTAGATTAGGGCATTTTGAGAGTTTTCAGAGAACATTTGAAAGAATTCAGCTGGAAGAGGAACAAGAATTGTTTCACTGACATAATTTATTGGGATTTTTAGAACGCTTTTGACAATATACCTCACAAGAGGCTAGTAAGGAAATTGAGAGGTTGTGAGGTGGGAGTTGTAGTTGTGTGTTGATCACAAGCTGGCTGGAAGAGAACAGAATGGAATAAAAAGTTCAGTTTTCAATATGGCAGTGGTTAGCAGCAGAGCACTAACAGAACTTCACTGTATTTATGACTGTCCTGGAAAAGGCCTTAATCAGCATGGTGGCACAATTTGCCACGGAGCTGTTTTTTTAGCAAGGAACAATTATTTAACTGAGTCGTTATTTAAGTCAGTCAAGACAAACCTAGGCAATCAGGCAGCACAATGGCAGAGGAAGTTCATGATGGAAAATCCAAAATAAGGTGTGTTGGAAGGATATTACTAACACACATTGTTGAATTTTGAATTAACAGTAACCACCCAAGAAAATGACCTGTGTGTCACCTTGGAGAGCTTAATAAAAACATCTGCTTAATGTGGAAAGGCAATCAAAAGCAAATGAAATGTTAGCACGAACAGAGAAAGGGGTGGGGTCCCACCAAACCTGCTCTGGCCAAGACTGCCCAGGATGTGCAGTAAATGGGGACATGTGCTCACTCTGCTGCGCAATTTCAGGGATGAGCTGGCCGCTGACCCCGGAGGAGAGGAAAACGTTGAGTACCTTTGACATCGTTTCCCCTTCTCTGCCCTCAGATCTCTCCAAAAGGCCTTCCTGTGGCTGCAGACCAGCTGTTCCGAGACTTTTTGCTGTCAGAAAGAAGCTGAGTTTTAAAGCAAGCCCACCAAAATGCAGTCATTTAACAACATAGAGGATTTCCAAACTGATGAATAACTCCCCATTCACTTCAAAATAAAAACAGAAAAATTAAGTAAACAGAGTTTTTCAATGCGGTTGTGTTGAAAATTGGTCTAAATGCAAGGGCTAATGCTCCCAATTACAGAGACCAATATTTCTTTTGTTTTAATTCCATAATTTAGTAGTCTGTAAGCTCAAAAGCTATGAATACTTACTATGCTGTGATAAAGAAAGATGTTCACCACAGGGCAGCAGGGCTCATGAACTTCTGAAAGCCTAAATTAAAAACATCAAGCACCCACAATACCCAATTAATCATCAGGTTTTGTTTGTGGGAGTTCTTTGCACCTCCTTATAAGTGTAATCCCATAATGGCAAAACATGCCATTGCCTCGAACTTACACACTATTATTCTGCATGTAAAATCTTATTCTTTTTTGCAGTGAAGGGGGGGGGCACTAGGACCAATAGAACCAGTCCTGCTAAACTTACAGCATGAGACAGAAATCAAACTTTGATTATATCTAGTTGAGAATGCATTTTTGCTCCACTTCACAGCACACGAAGTGTTCTGTACACGTCTGAAAACAGATAAGCGAAAATAATGCTGACTGTAGGTAAAACAAGAAAGCAGCTGATAATTCATAGAGGGAAAAAAAAAAAAAAAACAACCAAACAACCCAAAACCTAGAATTACCTATTTGCAGAAATTCTGGGAAATAGAGATGTACTGGCATGAGAACTAGTGGCCACGTTAATTTGCCAGGATTGCTTTGTGCCAGCCATATAGGTCAGGTTTAGGTAACCTGGAGGCACATTTCAAAATATTTTGTCCCTTTAGCAAGGAAAGGCAGGGAGAGAGAAGGAGGATGCTTGAATATGTGGTGAGGAGAAGAAAATGCGTTAAGTTGTGATAGCCTGGAGGAGGGAGTAATACTGAACTAGCCTTTGACAGGAAGGAAAGACACCCTGGGAGATACTGGTGAGGTCTGGGCACAGGAGAGGAAGGGACTGATAAGCAGTCATTTCCATCAACCTGGAAGTGGAACTGTCTGAAGTTCCAAGTAAAGGAAAGCTGGGCCTAGACATTCCCATTGTGCTGGATGTAGACAAGCAAGAGTGAGAAGAGAAAAAAGAGCTGGTCAACTGTCCAGTGAATACTTGCTGTGTCTTTCAGTAGCTGTACAAGGAAAGTCAATCTGAATAAAAAAAAAATCCCAGGGGGAGGCAAAGAGACTGGTCCTGAATGCAATCAGGATTTACCAGGCATCATGTTCTCACTTTGTAAAAAAAAAAAAAAGTATTATTTCTGTTTATGCTGGTTCACCTAGACAATGGTTAGTCATCCTGCACTCAATCACTGTCAGTTCATGGTAGCAGTACAGTGGATTTGGGTTCCAATCCTGCTGACATTTCACATGCTGCCAGAATACCATACTTTTTTCCAGTTCATTTCTTCAAAAATTTAAGAAGTAAAACATTACATGGCAATTATGCACTACAGTCATAATATCAACTGCTAACATTTATGAGAAGCCCAAACCAGAATTATTTATTCAACCTTCATTTGGCCACCACATACAGGGTTGAAATATCCTATTTAATTACATAGTTGAAGAGTTATTTATACACAAGATCCCAGATTTTTTCAGTATAGTAAAGGAAACTTTAGCTACAGCAGGAGTAAGGCAAAGGGAGTCATATGGCAGACAACAGAGGTCAAGAGAATGTCTTAATGACTATCAAATACCAACCTGGAGGAGTCTCTTCTAGACTCTGGTACTTCCCATGAAAGATCAGACAGTTGACTTAAATTTGCCTTTCCCAGATGATCTGCAAGCATGTTCGCCATTTTTCAGGTGTCTGCTTGATTTATAGAAATGCCTGCAGCTCAAGACCACATTGATATGTATGAGACTTGTGCTTTGAGCTCATGAAGTGGTAGATAGTACTGAAAAGATCTATTTCTAGGCATGCAAGTTCCAACCCACACAACCAGTGAAAACTTCTGACCTCGAGATCTCTGTGCTTCTGTTCTCTACCTATAATACTGTGTTCCCTGAGGCTGTCTTGTGAAAATGATACCAGAAATATTTGTGAAGCATTCTTAAAGGGTAGGCATGAATATTGAACAAAATAGGCCAGGAAAACATGAACAATTCTGGATTTACATCAGGGATCCAAGTGCTTGCAATAAACTGGGCACTAAATCACATGCTGAAGAAAACCCTGTATTATAGATGCCTATTCATTAACTGAAGTGTCTCCACCCCATGTCCTCAATGAGACACAGATTCCCAGGAGAAAATAAAACAATATGGTCTTTAATCTCATGACCTCAATGGATACAAAATTCTAACAGTCCCTTAGTTTATGTACTTTACGATTTCACCATCCTAAGAGACCTTTCAAGGCTTTTAACTCAATTTTACCTGTGTGTGATATATGCAGTAGCTGGGGTTCTGTAACAAAGAATGATGGGCATAATCTTGAGTGACTTGATTAATTATCATCCTATTATTTGCATTCTATGTTTCATTAAAATCACATAAAAACTCATGGCAAAGAAGATTCCCAAAGATCTGCTTATCTCAGGCCCCTTTGATCCTTCTCAGTCCCTTTATTTGCGCAGGTATGAGATGAAATTGCATCAGTTCCATCATTCTGAGACTGAATTGTGATTTCATGGCTACAGCAACATTGCAAGGCTTCTCTTGCACATTTCACTAACTTTTTAGTAATTTAGTTTGTTACACAACAGTTGTGAACATTGCTTTTGAATTTCTATTTTCTCTCCTAATTTGTTTTTCTCAGAACATCTTGTGCAAAATTCATTTCCTTCTCCTGAAGGCTCTAGGAGGAGGGACTACATTGGAGATCTGCGCTGTTGTCTTTCCTGTCCAATGTGTATTTGAGACTGCTGGGTGAGAGGGAGGTACCTAGGATTCTGGTATTGTTTCCAGGATGTTATCACAATTTTATCACTCCATCACTCCTCCAACCATCAGTGTAGTAGTGCCTTGCCAAAAGCGGGGGGAAACTGCAGAAGTATGAAATCTGCTGATTCATCCCATTCAACAGGGATTAAATTGATGGCATGGTTGGGCATTGCAACTGAATTGTAAAACACCTAAATCTTTCATTGTTTCATTATTTCTTACTTAAGTTTGCAAACCTGTGGTTATGTTGGATACCAGATGCTCTCTGATCATGGAGCAGAAGCTACCAAAAATGCTGTATTGCCTATGCTTGAAACATTACCTTTGACTGTGGAATTTCCAGCAAGGATCCTTGCTTTCATACTTCATGACTGTATTACTCCAAAGTAAACTATACCCGGTGCAATCCAAAATCTTACAAAACACAGCACCGAAGGAAGATCTGCTGCTGTTAGCAGCACCATATGCCCCCAGTGTTCCTTGCTGTGGAATGATTCCTAGCTGAATCAATTTTGGCTTTAAGGTGTTGGTTGTGAATCCCAAGAGCCTGGGTTCTCATGGCCTGAGTAAACACACCATGTATTTTTGGCCTAAGCCACCAAAGGTTGTCTCAGTGGAAATTCCCTTGGAAAATCCCTCTTGACTTGAAGGACAGCAGGTTACCCATGGAGCATCCTCTGCTGACATGCCCCAGCTTCAGAATGGCCCACTTTGGTCTCTTCCTGACCCCCACTGCATGCCAGAAGTACTCAGCTGACTGCCACAGGAGCGGGATTTTGAGGGAGATTTGGGGTGGTGTTTCTACAATATATGGCAGAGATAGTGGGACAATTTACAGACTTTCTCCTGTGCTTTCCTGTAAGTCTCATTAAACACAAATGCTGAAGATACCTGTGACACAGAAGGTGCCTGACCTGTGCCACCACCTGAGCATCCTCAGGCAATGGGAGGTGCAAAACCAGTTTCAGATTGCAACCCCATGAATGAAAAGAAAAAAAAGGTGAAGGAAATCCTTCCATAGGGAGAGAACACCACCAAGGAGATGGTTTTTATTTCTGTCATTCCTTCCTTTGGACCAATAAAACCCTGCGAACTTATGAGAATCTGCACTTGTTATTTCATCACTTATGGGCAATGTAGCAATTCCAAATTCATGTTTATAAAACTGTTACATCCTTTGAACATCTGTTTCCAATATATGTGAGAACTAGGTTTATCTTTGTTGTCTACTGCAGTCTGGCAGTTGTACTTGGGATTAAAATCCCCTTTGAATACACTGTTATGTTGATCTGGAATTTTGGACCTATTCAAAGAAGATCACCTGGAAGTGATAGACCTTATGCTGCATAAATGCCTTTTTGAACTTTTTAAAGTTCATTACACTGATGGACCAAAATGTCTAATTATTGTTCTTCCTATCACTTTTTTCTTCTGTTATTTTCCTCTATTATGATTATAGAGTCAGAATCTATTTAATAGTGGCTGTGTAAGTTGTCTAAGCTATATTTCATGCAACCCTATGAACCGCCTAATTTAGCCCTAAGTTTGAGCACATGAAGTGGTAGATAGTACTGAAAAGATCTATTTCTAGGCATGCAAGTTCCAACCCACACAATCAGTGAAAACTTCTGACCTCGAGATCTCTGTGCTTCTGTTCTCTACCTATAGTACTGTGTTCCCTGAGGCTGTCTTGTGAATATGATACCAGAAATATTTGTGAAGCATTCTTAAAGGGTAGGCATGAATATTGAACAAAATAGGCCAGGAAAACATGAACAATTCTGGATTTACATCAGGGATCCAAGTGCTTGCAATAAACTGGGCACTAAATCACATGCTGAAGAAAACCCTGTATTATAGATGCCTATGGAATGATTTAAAAATAAATAAAAATATGTGGTAAAAATTCATGCATGGTGGGTGATTTGAGTTAAATTGAACAGGTCTGATCCCATGAAATTTTATACTACTGGAAGTTAAAAGATAAAAAGCAATTTTTTCTTCAAATACTGACAGTTTTCATTATATGGATAGTTTTTATCTCCAAAAATGTTCAAAAATTGCATTAATTTTGGCACTAGTTTTCCCTACCCCAAGTAAAGTTTTTATATAACAAATTCATAAGGGTATATTCTTCCTCTCCTATCCCCATCTGTTCTTTTTTTTTTCTTACTAGCCACACTGTTACTGTGTTTGCCAGATTGACTGTGCTTATGATCTTTATAGGATAAATAAGGAGAAAGGAAAGACAGTTTGCTTCAACATGACTTGTACCTGCCAGCACAAATACAGGCCTAAGATTGGAATGACAATTTATTTCATTTTTTAAAAATCAGTCAAAGATTGCCAGCATATGAACTGATGGAAGTTGCATGAGAAGGTCAAAAAAGGAGATGATCAGAGACAAAAGAAGAATGAATTTGATTTAAATTACTGTAATACACTGACACAACTACTTTTGTAACCACCTGGGATGAGTTCTGACAGCTTTTCCTAGTTTTTATTCAGTCATTATTCAGGCAAAACTCCCACTAACTTCTCTCCCACGGTCTATTTTCTGACTAATATTTATGTACATTATCTCTATGCCACCGTGTATGGATCACACAGATCTTACTCATTTAGCTTCAGGAGACAAGTATTTCACACCCCGAGACAGGCAGAGCTGTTACAGTCTAAACATGAAAAAGGATTAGAAACATCATTACACTCATTACTGCTTCGCTCTGCAGCTTTATGCACCCTTACATAAAAACCTTTCTTTTCAGATGAAGAGCTGCTTTCATTATACCATTCTGACAAATAACTATGTAGCCATATGATGGCAGCAATATGCTTAAATAAGTGGATTCCAACATTTAATATGTTTTACTTGTCCAAAAAAGGAAGATATGACTCAAACCAGTGTCTGGAGAGCAAGACGGGGCAGTCAAACATCACATTCAGGCTGAAATTGTCACAGATTTTGACTGCAAAATAAAGACTGGCTATAATTTTTGTTGCTTAGTACAATTCTAAGGAATCCACTCATTTATTCAAAGGCCATTTCACCCTCTTTAAATGCAGAGAGAAGCATTTGACATGAAAATTTGCCCTAGCACAGTACATGTTCTAGATGACATGGAATTACCTATGCACTCCTCACACCACAGTAACCAAAGCAAGATTTAAAAAGTAAACGGTATCAAGATGAGATCTAGAGGGAAGATGTTACAAATTTAAATTGAATTTCATGGGTTGACCTAAATTTCTCCAAAATATATCTTTTAGGAGGTGATGAAAGTGAATGAATATCTAATACAAGCCAAAATGGAAAAGAGATTTCATTGAAGTGCCATGGTCCACAA
This sequence comes from Lanius collurio, assembly GCA_020086605.1. Lineage (NCBI taxonomy): Eukaryota > Metazoa > Chordata > Aves > Passeriformes > Laniidae > Lanius > Lanius collurio. The sequence continues at coordinate 31,702,076 of JACBWW010000009.1, read as the reverse complement.
ATTATTTAAATTATTTCCCAGAGAATTCTTAAATTCTCAAAAAGATGGTGTAAAAACAGTGGAATGGAAAAACTGGGTATACTAACAATCATGCCTATAAGGCTCGGGTAAGTAACTACAGCATTGACAAAAAACACCTTTCTTTGTCATTTCCTGGGTTGTCTCATCTTGTGATCATTGGCTTCCTCAGCAGATCATGCTATCTAGCCTGTACAAGAGAGATCTTTTAAGACTAAAAGTACAAAAAAAGAATAAAAAAAGGAGGTAAGATCTGGAAGGATAAGGGGACACTGGAAATATATTCTCTTAGCCCTCTTATAGTAATTTATACTAAGATGTTTCCCAAGGACAGCTCCACTGAAAATTTATTGAACACATATTTCTATCCAGTGAATGTGAACTCTGCTGATTCCAGGGGGAGAAGTGTTTTGTGGAAAGGAAGTGGCATGCCTACAGCTTGAAGAGTAAGATACTCTTTAGATAAATACAGATAAATTCAAACAAAACTTGAGCTCCCTCTAGACTTTAATTCAGAATAAGTTAGAGCAAATCAGAAGTTGAGGGGTCAGTCCCCTCTAGTACCTGCTGTGTAACTCCAAATAGGAGCATAATAGTGTTTGAACAACTTGAAGGAAAATGGGTTATACAACTTTACACTTCTTCCTTCTTTGTTTATTTTAATTGCTCTCTCAAACTTTGTTCACTAATCCTTTACCAGTTTGTGGTGTTATTGAACAAGGAAGATTATTCAGAAACAAACCAAAATAAAATGTATTTTCATTGATTTGATTTCTTGATAGAGGAAAGAAGCATTTTTTATTCAACAGATTAAATTACATTACAATAGATCCTAATATTTTAAGAATTTAAAAGCACAATTTCTCATAAGTTAATTTCTGAAAACAGCTTTGGGATAGGAGATGGTATATGGAGAAGATTAAAGCTGTTATAAAAAACAATAAATATCCATTTGGTTCATATGTAACTATGAAGAATACAGAATACAATTCTTTTGTTTAAAAAGATGGTTTCTTACAGATAATTTTGAGGGTCCTCTTGTACTGTCTACCTTCAAGGCTGGGGAAAAAAAACGTAGTGCATAAAGAAATGGAGAACAGGAAAATTTTGCAGCTTAAAATATATAATTAAAATCCAAAATGGTCCTGAGAACCACACTGTGCCTTGTTCTTAACAAACATGCTTTTATGTATTTATCAGCAACTTAGCTCTGGTATCTACTGAATACTAAAGATGTCAAGTCATGGACCAACAGGTTCCACCAAATGAAAAATACCAAAGTAATGTGATTTTCTTAAAAAAAAAAATAGTAGCAACTTTCAGAGAATAGAAATTGTTTTCAGTGAACCTTTCAAAATTTAAGTGTTTGTACAGATTTTAGAAATTAATGTTTACTATAAATGTGAGTTCACATGCAAATAGAAAATCAGTTAAGTCCAGTAAAATCTCTTGTTCCATTGAACTCTCCCACATTAATATTCTTTTATATAAGAAAGGGACGTATGCCTTGTTTTACACTTCCCATTCTTCTTGCACTATTTACCGGTTTGATCCTGCAAGATGCAGCTCCAAAGATCAGGTCTTTCTGAATGGGCTGCACTTGCATAAATGAAGTATCTTGAAAGAAATGTGGACTTGTAGATTCATTCCCCATTTACGGCTGAACCTCACCTATCAGCATCCTCACCATGTTTTCAGGTTAAAAAGAAAAAAAAACAAACTGTAATCTGCACCTAGGGAATTTCTTGTTATTTCCACAGACCCATTTCATTCATAACTCATGGCTACCAGCATGAGTAGTCTCCAATTAGCAAGTAAGTGCTTTTCAGAGAACATCTTGAACTAAAGCTGAGGAAGGCAGGACTGGAGAACCTGCAGAGAACCCAGGTGACTGCAGTCTAGCCTGACTGACAGACAGACATTCTTGATCTACAACTAATACTCTCAGCTTCTCCAAATCTTCACCTTTGGCCATCAGAAATCACAGAAATGACCCACGGACATTGTTGGCTTCTGGATCAGGTCTCAAATGTAAGGGAAATTTGTTTAAACAGGTGCCAGTAGTACACTGAGAACTGGAAAATACCTATACAATAAGGTGTAGCAATTTCACTGATGTTACCAAATGTACACTTCCACACCTAACTAACACTTAATGGGTGCTTCCACTGTATTCAAATTTTCCCTGTGTGTTTTGACCTTTTCTCCTCAGAATATTGCTTCTAAATTTTGGTCATTTGCCATATGAGATGAAATCCACACAGAGTTCATAGAAGACTCAGAGTTTCTGCTGCTTCTGTTTTCATTTTATTTAGGTTTATTTTTCTAAACCACATGTTACCTTATACCTTGCCAATGTAACTCGTTTGGAAATAACGTATTAATTCAAACAATGTTTGTTTGGAGGAACTCTCTGATAGCTTTCAGCTGGCTAAACACACTTAGATAGCATCCTGTTGGTTTCTCAGACAGAAGTGAAAGGCTGATTTGCTTACCAAGCAACAGCTTTGATGCAATATCCTTACAATATATGAGTACTTACACTCCTATGCTCCTGGTGGTAGCTTTTTCTCAGGAGTCCTTCAAGTGCCAAAGTTCATGCAGTTCATGTTTATATTCAATTAAAATCCCAACTAAAATATTTGAAGACAAATGCTGCATTCTCAAGCTCTACGGAAGCCATTCAGACCCATCTCCTACACAGATAACAGCATGGGGTAAGTAGATAATTCCATGACAAATCACCTCTACTGCTGTTTATTTTGGTAGAAAGTAGTTGCTAAATTTGCTTCCATGCATCCAAAATGAAATGTAACCTGATAATGCTTCCACTGAAAATACAAAATGGGTTCAGAAAAGGAAACTGCAATTCAGATTTGTTTTAAAACATTTCACAAACTGCCTGATTATTTTGTTTTCCAGGAGAAACAAAAATCTAAATGTGCCATGAGCAAAACTGAATGAAATTCAGTGTGTTTCTAGAATTAACTTGAAATACTAGTAGTTAAATGTAATGATTCATAACCATGTTTTGATAATGTTTTTCTCTTTTGCTGCTCCCTGAAAGCCTTGTATGAGCAATCAAGGAAAGCAATTATACATGAATAATGTTAAATGCAATATGAGTAACAGTATACCTCTTTTTAGCATAAGAGTATTTCCCTTCCAATTGAAAAAATGAAGCTATTTTACTAGAGTTGTGGCAACATATTTTATTATGTACTTTAATTAAGCTCAAACCCCCTGAAGTTTATTTAGAGAATGGTCTAACAATATAAAATACCCTTATTATGGCACACCCATACCCACACATCAAACGTTTCCTTTTCTAGCTGCCTATGAGAATGGCATTGACCTGAAAGTAATTTGTAAGGGAAACATAAAGTAAATAAATGTTGTAAAATGTAGGTAGATATAATCATTATTATTACAGCACCATATTATTTACTGCTAAACCACTGATAGTTCAGGTTGATCAGGGCAGCCTAATCAGGTGATCGCTAATTAATCATGATTAATAATATCCAAGTTCCATGCTGGTTAGACAAACCAAGTCCAGAAAAACAGCAGCCACTACTTGCCCCAGTGACAGCCACCCCAAGACACTGTCTCACAAATGCCTTGCTCTATTTGATAAGCTTTACGTAGAAGAAGAGCATCTTTTGTGGGATTGTGGGCAGGATATTTGATTTTCTGTGAACGGAAACTATCCAGCTTTAAAAAAGAAAAAAACACACACAAAAAAGGTAAAACTAAAGATAAGCAAAAATACAGAACATGAATAATTTTAAGATTCTCCAGTTTCAGCAGAGTAAGATTATCACTCATTTCTGGAACCCAAAAGCACTTTCCCATTAAAACTCCTGCCTTTGAATGTTGTCTGGGGATGTCCATGGTATGACGACCATAACTTGATAATTCCCCTCCTTTGAAATCCATGATACAAAGTCATGACTGCCACTGCCAATCTGACACAACCAGACACTGTCTACACATGATTCATGGGGTTTTCTGCTCTCATTTCATATTTGCTGCACAAAAGAATCATGACTGGCAGTGTTGATGCAAGTCTTAATATTTGTTTCAAAAGAATGTGCTTAATGAATGTGATTTTTTTTTTAATAAGTAAATTTTGACTCAGTAAAACCTCAGAATATTTGTTGGAATAAAGCCAAAACCAACCCACCCTAAAAAAAAATGGAATCCCTGAGAATGAATCCCTTCCCAAAACTAAGAACAGGTTTGGTCCTGTGTTCCTGAAGGTGGATAGATTCTATCAGTACCACATAATTACTCTCATGGCTTCTTACAATACCTGCTAGAACAGAGTAGTAGACCTGAAATGTGTCAGTGGACTTCCAAATGACAGCCATCTCCTGCATAAAGGATGTTTTCTGTCAGCAGGCCCTGTACCAGAGCACAAACTTTCCTGGCTCCTAGGATACACCTGCACTGTCATGTGTGCATAATCTCATGCTTAAAATGTAGTTTCTGCAACAGCTTTATTGACTATGTGTAAATGCATGTTCAGACTCAACTTCAGCATATACCACCATGCTCACTGGCAGGGAAACTCTGTGCTGGAGAAGGAACATGAGCAGAGGATTGGGATCTGATTTATGATTCAGCTCTCTTTTTACAGAAGGTAATGGGCATGGCTGAATTAATTTGTCCTGGCTCCAGTCCTCCAAAAACCGTATCAGCTTGCCATGTCCTTCCACCATGACTCAATAGCAACACAATCTCAGAGTTCTATTAAAAATCTGTTAGGCATGAAACACACTTGTGCCTCCTGAGGGAGTCTTTATAGGATTACGTAGCTCTTACATGAAGCGAGTTAGTGAATTGCAATGTAGAAGAGAACTACATGAGCCTGGGAGAAAAATAAAATTTCTGGAAATATTTAAAGGAAGAAGTTTTCATCTAACCACTGAACAAAGAAGGCTACAGAGGGAATATAATTCTGATCTGGGTGCAACAGGAGAATACAATACAAGATTAAAAAGTGAAGAATTTAATATTTGTTCGTACGGATCCTCAACATCAACCATCCCTGCAGGAACACACGCCCGTTCCATGGAAAGCAAGGTGGATAAAGCCTACATGATGTAATTTTTGAGCCCCTGTAATTCACTGGCAGGACCACAAGGAAAACAGGTAAGTCAGGCCACAGCCCCCATGATGCACTCAAGGTGTGAGATCACAGGGCATCGGACCCTAACAAGAAGGTGGATTTTGGAAATCCCACTGCCACAGCTGTGGGTCCTACACACAGTTCAGTTGCAGACCATCACTGCAGGTCCTGTAGAGCAAACCCTGCTGACTGCACAGGTGTAATGTAGATGTTTGCAGTGGTGAGCACAGATGAGGGGTCCATCATGAAAGATGCAGCGCATATGGAATAACTTGCATACCCAAAATCCTACTGTGAAAATTTTCTACTTGTTTGAGCCCAAAATGAATCTAAACATTAGCTGTGGGGGCAGTCTGTGCACAACTCCAGGGGCTGCACCTTTTTAGGTCTTTCATATCTCTGTGAAACACAAAAATATAGACATAACTAGAAGAGCAAACTACAAGACAATAAGTATCATGCTATAGAAAACAGGTATTTAAACAATTTTCTGGTGAAAATTCTTATCCTACATACATTTGCTAATTTCCTTGGAATGACTGAAAACGTGTTCTCTATAAACCTAGTTAGAATACTATGATGAATTGAAAACCATCACAAAGTAAACCCAAGTGAATACAAAATGTACATCACCTGGGATATCACATATTTACAAATAGGTGTACAAGCTATGTAGAACAACATTCCTAATGATGAATTTTAAAAAGTGCAGGCATTTTTATGAGTGTGAACTGGGTTTATGGCTACAGTGTCTATGGAATGTGCAGTGTTAGGTGGTGGCAAGCCTTACAGCATATGGGGTCAATCTTGCCCCTAGATGCACATGCAAGTGTCATTTATGTGCTACAGTGCTCGCCAACACTTGCTGACTTCAGAAAGTATGTGCACAAAACTGTGGGCAAGACTGAACAACCACTTTTCAACTGAAGTTTCTTCACAGAAATGCAAACACTTTTTGCCATCTGATTCTAATTAACAATAGAGTCATTCATTCATTTTCTAACAAATGAGCAGAAATCCCCTTCCTTTAGCAATACACAGACATTTGATAGTAACTGAGTATTTGAGGTGATTATGTGTTACAAGATCTGATTCTGATGTATTTAAGACTCAAGTCCTGTTTCCATATCAACTATAGGCCACAAAACCATTGTGCTGGATTATTTGCTTAGGGGCATTGGAAGAAGAAATCTTCCACACACAGCTGCAAAGACACAATGATGTTTTGACACAATGATGAGAATTTCAGGGTTGTTCTAATTCATAGCTCATAATCCACAGAACAGAAAAGTACCTGCTGAGTACCACTGGTCTGAGATCACTCTAGCATTAAACTTCCCAGTGATTCCATTAATCCATATAAATAAAACCAGATCTGTGAAGAAGCATGTCTCAAGCCACTGGCAGCTGCTAGTAATCAGTTGATGCAGCTATCGAGCTACTGCCGCTTCAAAAAAAAAAAAATCCCTGTTGACCATTTAGCAAGTGTTTTAATTACAAAAGAAAAAGTGAAATGTTTGCTACACTAGAAACTAAGATTCATGCCACAAGAGCCTACTGTTGGCTCTCGTTCAATTTGTTGTCCACCAGAACTCCCAGGTTGTTTCCAGCACAACTGCTTCTCCAAGACTTGTTTAAATAATAAAATCTTCAAGTTTGGAAATACATTTTTGCTTTCTTCACCCATGCAAACAATATACTGGTGTGATATTCCACTATAATATGCTAATAAATAATGTTATCCCTAATGTACATAGTGTACTAAAATGTGGATCAGAGGATCAAGAAAAAAATTATCCTGAGTAGTTTTGCAAGTATTCATCTAATTTTTTTAACATGTGGACACATTTCTAAATACATGTTTTCAAAAAGACTTTTCCACTACTTTAAACATTTAATAATCTTCTGTGCAACTGAGAAATGCAAATTTTGTCAATATGCATAAGCTGTTTCACAAACATCTTGTAAGTAAACAGAGATTGCAACATCTCAGGCCAGTTCTGGTGTTCAACACTTTCTCATAAATTCCTTGATTGCCCTAAGTAATTCTATGCAACTAACACTGCCCATGGCAGAGGGTTTGGAAAGAAATGGTCTTTCAGGTCCCTTCCAACCCAAACCATTCTGTGATTCCATGATCTTAACAAGTATGATAACACAAAATGCTGTTTGGTGCTCTGAATCCATCTGCAGTGTTCCTAACAGGACTATTCCTTTGCTCATTAGTGAAATGAAAATATTGGTTCATGAAAACCACCAACAGTAGTTGCCGTCACAATTTGCCTACTGAAATACTTGAACAATCCGTTATTTTCAATTGCTTTGGTAAAAATAATTGCCAAGCATTTCAAATACCACTGGCAGATCATGAAGAGAGGTTCATTTCTAATGTTATAACAGCCTTTTTGAGCATTAGATGTAAGAATCTTAGTTTATAGTATAGCAAATATTTTATTTTTTTGTAGTTAAAACATTTGTTAAATGGTTAAGAGGGTTTTATGTTGGATGGGGTTTTTCAAAGTGGCAGTATCTTGAGAGCTGCATCAACAGAAGATTTTCCCTCTAAAAGCAGTAAGAGTTGGTAGATAGCACTTATAACCTGCTCAGCAATTTCCAGGTCTGTCCAATGAACTTTTTTTTAAAAAAAGAGAAACATTAGGGGTGTCTTTTTCACTCATTTTCCCCATGTGAAAATGTAATTTATGAGTATCAAAAGTCTGCAATGCTACATGTAATTCTTTGCTTGCCAGGAGGTTTCTCTGATACACTTGCACGTTAGCAAATATTTACTTACTGTCAATAAAAATATCTTGACAAACTATCTTTTTATGGTTTTAACTGAACTTTTGCATAGCAGCTGAATTACTTGGGAGTATTTTGAATAGAAAAACAAGCTCTAGTATATGTACAAAAAATCAGAATCAGATTAGTAATCACCTATTTGCTTGACAATTATCACTATGATGTTATCCCCCAGAAAAGGATCATGTGGTTAAAGAGAAAAAAATTTACACAAAACATTTGCTGTATGCTTTGTCATGATTTTTCTGTTATAGAATGATAGCAAATAATTATTATTCCAGAACTTCATTCCATAATTTTTTTTTCCTTCCATAATGAAACAAAACTACATTGTTACACAAATTCTTGGCTAAACCATTTCACTTAGCAGCATTAAAGTCATCTTAATAAAATAGTGATTAATTTTATCTTTGAACTAAAGAGAAATATAATTGTCAATTGCTACATTTCAGCTATCTGTATCTTTAAAAAAATTATTCTGAACTCTAATATGAACAAATCCCTGCTGAAGGTATTTTGCAAGTGATCAAACAGCAGAAATAATTGATTGATTCTCATTCCAGAGGCAAATCATTCTCCCTAAAATGTAGTGTGAAGAGATGGAAGAAATATGTCTTCATTCAGGAAACAGGAGTGGAACAGGAATATGTGTTCCTTTTAGCTCGGTAATTTCAAGCTCCATCTTTGACTATATGTAGACATGGATATGACATTCCTGGTGGTGCAATGGCCCAGCACCGCCAGATTACTGCTGGAGAAAGGAATGGTCAGTCCCCTCTGACTGCCAGTGGAAGGAATGCCATTCCTTGGCTAAGAGCTGTCCAACAGTGATGGGTGCAGCCACTGCTGCTGACAAAGTCCAGGTCTCACAAAAAAGGTGCATGCTTTTTACAACAAGAACTAGTTGAAGAGTTTTTTTTTCTTCCACAGCCTTTCTGGCTGTTTGCCTGTGTCTGTCTCAAACACAACAAATTAATAGGAGGTTATAAATAACTCCAGGATTGTGTTCAGACTCTCAGTCTGAAGATTTTTAGGTCTTACTGCAAGCTATTTTTAACAGAGGACATTAAGACACTCATAAGGAATTACACACTAATATGCTGAACAATCTGAAGCAGTACCTGGTTCCAGCAAGTTTGGTCAGAGAGGATTCCAGGACTGAATAATGTGGCAGTGCATCTGGTTCAACTACTGTACTAGAGCCATGCTTTGCACAGTAGGACACATGATTCCAAGCAGCTGTTCCAAAACAATAGTATTTATCCTTCTTTGGGGCTCCAGCTCGTCCCCTGAGTAGTTGCTCATGCAAGTTCTCAGGAATATTTTACACTCACCTTTTTAGCTGGGGGATCACTTACCTGATATTTCTGAGATTCTAGAAATTCTGAGATTCAGCTCTGGATTTCCATAGCTAAGAGGGAACTGTGTTAGCTCCTGCTTAAGGAAGGTTCAGGACTGACTGCATGACTTCCTAGACTACCTAATGTCCATATCAAGTAATTATTATCAACACAGTAAACATTACTATAAATTTTCTCAGAAATTTTAGAAAAATAGTAATAAACAACCAAAATTCTTATGATCAAGCTCTATCTTTCAAATACTGGTACTCTGAGTAAAGGTACTAAATGTAAGGAAGTGGCATGATTTAACTCTCTCTTATTTCTTGAGTTAGTCTCCACAAAACTGCATCGATGGGATAAATCCAGCAGTACTGCGAAGCCTGTCATTTTCTTGTCAGGTATGCATTAAAAATTAAAATAAATGCAGAAAAACAACAACACAGCAAAAACTTAGACAGAGGACCAAAAGCTTTAGGAAAACTTTTGGCCCATTGAATTTCTCTGCTACTGGGCATTAGACCACAACTTCATGTATTTCAGCAACACTGCAGAGAAGACACCGATTTTGTTATAAATAAAATTATGTTTCAGTGTGATCCATAGAAGTCTTGAATACTGAAGCTCTAAAAAAGCCAAGTATGAAAATAGAATTGCTTTAAAGTGACAATACTTTTGTCCTACAAAATTATTTCTGTTGGGTAAAGCTCAGAGTTCTTACCCTTGGTGTTGAGACAATTTATGGACCTTGTTTGTTCACCCTTTCAAATGCCCAAAAAATGTGTGCACATTAGCTGTCAGCTGAAGAATCCAGCTCTGGTTCTCTCTGGGGAGATTTGACTGTTTTTAAGTGCCCCAAGCATGTTAATAATGGCTTTAAAAAGGACTACTTGGACTTTTCCCTCACAGATAAACCATTCTCCCAGCACTTGTGCAGTTTTCTGTGATTAACTAGGTGACTTCTTTGTGCAATATTGTTTACTCCAGAATTTCTGTGAACTCAAATATTTATTTATTTTAACATTAAATAAGGGAAGCTAAAATACTGTAGGAAAATACTACTCGAAGCAAGAGCACCATCCATAAAGTGCTGTTGCAGATGTAAACAAAAGCTGATTTAAAAAGAGTTGTGCTTGTGAATCAAAAATTGGTCTTAAACCTTTTAACATGATTTCATAAAGATGTCTCCAGTGTAGCATTGCTGCTTATACAAATGCACATAACATATAAATCAACTAAACCAGGAAGAAAGGTAGCTGAAAAATAGATCACTGATTACAAACTCAAAAGTACTTCCACAGGATTTAAAAAACAGCAAGATCAAAAATTTAAAAAAAACCCCACCCAACCCAGAAAAACACCCAGCCACCTAGTACAGTGTCTGTTTAGATGCACAACAGCTGTGATAATTAGAGAAGATTAGTTAGGCAGATACTACCAACTGACTGCAAGGACAGGATTGCATGACTCCGAGATGGCAGGTACAGTACAACATGTTACCAGAATGATTCTTGGTGAAGCTGCAGAAACCTTTGCATTTCTGCCAATAAACAGATTCTATACATGGGAAAAAAAGGACTTCAGAATATGGCCTCTTGGTTCTGCTACTGTCATCTAAAAGGAGAAATATATCATAATAGGCAGAGGAAAATCATTACAGTGGTTTTTGTTTAACAGCAGGAGTTTTAAATGCCTACATTTAGTAAATTTTCTTGACAGGAAATGACAATGATTTCTATACCATGTTTTCTCCTACGAAATCCTAAAAGGCAAACAAGTATAGTATTCCTTGACTGTGGGGTTTTTCAGTGGTGAGAAAAGGGTGGCAGAGTTTTACTAGGCTGGCTTGTAGTCTAGCGACAAATACCTTTTTGGCCTTATGGCCAGTTGTGAGGACTGAAGTAGGTGGGTACCTCAATAGGGTAGAAATCAGAGACTTAAGTTGATGAAACAGCCTAAATTATTGTACACATGATGGCTACTTTCACAGTTAACACAACATTTTCTTCTCCTGCCCTCTCAAACTGACTGGACCTCGCCAGAGACTACGCTGGTTCTTGTGGAAATGGTAGTTCGACAACAAGGTGAACTTGGTCTATTCTTCTCTGCTGATCACCAAACAATGGATCATAAAGACTTTAGATTCCCTAAGCCTTGGTACTATTTGAAAAAAAACCCAGTGGTTACCTTTCACATAAAGCATCTCACTGTCCCACACCCCATTGTCTCCATTTGCCTTTGGGTAAGAAAAGGAAATACTTCATTTTGTTGTGTTTTATCACCAACTACCCTCAGTAAGGAAGTCAACCCTGTAGGCTAATGATGGCATTTAATAGTGGTAAATCAAACCATATTCACTTTATAAATCATGCTTGTTCAGCAGTTTTGCTTATTTCTCTACTAGGATTTTAAAAAAAGCCTCCAGTCCAATAGCATTACAAACATTGTTTCCTTTGGAAGACGCACAAATATGACTGGCTTCAAACCACACAAAAATGCTCAGATGAAGGGGGTAATCACCCACCTATTTATAACCACCCAGTGTTACCATGTAAGGCTGAATGAATTTAAAAAAAAAAAAGGTTCCAGAACTGACAGGAATCTCTATAAACTTTGCTCTCTAGGAGACAAAACAATAACATTCAGCCCAAATTAAGATGTTTTTTTGGTCTTAGATTGGTTCAAACTATTTTGGGTGCAATTATACTGGACCTTCTGTTTTTCAGTATTATGAAGGCCTTTTTCATATTTCATAAAGCTCTAGAGAAGGATATAGTTTAAAAAGCTGACTACAGCTAAAAAATATAAGCAATCAGCCTTTTGCTATTTACTACATTCAATCATACAAGCCTCCCACACAGCTTCTTCTTCCTGATTCCTTTTAAAAGCTGTAATCAGTGTACAGTTTACAATGTATTTCCTCCTCTTGCTTTTTTCTTTGCTTAATGAATTTGCACTTATTAAATTGTCCACTTCAAGGAATGAGTCTGAGACTGAGACAAATGGATTTTCTTGTTCACGTTTTGCTTCTTCACCCTTCCGTTTCCCAAAATACGGAGGCTGTCGAGAATCAATGCTGCTTTGGAAAAAGTGCCAACAATTTATACTGATGGTCTGACCAAACTGGGGTATTCAGTGAAATGCAGCACTGGACAGTAAGAAAATTTTGGTCCTATTTCCTTAGGGTGCACTACAACAGGAAATACTCCTAAAATATAAGGGGCATTATCCAGGGAGATTTTCAAAGTGAACTTATGGGTGCCTTGAGACAGGTCAGATGAAGGCAAAGTCAAAGTGGATTCACCACCAGCAGCTTATTTCCAGGGCTACAGTGTGCCAACTCAGTAGGGAAGATAGGAAGATGATCATCAAAACAAAACCACATCAGACCCCAAGGAAACCAAAAATACAGATCTTTCGAAAATTATAGCCTTAAAAAACCCAACAAACAAATAAATAAAAAACCCCAGCCAGAGACAGAGGCCTGTGTTACAAAAATCTAAATTGTGTGGAAGAGATGTTGAAATAGATTTTTGGACAATCTAAACATAATCACACATGATAATCTTTAATCTTTTAATTCACTTTTGGAACAGTTCTAGTATACTAGGCACACTCTCCTCTTGTGCTGCTGGTATATAAATTAAGGATAGAAGATACAAAATTAATGCAGCCACTTCAGTGGAAAATCAAAACAAAAGTGCTTTTATTTTTCTCATTTTCCAAATTTGGACACGGGAAAAAAAAAGAGAAATCTCACAATGGTCATTATTAAACACAGGAATAATAATAATAGATTGTAATAAGGAATACTATTACTTCTACTGAATTTCAAAACAGGAAAAATGACCTAATTAGAAGAGTCTGCACTTTGAGGGGACATTTTTCTTTAGATAAGAAGAAAGGTGTAAAGTTATGTGTACTAAATACTAACTCTCACAACCCAAAAGACACAGCTGTGCTTTAAAGACACAGTGAAATTGTAATTATCTAATTTAGCTTGGTAGGAGCTACATTTTCTTGGCTTTTTGCCCAGAAAACATTTATTCCTTCTGCAAAAACAGTATAGCAAATTCTAAACCAGAAAAGGAACATGTTACAGAGATGCAATACAAGAACACACTGATGATAAACATAACATACTTAAGAATTACTGCCTTCAGTAATCAAAATTTACATTAATCTACACAAAGAGAATAATATCTTGATAGTAAAAAAAAGTTAAACCTTCAGTTTATTGACAAAAAAGGAGTAGGCACTCCAGGCCTCAGAGCAGGTTTGAACAACATCCTGCAAAGAACCTCCTGAAGTTCTGAGAATCTGAACATTCACTTTTAGCATTACAGAAACCAACCAAATAACTACTGACTAAAAATTTACAGAAACTATTGAATGCACCAACATTAATATAGAATATTGAGAAGGTTTTTTTAGGGTGATATTTTTTCTCCTTTTACATCCAAGAGGAAATTCTACCATCTGACTGACATATAATAGTCTTTAGCTGGGATAATACTGCAGTAGAAGATGAACTAAAGCAGAAAACAAGCCCTTAATTATTGTTTCTGTCTCCTGAGTATGAATGCTTCAGAAACTTCCATCAAACCGTCAAGTTTTATAGTGCTCAGACACACGAGCACAAGCTTTTTTTTTTTTTTTTTTTTTTTTATTTCATGGCATATATTGGAAGAAGAGTGATAAAGGTGTATGTTATTTATCCCCCCCAAAAAATCATGTTCTATAGCTACCCTCGGGAACACTGCAGTCAGGCAGAATGTGACACATAACCAATACCATCATATCCTTTTCAGTTAATATAATTAGTTAATAATATTTTGGTGAGGCCTTGGCACAGGTTGCCCAGAGAAGCTGTGGCTGCCCCATCCCTGGCAGTGTCCAAGGCCAGGCTGGACAGGGCTTGGAATAACATGGGATAGTGAAAGGTGTCCCTGTCCAGGGCAGGGGTGGAACTGGATGAACATTAAGGTCCTTTGCAAGCCAAACCAGTCTGATTCTGTGATCCTACATTTCTTCATGTAGTATGGAATAGGAAAACTGCTGCAAGGTCCTGTTCCAGTGCCACAATGTTACATCTTTTTCATTCTATGACTTTCAATGCACTGTTCATTAATTATCTATCTACTTGATACTGACACTGTTCTGTTCACAAAAGATGTTCAGCAGTGAAATTAACCCGTTGTTTTCCCAGTTCATGACAGCGTGTCATTCACAACTTGGCTGGCTGCCCTTACTTTGGCCTCTTTATGCCATGTCCTCTCAGAGAATGGCACAAAGGCCTATCTCCTCCTGCCCAGCCCAGGGCTGGCGTGACCCTCACTGTCCTGCCAGCTCTCGATCCATTTTGATACTTCTCAGTACAAGAAGGACAAGGGGCTACTGAAGAAGGGCCACAACGATGATGAGGGTGGAGTACATCTCTGAAGAGGAGGGACTGCAGGAGCTGGAGAAGAGAGGGCTGAGAGGGGACATCATTAACGCAAATAAATACCTCAAACGAGAGCCCATAGGAGGGTCCAGACTCTTTCCAGTGGTACCCATTGACAGTATGAGGAGCAAAGGCCAAAAACTAGAACATAACAAGTTTAATTTCAAAATAAGGAAGAACTTCTTTACACTGAGAGTGGCAGAGCACTGGAACAGCTGCCCGGGAAGGGTGTGGATTCTCCCTCTCTGGAGACATTCCAAACCCACCGCTGTGTCACCTGCTCTGCGTGACCCTGCCTTGGCAGGGAGGTAGGACTGGATGATTTCCAGAGATCCCTTGCAAGGGATCCGGGATGACACTGAAGGGACGCCGCTGGTGCTCTGCCACGCACCGAGCCTACGGTCGGGCTGGGTGAGCAACCACTGACCGGGAACCAAAGGCCAAGGGGCACAGGCTCCATCCAGGGCCGGGGCCGCTCCGACACCGGCGCCGGGGGTGATGCCAGCCGCGATTCCAGCGGTCACTCCAGCGGTCACTCCAGTAGCTGCCCGGCAGGGACAGAGAGCGGCGGAGGCGGCACGGAGCCCGGCCGGGGTAAGCAGCAGCTCCCGGCGCTACGGGGACTATTCCCAACTTTTGGAGCTCCCTAAACACAGACAGAGAAGCTTAGAAAGTTTACAGAATAAATACTTTATTCTCCAAAGAGCGAACGGCGGCGAAGCTTTCTAGAAACCACGCTCAGGTGATAACTTGCATCTTTTATAAAGCTAAATTTACATGGACCCGCCTATCTAATCCGTACTCTCCGCCTACCTAATGCATATTTATCCAGGTGAT
Organism: Lanius collurio; assembly: GCA_020086605.1. NCBI lineage: Eukaryota > Metazoa > Chordata > Aves > Passeriformes > Laniidae > Lanius > Lanius collurio. The sequence continues at coordinate 31,686,499 of JACBWW010000009.1, read as the reverse complement.
GTAATCTTACGCAATACTCGAAACACAAGGTTCTTTCCTTCATTAAGCAACTCCTTTTGTAGAAGTTATCTGACGCCATCAGTTGCGTTTACAAAAGGTGAGGCAGCCCAGCCTACGGACAGACAATCCAGCTCGGAGGCATCAAGGTGACCTCGGCCGCGGGGAGGTGGGGGCGGCCGGATCCACATCCGGGTGAGGCCGCGCCGGCGGGCGGGGAGCGGCGGCGGGCCGGGGCAGGCAGGCCGGCCGGAGCGGGCGCTGGTCCCGGCTGGATCACAGCCGTGCCAGTCCCGGGTCACAGCCCTGCCCGCCGGGATCACAGCCAGGAGCCCCGCTGGCCGAGCGGGCGGCAAAGCGCGGCCGGAGCGTGGCTGCTGGGATGGCTCTGCGAGCTCCGACTCCACCTTGCCGCCATTCTCCTGCCTCCACCTGCCTGCAGCTTCACCCGTCCCCTCCTGCCTCAGCCTGCCATCACCTGCTTCCTCCTGCCTCAGTCTGCTTCCGCATGCCTCCACCTGCCTTCACCTGCCTTCACCTGCCTGACTCCTCCTCTAAGCACTCCTATACTGCAGCTCACACACCTCCATCTGCCTCCACCTGCCTGACCCCTCTGAGCCCTCCCCGTCCCACACCGCTCACACTTGTGTGTGACGCTGGTGATGTCCTCAGTGATGTGACATAAGGGTAGCTGCAAAAGGGGAGTTTAAAAGTAGTTTAGAGGAGCGGCAGGGGCCTGCCTTCCTTCCCTGCACCTTCCTTCCCCACACCACAAAATTGGTGTTCCTGTCAACAAGAGAACCTTTGGAGTAGTTCTCTAACCCAGAGGCTTGGAAATCCTGGCTATGAGTTCTTTGCTCTTTTGCTTCCAAGACCAAACTGTACATGGTCATGTTTTCAAACATTTTCCAGAATCTTTTAGTTGTGAAATATCCTGTCTGATTTTTCAGAGGTGCATGGGTACCCAGTATCTGTTAGTATAAACAGAGTTAGGTGTTGAAGTATTCCTGAAAATCTCTCTGAATCTTCAGGCATCTAAACCACTTTCTATAAATCTGGTCTTTGACCATTCTAGGAGTTTTAGGCTTCTGATATGTGTAATAGGGTTGAATGTGTCTGCTCTGGGAGATTGTCATGATGAACTCTCTCTGCAGCTTTGTTTCTTTTCAGGGGACTTTAGTATCTCTCATAAGTAATTTTTCTTTCCTATGTTAGCAATTCTTTTTTCATATCAATTGCACACCGTGAAAGCATCTTTTGCCACCTTACTGCAGCATTTTAGTGGAACTCTGAATAGATTTTGTCACAGTGCTTGAACACCTGCTTCAGTGGACCTGCTTAATAGCTTTTGTTCTCAGCACTTCCTGGCTGTTTGCCTTTCTTCTCTTCAGAAGTTGCTCTTACATATATATTTTTTAATGTATGTTCATGTTCTGAGTGCCTCCACATCCATGGCTTGAATGTCTTAAGTAAATGTGGATGCTAGTGTTGTAATTACTTCCTTGTTTTTCCTTCAGGGGCTCTCAGTTTCTCACTCCCTAATACTGGAAGCAGGCTGCTGACCATCCTCAAACACAGACTGCATGGCAGACAGTGTCTGTTGAGTGCAGTAGTGATCCTCATGCTGGTGGGATCTGAAAGAAGAAAATCACAGTAGCGTTCAAACACATGATGCTTGGATGCTCAATGAAGGGTAGATAATCCCAGAACCTTTTTTCAGAGCCTCTTAAAGAGTCTCAAGAGTATTTTGAAAGAAGGACAATTAAATACAAGAGATAAATTTATGTGCTCTGGGGCTCAATGTGTCTGTGAGTAGTTCCACCGCTAATGCTTTCTGCTGTTAGTCTGGGACATTGAAGCTGAGGTGATGTTTTACTGTAGCTCAGGTGAGGGGGTGGGTGGGTCATGTACACAGCAGATTAGGACAACTGGCATTAAAATAGGGTCTGTCACCTTTTTTTATCCAAATCTTTCTGTGACCACTGCTATAATTCAGTTTAAGGCTTCCTACCAGTTTGGTTCTACCTAGAATGGTCAAAAACTGAGCATACCACGTGACACATTTGCTTCTGTCACATTCACACATAAACCTTCATGAGGATTCAGAGGCACAGTGGTCAGACCATGCCTCACTAGAACTCTGAATGCAGTCCTTCTGCACTTAATTAGGGGCTCCTTGACTGTTTCCTGCTTGTCTTTGAACCCCATGGGCTGTAGGGGCCAGCTTCTTCACAGCTCTTTCCAAGTGACACAACTACTGCCAGGGCTTGGTGAAAAGTACCTGGTACAGTTAGCTGCTTCTGTGCTGTCAGGCTGATGACAGCCACACAGGTCTAGAGGTGCCAAAATGCAGTTATGCTATGAAGCATATTTCTGGTCCAGAGGAACAACTGGATTGCAGTCTTAAGGGCAATAATTCTCCAGATCTTTACAGAACTGCTGAGACAGGTACCTAAGTGCAGTGTCTGTCTGAGTACTTGGCTGGGTTTCTGCTAAAAACCCAGCTTCCAGGAAAGCTTGCAACACCAAATGGAAAAGTTTGAGGTTTGATGGAAGCACACTTTTTGTGAGTTCTTTAGAGTAAAGTTCCCGGCCCCCTCCTGCCCATGCTCAGGTACACGAGGTGTGGTTTGTGTGTGCAGGGCCCAATACCCTCGTGTGTGGTATAATCTGCTGCTGTTCATCTGTGCAGTGCTTCATGCTCGAGTGCCCTTACAGGAGAGTTCTATCTGCTCATGGAAAATTACTTTGGTCATAATAATGAAGGAGAAAAACTCTTGTTAAACCAGTCTTAATACTCAAAACTTTTTCACCTGTTTTGGTTTTTTTGGTTTTTTTTTCTGTAGGGCTTTCCCCCCAGCACACTACAAGTCTCATGCTACAGACTCTAAATTTAAAGTCATGTGGACTAAATCTACCTTTAAGTGCAGTGTAAGTGGCAGATCATCTAAGAAGTGTTTCAAGGTGACTTTCAGAAACTGTATTTTAACATCTGTTATGCTTCATTTACTTTGTTACTTTGATATTTATAAATGAAAGAATGCACCGGAAATTCAAAGTGTGGAAGTTGTTTTTCCTATCTCTTACTTCTAAAGGCTTTAGATTTATGTGGAAATAACCCCTGTCAGTGTTAGTATAAATAAATACCTTAAATTTGAGAGTTGGCTTTATCTTTTCTGATACAGCCTCTTGCAACCCTAATATTCCCTCATCACTTTGCATCCCTTAAGGAAAGGTGCCTGCTCTCGAGACCTGAGTCTCCGGAAGGGGCAGTATTTTTACAGATAAAAATGAAGTGATTTGTCATTTTCTTACTGTAGAATTCTATTATCAAAACTTTTTTAGCATACAGTAGGATTTGTATTACTTTGTCCTCAAAAGTTTGGGATTGACCAATATGAAGAATTTTGCTTTTCTGACATTGCAGGCTTTTTTCCTTTTCATTGTTCAGTTGGCAGATTTATTTTAGGTGTGACTTAAATGAATTCTGGGAGTTCTGTCCACTCTTTCAATTAAACCATTAAAAATGTAAATTCCATTCTAGGGAGTGGTTGGAGAAACAGAATTAAGAACCCATAAATTTCTTTCTGAGTAATCACAAAGGACTTTCTGAATTAAGAAAAAAGTGAATGAACTTTTTTACTTACATGTACAAGTGGCAATGGGTATTCCTCAAGAGGTTTTTAGGGACGTAATTTTTGTAGAATTCTTCTGCAGTTTTCCAGCAGCTGTGACATCTGTGTCTCCCTTAAGTTTGTTTGCACGCATGAGGCTAAAATTTCCTGTGATCACTGTGTTACAGACACTGCCTAGCAAACTTAACCATCCTTTGAATCAGAGCTACAGGAATGGGCATAATACATATAAAGCCATTTCGGATCATCAGAAAGAGAAATATTTATCATACCTGTGTAAAGCCTATAAAAGAAAGGCAGGTTTTTCTATTTGTCATTGGAGTGATAAAAACTCCAGTTTTGTATGTCTTTCAGAGAAGAATTTAGAAATGGCTTTAGCTTAAAATATGTCTTCTGTTGTATTTGCAAAAGTTCTATTTTTAAGAAAATCAAGCAAGTCTAAACTATAGTGATCATTTAGTACAAAAAAGGAGACCTAAAATCTCAGACAGTTTATGGAACTCTGAGGTCTTTAAAAAACTCCTCTTAGTGAAAATGATACAGGGCTAAATTCTGATTTTTTAGGGTTCCCATGAACAACTGTGGTAAGTTTTACAATGTAGAGTTTTCACCTATTCAGCAGTTTCCTTGATTGAAAAACCAAATTTGAACCTCCTTATCTGATAGCATATGGCATCATAATACTCAAATATTAACTAGTCAGGCAAGTTTTCACTTGAAGTGAAACGTAAGTCAGATCTTGACCCATTCTTCCATAGACTTCAGGAATATTCATCTCATTTTAGTGCAGTCCTGGAAAAGATGGCAAATTTTTGTGCACATATATGCACTCATTTTAAGTGACAAAACAGTAATGGTTGGGGCCATTTGTTTGTTTGCTTTTGGAAAAATAATTAAAATAATTAATGCTGCTAGCAGGGGTGGTTCCAACTTGAGACTTTTGCTTCTATTCACCTTGCCTCAGGATTATAAGGCTGTAGCAGATGTGTACAGGGAAAAGCAATCTCTGCTGGAGAGTAGGTTGCTTGTAAGAGTACAGTTGAAATCTGGCATTAAGATCTGACAGTATTTAAATCTTGATGTCTTTGGAAATGAAGTATTTAAGGTGTGCAAAGCCCATCTTGAGGTGCAAAACATCCAAATTCAAATTATTCCAGTGTGAAAACTAGTGGTTTCAAGGCTATAACCTTGGATCTGTTACTAGAGCTGTTGCTTTTCCTTCAACAAAGGACTTAAAAAGGGATTTAATGTGCTGTATCATTTGTAGAAAAGCTGTTCATGGGGGCATTGCTATCGGGGTTTGAGCATGTTGGCTGATTGTGTTTCAGTTTTTGTACCTACTGGAGAATTGTACTCTGGCTGTGAACCATTGCATTCTTGAGAGCTCTTGTTTGGCTGCACAGCCACACCAAGGCACCGCATCTTTTGATCTGAGTAGAAGGTGAAGAATTCACCAATTGCAATCATCACTTTCGAGCGACAACGAGCATGTATGAAAATGGAGTGGAAATTCCATACCTCAGTATGAATATGATGGAAGGCACATCCTGTGAGGAGCAGGCAAGGACTTTGGGTTGGTGCAGTTTGGAGAGAGGGAGGCTGAGGGGTGTCCTCCATGAGGGTGGCCAGGCAGGGGAGAGGCTTCCAGAGGTGGTCGGTGCCCCAGGCCTGTCTGTGTCTTGGAGGCACTTGGACAATGCCCTTCCTAATATGCTCTGACTTCTGGTGAGGGCTCAGGCTGTTGGACCAGGTGATTGCTGTAGGTCCCTTGTAGCTGGAACTATCCTGTTCTGTGAACACTCTGGGGAGTGGATGCAGCTGTGGGAGAGGATATTGAATAAATATGAGCTGAAAAGGATGCTTGCTCTAAGCTGTGGACTTTTCAAGAAAATCACTGCTGTAGACATCCTTGCGGTTGCACATGTTCTTTGGGCACACTGGCTGAAGGCAGAAGAAATCTGGAAGAAGGTGAGCAGGTTTAGAGGTGCTTCATCAGTTAATAACCATACTCACAAAAAGTGAATATAATCTCCTACAGTGAAACAGGTTGCTTAACCTAGCCCTGGAAGTAGTTTAACATTTAAAAACTCAGCTGAACAAACCCCCTTCGTCTGGGAAGCAGAAACTGACAATCCATTACATCAATTCATAAGCAATTTGATTTCAATGTATAAGATTATGAAAGGAGTCTTTGTAACAGCCCTACAAGCCTTAAAATTAGAAGCTCAGAAGTAATTTTTGTCTCTTTCCCGGGTGTTTATATTCAAGTGAAATAATCCTACAAAAATTTGAAGATTCAAAATACAAAATGTCCAAAGGTTTAGAAATGGTTTTGCTTTCTAAACTTTGGTTAGATTGTAAATAAATAAATGTACTAAATAATGTACTAAATATTATAAATTCCTTCTATGTTTCCTTAATGTTCACTTTGTGTCTCCATAGGGTTTCTGAATAAAGTGAATGCAGGTAAAAGCTATTTTATGCATTATTGCCAAAACTTGGTCTTTTTAGTTCTTCATTCCTCATTAAATACTTTGCCGGTGCCCACTGCTAGCATTATTTTATATGAGGTGGGCTCAGAGAAAGATGAAAATGCTTTACTTTGAATTTGGCTTAGTATCCATTTATATTAAATATGTATGTTTTCACTTAAATATCTTTTATTTGCTGCAGAATGCAGTGATGTTTGGGATTTTTTAAAATTTCTGAGGAAAAGAGACCTACAGTCAAATTCTTTGTGCTAGGCTTGCTTTTTTCAAAACTTTAACAAAACTTTACTATGTTACCGTTCTTGAGTTTAGTGTATGTGTATAGAGAGAAATAAAGTGGAAATCCTGTCTCTGAGGATTGGAACTTAGTGTAGATTTAGATGGAAACCAAAATATTTTGGCATGCATTTGCCAGCTATGCTTTTGAAAGGACTTTCCATGGGGTGCAGCTTCTCAAATAGTCTAACAGTGAATTTCTGAAGAGGTTTCCACATGATGCACATGCCACAGTCAGCTTGCTTTTAGTTCATAAGCTGCCACAGTAAAAAATCAGTATCTTGGCCTGATCAACTGTAGAGTCAAGAAAACTTGTACTTAGTTTGAAATCATGGAATTGTTAAGGTTGGAAAAAAACTCCAAGGGTCCAATCATTAGCCTCACAGTACCAAGTTCACCACTAACCACATCCACATGTCTTAAATACCTCCAGGGTTGGTGATTCCACCAGTGCCCTGGGCAGCCTTTTCCAGTGCTTGACCATGCTTTTGGTGAAGAATTTTTTTCCCAATATCGAGTCTAAACCTCCTCTGGCAAAGCTTGAGACTGTTTCCCCTTGTGCTGTCCCTTGTTCCCTGGGAGCAAAGCCCAACCCTCACCTGACTGCACCCTCCTGCCAAGGAGTTGTGGAGAGCCAGAAGGTCCCCCCTGAGCCTCGTGTTCTCCAGGTTAACATTCCCAGCTCCCTCAGCCGCTCCATTCACAACTCTCTGGGCCTGCCCACCCAGCCATTTATTTTACGCAGCAAAGAGTGCATGTGTCCAAGCCAGGAGCAGCCAGTTTCTCCAGGTGAGAAGCCTTTGGAAAAAGATAGGTTTTACTGAAAATCCAAGTAAACGAAAAGCCTTTGCCTGATGAAAAAAAGTGGGTCACCTTGTCACAGGAGATCAGGTCAGATCCTCCTTTCCTCTCTGTTTCTAGACTAGAGGTACACTTGCTAATGTCCAGCTAGCTGAGACCTCCCTAATTAGCCAGGACTGCTGGTAAGTGACTGGAAGTGGCTCTGTGGGCTCTTTCAGCAGCTTGTGCAGCACCCTTAGGGGGATCCCAGCCATCCCCACAGACCCGTGTGTGTCTGAGAGGCACAGCAGGTCACTCAGTGAGCATCTCCTTCTGGATTGTGGGTGTTCATTCTGCTCCCTTGCCCTCTCTTCCAGCTCAGGGCTGGGTATTCTGGGGACACCTGCTCTTGCTGCTGAAGACTGAGGTGAAGACAGCACTAAGTACCTCAGCTTATCCTCATCCTTTCTCGCTATTATTTTCCCCTGCATCCAATGAGGATGGAGATTTAGTCCTCCTTTTGTTGCTGTTGTATTTATAGAATCATTCTTGTATTGTCTTATTGTACTATTGCAGTAGCCAGGTTAAGTTTTAGTTTGGCTTGGGCCCTCCTAAATTCCTCCCTGCAGAACCTCATGCCATCCTTGCAGTCCTATTTCCCCTTTGCTGTGTTTTATTTCCAGCAGATGCCTGGTAAATTGAAGTTCCACATGAGAATCAAGGGTCAGCAACCGAGAGACTTCTCCCAGTCGTTTAGAGAATATTTCATCAGTCTCTTCATCCTGGTTAAATGGGCTGTAACATACTCCCACCAGGATATCTGCTTTGTTGGCCTTTCCTCTGATTTCTACCCAAAACACTTTTCCCCCATCTTTTTTCTTTATTTTTTTCCCTTGGACAAGTTCCTGCACATTTGGTTAGCACTGATGGACAATGGCATTTTAAATTGACTCTGGAAGGGGTCTCAGGAAATGAGTTTAAAACCACTTTTGTTTACTCCACTTAGAAATGATTCTTATAGAAATTCAGGATTTATCACAGTGTGATGAATGATAAAATGAGAGACTTATACTCTGTGACCAGATTAATTTTACTATTAGAACATAAAAAATAGCTTCTGCTGTAGGACTTTGGTGAATACTTTTACTAGTTAAAGAGTGCTTAAAGAGTGTGTGATAACAGCGATGTAACTTCCATCAATAATGAAGGTACCTGGGATTTAGTTAAATTATTCTTATAAATGCACTCACGAACTGCCTTTATTGTTTATAAAGAGGCCTGACTTGCCCTCGATTGGGGTTGCAAGAGCAGTATTGGTTTAAGAATCATGTTTAAATGGCGAAGAGACAAGAACTAATGTGCTTGAAAATTTCAAAAACTGAGGCAAATTGGACTTCTGCTTGAAAAATATTGCATTTAAATTGACTATGTGCCCTGGAGACTTTGTTATCCATAGGTCCTTTTTATTTTACTATCTGAAAACAAGTGTATTCTTTGTCTTTATATATACATCTACATCTATGTGTTATAGATAGAAATGACCAAGGGCCAATATAGGTACAAATCAATCAGGAATTTATTGAATCATTAAGCAAGCAGCACCAAGCAAAACAGCGCTGGGCGGCCGGGGAGTCTCAGCTCCGCCAACGGCACACTCCTTTCCCCCCCCCAGTACCTCAGTTCTTATACATGTTCTCTTCCGGTTGACATGGTTCCTTTCTGGTGTACTCTGTGTCTGCGTGGCGGGTTGCTAGGGGGTCTTATTCTGCCCTACAGTGGTCGTCGGGAGGAAGGCTCTATCCTCTTCCTCACAGGCAGCTTTGACCTGTGAATAATAACCTTTTCCATTTGTGGTTATACAGGTCTCTTTGTTGAACTTATGCTAGTTGTCTTCCTTCGCAGCTTTCAGCAATACCTTCCTCTGTTTGTTAGATTCAGCTCATGCCTCGGGTTAATGAACAGAGACTGCCCTTTTTTTATCACATATGTACACAGACCTATGTTGCCCCAGTAGTACTTTCGCAGTTGAGCAAAGTTAGTAGTTGTTTTTTTGGGTTTTATGTTTGTTTTTTTCTTTTTATTATAACAAGATGAAATTATGTAGTATAAAACCTTAGTACTTTCAGAGCATACCTTTAGAAGTAAACCACCTTTGTCATGCATTTATAAGGGGCCGAGGTAATACTGTCAGAAAATGAACTTATCAGTAAAAGGTTCCACAAAGTTTTTACAAGATACTGACTTGCTAAATTGCTTAAATGTATTCCAGAGTGTGTTTGGGAAAGACAGAAGAGGTTAATTTATTGAGTTATTGTGATGTGAACAGTGTTAAAGACATGTTTTAAGTAAAATGGATCAACACTGGGTAGTGAGAGTGCTCAAAAACAGTTACAAAAATGTAAATCACTTTTTATAAGTGATGATCTAGATGTAGTATATGTAAAACACACTCAGAAATGAAGTAATTCTCCTTCTAACATACTTGAATATTTTTTCATAAAAGAAAAAAGTTAACAAAGTTGTTGCAAAAACATTTTGATTTCAAATGGTTGTCTTCCAGTAGCGTCTATGCTAAAATCTTTCCAATTTCCTCATGGTGTAAAATACACCATGATCTGATTACAGTGTCTAGTCAATAAAGAAGAGTTTTGTGGGAGGTTTTTTTGAGATTTTTTTAATGTTAAATTTTATTTCTACATTCAATCCCATGGAAAAAATCATTATATTTTAAAGATTATGTGTATTTAACCTGATTTAACTCTACATGACTGCAGAACATGTGGAGTTGGTAAAGCTGACCAAGGATAGAACACTGACAGTATCTTTGGTACAGCAGGGGCTACTGATTTGTTTTTGCTTATTAATCTGGTCCTGGTCCCCCCTTCAGGTTTGATTTATAGAACTACACACCAAATAAAAAAGTGTGGGAAGGCTGAAAGGAGACCAACATTCTTAGAGCTGAGTTTAGTTCTAGTCTTAGGCAGACTAGAACCAGGTCAGAATTCTGTTTCCAGCCAGCCAGGCTCCCTCCTGAGCAGCTGATCTCATGAAATGTTCTGGGTTTGAATTTCTTAAAATTATTTTTGGCATTTTTGAATAAAAATAAAAGGGTTTTTTTGGTTGGTTTTTTGTTTGTTTGGGGGGTTTTTTTGGTGTTTTTTTTTTTTTTGTTTGTTTGTTTGTTTTGTTCCTATTTAGTGAAATGTTTTATGATAATTTTTTTGTGTAAGTTGTGCAGTGAGCAATATTTGTCCTGGGGAAAGTAGTAATTTGATTATGGGAGTAACCTAACATACTACTCATTATAAGTGAAAAGAGATAGTTGTGAGTTTTTCTGTCAATTTTTTTTTACAGTCATATATTTTAGTAGATGACTGGATTAGCTTGAAGTTGTCTCTTCACATACATTTTTTGTCAAATCCTCTACAGAAAATTATAGTTATCACCTGAAACTTTTAATTGCTAAATGCATTTTTTTTCATTAGTATTGAGTGTAAGTGTAGGGCATTCATGGTTATTGTTCAAATATTCAAGTTTTTTCTTGCTGACTTTAGTCAAGCAGAACTTGTTTTCATTGGGAATTTTGCTGACTGAAGACTGTGTAATTGCCCAGTAATTAATGTAGTTAAAAGATATCACTCTACATGTAGTTTGCACTTTGGAACCCGAATGTTCTGCCGGTTTTCACAGCATTGCCAGAAGGGATGCTTTTTGCATAGTAATTTCTGGATAAATTTCAGTAGTTCTCTTTAAACTACTAGTGCTGGTTTCAAAAGGCATTAAGCTCCATGAATATGTAAGATCCTTGTTACCTTAAATAATTCCATGAATTCTCAAGTGTATTTCACTATGTGCTTGTATAAATAACTAAGTGTCCACTACAGCTTATTACTGTTTTGTTCTTGTTCATGTATTATTGTGTGTATCTGGAAGTTTTATACTTTAGGATGAGTATCTGTTAGGCATGTATTTATTTCCAGTTTAACAAAGGTTACATTGTGATTTAAAATAAATTACATGGGAAAAGGAACAATTAGTTTCTTTTAGGCCAGGAAGATGTGGAGCATTTTAGTTGTGTCTGTTGGTTTGGGGTTGGGGGAATTTAACTCTTCTTGAATGAGAAATAATTTTTACTTAATTGTTAATTGACATGTGATATTCTTGATATCAGAGCCCTCCTGACATACATGGTACCTAAATGTCCTGGTAACTTGCTGAGTATGGGAATTTTTAGGAAACAACTCCCTCTTTCTGAAAAGGCTGTGGTAGCGCCGACAAGCCGTTGTCCAGAGCTTTGGGACTAGAGAAGAACTGTATTCTAGAAATGCATAATGGGCATGAAGAATCAACCTGAAGAAATAAATTATTTTAAAGTATTGTGATCTGATTAAAAGAAAAGCATTTAGGTCTTGAGCCCTAATCCTGTTTTCACTCTGGCCTGATCTGGGATCTCTATTTGCAGCTCCCTCAGCATGCTACAAAGGCATAGATGGCAATCAGCCTTTTCTGTGAGAAGTAATTTTTTTGTAATTTTTTTTTCCTTTTTATTGCAACAGAGAATATATAATTATGATAATATCCATTTGGTCAAAGGTCATGTGATGAAAAGGGTTGTGCATGCTTAGGAGCAGACCAAAAATAAAGATGATGAAAAAAAGAAAGATAATGTGCACAGACATTCTGGTAGCAGTGTTTTCTGCTGGAAAGCACATCAGCCTTTTTATTTTACTTGTTTATGAGTTGGGAGTTGGACAACATGAAACCTCTCCAGTTTGCTTCATAAGTCATATGAAAATGAATTTTAAGTCACATCATGAATTGCTTCTTCATGAACTGAACCGTCTCTTTAGGACTGTATGGAAAATCAAATTAATCTGCTTAAAAAGTCATCAAGTCTTCCTTTTAAATATTAGTAAAGGGAGAAAAAGGTGCAGTGATGATACATTCTTCTTTCTTTGTGGGAGGGAGAGTAATATCTGTCCTTTTCTGCTTCTAACTGTACATCTAGAGCTTGTGAAACAAAGGATTGAAAGGGTTTTTTTAATGACCAGTGATGTTGTATTTCAGTTTTTGCATTAAACTTCCATAAAATCTGAATTTCTAATAAGTGATTGGGGGAAATGAATATTATTAGCGTTATTTAAGGTGTTCTTTTTCAAGACTAGCAACTGAGTCATATAAAATCAGAAAGACTTGAAAATCTGAGACATAATTGTTATTCTTTTTGATAATGTCATCTCATGTCAGAGAAATAGCTTAGTATCTTTTTTCTTGCCTGAAATGAGTACCTTTCCCTGTGAGAAGTACTGTACTTCCAGGGTTTGGAGGAAGCTGAGGGGAGTTGTTTTATTAATTGGAAAAGTGAGTCTTCCAGTCCATTAGGAGACACAGAGGAAGAATAAGGAATGCTGTGTATTTTTATTTGTGTATTTACTTAGTATAATCCTATCTTTCCATGTGCTGCTGGTTCCATGGGGGTTTTAGGTTCTTTCGTTTTTTTTTTTCAAGTATCCATGGTCATGTGTCAGCTTTTCTAACATAAAATCAGAATTATAACGTGGAAATGCTGACATTTTACAGTTTTTCTGAACTGCCTACATGTAAGTTAAAGGAAAAGAGTATAATTTTTATAATATTTAACTATCGGGTCTACTGGTTATCCTTTATATTTGGAACTTTGCTGTCTTATTATACTTTTAATTAAGATTAAAAGCCTCATTTTAATTGAATAACAAGATGATCTACAGAATTTTTAAGGTTTTTTTCTTTTTTTTACTTCAAAGATTCTTCTTCTGATGAAGGTGTGTTTGTTTTTAGAATTAGTGATTCTCTCAGCACCAGATTTTCCTAGGCAGTGCATCGTGCCAAAAACCTGGTATTACCCTGCGTTTTGTTTTGTTGGTTTTTTTACTTTTTATTTTCCTGTAAATCATATATTCCTTCTTAATGTGAAAGGTCCTAAGTACTCTTTTCATAACATTAATAACATTTATTAGTGCAAGTTACCACATATCCATACAAGCATGCATTCAAAGACTTAGATTTTTGTTTGACATGTTGTTACATTAAATTGTGTTGCTATGATGCTCTTACTCTTACTATTATTATGTCAAACCTTCTATTTTCACATACCTGTTCTGTGAAAAAGTTAGCTTGAGGCAAAACTTGGTGCCTTTTACTCTTGAGAAGCTTCTCCATTGTGCAGATACCTCTTTTTTAAGTTCTATTAAAGCACATTACTGTGATTTGCAAGTGAAAAGAATTGATTACAATTACTAACAGTGCTTATTAACAGTAACACAGAGAAGCAGAAGAATTTCTGTTGTCAGATTTCTTGAAGCTCAGTAATATTTTCAGTGGGAATGCATTTGAAACACCTGTGACTTGACCCTTGTATTTTACTTTTAAACCCTCCATTTCTTAAGTTTATCAGATATGAACCATAGAAGAAAGGCCACATTTTGTCCTAGCATGCCCAAACCCTTAGCAGATGTTTCTGTACCTTTATTTGCTTCTAAGTGACTGTGTTCCTAAATCAGCACTGTACAAAAATTAAGCATATAATTGGAGTGCCCAGTTGCATTAAGTTCTTGGAACTGATATTAGCTCTTTTCTTGAGAGGAAAGCCCTGAATTTCAAAGCACTGTGTCTGTCGAGGCCAAGAGGAAGATAGAGGCTGAGACTACTGAAACTGGCTCAAAGAGCCATTGATACATTATGAAGCATTAGATTTTTCTTTTTGAGAAAAAGAATTGTTATTTGTAGATGTCTTACCATGTTCACAATCAAATAGTACCATTTAATTATTCTAAGGAATGGTTTTAAATGAATTAGTGAATTTACAAAGCGTTTTATTACTTCCAAGGAAGAACCATCCCCATGCAGTTTTGCTTTCTTGTTGGGATTTTTTTTCTTTATTCCAAAAGTTCACCTCATCCTTTTTCAAGAAGCATTTCTGTTGAGTACAGAGATTTATGTCAGAAATTTTTTCTTTGAACTTGTGATGAAAATATTTAATAGAAACATAGAATCATGGAATGGTTGAGGTAGAAGGGACCTTAACAATCATCTGGTTCCAGCCCCCTGCCATGGGCAGGGAAACCTTCCACTATCCCAGGTTGCTCAGAGCCACATCCAACCTGGCCTGGAACACTTCCAGGGATGGGGCAGCCACAGCTTCTCTGGGCAACCTGTGCCAGGGCCTCACCACCCTCACAGGGAACAATTTCTTCCCAATATCCAATCTAAACCTGCTCTCTGTCAGTGTGAAGCCATTCCTCATGGTCCTTGTCAAGAGTCTCTCTTGACACTCCAGGCCCTTGTCAAGAGTCTCTCTTCATCTTTCCTGTGAGCTCATTTCAGGTGCTCTTCATTAGTCTTTCCCTCTTTTTATTCCTCCTACAGCAATGAAGATCCTAGAGCTACTCTTTCCCTTTCACGTTCCTATCTTGAGGTTGGTTCTTCTGTCATCAGCAAATCCAGTCATAAAAGATCTTGGACAGATGTTGGTAGTTATTAGTACAGTTCAGCTGAAGAACAATGTCAAAAATGGATTCACTTTTTCTTTTAATGATATTATTCTGGATCAAACTGAATACATTGAAATATAGACCATCTGTGGAAGGGGCATTTGGAGGTTTTCTAATCCAAACTGCTTAAAGCAAGTCTGGTTAAAACACGTGGGTCAGGGCCCTGTCCAGTTTAATTCTTTGTGATTATCCTCAGGAATGAAGAGTCCACCGTGTCTGTGGGCAGCCTGTTCCAATACCGGGTCACAATTTTCACTATTCAAACTTCTGTCCTAAGGGTTTTGTCCTAGTCCCAGTGCAGCTCTGAGAACAGCCTGGTTCTGTCTTTCAGAAGACAGTATGGGGTCCAGTAAAATGAGAATGCTTTAAGTATGAGCGTTATTAGTCTACTGTAGTCACTTTTTCTCAGGCATTTGTGGGACCCATGGGATCTGATATTTGTGACCTAATTAGCAGCTGACAAGTCAGGCTTTTCTCACTTTTTTTTTTTAAGAATACAAACTGAACTCCAGGGCTTCTAATTGTCATTAGTCTCAATCAGGGTTCAAAGATTGTTGTTCTGGACTTAATGTTTATTAATTATAGGTATTGCCTGGCTGTGCTAAACAGGAATGTTTAATTCCAGTTTAATTCAGGGTACTTTTTGAGATTTCTTTTCAGAGGTGGATGGGGAGAAGGCCTGGTGAGAGGAGAGGGATTTCCTCCAAAGCACAATATGTTTGAATTATCAGCTTCGCCAGACTTCTCACAGAAGTTTATGTACATTTTGTAAAAATGTGTGGCTTTTGAAGTAAAATGATATTTGTGATAGAGAAAGCTTAGGGAGGGCCATTAGAGAAATGTGAAAACTAGTTAACTGTGTGATCCTTTGTCTAGCTTTCCATGTTCTGGTCACAATAAACCAATTACGGTGAAGACTGAAAATCTAACTCTTGAGTTACTGAAGTTTTTAGAATTAAATCTTGGCAAAGATAGGTTCTGCAGATATTAATATATGCTGAATGATACCATATTTTAATTCTTCCTCTGGAGTAGGTAAGGTATTATTTGAAATTTGAAATCATCT
>JACBWW010000009.1:31624897-31670334 GCA_020086605.1 Lanius collurio | reverse complement strand
CTTGTCTTTTTCTTTTTAATAATTCTTAAATTCACTGAAGGAATTGATAGAAGAATTTTAGCTATTGCCATTTGGTTTACAAATTCTGGTCTGTGTAAATTGATCCTTGACTTTTATTGTCACATTCCTTAATGTGCTGTTCTCATCTCTAAGTGTTGAAACCTGGAGACTCTTCAGAATAAATGGATCAATGCATAGACTAGAAGGATGAATAGGAAAAGAAAATTCTCTGGGTATATTGCAGTGCTCTACTGCTGCTGCTTGTTTGACTTAAGTCTCAGTCCTTGCAGATACTCTAAACTTGACTGTGTGTGGCATTAGGCAGAGCCTGAGTTGGCCTTGCTTCAGGTTGGGTTGCATCAGTTGTCTTGAGAGGCTTTGCAAACTAAATTGTGTTTCCTTCAGTGTTGTGCTGCTTTATTTGGGCTGTGGAAGAAAATTTGTTACAATGGGCCAGGCTTTCATTTTTCTTAAAAGTACCAGAGATTTGAGTGGAATCTATTGTAATATAAGCAACTACTGCTATAAAATAGGTAGGTTTGCATCTGCTGACTTTTTTGGGTTTTGTTTTGTTTTGGTTTGGTTTGGTTTTTTTTAAAGGTTTTAAAGTTATTGAATTTTAGTAAGTGTTTAGTAAGTCAGTACTGCCATTGAAACCATAGAATAATTTAGGTTGGAAAAGACCTTTAGAATCATGGAGTCCAACCATTAACCTCCCACTGCTACATCCACCCCTGAACCATGTCCCCAAGTGCCACATCTACACGTCTTTTAAATACCTCCAAGGGACTGTGATGGAACCACGTGCCTGGGCAGCCTGTTCCAATGCTTGATGTTGGGGCCCTAGGGGCCCTGAAACAGTATGAAAGGCTTTAGAGCAAGGGACACGCAGCTTACACACACCTGAGACCAATGGGGAAGTTACGCAATCGCGTGTACGGAACCAAAAAACTGTATAATGGGCCGGACTGTACAACAATAAACGGAGCCTGTTACATGCATCATATTGGTGTGATTGCTCCCCCCCGCTGCAGGCCGCAGCAGCTTGACAACTCTTTTGGTGAAGAAAATTTCCCTAATATCCAATCTAAACCTCCCCTGGCACAACTTGAGGCCATTTCCTCTTCTCGTATCACTTTGTACATCGGAGAAGAGCCTGACCCCCACCTGGCTGCATCCTCCTGTCAGAGAGTGGTAGAGACTGATAATGTCCCCCTGAACTTCCTTTTCTCCAGGCTAAATGAACCAGCCTCAGTTTCCAGGGAAGGATTGCTGTGACACATTCTGTGTTGTCTTCTTTTTCCCCATAACCTTGAAGTATCTTAGTTCACTTTGTGCATGGGCAGGCTTCTGTCCCCTGTTGAAATGTAGTTTCTAACAGCCCTGTCACTGTGCCTTTCACTCTGGGAGCTGACCAGCACTCTGCCTCCTGGCACGGGAGGTTTCTCACATGTCCTTTTTTATGATAGAATCCACACTGGAATGTGATGGAGAACACTGGCATTTTGGCATTTTGGTGATGCCTGGTTTTCACTGTCTTATGATGGGGTAGGACACACAGCATGCAGAAATGTTAAGATGGTTTTTCTTTTGGAAATTTTACAGATGCTCAAAATATATTTCAGTTTCCATTATGCTGTACATTCATATTCTGGTCTTTCTTGGGCTAGGTATCCTTTGGGATATGGGTATTCTGTAATAAAAAATTTCCAATATATGGCTTAGTAGCTATTAAAAGTTTTTAAGATACTAGATGCATATCTTCAGCTGTAATTGGTATAGATCAGGAGAAAAGTCTGTATCAGCTGGGTAAAAGAAGAAAGTTTGTTCCTCTATTAAAATTTGTAAGAGGTACTTGGAGTTTGGTAAAAGAGCCATGGGGAAAAGTGCATGTGAGCTGGTTAGATCTTGATGATACTGAAATTTATCATCTATCACAGAGGTATTGCCAGTGTACACGCTTTCTAAATTACTACTTTTTAATGTTGTTTTATTAGAGATTTTTTGGTTTTCCTGTTTTTGGTGTTTTTGTTTTGGTTTTTTTTAAACAAATCTCATACTTATCCTGGGTAGACTTTTTGGAGCCTGCAGTTTCGGCCAAAGATTTATTCTTCAAATGCTGTGGTCTATGTTATGTCCAGTGAAGAATCAGTTAATAAGCCTCTCCTTATTGACCACATTGGATTGAACACATTGAATGAGGCATTTAGGAAGCATAAGGAGGGAAGTAAAACTGGTAAATTGTCAGAGATAGGAGTTACCCACCCTTGGGGTTTGCCAGAAATACAAATGCAGCAGCCCCATCCTCAGCCAGCTCCACACTCACCATTCTGATGAAACAAACAGCAATATGCTCAGCCAGTTTTTCCCTTAAAATGTATAAAATTTGGCCTCAAACTCAAACTTGCAGGCCAGGTTATACAGCAGTCACTTGATTGTACCTGGCAAAATCAGTTCTCTGTTACCTAGACAATTTTAGATTATCAAGTAATGGATCAGGACTTGAATAACTTGATTTCTTGCTAACCAGAGGTGGACGTGAATGAGGAATTCTTCCTAATTCACTGTTTGGTCTTTCCACCACTTTTGCCTTTTGGTTATGAAGAATACCAGGATTTCTGGTGGGATTACAACATTCTTTCTCCCCCTAACTGTTGGAATGGGGAAGAGGGGCTTTTTTTTCCCCAGCTTACATTTTCCTGCCTTATTCCTTGGGAATGGCTCTTGATCATCCTGTGTATGAAAACATGATTTTTGTGTGTCTGTTAGGTAAGTGCATTTCACAGAGTTCTCATGACCTGTTTTGAGCTGTTGCCCAGGCTTTGGTGACTGCATTTGGCACAGAAAAGTTTGTGAGCTTCTCAGATGTGCACATCAATCTGAATAAATTCATCATGCAACCTTACCAGCCATGCAGGAGAAAATCTTGAGTTACCTCATCTAAAAAGCAGTGTTGACCCTGCTTTGAGCAGGAGCTTGGGTTGGATGACCCACTGGTCTGAATTTTGGCAGAAGTTATTGTTCCATTTGGTGGATACAAACTTTTTGATAGAACCTACTCAAAATTCAGTGGCTTGTGTATTCGTTGTCCATGGAAAGTTTCCTTCTTTTCACAGAGTGTGACTGGAGAGCTTCTCAAGCCTTTTAGGACATGACTGTCTGAGAACTGTAATGTTTTGGAAATGACCTGGGCTGGATGACCTACTGTGTCTTTTCCAACCATAATTTCTACGACTCTGTAATTTTGAGGTTGACTTTTTGTTGCCCAATTTTACAGTTACTTAATTCCAGTATCGGGCATACTTCAACAGACCACATTTAGTCATGGTAAGACTCTGTGGGTTGTTTTGTCTTTTTCTGTTGTTTTTCAAATCCTGAAGATTGTCAGCACTTAATGTATTCTTTCCTATTCCGTTGCCACAAATAATGTTCCTACCCTGTGAGGAAAGAAAAGTCTGATTCCCCATTTTGGAATAGATGGTTGCTTAAAAGAACTTGCTCCCAAATTTGTTACAGTTCTAAGGAGAGGAGTTAGGCTAGTTCTGTTATTTATTTGTACCAGAAATGTGTTTCCATCACAAGAATAAGGGGTAGAATTGAGAAATTGTGCATTTTTATCAATTCCATTTTTAATGAATTACTAATAATTTTTTTTAGAGCTAAATGAACATGTATTTTGAGGACTGTGAAAATCTCTTAATTTCTTTTTCTAAACATTTCTTGTAACATTGGTGTGGCCCTTTTCCCTTCTCCCTGCAGAAGGCTCCCTTTTTATGCAAGAAGAGATCATATTTTGGGAAAGACATCTCCTAATAAGAACTCTTGCACCAATGTTCTTTGAAGAGAACCACAGCCTTTGAGTTTCTGAAGTGCCTTATAGCAGCATCCTCAGGATTTATTCCATCCTTTCTATCCTAATCTGCTGCTTGCATATTTGTGACACATACTGAGTTTGCCAATTTCTTGTATTTTTAGGTTTTTGTTTGTCCACAGCAAACAAAGCATGGAAACAAATCAGGATTTCATTTTGAAAGAGAGGTGCATGTATGTGTATGAATATATGTTATACACACCCAAAGCGCGAACAGACCTAGCTGGGGGAGAATCACTTAGCCTGGAGTTCCTGTGGGGTCTCAGAAGAACTGGAAATTGGAGGATTAACAGCTAGGTGTGAAAACACTATTAGTACTACAGAGACTTGCTTGGAGTTTGTTTATCTTTTATTCCATTGGAGTGATATGTGGAATAATTCATAAATTAATCATGCTGTTACAGCCACAAAATGCCTGTGTTTAAAATTTGTGGAGTAAAGGTAATCTTAGGTCAAAAAAGTCCTGGGATTTTTACCAGACTTAAAAAACTCTATATGAAATGCAGTAAAAAATATGAAGGATTCAATAACATGTTACTCTCCAGTTTTGCTTCTGCCCTACATTCTTTTTCTCTATCAAAAGTTCCGTTTTATTTATGCATAGTTTCTTATAAATGTTCTTGTAGCAGAAATGGAAATCTTCAGATGTTTTCCTTACAGGGCCTTCTGTCTTTACTGCCTCAGGTCAGTGTTGTATTTGAAGAGAAATCAAAGTAGTTAATCACTTCTTAGAACATGGTTTTTCATATTTTCTATTTTTGTTTGCCTTTTTTTAAGATCCTCTCCATTTTAGCATGCTTTTCCAAAATTGCTTTAATTCCTGTTGAACTCCTCTGAACTTGTTCCAGTTTGTTTTTAAAATACAGTTCTGAGTGTACTTTCCCTGGTTGAGACATAACCAGTTCTGAGATGATGGGAATAATGTCTCTTGCACTTTGTGGAGGAAATCTGCTTTGAAGGAACTTTGTGTAGAGCCTGTAAGACCTCTTGGTGTGATACAGAGTGTGTAGATGAAATACCTTCCTAAAGGCTCACTTTCTCCAGCTGGCTGCTCTGCCTGCTGCCTAAAACACTGCGTTTTGCATTGATTGTGTCAATCACCAGTCTGGTTTGGGTGTTTTTTCCCAAAATGTGGCATGAATAGAGTGACATTCTCCATTTGTGCTGCCTGCATCAGCAGTCCTGTGCTGTCCACGCAGCCTCCATCCATCGTTTGTGCACACATGTGCTGTATTCTTGATCTACATATTAATGCTCTGAATGTTGATAGAGTGCATGAATGTTTGACCAATTAACCTTAACATTGATGGGAAAAATACGTAACTACCTTCTGTCTCTCTTGGAAAATGAACCAGCATAAAACACAACCGACACAAAGCCAACAAAACCCCTCATAGTCCCTAAAAAGATACTTATGTATTGTTCACACAATATGTGAACAATATTTTAATTTAAACAAATATTTCTTCTTACACTGTGATAGTGATGATTTATCATCAAATCATAGAATGGTATGGGTTGGAAGGGACCTTAATGATCACCCAGTCCCATGGCAGGGACACCTTCCACTATCCCAGGTTGCTCAGACCCCCATCCAGCCTGGCCTTGGACACTTGCAGGGATGGGCAGCCACAGCTGCTCTGGGCACCCTTTGCCAGGGCCTCAGCAACCTCACAGGGAACAATTTCTTCCTAACATCCAACCTATCCCTACTCTCTCGTAAATAGTCCCTTTCCACCTTTTCTGCAGTAATAAAAGTTTATCCAGCCTATAGACTGTTTTAACTGAAGTCAATTAGCCTTATAAACATTTTAACAGTCTATAGAGACCATAAAGGTTTTTTGGATCATCTTTCATTTACATATCAGAATTATAGATACATATTTTGCAAAATACATTTGTACCTTTCTTTCAACAGCTTAGTATATCTTGAGTTACTTTCATTAGCTGAGTAACTTAGCCTGCAT
The DNA here is from genome assembly GCA_020086605.1 of Lanius collurio. Lineage (NCBI taxonomy): Eukaryota > Metazoa > Chordata > Aves > Passeriformes > Laniidae > Lanius > Lanius collurio. Next base: position 31,664,496 of record JACBWW010000009.1, on the reverse strand, counting down.
TTTTTTGAAGGAACTGCAGTTTAACTATAAATATATCCAAATGCCACAGAATTCAGGGCTACAAGTCAAAAATGCTGATCAGTTTGTAAAATCTTAATCAGCCCCTCCATGAAACCTAGGGACGGACCTCTGTGGTAGCAGAAAAATTTCCAGAAATTCACCACAGTCATTTTCCAAGCTGCAGTTTGTTCTGATGTTGCCAGACAGCTAAAAAGAGATGGGAAAAGCAGGAAATCTTTTTGGATTTAATCACAGTGCTGATTTGGAAAAGCAACTTAACAATGGAAAATATTTTTTATACTTTAAATCATAAACACAAAACTATACAAGTTCCATGGTAGATCATGACTACAGTAAGATACATTGTTTACCTTAGGAGTGAAGATAACCCTTCATTTTGGACTCTGGTCATCAGAAATCCTAATTCCTGGACATATTTATGTATTTATTTGTTTATTTTTAATATATATATCCAGACCAGATTATCTGATGGTTGTAGTACCATTTGTTGAGGTATGGGGGCCTGCTTGCTATGCCTGAGATCTTTAGGTACAACTTTCAAGGTAGCATCTTTCTATTTTCCTCTATGAGTAGGCTTTTCTAGCATTTTTACTTTCATGTTGAATGATGTTGATGGGCAGTGCTTATGTTTTCTCATTCAGATTCTGTTGTAAAATACACAATTTTTTGTATTTAACTCAATCAATAAAAAAGTGCTTCTTAAGAAAGGCCTTGCAGTTCCTGCCCTTGCATCATCTGTGTGAAAACATTCTTATTTAGGCCCCTCGATCTGTTGTAGGACTTAAAAATGATAGAGATTTCAGGTAGACTGTGGAGATGAGACTGGAGGGAAGGACTGTATGCTCATTTCTGAGTGGGCAGGGGATGAGGTTATGAAAATGTTTTAAAATCAAGATTTCTTTTGTGTTCTAGTGCCTACTGAAAGATGGATGATGATGACTTTGGAGGATTTGAGGTATGTTATTTGGATTGCTTTACTTTGAAATTTTAATATTTTCAACTATTTTATGGACTTTTGTTGCACTTTGTAAAATGTGTAACAATTTATTTTTGTTTCCAGGCAGCAGAGAGTTATGAGTTTGGAAATGGTGAAAAGCAGACCACATCTCCTGCTATTGCTTGGGCAGCATTTCCTACAGGTATTGACAGAATCATCGTAATAAATTTTAACATGCTATTGCTGTCCTTATGTAGTCAATGTAAAAATTAGTGCTTAGAAGAGTGTATACAATACAATAATACACAATTAAAGAATAGCCAGCAGTCAAAACTTGGGAAGCTGTACTTCTCAAAGTTAAACTTTATTGAGGAATGAAAGAGAAATTCAGTTTATACAGTTGAAACGGAATGGAGCATCTTTATCCAAAGGATACTCTTTACTTTTGAGTGTAGAAGATCTGCTGCAAATTGTGGGAAAACAGAAAAAGTAGACTGTGATGAAGTCTTTTAGTTCTTTTGAGGAAGAGGGGAGGGATGAGAATGATCTTTTTACTTGAGCCATTTATAAAGTTTAAAACTATATTACATATTCTTTATCTCAAGCAGAAGCAGTAACATCAGAGAACTATTTTAATCATTTATATAAATGAATGGTGCTTGTCTGGATTTTAAGAAGTTGATAGAAGTGTATTGATAAATGTATATTGTTAGTAGAACTAAAAGATTATGGAGGTGTTACTGATTTTGCTGTGGTCTAAAGTTCACTCTTTCCACAAAAAGAAACATCACTTTTTGCAGCATCAGGGAAAAAAAAACAACCTAACAACCCATATTGTATTGTCATGCTGGATAAATTATGCAAAATAAGGCAGGGTTTTTTCTCCATATGAGCTCTCCATAAATCATGTTATTAAAATGTTTTTGTTAATTTATTTCTGGCTTTCATCTGTTACAGAATAATTAGTTTTATTTCTCATTGAAACAGAGGAAAACCAATACTAAGGAAACCAGATTTTTACAAATAACTTTATTATTCATCTTGTCATTTTGATTGATATCCAAAGTTACTGCTTAAATTCAGTAGCATGTCTGAATGTGTTTAATAAATTAAATCCGGTATAGCTGTGCAGTGAAGTCCAATTAAAATCCTGTAAGGTGTGTAGAACTGAAATTATTTGTACATAACAGAGAAGTTTTTTGTATGACTGTAAGTGACACAGAAGTCCTAGGGTAGGTTATTGTTGTAGTGCGGGGAATCCTTACAACAATATATAAGATAGCAATGAACTTGGAAGGAAAGATGAAGCGATATTTTGTAGATGTTCAGGGATTATTTTATTCCTCCAGCCACATGCCTGGAGTTCCCAGGCAGCTCCCAGTCATGGGACCCTACTCTCTTCCCCGGGCCCCAGGCACCCAAACCACCCAATCAGGAACAGGTATGGGGCACACGGGACATGGGGACAGGGACAGGGACAGACCCGTACCCTGCAGGGTCCCTCCCCCCTGGGACTTCAGGGAGAGGCACCTGCAGAATTCACCCTTTCTTATTAAATAAAGAACATTGGAAAACACAGTTGGATAAACAACAAAACATTTTCAAAGGAAAGGAAGCCACTATCTTGAGTCCCCAGATGTCCAAACAGATTTTCTTTGGAGCATCAGAAGGGAGATAGGACTTGAGCATGCTTCAGATGGAAACTGAATCAGGAGAGGGTTTTTCCTTTTTGTACCTGTTGGAATCTTAGAAAATGACAGTTAATTTCTTCCCTCCCTCCTTTTCATCCCCCCCTCCGTCGGCATTGCAAAGGGGTTATACCAAGGTATTTTAAGTATTTCAAAATTAAAAGTAAACTCATGTATTCTGAATATTTTATTACTGTAAAATCTTTACATGACTTTTTCATGCAAATGTTGCTGTGAATAAATTAGTTTATTGCAATAGGCAAGATTTTAATAGTTTTGATCAAGTACTTCCTAGGCATTGGCTTGTAAATTGATGTTTTTAGTAACAGAGACAACTGATTTGTCTGCCGAAAGTTATCTATATATGAGGCTCTTTTCTTTACCCTCAAAATTACTCTGTAAGGCTTGCTGAAAAATTCAAATGTGTTATGGTGCCATTGAGGTGATTGATTTTGATAAATTTGGAGGGTGAGACCATTATCTACACCCAAGATCTGATGAATTTTCCAGAGGAGGAGTTACTCATCTCATTAATTTCCTACGTATCTGATGTTTGTAAGTTATAAAACAAACACTGAGGCCTGTGGCCATATTTTTCAGTGTGCAGGCAGAATTCAGAAATTATTTCTAAGGCCTCAATGGTGATTTCAGTGCAATTTTGTCCTTGAAATTGGTCTTGGGGTTCTTACTATCTTTCTGATAGTATGGGCCACATGGCCTTAGATGTAAAATGTTAGGATGGTAGATGTAATTACTTTTCTAGAATAGTTTGGCTTTGGAAGAATAAAATGCAGGGAAGAGCTTCGTGCTGAAAGTTATCAGAAATCATCTTGAGGGTACAATGGAGTGGTTTTTCCCACTGTGAACACAAAACCAGTCTTAAACTTTCTACCTGAATGTTACTTGTAATTGAAAATGTTCAGGGATACAGCTTTCAGTGTATACAGTATAATTTAAAGTGTCCTTGCATTTTAATATCAAGATAAGGGGAGTTGAGGAAGGAAATTTTTTTTTTCTTGGGTTTTTTATTCTTAACAGCTGAAACTTATACATGAAGGGGAACTGTGCTACAAGTAGTTTACAACATTCTACAAAAATATGTCAAATAATTATTATATAGTCTTTTGCTCAGAGCCCTACTGACAGATCACTTTTAATTGCTGGATATAAGTGACATCCAATTACAAAATATAACCCATGTGGTACATTTGTTATTCACTGTCCTCATGCTGAAACTCAGTGCAAAGGATAAGACTCAATGGAATGTTGATATAACAGCTCACATTCATATACTTGGTTTTGTTTTCAGAATTTCTGATCCCCCAGGGATTTTAATAATTGTTTGAGCTTCATTGTTAGCATAAAGACATAGAATTTTCCTTACATTAGCAAGATTGCAGGCTGTCTCTGATCTCTGCTTCTCTTAGTGAACTGCACAGTTCTGGCAGTTGTTACATACAAACCTATGATAGAATATTCTTAATATTGGGAAGCCAGGGGTTCAGAAATTATTAGATATTTTTTTAATACAGGTCTGGCAATAAATTACATCTACATCTTATTTCTGCCTTCTTAGTCTTATGGCATTTGTATATATTTGTATATATTGTATACCTGTAATTGAGTGCATGCTTCTTTTCTTTATAGTACTGCAGCTCTGACCAATGAGCAGTAAATTTATTTGAAATTTTATCAGGACTATTAGACTTAGACTGTTGGAATCAGGTCAGGTAGTTCTGTCAGAGGCAAGTTTTTGTTTCAGGGGTTGTGAAACTGTTCCGTTGTGGTAACTAAGGCATGGTAAGCAGGAATGATTTAGGGGTTCTCTTTTTAAGTGAATTTTGAGCTGAACTAAAATGCAATTTCACCAGTATATACACAGGAGGAATGAATTAAGAGAGCTTGAATTACAGACATAGCATGTGTAATTCTAGGAATGTCTAATTTATGAATCTTTAACATTGCTGAAAAGTGAAAAGAAGGTTTTGTAAAAACTATGTTTGAATGATACATTGGATAGCTGCCACCTTTTCTTGTTTTCTGCAAGGTCATGTGTTTAGCTGAAAATTTTAAACCACAGTGTTCAGAAGTGCTCACCAGTTGTTGCTCCTCATTTCCTAGGTTTCTTTTTGATAACTTCAGAAGTGAGGATTTTGTTTCTGGTCTGGGTTTTCTTTTCTCTTCAAGATGCTAAGCATTCATTACTATAATTAGAACAACTGAAAGCTCCACCTGATTGTAGAAGATTCCATGTAAAACTCTACTACCTGAAAATTGGGAGTTTTATTTCTAGGATTGGACACCCCAAAAGAAGTGAATACCTAAATCTCTTATCTCAGCGAGTCTATGTTCCTCTTATGGGCCCAGTGTCAGTGGCTGCTTTTACTTTTGTGATAAATAATTTATGTGTGAGCTATGCCTGTGCAATGCTCACCAAAGGTTGAACACTCCCATCACAAGGATCATGCTCAGTTTTTCCATATGAGTTGACAGTTTTAGTAAGAGAACCACTTGTCTCCTCAGTCAGAAATTGCCTGTTACATTATTTTAGCTGGTTTTCCATTAGATGAAAATTGATTTAAAACTGAGACTCAGGGTATTAAGGGATGGTGTAAAGCAGAGACTTTAATGTTGGTTTAGATGCAAAAAGATCATCTTATATGTCACTTCACTGATGCTCGAATTAACAGAGAAGGTAATTGTTATAGGAAGCTGCCTTTGAAAGCAGACATTTGGAATGGGAGGGGAGTTTTATGTTAAGGTGCATAAAAGAAAGCCAAAAAATCCCATTTCCGGTTCTGAAGAAGAGTTAACTATTAAAATGCAGTTACCCAAACTGGTTCCTGTTCTGTTTGCTGAAGTACTCCTCTCTAGGCTTTTCAGACAAGTTTCCATTTTCTGCAGAGCTGTGATTTTTCTTTTTTCTTTATATTTGCCCACGTCCAAATCTACTATCACTACAATTACCCTTCTGATATTTTTCTGCCTCATGATGTATTTTCTGTCTTCTTTTTGTTCAATGCGGTTTGCATGTTCCTCTGTGTTATACCTGAATCCTAGAACTGAGAGCTGAAGAAGATGGGACAGAGAGTGCCTGGATTCAAGGATTAGTGTGTCCTTTTGAATGCCTTGAGGCCAGTTGTACACACTGGTTTGTGCTGAGTACTTGTGTGATATTAAACAGTGATACCCAGAGCCAGAACCTTGCTCCAGGCTAGTGGCATCTTTTACGTATTGCCAGAGTTGTAATAATGATGTGAGCTTTTTCTGAATCAACTGGATATGCTTTTTTTGCCTATTGCAAAGACACACCTGGAGCTGACCATGTCAAAGCTCGCAGGACTTTGCTGTTCAAGTAAAAATGTATGCAAAACTTCCTCTTTTTCTTTATTTTTATTAAGTTTGTTTGGTTTATGTCTTTTGTAAAAACAAGATTTTCTGTTGTGCTGGGTTGGTAATGCTGATCCACTGTTCAGGGCTTTTATGGCATAACTGGAATTTGATATGGAAGTGCTCTCAGTCTGGTGTTAATTCCACTTAAGTTTTATTAGCTAGACAGTTATTTACTTTGTTGTCTTTTTATCTCTTATAAAATTTAAAGCTGCCTTATCAGGTGTCTTGGCAAACTGTATATGGCTTCTAAGACAGCTGTGGATTTTTTTAACTTTAAAATGTATAAAACTTGGGAAATTGCAAATGCAGTTTTCCAGTTTACCAAAACTGATTAAAGATCCTGCTGAAGCTGAGCAGTTTTGTGAATCAAAAGAGACAGAGTTAAAAGTGATAGTTTTGAGAGCTGTTGTTTTGTAAAACCTCTGTGTAAATTAAATGTCTCAATTTATTGTGACTATGATTTTTAATGTCCCCCTGAAAAACAGGCGCCTTGTGTGGAATTACTCTTCACTGCTATTGGATTATAAGAGTTGCATAACCTTACACTGGTGTGACTAGACTTGTGTGAGTTTTGCTAGTCATGGACTCTAGAAACAGAATTAATTTTTGGGTGGTTCTTTATACTGTGTGTGCTTTCTCTTTCTAGTACCTGAAGTCCATAGGCCTCCTGATGTTCTCCTGGAGCACTCTGTGCCTTCTTCCTGCCTGCTTCCTTCTGACCCCTTCATTTTATCAAGTGATAATGTGGCAACAGCTATTCAAACAGGCAAGAGTGGGATAAAGCCAGCTGTTCTTGAGGAACAGGTAAGCCCACAATTTTTGAACTTAAGTGCAGGAACTCAATGTATTAAATATCAATGTTGCATCTTTTCCATTCACATTTAAGTTGAAATGCATTTTAAGGGCAAAAGGTCCTTGGAGTTACATGATGCAGACTTTGAAGTAAAATGATTTTTAAAAGTGTATATGAAACCTATAACTAATAGAAACCATAATGATTTGGTATGAACTGCACAAGAGATAAGTGCATTAGATTTATTAAAAGTTAAAGGCATGCTGATGGTGCTGGGCTTCCATGAAGAAAACATCAGCATGTAGGAAAGAAACATCAGCAGGAAGGTTCTCTCAAAAATAAATTGGTTACTGTTAAAGCTGTAAAGATTACAGCTGTATTTATGTGTCTCACTTGTAAGTTTTCTCAAGTGGTTTTAGGACTAGGTTTTAGGATTTTCAAGGATGGGGCTCTGAACAATCTGGTCTAGTGAAAGGTTCATGCCAGGGCATTGGAACGAGATGATCTTCAAGGTCCCTTCCAACCAAAACCGTTCTATGATTAGAGAGTTAACATTTAATCTTTACGTAATTATAAGCAAATTAATTTTAAGGGGGTTATATTTTATTATGCTTTATTTTTTCCCTATTACTTTTAAAGTTGGTGGAGGTGTTTTTTGTTGTTGTTTTTGGTTGGTTGGTTGGTTGGTTGTTTTTTTGGTTTTCTGGGTTTTGTTTTCTGTTTTTTTGTGGTCTGACACAGTTGTAGTTGTAGGATCTTAATCTGTCCCTGTGGCTGCAGTGCTGCTGAGAACTGATCTTTCTTTCTTTCTTGGGTGTGAGAATGTTTAGTTTTTACCTAAACAACTAAGTGAGCAATGAAGGGAGAAGTCTTTCTGCCATGAGATTATCACAAGAATTTTGTCAGAATCACAAGAGCTGCTGCAGATGAGACTTCAGTAAGTTTGCCCTTCCAAGTTTTTTATTGCTGTTAATTGCAGTCACCCCTATTTGAGCATGCAAATTCATTGGAAACTTCCTTGTTTCAGGATGTGGGGTAGTATATACTTAATTAGAAAATGCTCTTGCCTCACTTGGCACCAATCAATGTTTTGGGATAATTGTCAACCCTCCTATTTTCAGCACTTCCTTGGTTTCTTATTCTTCAGGTAGACTCTTCAAGTCTTAAGGCTGCTCCTGGTGAAAGCTGAATTTCATGATCAAGTCATATTTTCATTTTCTGATCATTTAAAAGCATTTCTTTAAAGCTGTTTAAACAACATGCACAAAATATGGGTTTTGCTTTAACTGAGTCTTACTTTTTTCCTTTGAGGAGCCTCTGTATGTTCATACTTCCAGAAGGACTGTGGCACCAATAGTGAATTAATTAATTAATTAATTAGTTACCATTTTATGTTTGTTCTAATGTTGCTAATGTTCTGGGGAAATCCTATACAAAGTGAAGAAGAGACATTCCCAGATGCAAATGATATCAAAGAAATTAATAAATCCAAAAGTTGTGGAGTTTTGGTTTTTTTGAAAGGGAGGAGTGTTTGTTTTCCTTTATTGACTGATGCCAGACAGGGTAATTTTCTATGTTGAAGGCTCTTCATCTGGCTCTATGACAAAGTTTTGATAAGTAAATTTCTTTTACTGGCAGGATGATCAAAAAGTGATTTTCTTCAGCCACCACAGGTCCTGCCTTATTAAATTTTGGCTAACAGTGAATAACCTTCAACCTTTCTTGTTTGGGCTAGGCCAGCAATTTTTGCTTTTGTGTTCTCTGGAAAGAGCACTTGGGTTTTTCCAGAACACTAAGGCTTAGGGGTATTTTATAAAGCGATAAAGTCATTTAGTTGGATAATAAAGAAGTAAGAAATACACTTTGTTACTTCTGTCTAAGTGTATGTGCAAATTCTTGTTGTAGTCCATGTTTCAGTTTTTTCTCATCTTGTTCTGGTCAACCACTGGCAGAACCATTGTTCCATAAACTCTCTGAGATACTTGTTGGAAAGCCAATGTATTATCATATGAGTGTATGTTTGGAGTAAAAGGTGCTGGGGTTGGATTAGGTCAGATCAGTCAAACCTCTCTTTAATAAAGACACTGAGATGTTCCTTTTACCACCCAATTCTCAAGCATGCTTGGCTTTCAGGTGGTTGAAAAAGTGACAGCTGAATGAATTTAACATCTTTTTCCAGGGAGTTCTTTTGCTGCAAAATGAACAGCTTTTTGTCCCCTCCTTTATTTTTTTAAGAGGGGAGAAGTAAAGCTTTGAATTTTGTTAATTATACCACAAAATGTTTTAAACATCACCTAATTTATTTGTGTTCTTTTCTGAAAGTGTAGACTTATTACCAATGTCTTGCCTGTTTTCTGTACTTCTACAGTTTACTGAAATAGCAGTAACTAAATGTTGTAGAGATGTCCAAATTACTATTATTCTGTTAGTCTAGCGTTAGGATGAGATATTTATTTTAGCACAAAGCCTTGATATTCTTTTTCTGTGACCACTGCAGTGTGCATTAGGTGAAAACATGGAATGACTAATCCAAGGAGAGTTTGTTTCCCTGATGCACTGAGAGAGATGACTCAGTTCCACTTTTCTCCTATGAATTAGGCTCAAGCAGATATTCCAGTTGCCTCTTCAAATGTAATTGAAGACAAGACTTTAGCTGATGCTGAGACAAAGAGAGCAAATGAACCCAAGAGCTGCCTTCAACAAGCTGTTGCAAACCTCGAAATCAAGCTTTGCAATGCTGAAGAAGAAAAATTTAAAATCAAAAAGGTATGAATAGTTTTTTTTGAAGGAAAACATTTGGCATTTATATAGGATTTCCTCCTGTCCTGTCCCTTGTTCCCTGGGAGCAGAGCCTGACCCTTACCTGGCTACAAGGCATAAGGTCCCCTTGAACCTCCATTTTCACCAGGCTGAGTCCCTGCTGCTCCCTCAGCCTCTCCTCTTCAGATTTGTTCTCCAAACCCTTTTCTCATCTCTAGTGCCCTTTTCTGAATGCTTGCCAGAGACCGGCCAGAACTGGACACACCACTCAATTTAGCCAAAATACTGGGTTTTTATGTCTGATGTCTATTTTAGGTTGAATTTTTCTAAAGTGTCAGGAAAAAAAAAATTTTTTTAGCCTGAGTGTTAAAAAAAAAAAAAAACCCAACAAAACCAAAAAAACCCAACACCAAAGAAAAACCAAGACAAGCTTTCTCAGCATGAGCTGTGTGGCTTTGTTTTGATTTTTTTTTTTTTTTTTGGGGGGGGGTGGGGAGCTCTGGTAGCTTCATATTCCTTCTGACCTGAATATAATAAGAGCACCAAGCAGGGCTGTGCCTGTAGTTACACATCTGAGTTAGCAAAAGGTCACTGAGGCATGGGAGAGTGAGTTTAACTTCTGTTATTCTTAATACTGTTTCTTAGGAGCCCTCAAGTTGGGCTGTGGAAAGAGCAAAGAACTTGTTGGAAGTGAGAATGAGGGTGAATAACTCGAGCCAAGGATAAGGAGGTCTGCAATGGGCTGGTTTTGCTAAGCATATGAAGGAAAGGTTGGAAGGGAAGCAGCAATACAGGCTGGAAGAGGAGGCAGGTTGAGAGAGGCTCTGGATTGGTGTTCTACAGTCTGTTTCTGTCTCCACAGTGGAATCTCTCAAACTGTTTTTACTATTTTGTCCAAAAGCAGGGTTGAACAAAGCAAACCTGCTCTTTCTGTCCTCCTCATGACCCTCTCAGTCGTGCCTGTGTTTGAATAGCTGTGCAGTGACCTGGCAGGTCATTTGTTTCTATACTGGCTTCCTGCGTGTCTTGGAGAAATAGTTGTTCTTGAGCAACTGAAAGGGTGCCAGCAGCTTATTATGTACAATAGCAATGGCTGCATTAAGGAAAAATGAAAGCCTTTAGCTCTTTGTACAGCAAATAATTTTGATGTTTATTGTCAGTGGTGTTATTCTCCTTCCTCTCTGTTGGTTCATGTTTGGCAGGCTTCCGGAGTGGCTCTTATCGAGATCCCAGAATATTTTAAGATTTTATTCATTTTGGAGATGTAGATAGAGATCATTGTATACATGCATATATCTTACAGGATTCCTGCTTTTTCAGTGAAAACATTTGCTAACAGTAAGTTTAATATGCTGCTTTTCAAGTGCAGAAAGGCAGAGGAAGATATTAAAAATATGGAAATAATTGGAATAGAATACCACAGTTCCAGTTGGAAGGGACCTGTAACAACAGGTCCAGCTGCCTGAACCCTTCAAGATTCAGAAAAAGTTAGAGGATGTTATTAAGTGCACCTTGGCCACTTCACATAGGCCATTCCTTATACATGGGATGCCTTGGGTTTTAAATACCTCACACTTGAAAATGCTGCCTCAATTTAAAGAGACTGCAGTCAGAGTTTTCTTGCACAACCCTTTATCTCTGTGATAATTAAGATAGCAAATAGCACAGTATTCAGAAATCAAATTAGTTTGAATGATTGACTGAATCTGTACTTTCACAATTTGCCAATGTTTGTAATTTCATGTATTGTATTTTACAAAATTCATAGGAATTGGAATATTTGCTGGAAAAACATAGTGTGCTAGAAATGGATTTCCTTAAGGAAAAAAAAGAAAAAGTACTTCCACATCAAGATCATTACAAATCACTCCAGGTAATTTCTTTCTTGTAGTATCTTTGTTTTTCAGGAGGGTTTTGTATACAGTATATTTGTGTCCAACAAATATTCTTTTAAGCATCTATGGGCTTGCTCCAAAGCCTTTGAATTTAAAGAATTTCTAAGATTTATGGATCAGAGCTGGATATTTGACACCATCAGGAATGTAAGTTTAGTATCCTGCTTGCCTAACTACATTTTAGTAACTCTGATCACTCTTCCTTGTTAGGATCTATTTCAAAAAACAGATGAAAAGAAAATGACTTTACACAATAGTTGTGTTTAACAGCATGACTTAGTGTGTTCTAGAGTGCTATGGCCAACTACTTGTGCTGTCTTACCTAACGTCAACATGGAATAATTCATATTGCATAATAAAAATCTGTAAAGTGTAACTAGATGATAGACAAAGGAATTAGAATTGCTTCTGTTGTAGAAGTTAACTTCATTCATTAAATAAAAGTGTAAAGTTTCACATCCCAGAGAGAATTTTCATTGAAGTTTTCAGTCATCTTCTAGTGGTAGAGCACAGCAAACTGTATTTCAGCATTTCAGAAGTTTGTGTCTGTAACTCAGTTTCACTTAATTTTTGCTGCTGTGGATGATTTTTAATAGCTATTGCATTGTTTCCCATTTGTACTTTATTGTTGCTGTAATATTTTTTTTTGAATTCCTGACAGAAGTACATTCTGGAATTTACAGTAATATAATTATCTAATACTGTTTTTTTCCTTTTTTGTGTGTAACACTTTACTCAGTGAAATAAATGTTTGCTTAACCATGATATACAAGGAAGTTTAACTTAAAACCCTCCTGATTTATGGAGTACCATAGTGATTAAAGTTATTGGTTGTCCTAATCAATAGAGTGGGTGGATTTTATGCTATTAATACTTTCACAGTGCTCTTCAAGCAGAAGCATTTGAAAAGTGGAAATGCTACTGAGGTTTGCAAGTATCAATCTGTATCAAAGCTCTTTGAGTCAGGTACTCAAAACTCAAAAGTGGTAATAAAAGGGTCATAACCTTTAACTTACTTTGTAGAAATGCTCATGTGCTTCCTCTTGTTGTCCTCTGGGTACAGCCAGAATCCAACCAGACAGGGAAAGTGATTCATGCTTCTAAGAGCTGCCTGTTACAATTACTTTGATGAGACTTGAATTGTGGATGCCTTCTGTTACTACAACTTTTAGTTTCTTTTGTCATTCTCCTCTGGCTCCTGCAACACGAGGGTCACCACCTGTGGCCACACACTGAGCAGACCTGGCAGCTCCCAAGGACAGATGTCTGTCCCACTGGCTCTGCCTTTTCCAGTAGAAACAGCTGGTTATTAGTGCTGTTGACCTGAAAAGCTTTAAAGCAGACTGCAGTGGTGACTCCGGCACAGCTTTGGGAACTCTCAGGATAAGGTTTCCAATGGAATCAACGCCGGCATCCAAAGCTGTGCGTTGACTTAATTCCTTTTAAATGAAATTGCTGTGTTAATGTTTGAGTGAAATGTATAAAACCAATGCCTCAGGAGACTTTTCTAACTGCCTTTCACATGAACATGCATTGTTTCATGCACCTTTATATTTACTAATTAACTGACTTCTGGCACTTGTGACAGGGAGTTCTCAGAAGCTGCTCTAGGTATAAAAAAGCCAGTCAGGTAATCAGATTTTTGACAAGGTGATATTTAGAGAAGACCATTTTCTTTTTTGGAGGAGTTACTGTGCTTAGTTCTGAGAGAAAACTTCATAAATCTTTGTCAACTAAGTCAGTAATCTATTTTTTTTTTTACATCATTTCCTGTTGATTTCTGCCACACTCAAGGGTGACAGGTATCACAGTTTGTTCTTATAAAATTGCATCAATAAAATATGCTTTAGGTTTTTGATATAGAAAAAAATACTTTGAAAGGCAAAGTAGGAACATAAAGATGTTTTCTCTGAGTTGGAGGTAATGAAGGAAATTGTGTTCTTGACTAGTCACAAACTTTCTTCACCATGGGTGTGAAAAAAGCCTTAAACTTAATTTTGTAGTTCTGAAAATTGAATAATTGAAGGGTAGTGATAATCACTATTCCTCAGCATGGGAGGTAGAATTCCAAATCTTTGTTATAATGTTAATATTTAACCAATGGATGACAACAAAGTGTTGCCATATTAATACTTGTGTAAAACCAAAAGGTAAAAGGTTTTGTGTTTTATCTAAATAAAACTAGCTTAAAAAAATCAAGATTGAACAGACCATGTAGTATTTTTGCATTCTCAACATTGTTTCTATATGTAACTGCAACAACTAGAGACAGTAAAGGGGCAGCAGTGGGTTCATAAACAGAATAAACAAATTGCTATTAACCAGTATTATAGGGTTGTTTGGACATTTAATGCAATGGTCTCCTTGAGATCATGAATTCATATAAGCTTATAAAATTAGAGTTATGATTCCCACATTCCTGCTTCGGTGTTTGTAGTATTTAGGAGGCAGAATTGTACAGTGTATTTCTAACTTCTTTACTTGCAAATTGGAGCTGAGTTAAAATTGCTGTGGGAAATGTAATTTTAGGGGGTTTGACTTGTGTGCAGTGTTGCAGCCATAAAGTTGCAGTCTTAGCCTGCTTATTTTAGACAGAAGAGAAACAGGTGCAAATGTGTCTGATTTTTATATTTTTTTGGTTGGTATGTCAGTCTTGTATTTTTCCCTTTTGTGATCACATATATTCATGTCAACTTCTAACACTTCAGCTCTTCCTTTGGTGTGAGTTGCTACATGTTTTAAAGTCATTTGGGGCTAGTAGGTCATACGAGGTTTTGATGATAATGCAGATTTAGTGGTCACTTTAATCCTAGAAATCTAAAATTTTGGGATAGCCACATTACAGTATGCTGTTGAAATAAGCAAAGGCTGCATTTTAAAACTACCAAACTCCAATTTTTAATACAATCAAAACCATCAAGAGTAAAATGAACTTTACTGTTTAGTAGGTGATGTTCTCTCCTTTGCAAATCAGTGAGGGAACACTTAACTTGAGAAGGGAAAATAATGCCTGGTTTCAACTGCTCTAAGTAGGAACTTAATTCTTTGGACAGATTGTTTAGCTGATAAGGCTCCTGATGTTTGGTCTATCTACAGACAACTGGTTTAGATGATTCACTAAGAACTGGATCATACTTTTCTCTGCTATTTCTTTGATTTACCACAGTCACATTTGAAGAAATGCTGCATTGCTGCTGGAAAATTCTAGTTGCGGTTATACGCATTTTTTCCCATCATCGTCTCTTTCTGGAAGTTAAGCAGGCTGTTTTAGTAAAGATCAATATAGTTGCTGTGGTGTGACCCTTCTTTTTGAAATAAACTCCTTTTTTATCTTTTGACAACTGACTTCTGTTCTTCCAACTTAACAAATCTGTAGTTGTTTGGAAAACACCAATTTTTTTCTTTTGGAAACCATTTTTTTTTGTTTCGCCTTTCTTTAGAAAACATCTTAAAAATTTTTATTGAAAAAGGGACTTTAAAAGGCTTATTTTATTTAGTAGTATTACTGTTATTGCACAGAATCGTGATTGGAAATTAATTGGTTAGTTGTGTGACTTCACTTTAAATAACATTTCTGTGCGTAGGAAAGCGGGTCAGATAGGCTCCTTGTTTGAATGATGTTTAGAAAGGCAGGAGAGGAAGATTATCCTGAAGAAAGCATTTGACAGAACAGTACAGAATGATCCAAAGGAAGTTCACTCAGCCCTGCAGTAACACCTAGCTGTGATTAAAGGTAACAAAGTACAATCATTGCTGGTGTTAGATGTTGTTTCATTTATTTCTTTCTGTAGCTGTTGATATTTTGGGGAATTTTTCATTTGAGTACCTGTACAAATGTCACATTTAAATTATACAGCTTCAAATTATGAGGAAAAGGCTTTAAATGCAGTCATATAAAGACAGGAAAAAGATAAACCTGAAATTTTCGGCTAGTTTGTTCCCTCTTAACTCTGAGGGATGACTTTATTTTGATTATGATTAATATTGCCTAGTTTTTGGGAGGTTTTTATATATTAGACCCATATATCACACAAATTAATATAAACCAGAATGCATCTTTGGTTGTGTCTGTCTCCTTGTGTTTGAAGATAGTGCTTCCACTTCCTTTTTATGTTAGAGTTTAGTGATGTTCATCCATGCAGGCCTCCTGCTGCCTGTGCTTGATTACCTGCTGGTCCCTATGGACCATTCTTGAGTTTGGAGGAGATAATCCTTGAGTTAAGGACCAGCTCTTTTGGAGCCTTCTCTTTAGGGTTGTGTCCCATGTCCCAGGCAGATCCCAAAGAGACCAAAGCCACTCCCCTGAAGTCCAACGTTGTGATCCTTGTTTTTGCCCCTCTCCTGAACTCACCATCTCATGGTCACTGCAGTCAAGGCAGGTCTTCACATCTCCAGAGAATCCTTCTATGTTTCTAAGGCTCAGGTCCAACAGGGTGCCTGATGGATTGTTCCTCAGCTGCATGTGTTACAGGGGATTGTTATCCATGTGCCCCAGGAATCTCCTGGATTGCTGCATTGTCCCACCAGCAAATTCTGGGGTTGGTAACGTTCCTTGTGAGAAATCACGAGTACCTGTGAATTGAGGCTCCCTCCTGTTGTCTGGAGGAGGTCTCAATTGCCTCATCCCACTGGAGACTGTCCGGTGTAGAAATTCCCACTTTGCCAGCCTGCCTGCTAATCCTGACCCCCAAATCCTTCACTGATCCCCTACCCCAAAACAGAGCTCCACACATTCCAACTCCTCCCTCACACGAGACAACACCCTATCATTGCCTTGCTGGTCTCCCCTTCCAGCAGAGTGCATTTAGGATCGTGGAAAAGGTGTTCTGCAGGAGGTTGGAAACAGGTCTTGGAGGTAGGTGGTTTTTATGGCTGGAGTACTAGAAAATGTATGTTTTCTCACAAAACTAATATATGACTTACATCCTGTTAAACACCATCTTCTAAGAAAATATTTAGGTTGGTTTTAGGTGCAGACATAGAGGAGACAGAATGTTAATAACAAAAAAAAAATAGGTGTGAAAAAAAGTTTTATGTACTGTACCTGCAAACAAATTTATAAATGAGATTCCAGGAAATTTCACAGGTCACAGCAGGGTTTAAAATTATGGAACATGGAAAAAAAGGGGAATTTCAGAAAAGACACTTTAACAGATAGCAATGCATCTTTTTGCTGAACTGCTAAATGTATTTATGGGTATGGCAACAATCCCTTGCCCACCTCTTTTTCAGCTGAGTGCCAGATACCTCACGTTTATTTATTCACCTTTAATTTTTTTAATGTTGCTCTCTGTACTCTTCTTTCAGACACTCATTTTTATTCAAAGTCTTTATTTATTAATAATTTCAGAGCTGTTTGCATTTTGGCCTGTTTCCCCCTCTCCCGCCAGTTTTGATGTCTTATTTCCTCTAAATTATTTTTCCATCCATGAGGAAAAATAACTTTTTGTTTCTGTTACGAAAAGATTCTGCTCTTTTGCCTTATGTTTTCCTTTTAAACTTCAATTTTTCTTTTCGTAATTGTTTTGTTGTCTTGTTTCAGAATTATTAATTAGAAGAGCGGACGTAAGACTAAGCATTCTAATTATGGTTTTAAAATATATTTCTCTTATGCTGTTGTGCATAATTATTATTATTTAACAGCTTTAGGATGCCTGACTTGCCTTATGATCTGATATTCAGTTACAGTCATAGGGCATGCCAAGCATTTATTTTTTTACACTTGTATGCCTCCTTTGGCTCCTTGATTTTAAAAGTATTCAAATAACTTTTAAAAAACTTTCATTATCTTAGTGTGCAAGTAGGTATTAGCCAAAAAGGATTTTTTAAACCAAGTTTTGTGTCCTCTCTTCTTTGTACGTGTCCTGATCTGTTTTATGCTAGTGCATCCTGGATTTGAGTGCATTCACTGATTTATGTTCAGTGTGTCACAAGTCTGTGACAGCTGCTGCACATCCTCATTTGCACATTCACAGCAAGTGTGTTCAGAGGGATTAATCTTTTGTTTTTTCTCCTACTTCAGATGGAAACTCTACTTAAGAAGGTTGTGAAATGCCCAGATATATTTAGCACTGATCAGTTGGAGTTCTTTACCATCAAGCTTGTCTCATCAAGATTTTCATATCAAGGTTTTTCTAGCTTTTGTAGGGGTAGTATTTTGGTGGATTTTTGAAGAGGTAATAAAAATGTGCAAAATGTCTCCAGTAAGAAACCTTTGTAGAAGGAAACTTAGATAACTGTATTGCTAAGGCAGTACTTTAGGCCAGTTATCTGTTATATAAATAAAATTTATTAGAGATTGAAAAAGTAAATTTAAAGGAGTAGCCCATTAGTGAACAATAAAATTTTCAGCAATCTGCAGCCCTTCATAGTTTATTAATGAACTGTGAACCAGATGAGATGATTTAACAGTTAAAGGGAGATGTTGCAATGCTTGCAAGACGGTTATCTGTTACTTGGCATGCACCTCCTTAAAAAATGTGGGGAACAGTGCCAAAGCATCTTCCTGTCTCTGGGTCCACTCCTGCCCTGTTTGTGTACATAGTAAGGCATCTGAGACAAGGTAATTATTGTGAGTACTCGAGCATTACTCACCACCAAAATAGTAACTCTTAGCCAATATTAGCCAAAATTAGTCAATACTTCCAACAGAATTTGTATTTCCTGTTTATACCCTTGGAGACATAAGATGCACAGCAAATATCAGGATGATGTTTTGAGAAGAAATTTGAAGGATTGTCCCTTCATCGCCCTTTACCTGTTAAAGTGTCTTATTTGGTTTATAGTTCATTAATAAACTATGAATGACTGCAGAATGCAGCTAAGTACATTACTGAAACTTTCATTGCTTGATTAACCTGCTACACATTCAAATTTACTTTTTCAATCTGTATTAAATTTTATTTGTATATAGTATACACTTGGTGTTGAAACACGGTTTGCTTGTTTCTAAACCGAGCTGAAATGTATAATTTGCCAAGTATTAAGCAAATTTATTTGTATAAATGTATTCCAGTATAACTAATTCACCCACTGGAAGTTATTACATAGCCAAGAAACTCTTGTAATTTACATATCAAAGTTGAATTTATTCATCCCTTCTCAGTTACCTTGGAAACTTCCTTATTAATTTTGCCTTTACTTTTTTACTTAAGTAAACTGCCAAAATGTTAATATACAGGCAAAGTGTCAACAAATAACTAATATTTTAAACTACTGCATAGGTGTGCAACAGGTCACTTCTATATAACTCCTGATATTGAGAAAGCAGTTCCAGAGGTAAAGTACTGGTTACTTTACTGTTGCTGCTCTTAAATAAATAAATAACATTTTGCTGCTGAGACTTGTATAAGGTTTTTTCCTCATTAAAGGCTTAAAAGGTCCAGAACAGCATGTGACATTTAAAATAATCATGTACTTAAACTACTGAGAACTTCTCTACTATTCTTGGCCCAAGTTTTATCACTGAAAGAAAGCTGATACTAATGAAAACTAGAACATCTGTTCTTAAACCTGGAGGATATTGAGATAAAACAGATTTTCTCAATTCCATGCAATTCCTTAAAAATAAACCTATTACTTGAATGTGTTGATAAACACATACAGTGTTTTGATTTTGGATATGCATTACAAATTAAAGCATTCTCAGGCAAATAATTGCTTAGGATGATCAACATTAATTTCCAGAAGTGAGTACCATAATGAAAAAATGAAATTATGAAAATGAAGGCTTGAATAATGCGTAGAAAATAATCTAAGTCATTGCGATAAAGGACTGAGAGAAATTCTGAATTTCTTAAGTTTTCATAATTTTTAAATATATTTTAAGAATAATTTCAGCCAGTAAGCCTGTGCTTAATGTACTTCCTGTTTATGTGGAGAAAACAATCCATGTTTCTGTGCTAGATTTTTAAAGGGCTTAGTCTGACTTTTGAGATAAGTAAGAAGTGAGAGTGTCAATAGAAAGCAGATTTCCATTGACCGGCTAGGCAGAGAATTTGTAATAAGTTTTAGTAACTTGGGGGAAGCTCTGAAGGAAAACACAGTTTAAGTTCATAAGAAACAAAGAATGGAGAATGTTCTGAACCTCCCTTATATTCAAAATTTATAATTGGAAAGGTACTTTTAATGCTTGAAGAGTCTTCTTGTTTGTGATGAGCAGAAAAGGAGATCCATTTCCATCTTTTGGAGCTAAAACCTGGTTCCAGAGAGGGTGTGATGCCTGTTTTTGTGAAAATACGTTGTGAAATACTTTTGTGAAATACTTTGCTAAAAAAAGTAAAAAAAACCAAACACACACACCAAAAAAAAAAAAAAAAAAAAAAAAAAAAACAAAAAAAGCCTGAAAAAAGTTCAGTAGAGAGAGAGAACAGTTCCAGGGTTTCATGTGGAGTGTGATTACATCTCTGCTCCTTGGGAGTTCCATTACCTGCAAAGTATCCCCAGTGGGAACACAGCTGCATTCAGCTGGGCTGGTGGGGAGTTCCCTGAGTCCCTGGGACTTGGACTCACTGCTTATAAAGACACGTTTCAAGTCTGTGTCACTTTAACACATTCAGTGGTGTTGTTTTAAGATCGATTAAGCAGATCTTAGATATCCTATGCTGTTATTTACTATAAATGTGATGACAGTTATCAACTGAGGAAAATTATTCAGGGCTTTATGGAATTTAGTCAAAAATGCAGTGGACATCTCCCATGCAGGAAAGAAAGGGAGCTAACAAAGACTATAGGAACAGTCTGATGATATCTCATATTTCACAGAATATTTTCATTAGAGAGTTTCACATGAATGGAGGTCTAGTGGCACTTGCCCTCCTGCTTACATCAAATTTGTCTGTCTTAACATTCATATTCTTTTGGGAAATTATTATTTGTTAAATAAAAATAGCAGCTCCTTGAGGCATGTTGCAACTCCTGTGACAGTCCATTATCAACTTACAACACAGTCCCATTCTGTCACCACCAATTAAATTATCTTCTCCTGTACCAATCACTGCCACAGCTGATGAATCTTCTATTGCACAGCAGAAACCCAGTAGTATTTTTTAAGGAAGAATAAAATTTTTATTCTTTTTTTCTGATATGTTATATTTTTAACTGGTGCTTTAACTACTTTATATTTTTAATGTGGCCTTCAGTCCTTTAAATACCTTTACATATGCTTAATAAATCTGCATATATTCAGTTGAGAAGTCTATGTTCCAGCAGGATTTACTTTCCCTTTTTGAAAATGCTTTTAGCCAAGAGCCTTACTGTAAGCTATGTTTGTGCCCCTCTGAAGAGGGGAGCTGCTCAGAACAAGAACGTGTCTTAATCATGATTTTTCTCATCTGGGTAAGCCAATTTGTGGGAGGTCTGATGTAGTGTAAAAACCAAGAAGTTTCAAACCAAGCTAAAACACAGCTCAAGCTTTCTGTCAAATTCAGTCCTAACGCTACAGCCTTTTAAAATGTATTTACATTTTAATTTCTCACATACAACAAAGGAAGAGTGAGCTTGTTTTTGTCTCCTTGCCAGCTGGCTTGGAGAAAGGAACTGAGGGACTTTGAAAGGGGCGGTGCTTGTATGGTCTGGGTTTGTAGAGTTAGAGGAAACGATATTTGTGTCCAAATTAGAATCCCTCTGCTTCTCCCTCTCACTCTTTCAGCAACAACAGGGTTCTTACTGGAGGGGAAAGTTTTCTTCTGCTGCGGCATATTTGGTGGGGTTTTTTGGTTTGGAGGTTTTTTCAGGGGGAAAGGGGGAAGATTGCCTTTTTGTTTTTAACTGCAGCATATTGAATAGATTAAAGAGGGAGCTGTGGAATTACTGTTGTTCAAAATAAAATATTCAAATTATGAGAATCGTGGTTTTAACATCCTTGGAGGGAAGGAGAGAGGGGTGGAAGAAAGGGAGGGGTATTCTAGAAATGCTGAAAAGGCAACATGGAATAGATCTGGAGAGTGAATGAGTGTAAGATACAGTAATGGGAAGGTCAGTCCCTACTTCAAATTTATGCATCTATCAGACAGTATTTCTTTCAATTTTGTTTAAGTGTTAATATCATCATGATCAAGAAGTAAATGGAGTGTATAAAAGTGTCAAGAATCTTGAGTTTTATTACTCTTAGACTATATTTTGAAAAGCACAGGTATATGTCTATTTTTGTTGTTTTCACTGTAACTTTAGAATTCTGAATATTTATCTGGATGAATTCATTTGCTTTTCATGGTCAATAGTAATACATTTTAAAATTAGATTAGATGACACAGCTTAACGATCTATAATTTTTAAAATTTAATAGGTCTGTGTTTTTCAAATCACAGTTTAATTTAAAAAAAACTCAAAACACCAAAAACCATTTAAAACCCAACATAGCTTTTAGTTAGCTCTAAGTAACTTAGGGTGGCATCAGTCATAGCTGACTGTATCAGAATGTTACATCTGATGTTTTCTGGCAAAAAAAAAAAAAAAAAGTTGATTTTGACTGCCATTTGGTGATTTTAGTGAGACTGCTTTACTTCAAGGAAGAGATTAGGCTAAATTTATCAATTTTTTAAAGAGGTTGGTTAGATTTTCTGCCTACCCCATGTCCTCAAACACAACTTTTCTCCCCTGTAGTAACTAGTTTTGCTGTTACTTCAGTACCATCAGTGTTTCATGGTAAGTGAAATAGAGAAACTAATAAATGCATGTTACAGATTTCACATGGGATTGCTCTTTAGATGCCCAGGTTCATATCCAGGCTCCAAAGTATAATGGGGTTTTGTGGCGGAGATCTGGGTGTTGTTTGTTTGCTACCAATACTGTAGAACTGGAACTTCACTGATGTCAGGCAATTTGATGATATCAGTATTTTGTCATCATCTTTGCTAATTAAGCCCAAGTTCTTAAACACATTTTTGAGAATTAAATACTGTCATCTTGATTTGTCCATCTTATGTGTTGCTTGAAAAAGAGCAAAGCAAGACTTTCTTTCCCCCCCCATGTGTGAGTTTGACATCTACTTGTAAGAAGTGGGGGTTTAGTCACCTCAGACATGCGAGGTGGCGAAAGAAATAACCCAAAGCAGGCCCTTATGCATGAACCAGCACAATTGATTGGATTCTGGGGACCCACACCAAATATGCACATACAAATGCACGGAGTCTGGGAAGCAAGCAGAGCCAGACCTTCACCAGCTCAGCACTAAGGAACGGGAGAAAAGAGGTGTCATTTGTAAAAACAAGCAGCTTCAGAGCACAGAGCTCAGGAGTGATGAGAGAGTTGGCTGTTGCTATAACAGAGTTCTGCATCCACTCAGAGACTGGGGGCAGCCTCTGATTATTGGAAAGATGGATGGATGGATGGATGGATGGATGGATGGATGGATGGATGGATGGATGGATGGATGGATGGATGGATGGATGGATGGATCCAGGCGTGCCAGCCTTTGGGTCTTTGGGAATATCATGACGTAGGTGCTCTTGGCAGCTGTTTCTGGGCACATGAACAAGGTGATTGGGAACAGCCAACATGGATTTACCAAAAGACAAATTATTCCTGACCAACCTGATTGCCTTCTGTGATGAAACTCTAGACTGGATGAGAGGAATGCGGTGTACACTGACTCAATCTGGAGAAGAGAAGGCTTAGAGGAAACCTAATAGCAGACTGCCAATACCTACAAAGTTGTCAGAAAAATGGAGCTAAGCAGGTTCTGCAGAGATGTGTAGCAGGAAATGGTGATAGATTGAAACATGGGACTTGCTATAAGGAAAAAAGTATTTTATGATGAGGATAAGCATTAAGATGTCTTAGCCAGTGAGGTTGTGAAATCCCCATCTTCAGAGTTTTTCAAGATCTCACTGGACAAGGATTTGAACAATCTGGTTTGAATTCAGTGTTGATCTTGCTTTCAGCAGGAGGTTAAGCTAGATGACCTCCAGAGATTCCTTCCAACCTGAATGATTGTGTGATTTTGTTATTTAATACTTCGGTCATAAACTGAGAAAAATAAATAGCCTACTCCCAGTCACTAAAGTTATAATTCCAATCCAGGGGATATTTCCCAGGCTGAATTATTTGGAATATTTTACTCCAATCTGGCCTACCTCATTGCCAGTTAAGGGCAGGGTCAGGAATGCCTGAACCAAAAATTTGATTAATGCAGTATTTGAAATAGTAAACTAGTCAAAATATCAGTTACTGTAAACTTAAATCACTGTTGTATGGAATATAACATTTTTGGTGGTTTTCAATATATCTGCCATGTTAAAATAGGAGCTTGTACTATGAAACCTATCCATGTTGAGTGTGAGGTTTTACAGGAAGCAAAATAGAGTGGTTCAGAATGTAGAGCTGCATTACTAGCTCCCTAAGAGACACTAGAAGTGAGAAGAACTTCTTATAAAATCTGTCTTTCTCTGATTTGGGTACCTCTTTCTGGACTGTGGGATATGCTTCCTTCCAGTTTGATTTTTTTCTGAGGTTAGGCAAAAATCCCTTTCTTGCAGAATCCATAGCAGTATCTTAAAATAAGCGAGCAGTAGTTAGTTCTCCTGTTTTCTCAAAGAAGTAACTTCTCTCTCTTTGGATTTCTTTTTCCCCTTCATGCTTAGATTTAATGACTTTTTCAGGAAGTAAAACAAATAACCAACAAGTTAATCTTCAGGTTTACAGCTTGATAGCAGTTCTCTGATGCAGGAAAATGTTGAGGGTTCAGTTGCAGATGATGTTTGGGTTCTGCTTTGGGCAAGATGGTCTAACTGACAAGTGTTTGATTTTATTTCATATCCCTCTTTTCTCTGGAACAACAAGGTCAAGAGAAGCTTTTCATGCAGATCTTCAGCTAAGAAAGTCTTTAAAAGGCTGTGTTGTCATCTTCTTCGGTGCCTCTTTTTCTTGGTATTTACTTTATCCCAAGCTCTTTGATTTGATGCTAAATTTTCCAAGCTGCTGGTTATTCTATTTTCTGATCTAGATTCTTGTCAATTTTCTTATGAAACAAATACAGCAACTTGATGCTAAGATGGATACTTGTGTCTCTGGTTACCCAGTGAGTTTTGTGAGTTTTGTTCAACTTGCACATCATCACTTGTCTTCAGGAAACCAACAAACAAAAATGAATTTGTAGCCCAGAATGAGCATGGCAACAATTTGTATTGAAGATGCTTTGCTTGTACTTTGATGGGAAAATAGCTGTTGATCACCTAGGCTTCATATAGTATGTCTGCTTTGGAATGTTGTTAGTGTTCCAAAATGTAGTTACAATTCAGAAAACGAGTTAAGATTGAAAGAAGAGTGAAGTTTATCACCATGGTTTGCTCCCCAAGTTTTAATTCAAGAGGCAGACAAAGAAAATAGTTCACATGCTGAAAATGAAAAGGATATTGAAATGTAAAGATGTAACTTTTCTTTCTGTTAATTTTGTGCTGAGTAGGATTGTTTATGTCATACTGAAACTTATTTTCTATATTGCAAAAACAAGGAAGAAAACGATTAGGTTTCTTACTACATTGGAAAAATTTCAAAGATATGTTAATCTTACAGGTCAACATAAAATTATTAGAGCATTTACATACAATGATGCTATGAGTTCTTATTTTATTTCTAGAGGTAGATATTGGAAAGTTTTTATTCATGCTTAAGTGAAATTTATTCCTGCATGCTTTTGAAGCTACTTGACTGAGTGTCAAGTTTCTTTGTAGTCATCTTGGGTTTTTAAACATTCATGAAAAGACTGAAGGTATCCTCTAGGAATGTGCTGTGAACATCATTATGTGTTATGAATAGTACAACTTTATGAAAATTCAGTATACATTCCTTCAGTTAGTTATATTTCTAAAGTATAGGTTGTTTACTTCTCAAAGGTTAACAGAGCTACAGATGGAAATGTTACCAATTTTTGGCACATAAGGTACCTCTCGTTATAGTTTTGTTGATATAAATTGTGGGTTTGGTTACTATTCGTTTTGACATTTGAAGATTTGTATGTTTGAAACTGGTAATAAAAGACTGTATCCAGAATAAATATTAGAAAACAACATATGTACTGTAGTGAGCTGTAGGCAGCAGGTCCTTTGGAAGGGCTCACCTGTGATAAATACGCAGCACTGCACTGTTTGCTTTGTAGGATCTCTTTTAGTACTTTCTGTGGAAAAGTTTTGAGAAAAACCAAGTAGCCTCAGGAATAATACCTAGTGCATTAGGACTTGGTAAATACAATTACAGACTCAACTAGGTTGGAAAAGACCTTGGAAATCATGAAGTCCAACCTATGACCTAACACCACATTATCAATTAAATTGAGTGCCACATCCAGTCTTCAAACACCTTCAGGGATAGTGACTCCACCACCTCCCTGGGCAGCCCATTGCAGAACCTGACTGTTCTTTTGTACTATTCCTTCAGGTATTTATATACATTGATAAGACTCCCCCAAGCCTTCTCCATACTAAACAGTCACAGCTCTCTGTGTCTCTCTTTATGTGAAGGATAGTCCAGCCCCATCATCATCTTTGTGTCCCTTTGTTGGTCTCTCTCCAGTATGTCCATCTGGTTTTCTACTGGGGAGCCCAGAACTGGACACAGTACTCCAACAATGGCTCTAATGGTACTGAGTAGAGGGGCAGGATCACCTCTCGTGACCTGGGAGCAATATTTAGCCTTGTGCCATCCAGGATTGCTGGCCACAACTTCTTGTCCATTGGGACAGACTGCCACCTTTTGGGTGTGCCAGTTCAGCCAGTTTTCAATCTGCCTCACTTTCAGCTTCTCCTGACCACACTTAGGCAGCTTATCCAGTGAGGATTTTAGAGAAGTGTCAAATATCCACGAGTTACTAATGCTTTTTTCCAGTACAAATCCAAAATGTAGCCTCCTGCTGTGAAAAAATTCACTCTGTCCTATGAAAAAACAGCACAATCACCTTCCCAGGTACCTCCCACTGCCCAGCCTGTAGCTCCTTGTGGTTTCTTCTCATTTCTTGAAGACACTCTTTCCCTAAGCCATCCTTTTTCAAGACCCTTGCAGTGTGCAGGTCAGTCTCCTATCTACAGAAAGAAGGAAAACTCTCCTAGTGTAGTTTATTCATACATATCTATATATATAATGAAGTGTACTACAGTGAAGAACTTCATAAATTCTGATATATTTTTAAATACATGTGCTATATAAAGTTGTGTTGGGTGTTACAACTGGCTTCAGTATCAGTAGCCTTTAATGACAGCTGGCAACCCTTTTCATATTAATATTTTGTTCTTTATGGACAATGGTGGAATTTAATTTGATCTGAAGACTGATGCTTTTGAGATAAGAGACATGAAAATATCCTAATGAACCTCAGAATTCCTTTCATGCTTACTATGTTGTTTAATGGAAGTGTTCTCAGCTTCTCTGGAATTGTCCTCCTGTTTGCTCCTTCTTCCTTGCTTCCTCTTGCTACCATGTCCCACCCTTTAGATTATGTTGGGAAGTAAGAAAACATCCAGGACATAAGTTACCCTGGTACATTTGCAGCTTTATCCCAAAGAAGTAAATGTCTATGTAATATTTTAAAAACCTCAAGGCTGCCAGAGAAGGCTTTCTGAGCCATTTGATGTGCTATTTAGCATATCACAGTTTTGGTAGCAAAATGTGCTTACATACTAACAGCACGTTTATTTTAGCACTTCTTTTCATTGTTTAATGTCCTGTTCAGTGGAGAGTCTCTGTATGCACATCCTGTATGGGTAAAAAAGAGCAGATATAAACTATGATTGTTCTTCACAAAATATTAATGTCTTAAATGTGACAGGATAGAGATCCCTGTTAGGCACTGCAAATACTCGGACAGTGGTATGGGAACTGTAATTATGTTTCAGTTTGGGGCATGTTCAGGCTCTTCCATACTATTTCCTTTGCATAGTTTTTCACATTTAATCAGTCATAATATTCCCAGCAGGCTGATCTGTTCACACTCACTCAACTCTGGCTCAACTCAGTTCTAACTCAGCAGGAAATGTCCTCACCAGTACGATGTTAGGCAGTTGCTTGCGAAAGTTTGTTTGCTACCTCACTTCATTCACCTCAAACTCTTCCATTGTTATGCTCCAGGTACAAATGATATTTACTTGTATGAAATAAATCACAGTGTCTCTTTGTTCCTGTTGTGAGCTTAAGGCTGTGTGTAATGTGGGGGTTTTTGTTATCTTTGGAAATCGAAAATCTTTCTCTCCTCCATATATTTGTCCTTATCTTTAGGTTCTTAGCTGTATCTTTCACTAGGATGTTGATGATGGGACTAAAATGAAAGTATTTGCTTTGCTAGAGACCTGGAGATGCTTATGTGTCTTAGTTCTGTAGAGCTCACATTCTTATTTCACATGAACAGAAATAGTGACCAATCTGTATTTTATACACAATAGCACACTCTAGTGTGTATATTAATTAGCCATTATGGACTGATTCTCATCATACTGACCTCAATTTCTCATTGATTTAGTTCTGTTGCACTGAGTATTACTATTTTTTCTCTGTACTTGGGTGAATTGTAGGAAAAATAAGAACTTAGGTGCTAGAAGTTATCTATATTTTTTTTTAAATTATGCTCTGAAAGAGAGAAGAGTTGATTTTATGGAGATGAAAATCTCAGTGCAATGGAGTCCAGTATGAAGAGTTTCAATGATTGTAATTGTGTAAAGCAAAGCTGCATAATTTGAAATTTGTCTTCTACTTCAGTTATGTGCAAGGAACTATAGTTTCCCTTCTTGCATGAGTATGGAAATGAGGAGAGAAGAGAGTGCATTACTTTATGGTTCAGACTTGCAGCTGCCTCTGAAGGTACCACAGCCTTACAGAAGATAGGCAGTCAGCAGCAACTCAGATAACTGCCTTGAACATTTCCTACAGGAATAAAATACTCCTAACTGGTGTTGCAGGAATGCCTTGGTGTCGATGCTTCATCTTGTGTTATCAGTTCACATTTAGGACATGACCTTGAACATGTCACTGGTTCTGAAAAACTTGAGGAATTTATTGTAAGGGGACAAAGTGCATTTTTTGCTCTGTGTTTTGCTTTGCCTGGTAATGTGAGTGAGAGGCACTGTGCTTTCTACCAGAATGGGCTATCTTACTTCCTCAGTCAAAAGAACTGGGTTTTTTTAACCTGTTTAATATCAGAGTTTGAATGATTTGTGATGTCAGTGATACATGGTTGCATCACAGTGGGATTAAACTGATGTACCCACATGCTGTGTGTTGTTGTCTGATGTAGCAGTTTATTTGCACATCAAAATAGTTCCATCTCCAGTTCTTCTGCTACTTAGCAGTTGTTCTTGTAGAGCTTCACAAAAGCCACAGTTTTATTAAAGAAAATCTGAATGTCTCATTATATGTGGGGCAGAGATACAAGGATTGTGTAGCTGTAGTTTCCCATTTTTTGCTAAGATGACCCTTTCAGGAGAAAGGAAACAAATGACAGAGCAGAAACCTCTAGGTAAATATTGTTACAGACTGATTAATTAATTTTAATGGTGTTACATGTTGTTACATAACAAAATTGAATATGTTTTGTTATGGGTTTTGCTTATTCTAAACACACAGGTCTTAGGAAACATAGAATTGTATTAATTAAATTCAACTCTTTTTTAATCCAAAAAGCAAAAATTTCTATAGTGTAAGTTGTGTATGGTTTTGTCCTGTGATCTCTGCCAGGGAATATTTATGATCAGTGCATTTATGCTTTCTGCACCAGGAAAATCCAAAGATGATTTAAATCCACTATGATTTAAAGCAACTACATCCTGCCATATGCACTGGTACCAGAACAGACCCTGAAGCAAAGAAAATCCAAAGATGATTTAAATCCACTATGATTTAAAGCAACTACATCCTGCCATATGCACTGGTACCAGAACAGACCCTTGAAGCAAAGAACAAGGCAGGAGGGGATGTTTTTCATCTTCTTACTAATTGGGGATTGGAAGAAGTGGTGCTGCTCATTGATAGTGGGAAATGCTGATGAGAATCCAACGAGGTGTTCACATTGCAGACTTTGCAAACTATTAGATAAAGGAAAAAAATACTAGACTGTTTCTGTCCAGATTCCTTTTACATAATAACTGTGCAGAAAATACAAAGCTAAAAATGCAGCTTTGTTGGAAAAAATATATTCAGGATTTCTTCTGCAAGAAGACCTTCCTGGGAATCTTAAGAATAAAATTAAAGATAAAAGGGGAGCCACATAATAAGTAGGAGAAAGATGTGCATTTCTGAGGAAACGGAATCTGATACTACTTCACCTCGACATTTCCATTGGGAGAGGCAGTAAATAATATTTACCAAGAGGGTGATTTGGAAGTCCTGCCATCCACAGGTATACCAAGAAACAAAGAAAGTTATAAAAACAAAATTTGGAGAACCATTTAGAATCATCTGGGGTCTATAAAGTAAAATTAAGAAATAAAAATAAGTTTAATACTGTGAGACCTACTTGAATTGAGCATATATATATATATATATATAAAATATCTAAAGGATCAAACTGTGTACATTTCTTCATGAAGGATACCAAAACTGAGGAAAGTAATAGTTTTTTATTCTCCTAATTAAAAATGTTATGTCGGGTGCTTATGTTGTATATAATCTTTTCCCTGTTTTTGTACAGGAAAAGCATAAGCAGGACTTAGAAGACATGAGAAAAGCTGGACATGAAGCCTTAGCTATTATTGTTGAAGAGTTCAAGGTAAATGAGTTGCCAAGCTCACAAAATTTCCAAATGATGTTTTTGTAATAGTGAACAGAATGACTGCTTGCAGTGCACAATTATTAGTACTGCTTGTGCTGATTGCTTGACCTCTCTCAGTATCTTTTCTGTTGCTTTCAATTTAGATTGTTTGGTCTGAAATTTTGCATGACATGTTTTCCCAGTCTGCACTTTGGAAAACTTCAGATAAAGCTGGTTAGCCTTTTTCAGTAAGGAAACTTAAAACCAGGAGAAACCCAAAATTCTCAGTCAGTTGTGGTAAACTTTGGGTTGGACTGTTTATCACAAATCCACATTTTGGACCTCTTCAGTCTCCAGAGCTGCACTTGCAGGAAAGCAGCATCACAGAGCAGTTCAGCAGGTTTTTATCTACACAACACTAAGGGAGGGAGTTATGGATGAAATAAAGCTGAATCTGTAGTTCTTCTTTCATGCTGCTTTAGTTCCTGTCTGCTTGTAAGATGAAAGAGCTGGATGTTACCAAGGAGCATAAATGTGTGTCTTTTGTGCTGTTTTGGAAACTATTGAGTAAGAAATGCACAAAGGACAAAAACCGAATCAAGTTAGGAGGAGCAGGTAAAATTAAGAATTCTAATTATGCTTAAAACAGATCTGGCAGGAGGAAAACTGATAATGGGAAATGGAAATGAAGGCTGGTTTTGAAAATTGAAAGGGAAACTTAAGATCTGGTAGGCATCTGCAAACTAAGAACACAAATCAGACCATGTAGTAAGTGAAGGGGAATTTCAAGTTTTAACTGTTTGGTAGCAGTAATTCATAACCAACAAATGATCTGGCATGGAGAGCAGGAAGCTTTAGTGATGGGCTTGGCAGTGCTGGGTTAGGGGTTGGACTCAATGATTTTAGAGGTCTTTTCTAACCTTAATGATTCTATGATAATAAGAAAGCCTTTCAAACATTTTCCTAATAACTGTTAGTAGTGTTCTAGCTAATATTGAAACTTGCTTTCTGTGGAAATATGTCTGTCTCTATCAATATGAATTTTCTTAATTTCATCTGAAGGGAATCTATCCAGAAAAAATTTCAAAAGTTTCTATTCCTGACAAAACTGAAACATGGCCACTGGTAGTGTTCCACTTCTCCATGACCCCCTCATTTCACTTCTGGGGGAGAATTATTGTGCTTCTCTTCCCTTCCTTCTTTGAGGACCCCTTTGCTATAGAAGTTCTCAAATGGGAATGTTCTTTGGAGTGTGTGCCTTTGAATGGGCCACTAAACATCTTCAATACCAGCATTTTTCATTTCTGTTTTGCTCTAGATGTGTGTAAAATATCTGGCTGCTCTGTGTGAACTAATATTTTGAAAAAGCTTGTGAGCTTTTGGTAATTACTGCACTTGCATTTCCTTCTTTCTATTTCTGAAAATATAAGCAAATTGTGAAATGCAACAATTTTACAGTATCTAATGAAAGTTTTGAATGTTTTCTAGGTACAATTTTTCATTATTTAAATTTAAATTTTTCACCATTTAAGTTTGTGTGAGCTAAAGGAGAGCTCTGCATGGGTCCTACTGGCCCTTTAAAGGAATAATTTATTCATTTGTAGCTGGGTAAAGGGATGTATTTATATGTCATAATAATTTTTGAAAGCTGTTTTACCAGTCAGCAGCATCTGGGTTGATCCGATATGCCATCTGGAAAATGAGATTTATGTTTATCAGTTTCAGTGATTTGGCACAAAATATTAGGGAGTTAATTGAATCTCATGTTTCTAAACCATGTTTATATTTAGTGTATTATTTCTCAGAAAATGTTTATACTGAAGTTACATAAAGTCACTCTTTAATACCAGGGAACCATGACTTGAATATACCTCATACAACCCTTCCTGTTGCCTCGTGGTTAGTTGAACACTCTGATGAGAAATAATGTCAGATATACCAGGCTCTGAGTAAATTACTGCAATCAACCTTTTCTGCAAACATGAGGTGACTTATTCATCAGGGTAGCAAGAAAAATCAAAAAAGATAGCTAGGTTTAAAAAAAAACAAGCATTTTTTGGTTGGTTGTTTATACTTTAATATCTTTCTAGTAACCCTTTGCCATGTACTTTAAATAAAAAAGTAACACTGAATCATCACGGAGTTCAGTGAAGGCAAAAACTGTTCTGTAGTTTTGTTTGAAAAAATAATCTCATGGAGTCTTTTAAAATGTTAATTCATTGTTAATATTTCAATATGGATTTTTTTTCCTTAAGTAAATTATTCAAATGTGTTTTTGTAGTTATAAAAGTTACATCTTACATTCTGGGGGCTTTTTAACTGCTCACATCCTTAGAAATTTATTCTATTTTTCAGATACGTTGGCAATTCATTAGATAACCAAATAAGGGTTCCTACATGTTCAGGAATGTAAGTCTGATTAGTCCTTTTAGTGAAAGACAGAACCGTGAGACTCATTAACTCATTTAATTTGCTTATGATGAGCCAGACTTAGTTTTGTGCTGAAATATCTCTTCTTTAGGATTTAAGACTGTCTTACACTAATACATACCATTTATATGCAGCAGTTATTTCCATTTTCAGCAGGTTTTCTGTAAGTACTATCTAATTAATCTTCAAATTACCTCGAGTGCGGAAATTCACCTAAACAAGGCTGTGAGTGGTTTAAAAGGCATGAGAAGGAAGATGTGGTTGTGATGAAAACAGGCTTATTTTGCATTCTTTGGGGTTTAATAAAGTGAACTGATGCAGGTTATTCCAGTCAAGGGATTGCTGAGGCCCTAATTAGGTTCTGTTGCAGTCATGAGTGTTGGAATTCTGACTAATCCTCTCTGATAGCAGTCATTATAATTTTGTGGTCCATTATAATTTTGTGGTGCTGCTTCAGCAGAGACGTAGCACAACTTAGTATAATGCCCAACACTGGTTGTTTAAGGATAGCTTGTGAAAATATGAACAGTTCATCCTTAGCCCCACGAAATAATCCCCAGAATACCTCAAAGCCCAAATCCTGTAACTTAGGTATTGAAACCTTGAGTGGAACAACAGTCGAAAAAATTTGGCTGACTTGTCTTTTCTGTACTCCTGGCCTAGATAAGTGTTATTGCTGGTAGATCAGTCAACGTGCCTTTCTTTTGGTTTACAAAAGGAAAGAGAGTTGCCATTTTTTGGCTTCTGTGTACAAGGTTGCCAAGTTAGTAACCAGAAAATCACAGTTTTCTTCCATTCAGAGCTAATTCCACTCCTTGCAGATGTACTGCAGCAGACCTCTGTTGTTGTTGATGTATCTTCCTATGCTTCAAATGGTTTACGCTTACTTCTAGTGCCTTTCCTGTATTTTGGGGAATTATTTGTTGTAAAAGGGACAGTATTTCTCCACATGTATCTATCACTAGTGTGGTGTCCCTGGGCAGACCAGGTACTTGAGTGTGAGGACAAACCCCCTCAGTTCCTACCCTCACTGACTGGTCCTTCTTAATATGGCAGCAGTGCTGAAAATGCAGCTTACATAAGAAGTCAAATATTGAATGACCTATTTTCAAGGACCTGGATATACCAAAGCCGTTAGAATTAACTTCGGTTGTCTTTGGAATGTTCACTTGTCGAATATGTTGGGAAATCCTTTAATGGGGACCATTAGATGCTTGTAGCACAAACCCTCAAAAGCCTTGGCCATTGTTAAACATCTCACATTCTAATCTTCCTTTCAACAAATAAACCACCCAGAGCACAGTCACAAAATTTGTATTAAAAACCACAGAAAAGCAAATTAAAAATTAACTCAGTGTTCTGTGTAGGCCAAGTTTCCCCTTCTCATGTTTACCTAATTTTGTTTAATTTCTGTCTTTCATGTCATTGTTGTTTTAAACTTTTATCCCTGGTAATTAACCATGGTAAAGAAAAGTAAATGTAGATCTTGGAAGTTATGCTTGTGGGATCACATCGCATCTTAAGATATTTACCACAAGCAACATAAGAATTTCTCCGTGCTTGTTTAGTCAAGCTTTTGTTCTGAAATTGTTACAGTTCTGTAAATAGATGAGTTAATAGTTTTAATCTGTTTTATTTCTCATCATATAAAATATCCTCTAATGTAAGCTTTAAAGAATATGAGGTTACAGGCAGGTGTATTTATTTGACGGATTTTATTTCCTTAGATTGTTTTATGCAATTAATAGTCTTCTGAAAGACAGCCTGCATGAATCAGATGTGTGTTCCCTTCATCGAAATTAACTTTTAAGTGCAAACTTCTTCCCAGCCCTTGCTGCAGTAAGAGTTTTGTCCATCAGCTTTCAGTGTTAGGTGGTGGCATTTTTTCAGATTTTCAGAATATTAGAACAGACAGATGTTCAAAGCATAGAATATGTGGGGGCCATCAGATTTTCTTTCAAAAATATTTGTGTCAGTAATACACCTCTGAACTGAAAGGTTACCCTCTAATAAACAAAGGAAATTTTAAAGGATTTCATTACAAAAGAAGTTAATCCAGAATCAGGATATCTTTTTTTAGACATAGTTTATCCCTAGTGAGGGAAAGCTCTGAAATGTGGCCAGTTCTCAGCTCTTTAAAACATCAGCTTAGCTTATTAAGTTTCCAAGTTGACATCTTGGCTCAGAAAGGCCTGACACATGAATAAAAGAACAAATCCAAAAGTTGGTGCAGGGGCTTGTATTTCACTTCCAACTTCTGTGCTTGTTCATGTGCAAGTCACACTAGAATTCAAGTGAGCCTTGGATATAAAACAACATTGTTTTTTCTCATGGAGAGCTAATGGCTGAAAAAGGATTCCTTGGGATTTTACACTGTAAGAGTACTCATGTACACCAGTGATGCTACTATGGAAGTCTCTCTACAGAATTCCGATAAAAGCAAGGTGCAATCGAGGATCATGCTTCCAGAGATCTAGCGATCAAAAATATTTTATCATTGATTTAATGATCTTTACATTTTGAAAGCAATTATAAAAATTGCAAGGAATCTCTTCCCTCTCCTTTTAGTAAGGATGAATTGAGTATGTGCTTCTGGCTGTAGAATAATAAATTTGGTGTTAAATAATATAAAAATAGAAAGGTTAATAGAAGATGAAGAGTGAGTTTGCAGTTTGCTTCTGGCAGGAGTCCGTTAGAACAGGGTTTTGTGGAAAATAAATCCTTTGTACTCACATACCAGTAAAATTGAGCTATCTAGATAAACCTGGCATAGTATTCAAACTTTAAGTTGTTCATCCTTACTGGTATGGGTCAGCCCAGTTTCAACCACAAGCAGCTGAAAATGAAACTAAAATGTTTACATCACTTTGCAAAAACCACACTACCTTTTTGTTATATTTTACCCCCCTTATTCCATAGGACCTAAATGGACATGTTTCATTTTCACTTGGAGGCAGGCTTACCTGGAAATAGCCCAGTCATGAAAATGTGGGGTATCTTGGGCTGAAGTGGATAAGTTGAATTCTTTTGAAAAAGACAACTTTTAAATAGTTTTATTTGTATCATCTCTATCTTAGCTAATAGATGAATTATAAGATGACTAGTCAAATGCTACATTTTATTGAATTAATGTATCTTCTCTGTGGGTCAGGAAAGAATTTCCATTGTGTCCTCTGCTCTGTTTTATCATTCAGCAATTGGTTAATTGCATTTTACCCTTAAATTACGTAGTAGAAAGTAATTAAATGGTGGAGACAGGATGCTGAATTAGATGAATCATTGTCTAATGCTATAAAGCATAAAAATTTGGAAGTACTATTGCTATATTTAATACAGTTCACATGTTTGAAGCAGTGTGGTAACTTCTCATTAGTAACTTTGATTTTTAAAGATCACTTGTTTTGGTCATCCTGACTCAGCAATTTTGAACTCAAAAAGATGTTTGATGTACTGGCTTCTATTTAGCTACTTAAGCCAATGATGCTTGAGCGGGATATTCTTTTGGATTGACTAAGGCTTGGTGCAGTGCTTTTAAGTAACATTCTAAAACATAATCCAGCAACATGTACACCATGGTTTATATTTCATATTGATGTTACATATGAGTAGGTTTAACATTTTCAAATAGTGCTATGCATCTGGGAAACCTGTGTTTTGCATGGGTCAGAACTACTTTTATACTATTTTTTCAGAAGTGATAGGAGGGGTATAATGACCTTTGCTTTGTTTTTCCTCTTGCCTTAATTCTGACTAGCGTTTTCCTATAATAAAAAGAGGGAGTTGAAAGAAAGGGGTTTGGCAATTTGTTACTCTTAGGGAATTTGGGAAGAATTGGGGGTAACAGCCTGTATTTTGGCTATTTAATTCAAGAGGGATTCTCATAAATTCTAGCTTTTGGCCATACAATAAATTCTGTCTGGGCAAGTAGCTGTGGTTTGTATTGCCAGTAGAATGAAGACATTATGCACCAGGCCTGTGCAGGCAGGTTTGTATTAAAAATAGCCTGGGGTGTCTGTGTTACACTTTTAGTAAAACCATAGTTATTGCACTTTTGGATCGTTAAGTATGGGGATAAATTTTAGAGATAATCTAGTACTCAATACATACCACATACTGTGGAAATACAGGATGAAGCGTTGTGATCATTTGTGGTTTTAAGCTTTTCTTGTCATATTGGGCACAGTGCGGTTTTTCACTCCCTGGTCTGTACGCAGGAATGCCGTTCTCCAAGGTTCCCACCGCACAGGGAGTGTGCTGTCAATTCCAGGACCAAATTTTCTGACCAGTGCTAAAACATGTAATAGATGTACATTCCCTTAAGAACCACACAGGGTGATCATGGATCTTATGATATTTGGATTTACTTTCAGTTCAAGGTCTTCTAATATTATTTGAATGTATGAAACTTAAAGCTAAGGTTAGTTTTTGCCTGAGCTCAAACAGGGGTCTAGACTATTTCACTTAGTTTAGCTAGTTTAATTGAAGAATGTTTTGTACAGTCATTTAAATGTGTGAAGATTTTTATAATGGTTTGAAGAAACGTTTTTTCCGTGATTTTTATAACCCATCATATATGAAACTAAAATGAAGACTCTATAGAGAACTTAAGGGGTTTCAGTCTCTTTTTTCTGTCAGAAGCTACCATGAGGTTTTGGTTAGTGACAGAAAAGCAGGATCAATTCTCTGACAACTTTTTTGGGTTAGTAGAAAGATCAGAAAGTGGGGGAGAAGCCAGCTTGGATGGGTCTCTGGGCTACCTGGTCTAGTGGAAGGTTGTCAGAGACTGAAATATTATAGTCTATGACTTAAACATTTTCTGTTAGGACTTTCAAAACTGTATTACAAAGCTGCAGAGAAGACTACTGTGCCCTGAATGGGGCCCTGACTGAGCACCCTAAATGGAGCCCTGACTGAGGCCTTACACCACTCGCTGATGAAGAGAAAATAAAGTTACAACCAAGGACTAGGGACATTCACAAAGCACAGACTTAACACCTCCAAGGTGGAGACCATAGCCCGGGGGCTATGAGCTGCCAAGCTCCCTGTTGTGGTTTGACACGGAAGTGGTTTTCTTGCAAAAAAGTCCTTCTGGTTCTGATCAGAACCAATCAATTGCCTGGCTTGATTATTGGCAAGTTTTAAGCCACTTAGGAGTTTGACACGCCTCTGCGAATCACATTTTAAGATAGAGGCTGGGAAAGCTCCCTGGACTTCTGGCCATCAAGGAGGCCACTTGGGCCCCTGGGCCCTGCAGCCCTCAGGGCTGGGCCGGGCCCTGCTCGGCCTGGCCCGACCCGGGAGGCAGCCGCCCCTCCTTGGCCCTGTTCCATCTGGGCCCCCCAGCCCTGCCCCATGCAGGTAGAGCTGGGCTGGCAGCGGCCCCCCTTCACCGCCATGGCAGAGCTCAGCTCCAACTCCCCCAGCAGAGATCATGGGACCGAGAGAGATAAGAGAAGTTCCAGCCACGGCCGGGTGATATTAACCCTGTTAGTGCTGTTAAGGTTTCTTCAGAACAGATGGGCCTGAAAATGCTGATCCTCTCCCAGAGAGAAAGCAGAAAGAACATGAAGAGACACCCTAAGGTGTAAGTCAGTAAAGATGGAAGGGCTGAAACCCTGAGAGAAAAGAAAGAGGAGATGCTTCAAATCTGGAAGCTGAAACTGTTGCAGAAACCCTTTGGAGGTAAACCGGACTGTTGGAGTCCCTGCTGTAATTTCATAGAGCATCGGAGGGAGGTAGAGCAATTGGGAGTTAAGGTGCGTCTGCATTTTCTCTTTTATTCTTTTGGCTCCAGAATGTTTGGACTCAGTTTACCTTCACCTGGAGGGGTGTGCAGTACACCCGAAGTTGATTCTGCCTAGTGGGTGGGGAGGGGTCCCACCTTCTGGTGTGGACTGACACTTGGAATCTTTGGCTGCCTAGTGGGTGGGGGGCATGGTCCCACCCTTTGATGTGGACTGATCCACTGCTTGAACCGACCGTAGAAAGGAACCAAGAGGGGTCAGTGCAAAGATGACCCCAGTTCCTAGAGATGAAGATTGCTCCTAGAGATGAATAAAGAAGACCTTGCTCCTGAATGGCTCAGCCTTAAATTGACACCCCGTGTTAGCTCAAATTGAAACCCTCAAAAAGCAGCTGTGGGAAAAAGCGGTGATTCGAGGTTAGGGACTTCTTCACTGCAAGCAGAAACCTCCTGGGCAGCTGTTTTGCTGTGATATTGAACCCATAAGAGAGTTGTCTCTAGTGGGAATGTCTCCATAAGGTCAGCAAGAAAGACTCAGAGACTCCTATCTCTTTATGTGAACTGAAAAGATTATAAAGGTGGTAAACTGACTGAAATCTCAAGGGTTGTTTCTACATTATCAGCATGGAGAAAGTGAGGGGAGGAAAAGTGTTCTAAGTGTTTAGTCTGATTCTAACTTTTGTTTCCTTCTTTTAGGTCTGCTAATAAACTTCTTAGAGTCTTTTAAGTCTGTGCCTGCTTTGTTTTCTCCTAATTCTTATGTCACAGAGGTAAAATAAGTAAGAGATGATTTGAACAAAACCACTACACTCCCACGGACCCTCAAACCAAAGGTGGAGGGAGGAGAGGCTTTGGATGTCTTGGAAAAGCCTCTGGTCAAGAGGTGCAGTGACTGCCCATCCTCCACTGTGCAGAGGAGCCCAGTTGAGGGGTCCTCACCCGTGGAGGGGAGACACTTATCCGCAGCAGAAGGGGGTGACATGGGCCATCAAAGGGGCCACCCCCCAGAGGGGTCCCCAGACCCTGCACCAGAACACCAGAGATGATGCAACACACCCTCAGTGTTGCAAGGGACAGTGTGTCAAGCTAGCCCCTGTGAGAGAGTCACATGGGCATTCCCACCCAGCCCAAAGTGTGTATTAATCCACAGGATTCTTTAATCTTCGGTGTGTGGTGTGGCAGCGTGTGGTGGTGTGTGGCAGCATGTGGCGGTGTATGGTGGTGTGTGGCAGTGTGTGGCGGTGCGTGGTGTGTGGCAGCGTGTGGTGTGGC
>JACBWW010000009.1:31407520-31624887 GCA_020086605.1 Lanius collurio | reverse complement strand
CACACATTTGTTCTGTATTTCCCATCAAGAAACCTGTAGTACTGCGCTACATAGGGAGATTTTCTCCTTACTTGGCCAACTAGTGGAACAGTCAAATGTAGCATCAGCCCTGTGGTACTATTTTAACTGTGTTAATGAAATAGCTCTGTGTATGACAGAAAAGGAAGTCTTTTGTTTCTGAATGTGGAATTTTATGTATTTTCAAAATAAAAATAGTAATAATAAATTAACTTAAAAAATTTAACAGCCTTGACATGCCATCCAAAGAATAATAATTATTTCCTTAAAAACTGAAAGTTCTTTATGCCATTTAACAGGATTTTAACAGTTTGCACAGCAAAGTGCATAAGGTGACTCAGCCCTTGGCATGAGCAAGAAATGGTCTGAGAAATGCCATTGCAACTTAATGACCATTCTGTTACTGTGTTCCCTAAGAACAGAATAATTTTATTTTATTTTATTTTGTGCCAGTTACATGAAACATTTCTTGCCACAATAGTTTAGGCAAAAAAATGAGCCCAAACCCCAAAGTTCAGGCTTATTTTTTTCCAGTAATATGTCGCTAATTCTAATTTATGCGGAGTAGGATTTAGTGTGTAAAGATTCATGTACAGAGGTTATATTTCTTTGAGAATTCGGTTTTTCTGATTGCTTGAATTTCTATGAATGAAAGATTTTAATTTAGTTAAAAATAAATTGGCTTTTTTGAAAGTAAACTTATGGTTTGCTAAATCCCCTGCAAATACCAGTAAACTTACTCTTTGACTAAGCACAGATTTTTACTTTTTTAAATCACTGAACTTGTGCTGAGAACTGCTAACATGCTATAGCATTACTGAAGAACAGTGATTTTGGCATAAGAGGATAGTTAGTGGAAAATGTGAAAAGATAATTCAGAAATTGTCAGAAGATTTTCTCTTTTTTATACATTTTTAGGTTTCTTTAAAGGTATTCAAAATTTTATTTGACGTGTATGTTATGTTCCATGAAGTAAATATATCTCTAGAATAAAGATTGTTTGAACAATGGGATTTTTTTCTTTATCTGCCTTTGGGCCAACGGTCTGTTTTCTATAAAAGTCATGTCTGTTTTAACTTACCCAGTCATTTTGACTACTTCAGTATATTGATTACTAGTTAAGAATAGTTTGGTAAATTTTGTATAAATAGCCTGATGAATATTTGGAAAGTGGCATAAAGACTTTATACTATCAGGGAAAAAGGATTAAATCACATGAGCCAAGTAAATGTTAAATACCATCATTTTTTAAGGACACCTGAGGATAATTCTCCAAATGGTAATTTGGTTTCTTCACATATCTTCAACTTTTTTATTTATCTTTCTGCATTCAGATGCTGGAGGCTCTGCAGGGTTTAGCCAAGCGTGCGTGAGTTCAGGCGTGTGCACAAACACATGCTCACACACTCACAGCTCCTACTCCTATCTTCTGTTTGTTACTGCTTTGGTACTTTGACTTTCCACACTTTGACTTCCACTGCTTCACCTTTGAGTGTGAAAATCCTGGGGGGGCATTCTTTTTTGTTTTATGTTACTCAGAATTTCCATCTGCTTTTACTTGACTTGTGGTTGTGAAGATCATGCTTGGCCCATGGGATCTTACACAGTGCCGAGAGGATGTGGAGTTTTGTCAGCCAGGGAAATATGTCTGGCTTTTTTTTTTTTTCTCTTCAGCAGCTTTCATATGCTCCTCTTCTTGTGTGGTCCCACTAAACTGAGTATATTTCACAGAAATACTCTCCCTCTCTATCTTCTGTGTGCTGTGTCTTTTAGGCGGACTGTATAAGAAATCTGAGATCCAAAAATGTTAGTCCTGACTGAAAACAAGGTAGCGTTACATAGAAAGGTACTTTAATCGCTGCACATTCCAAATTTATAACAGCATTCCACATTCTGTTTATAGACAAATCTTAGAGGATCTGCAGTTACCAATAGACATCCCAGTTATATCTTAGTTGAGTATTTTGTGCTTTCTTTTTGCAGGCACTGCTACAATCTACAGTTCAGCAGCAAGAAGCAGCTATTGAAAAGCAGTATATTTTAGCCATTGAAAAGCATTCTCACAAATGCGAAGAGCTTCTTGATGCCCAGGTATGGATGTGCACATGCAAGAATTTCCATGATTTTCTTTACTTTCAAATCTATCCTGTTTGAAAAAAATTTTAACATATATGATCCCCAAAGAACATGATCCATCTTTCCCCTTGTTTTCTCAGCATACCACTAAACATAGGTATTTAAAAATGTTAAATAAATAAGAACTCTTCATCTGCTGGGATCAAAAATGTTCTATAACACTGGAGCCTGCTTAGAACAGATTAAAGGAGAGTGTAACACTGAGAAGTCTCAGAGCACTTTAATACTTACTTCTTAACAGCTGCCATTTTCTGTGGTCTTGGAGAAACCATTCAATTATTTTTAATTTATGTAATTAAGTGCAGGATTTGATTGTGTGGGATTTGCATGAATTTTTGGTCCAAATTTTGCGATGGTTCTTAGATGGCAGAAAAAACATGTGTTGTCCACACCTATTTTTATTTCATAGAAATCTTACCTAAGAATAAAAAGCTATGAGGAATTATATAATATCCAGAAATATATATATATGTTAATGGCCTAAATTTGTTCATTTAGTATGACTTGAGTAAAAGCACACTGCACAGCAAGCATTTGAGATCACTGCAATTACTGATGGGTATCTGAACGGTGTCAACCTAGTTTATTCTTGGTTGGACTGAAGTACAGCTCTTGAATCAAAATAATAATGACCATGAGCAT
This sequence comes from Lanius collurio, assembly GCA_020086605.1. Taxonomy (NCBI): domain Eukaryota; kingdom Metazoa; phylum Chordata; class Aves; order Passeriformes; family Laniidae; genus Lanius; species Lanius collurio. The sequence continues at coordinate 31,622,091 of JACBWW010000009.1, read as the reverse complement.
ATAAGTTTAAAAACCAATAAGTTAATTTACTAATAGCCCCCTGGAGTTGTTTGCATTGCAGCTATGTTACCTTTTAAGTACTGCTAGCAAAAATTCTGCAAAATATACAAAGGATAGTATTTTTTTTTTTTAATATTCATGGAGTTTATTAGACCTTAATATATCAAAGGTCCCCTTGAAGTACTCCATAATTTCCAAAAGTGTTTTATGACCATTTGGGTTTTCTGAACATATCAATTAACACCTAGTGCAAATGTGTTTTAAATATACAAGCATCTGTATAAACAGTATGAAGGAAAGATGTAATAATAATGAGAAATGTAGAAAGATGTAATAATAATAAAGAAATTGCATCATGAGTGAAGTTACTGCACAGAATTGCAGTTGTTTAATGCTTGCTATAAAGCTCTGCCTTAAGAGCAAGTAAAAATTAATTTAAAAAAATGTTTTGTGTTTTTGAAATGAACATACTGTTTGCTAACTTGATATCACTTTCTGAATGTTAAAAAGGAGGGAATCTCATACAGAAGTGTCATAGGAAGATTTTTTGAGAGTGTTCTTACAGACTGAGGAAAAATTTCCACCTGTGATCAGTTAGATTTGCATCAAATGCCCCAATATGGGACAGGAATGTGGAAACGTGTTCGAGAGGTTCAGATTTACCTGGGGAGAATACAACAGTGTAAAGAACTGTTCTTGGTCAAAGGACAGGAGAGTGGTTACGACAAAACACTGTGCCCAGTTTACATCATGTCTGCATTTAACACCCCCTTTGGATCTCAGAAAAAAATGTAAATGTTCACTAACATGCAATCAAGGTTTTTCACCTCTAATTGTAATATAAAACTGGAATTTTGAAGCCTAATCAAATAGACAAATGTTGGTGCTTGTGGTTGAGCTGTCAGGTTTAATTAAATATGATTTATACTAGTAGATTCTGTTCACTCATAAAACTTTGTTGAAAGATCTGAGAAATAGGTAGTATGTTTTTATTCTTTTTGAACACATCTATTCTTAAATATATGCTTTTGTGTCTGTTTTTACATTTCTGTTTCTTTAAATGGTTTTCTTACGTGCTAACACCTGAGATTGATGAAATTGCTGCTAATATTTATACATGGACTTGATTGCTGGTTTGTGTTAGGGGATTGTATACACATAGCCTCATTTACATGGAAATTTATGAGTGTTTTTATCACTGTAAAGGATTTTTTTTCTGTAGCAATAATCACACAGTTCAAGTATACACTCAACACAAAAATTGCTTCTTTTTTTTTGGTTCCCTTCTAATATTCTTGCCTTACAAGCAGTATTTTACCTTCAAAGTTTTAAGCCTATGTAAAACTGTCAACCCACATAGTTTTTTGTCCTCACTTTCCTTTTAAATTTTCTGCTGTTTTATTTCCAGTTCCACACAATCAAGATTATCTCATGATAACTCTTTTCTTATGCTTTCTGCTTACTCCTGTTTCCCCCCTAAATTCCCATGTCCCTCCCTCCCAAAAGTGTCTTTGAGAAGGAGGAAAGGCTTTTTTTCTCTGTTTCTCTTTAACCAAGTGTTAAAGTTTATTGAAGTTAATGATTTTGAAGCTTAAATTTATCAGGTGGAGATGCAGGTTAAAATCCTGTCTAGAGAGGTGCTATCCTGCTGATAACATTCCGTGTACAAGGCTGTGTTTTCCAGGATGGGTTATGAAGTGAAAGACCTGATTGCATGGTTCTATCCCAATTTCCTGCTGGAAAAATACCTGCAGTTGATATTTGATCATTATGTGTAAGGCTTGTCAGCAGACTGGCTCTCTGTAGGTGGCATCCTGGTTGACTGGTTCCTTCCCAGGGGACCAGCCTCTAGGGTTGCTGGTTTTTCCAAGGAAATACACTTCTGTATCCAAAGTAGTGTGGGCAGCAGGGGAGGGGGAATCCTGCCCCTCTGCCCTGCTCAGGCGGGAGCCCCCCTGCAGAGCTGCCTCCAGCCCTGAGGGCCCAGCACCAGAAGGACAGGGAGCTGCTGCAGCCAGTCCAGAGCAGGGACATCGAGATGGTGAGAGGGATGGAGCAGGTCTGCTGTGAGGAAAGGCTGAGAGAATTGGGATTGTTGGGCCTGGAGAAGGGAAGGCTCCAGTGTGACCTCAGAGTGGCCTTCCAGGACTTGAAGGGAGCCCACAAGAAAGATGGAGAGAGACTTTTGACAAGGGCCTGGAGTGACAGGACAAGGGGCAATGGCTTCACACTGACAGAGAGCAGGTTTAGATGGGATATTGGGAAGAAATTGTTCCCTGTGAGGGTGCTGAGGCCCTGGCACAGGGTACCCAGAGCAGCCGTGGCTGCTCCTTCTCTGGAAGTGTTGAAGGCCACGTTGGATGTGCCTCTGAGTAGCCTGGGGTAGTAGAAAGTGTCCCTGCCAATGGCACGGGGTAGAACCAGATGGTCTTTGAAGTCCCTTCCAACCCAGGCCATTTTGTGATTCCATGATGTCAACATTTCAAAAACCAAACCAGGCATTCTTGTGGCACATTCAGGGGCACCAGTGTCATGGTGTCCTCCACCAATGAACGAGACAAAGAGAACTCTTTTTCTTTGCGCCAGAAAACAGTCATGTCATCTGCTGAATATACAGGAAAGCTATGCATGTAAGTGTTACTTTTCTAGAATTTGAGGATATCAGAAAATGCCAGTTGAAAACACGTATCAGTTCTTTACAAGTTGGAATATCAGAAATTTCATCCTCATTTTTCTCTGAGACAGAAACCTTTGATGGTGCCTTCTGAAGATGAGCACCAACTGTGATCTTGTGGTTTTACTCATGTGCTGTGTGAAAACACATGCTGAAAAATGTGATCAGCAAACTTTTGAACAAACTTTTTTTTAAGACTCAGAAATTTCTCTTACTATTCAATCAAAGCAGATGGTGTTAAAAATGTGTCTATAGCGAGGTACATTTTAATTGTTTTAAAAACATTCAATGATATGTGTATTAAGGTAAAATAAAATCTTAATTATCTGCAGCAGAAATAATTTTCCCTTTATTTATCCTGTACTTTTCTTTCCTTATCTTGATGTTCTCCTTCCTTGCTGTTTCTAAGCAGTGTGAAGCAGGCATTCTTGGATGGTGGGGGATTAAAGTATATATGAAGTGAGGCTCAGAGCACACATTTACATTTTAAGTGATTACTTGGATCACTGTTTCCTGTTTTTCTCTATCTTTCTGATGCTTCACTATCAATGAGAAATACAACTGGACATTCTGTGCAGTGTTTTTAATTCTTGAAAATAGTTAAGGGGGATACATTTTACTGTGGTCCTTTGTTACATTAGTCTCACATTTCCCATTTTGATTCATATAAAGAAAGAATGAGGAAAGATGACAACTAGAAGTATTAACTCTGTAATTCAGTTGCAGACATATTCCTTTCCTGTGCTGGGCATTGTTTCCTCTTCTTAGTTAACACTTAAGGATATGTGGCCTACAGTTTTCCTTTGTATTGGATATAGAGCGTGCATGTATTTTGTGTGATGATTTTTTTTTCCATGGTTTAAGACGCCAAAGGAGTGTAATTGCTGAGACAGAACAGTATTGGAGGTGTCATACAAAAAGGAAAGAGCTCAAGGGCTTCCCTTGCACATTTTCATTTTGGTATTTTTCATGATGATTTTATGTGTGTGAAACATGTCTCACATTTGTAGATGCAAGAACGTTTAAGATAAGTAGAGATACCTGCATGTCTTTAATGCTTTTTCCACTCTGTCGTGATGTTGGCTGTCATTTGTATGATAAATAGTTGTTCAAAATCTGTTGCATGAAATCTTTTGTCTCTCTGAGACTCACGCAGAGAAGTACTCATTTATCTTCAGTGTGAAAACAATTTGCTGACAGGTCAATCAGAATAAAAGTTCCATGGGCTGGAACTCATCTTTTAAAGTTTATGATGCTTTCAAGAACAGTCTGTGGACAAGCAGAAAACTGGTGCAACAGTAGACATGAGCTGATGGAATGTGATAGGTATCTTATCTTCTCTAGTATTTGTATGATTCATTTGGATGTGTTCTGCATAGCCTTTTGCAAAAAGTGCCAGTATGTCTCCCAACAACTCCTAGAGTATCAAATATAAGAAGTACTTTTCTTGTACAGCAAGTGATTGATTGTATGCCAGGGAAAATGTTTATTTCATTCAGCAACTTAGTTTCATAGGAGATATCATTTTTTGTGATTTCAAATAGTTGCTTTTATATCTACTCAAAATGTCCCTCATGTTTCTCTAATAATGCTTATTTTATGAACTTTGATTATATTTTCCTCCTCTTGTAAACAAAAGAGGCTCTGTGTTTTTCCCATCTGATGGCAGTAATTGGGAGATTTATTTAATGCCTGATCTTGAAGGGGCCATATGCAAACTAGATTCTGAGAGTCTTGTGAATATTTGCATTTTTGGGAGACATTGGCCAATTTTTGCAGTGAGAGTACTAATTCTGAAGACTTGCAGACTGAAAATATGAACTCTGTGGTGGGCATGAACTTTCTGGTTCATTAATTCTAACTGTGATAGGTTTGGAAATTATTTAGAGTACTTACCATGTCCCCATCTTCGGGCATTTCCTCTCAGTTCCCAGAAATCTTGTCTTTGCTGCTGTAGAAATATTTGTTTATTCCTTCCCTTCAAAACCAAGTACTTTCAATCAGTCATTCCTGTTACATTTTCATGTAATTCACCTTCACATCATTCATCTAGTTGTGTCTTTTCAGGTCTGCTGCTCTTCTGCCAAGAGTGAAGTTACACTTTCTTAGAACTTCCTTATTCTCTGGTAGTTCCTCATCATGTAAGGAGGCAAAAAAACAATGATTGATAAAAATCCCGTGTCAAATTTGAGAAATTTATTCCTGAATTTCTGATAGCTCTTTGATTTCTGTGTATATAGAGGGAATCAAAATGAAAAGAGGAAGAATCAGCTTTTAGTCTGCTGGGATGGCTTTTTGTTTGGTTGGTTTTTTGCATGTTTTTCCTAAATTCTTTACAATTTTTCAGGATTTATCCTGCTTGAGCAAGGAAGTGGGACCAGATGGCCTGCTGTGGTCCCTTCCAAGATGACCCATTCTGTGATTCTGTGGTTCCATGAAAAAATCTGATAACAGGCCTAACTGTTTGGTGGGCTTTTTTAAAATATAAACCCTTACCAGAGTTTTCTAACCTGATTTCAATATGTCCACTCACATGCTAGTTGGAAGTTGATTTTTCAGTCCCTTTGCACTGTTAATTCAGCCAAGATTCTTCTAGTGTCTCCACCAAAAATCTTATTTGGAAATTACATTTGCTTCCTTGGGTTTGTCAAGTGCTACTTGAAAGTAGCTCTTTAGAGTGATTTTTTTTCTTTCTCTCTTTTGCTTATATAACTTGTTATCTTCAAGCCTTCATTACTTCTTAGGAATTTATACCATCAACTCTTGTCAATACTCTAAACAGCTAAGTAATACTGAATGATTTTTCTCTTCAGTTATTTTTCTGTCAGCTGTAGTTGAAAAAAAAAATGGATTTGTTGTGTTTGGCCATCTTCCATTATTGAATGTTTTACTGTTTACATTGCTCATATTTTAGGAGTTCATTTCCTTTTTTTTTCTTCCTGATAAATGGAGCAATTTGTGGAGAACTCATATGGACAGTGAAATTAATTAGATCACAAAATAGAAGACGTGATTGATACTTTTTTATTATTTTCATATTTTATAAATTTGGTTATCTCTGTATCCCCAGGAGCTCGAAGTATGTCGGGTTTTTAATGGTCTCCATTGCTATGTACACTTTCCAAGAAAAGTATTTTCATTATTAGATTACTTTATATAGCTTCTTACTTTATTTATAAAAACAGTGAAGTACTTATGCCGCAAAATGTTTTAACCTCAATTTCAGCCTCTGATGTGCCTCAAATGATACAGATTGTGCACTCACTGTGTACTGCTGATTGGAGCCCTGAGTACAAGCATATCCTTAGTTATTTTATTACCACTATTACAATTTTTCTTTATGTTTACATTGTTTCAGCTTTTCCCATGTAATGATGGCTTTCTGATTCCCAAGCTGTCTCTTAGAAAAGCTTTGCCACTTTGTTAGACACTTGAACCTCAAACTGGCAAAAAGATACAGTTCAACCATGCAGTAATAAGTTATAATTTGAGGAAGTGGAAATATGTACCAGATGTTGGAATTCTTCAGACAGATTTTCCACCTTGTGCTGCCAAACACTGAGATGCCACAGATAGTGAGGACAGTGTAAGAAACCAGTTACAGTTACCAGCTCTTGTCATTTGACTTAGGCATTGCTTAGCAGCGGTGAAGAAATGGTGCAGTATAAAAGAAAATGTTAAATATAGCCAGCCTTTTGTAGAGGAGCAGAAGACTGTTATTAGTATTTTCATAAGGTCGCCTTTTTACTCAGGATAATATTTTGATTAGGATGTAGAAAAGGGAATATTTTGATAACATTACAAAATCATGATGTATTTTTGTTACGTCACCTTCCTCTCACATACATAATAATGTTTCCCATAACCTGTGTTATTTCTTCCTACTGTTAGTTCCCTTCATGAGAGACAGAAATAAAAGTAGAACTTTGTGAGTTAAAAAGATTTCTTTTAAAATAGGTGAACAGATTTGAGTGTTGTGTTCTTAAAGAGCCCCATCCAGTGGTTTATTTCCTATGCTTGTGAATGAAGTGCTGAAATATTTACTAAATCTGCCTGAAGATAATTTTTCCCCAAGTCTTGAGAGAGGAGGATGGTTCTATGTGCATACATTTTGAATGTACAAAAATCCCCAGTACTACAGATGACATTATGTCTGTGGTTTTTTCTATTAAACAATTAACTCCAATGCACTTTTCATTAGATTAAAAAAATTCAGTAGATACTTGTTCCAAGGAAAAACAGCCATTCACTGAGGGTGAATTAGACATGAGTGTGTTAATATACTGATTTAGATAATGATGGCATTAAAAGAAGCTTCCAAGTGTCCTTTCTTTCATGTGTGACAATTGTTTCCTCAGATGAAAGAGAGAAGAGGGAAACACCAAAAACTTGTTGCAGTGATGCTCCAAATAATGCAAGGCCATTTTTTCCTGTTTAGTGTTAGGATATTAATATTAACTTTGGTTGTTCTGTGATGTTCTTTGCTGTTTTATTTTTGAATTATTATCTAACTGACTACATTTACATAAGCTATGAATAGCAGCTAACAAAATTAATTTTTCCCTGCCAAATTTGATGATCCATGCATGAGGATTTACCCAATATTGAGAAGGAACCAATCTGCAGAAACATCAATTGGATGTCCATTACTACAGCAAAAGAATTGCATTTTTATTTGTGGATGGAATCCTGTACACATTTCCTTTAAAATAAAACAGCACAGGACTCAGAAAGAAAGTATTTTTTTAAAGAGCGTTTCAGTTCATGCAAGACACCCAATTTTTTGTTTGACTCTAAATTTGGAGTTTAAGATTAATAGGAATATGCAAGGAATTAAAACTGCACTAAGTTAGAATTAGTTATTAATAGCTTTAATGTAACAATTTAGCTGTAAAGTAGCTCATCTCATGCATTTTTTCATTCACCCCATAAGTTAGTATAATATCTTTTGTGTAATCCTTCCAATTATGCTTACCTGAACGAAAAATTTCACGATTCCTTAGAAATAAATTTAATATATAAAAATAACAAAAAAGACCGACTAGTGGCTATTGTGATTAAATCTGTTTACAATGTCTTCTGTGACTCACATTCCAGGAAAAAAAGAAAGATTTTTTTGATTTCTTTTTTACAGGAATCAAGAAAAACCACAGGACCTCTGTATTTATATTTGAATCTACATCAAACGTTTTTCATTTGGAACCATTGCCTAGAGAACTTCTTGCAGGGAGGAAAACATTATAACCTATTTTTGAATGCCTTTTGTTTTAAGCTAATTTTCACAAGACTCTTCTTGACCCTCTCATGCTACTTTCTAGAGGGTAGAGTAGAAATACTAGTGTTTCTCTCCATTGTGGATTACCACTTTTCAGAAAAGTTTCGAGATTTTGTTCTATTTTTTTTTTAAAATCTCCTTCCTGTGTCTCACTGGGCCATCACATCATGAGACAAGTTGCTCTTCAAAGTTTTTACAACTCAGAATTTTGTACTCTCTAACCCTGTTGTCCCTGTCGGTGGAATAAAAGGGGGTAAATTACAGCTTTGTTGTAAAGAAGTCTGAGAGTGCTAGGCCATGGAAGTCAGGTAAAGTGCTGCATTAAAGAGCTGTTGTATTTGTTGTGCCTAAGGTACAGGTTTTTTTAGATCCCTCTGAGTATCTCTACATAGTGTTTAACTCTGCTGTGTCTTAGAGATAACACACACAGTGTGGACGTGCAGCCTACAAAACGTACACTGGGTGAAAACGTCCCTGGTGCTCCAAAGTGGAGCTTTCACTGAGATTTATTTTTATCCCCCAGTGATTCATGCACCATATTTCCAGTTCTTTACCCATAACCTTTTATCAGTTTCTATCTTTGCTCTTTATTCCAGAAACTCAGTAAGTTGGATAATTAGATTCAAAGTTCCAACATATTTAAATTGTTTTTTACCTGTTTTCTGGTTCTTGGATTGTTGATTAATAAAGGAAACCCTCACCTCAACTTCTGTTTAAAAACTTCATGGGGCCTTGCAGGGGTTAACTGCGTTTTTCCAAATTTAAGGCTTCATATGTAAGTCACCATCCTAACTTTCACAGGAAACCTGGAAGACAGTTACTTTTCACAGGACCATTAGGTCTGATGAACTCATTATCCTGCTTAGAGGAGACAGATCACTCTGCCTTGAAAGCTTTTATTAGGTTTACTTTTTGAAGCATGGGCAGTGTGCTCTTGACAGGTACAATTACCAGGAGAAAATGGCCTCTCCATTGCTTAGGAATGGCAATTCAGGGTAAATGTAGTTCCAGGTGGTACCTGGAGTGTCAGAGCTCTTCCATTATTCCTTTAATATGGGCTGACAGAGAGAGGAACATTTTAATTCTTACCTGTGGAAACTGCAAATGCAGAATGAGATACATTCAGCTCACACCCTTTGTCTGGCTTTAATTCCTGGTGAGAAAGGGAGGGTTTGTGAGATAAGGCTGCTTAGATATGATCTTTAATTCTGCAGTAGGCTATTGTTCAGAGGCCTTTACTATAGCTGAACAAAAATCTACAAGCCAAGTAAGTGAACCTAAAACTTCCTGTTGTTTCCTGTTAGCTTTAAATAAAAGGACACTTGATAGCTCTCAAACATGTAAGTGGTGAAGTGAAATTCTCACCTTCTGTTTGTTTTTAACCTTCAACTCTCTTTAATAAACTTGTCTGAACGACCAACTGGGGAGGCACTGATTGTATATGAAGCTCACCATGTGCATTTAGTACCAGACTCCGAAGTCATTCTGCATGTCTTGAAATTCCATATACAAAATGCTTCTCTATAATAACTTCTACTTAAATGGGTGTATGGATTATTTTAAAATCTGAAGCACAAACCTAGCTGCCCAAACTAAAGAATAGTTCCAAAAAGGTTAGAATAACTTGCTGTGCAGAGACATTTAAACTAAGAGCTTGGAATTCTGTTGTTTCAATCATTAACAATTTTCTTTGAATTACTGCCTTTTTTTTTTTTTTTGACAAAGTCTGTCTGAATTTTTTCATTATACAGAAATAGCTAAAATCTCTGATTGTTGACAGAAGCCTTTACTATCCATAACTTCCCAGATTTCCTGCTCAGTGATATGCATAACTAAGATCCCTGAATATGCCTTTGAAAGATCTGTGCTTCTATAATAAGGAATTCAGATGCATTCAGGTGCATTTTTTTCTAGAAAATGGATTAATAGTACCATTGAGATCACTCTGCATCATTTTCATAAGCACAGTTTTCCAGGACATTCTGTGTCTCTGTATGAGGACTAACACTATTGTGGCGCATAGTACTTTGGAAAAAACAAAAAAAATCATTGATTAGTAATTAAATAGCATATTAATTACATGCAGAATGGAAGCTGTCATATTGTATTCATGCTGATTATGCCATATGGGTTTTCTGGAGTGAAGACCTGTTTGAGGGAGAAGCAGTTCACATAGTATTTTATCCTGTTTTCTCCATTTCTATTTACTTTTTTTCCCCATATAATTTATGTAATGTAATAGCTTAAGGTATGTGTCTCTCTGAAAAACAAGACTGACCAAATATAGATTCTGAAGCCAAATAAACAGTTCTCCAAGGTATTTCTCTGAGACTAATACAAGAGAATTTTCTTTACTGGGTTGTATGGACAGCTGTTGCAACATTTGTGATGAGTAAAACTTTTGGAAGTTCAGATACAAAGGTAATCATCTATGGGAGGATTATTCCACATGAATAAGCATTTATATCACAATAGGAAAGGACATACCATGCTATTCACAGGAGACTTACAGTATTGAAATTATAAATTCTGTATTTCCATGAGAAGTATTGCATGTAAAATAAGTTGCATTGAATTATGACAGAAGTTACCAGCTTCTATTTTGAAAGCATTCTAAATGTCCTTACAAATACTTACCTCTGGTATCTTGAAAAATATGAACTAACATGTTTTTATTAACAGATGCGTTCTTAAAGAAGTTCTTACTGAATTCCTGTGAATTCCATAAAACTCCAAATGCAATACCGTATAGATCTTTTAGTCTACCAAGAAAATAGGAGAGCCTAACTCAATCAAAGCAATCACACTGCAGTCGCAGCAGCCTTCAGCTTTTTGGAATTGTTTCCTTACTAGGCAACTTTTTTTTGTGGTTAAAGTCATTTTTGTAGTTAAAGTTTTGGTTGTGATGTCTGTATTTTTCAGGATTGTAGGTCCCTGACTGGTTTATGAGAAGTTAACTCTGCATGGAGGTTTAGATCATGTGAAGGGCTGTGGTCATCAAACTGTTTCATCATCAGAGGGGGACTGACATTGGGCTTCTCCACTGGCCATGTGTACATGTTCTATATTGTATTAATGCAAACATCTGCATTCCTGGACTTCCAGGAAGGGCTTGAATGCCTTTATATACACACGTGGAAAATAAAATTTTAAAACTCTTTTGAAGTTTAAAATCTGAAAATTGTGGTCCCATTGAGAATGGTGTGAAATACATCTGGTATTTAACTGCCCATTATGGAAGCTTGAAATGTGGATACAGGAAACCCAGAAATCTGATGGACAGTCTTCATATGAAACCTGGAAATCTGAGGGTCAGAGTCAAGCTGAAATTCACTGCCTGCCAGGCTTAAGCTAGAAAGTCTCATCTCACTGAACAGACTTCCATTTTATTGCAGTAGATAGAGGTGATTTTCTCTAAGGAGCTCTCCTTAGAAACTCCTGTGCTGATTCTTGACATGCAAAATAAAGATTCAGTAATTTGCTTGGCATGGTTAGTAAGCTTTGATTTGTGGCATATGTCTGCAAAAATATTTGGATGTGTTTGGTTTGTATTTTGTCATTGTGAAATAACATATTTGTAATCTGTGCAGTTAGTCAAGGGAAGAGTCACAGAGAGCATTTAACTAATAAAATCCATTTATTGTTTCACCTTTAAGTTACTGGGAAAATGTAATTTCTCTAAGTGCCCTGATAGTTAAAACTAATGTCTGAAAACACAAAAAAAGTGAGTTACACATCATTAAGTATAAACATGATGTGAATTTTGTTGCTCCTTGCGCAGGTGTTTTCCATTAGAATATGTCTGCCCCATTCAGACCTATTTTAAGTAAATTCACAAGGAAATGCCTCTTCACATGTTTATCCTGGAAGGGCAGATAGGTATTTTACTCTATAAAGCAGTCTAAAAGTTTTCTATTCTTCAAATGAAAAATATTTTTCAGAACATAGTATTGCAGTTTGGTAATGTATTTCTAGCTGCCATTAGAGACACTTGAAATTAAAACATAATAAAAGTAGTGAAACAGAAATGACTGTTTCTTAGAAATGCTGGTGAAAGGGGGATTTGCCTGCATAACTGTTTGTGTAAAAAAATTATGTTTGTTATATACACTTACATTAATATAAAACTCTACTGTAACACTTTCCTCTTGGTGATCCTGTGAAATGTTATTGTGCATTGATGCTGTACTTTCAGGTTATAATATATCATCTCTTTAATGACATGTAAAAAAGTGTACTGACTTGCTAGCAATTGTATCATGACAAATACATAGCATCAGTAATTTCCGGCAATAATTTTTAGTTTGGGAAAACAGCTTAGCTCTTACAGACAAAACCTACATCCTGCAAATTCTCTTCTTGATACAGAGAAAACAAAAATAAATGGGTCATGATTATGAACAGTGACAGGTTCTGTGTCTGCATATAGACTAGATGGTCACTTCAGAGTTCATTTTCTCCCTGAAAAAATGTTTAGGATAACAAGAAATTCACAAGAAAGCAGCATTCTCCTTTGTTCACATTTCCTGATCGACGGTCATGACATCACAGATGGTTAATAGAAATATATTTGCTTTCTGCTCTCTGTACATATAACTGAGAGGTAATACAAGCCTTATTTTAATTCTGCAACTTTTTAACTGAAATAAAGTGTGGTGCTTCTTAGACCATCCTTATCAATTGTGTAGATGTTGCTTTTACATAGTGATTAATTTTGCAACTTTTTTCCCAATACTTTTTAGACTGAAAGGAAATATTAATTATTCAGGAAGCTAAATACAATTATTGTAATTTTTTTCATTACATGAAATCAGTTCATGTCAAGGAAGCACAAGGAGTGCTGTGTATGTAATTTAACTGAATCTATATTTTAAGCAATTTTGTGAGCAACTGACAAGTCCAAGTGTCTTGGATGAGTTCTTTTTTTTTCTGTTTTACTCACTGGCTATGGTTACAAAAATATGAATGTTTTCTCCCAATAGCATCAGCGACTTCTTGACATTTTGGAAGCAGAAAAAGAAGTGTTATCAGAAAAGATAGAAGAAGCTTTGATGCAGCAGTCGCAAAAACACCAGGTACTGCTTTTGTTTACCAAAAAATAAGAGATCAGGTCAGCATCATGGAGATTATTGGGAATGATCCTGTCACAATTACTTACAGGAAGAGAAAGCTTTCTTAAGCACTTTGGCTGTTTGGGATGATTTTTAGCCACTCCTTTATTGTCTATTGCAGTTTATTTTTTCATAACACTTGCAGGAAGTGCTGGACAAATGTTTGGATGAAGAAAGACAGAGGAGCAAGGAGGCTCTGGCAGCTGCTGCAAAGGTACCTCTCATTAATTAGTAGACATGCAATATGGATTCCATGTGTGCTATTAGAAATGCCAAGTTCAGTTACTCACTTTTGTTTCATAACTAAATTTACCAAGCATGTTCTCATGTTCTCATGAATTTTGTTTACATGTTTACATCTGTGTTTAGAAGAAGCTGGTTCTACTGAAAATGAACATATCTGCTATATCCCATGCCTTGACACAGAGATGTAACTTCCTTTTCTTGGACAATAGCCTCTGAATTGTTTGTAACAAGAAGTCACAAATTGCAGTTCAGTTGTTGCTGTTCCCTAAACATCTGCTTTTGTGGTCTTTGTGGTCTTGTGGTTTTGTGGTCTTTTGTGGTCTTTTGTGGTCAAGATGCATCAATGCATCTTGATTTGAAGAGCTGGGTAGCAAGGTCAACTGAAGATCTTAATAAGACAACTAGCATCATGTCTTATTTAAATTTCATTGAATATGGTCATTTTCAATGAGAAGAGAACTATTTTTAAAATCATACACAGGGAAATATTAACAAGTTTTCAATTATTTTATATAAGCCGATGTTTGACTAAAAGTGACTGTTCAGTTTTAAATATTATTTCTCCTGTCTATTTCATTAGGAAGTGCATTGGATTTAGGAATATTATTTTGTAAAGGTTAAACTATAATTAATTTCTAATATTGATCAAAAATCCAGTACAAAAGTTCAATTGCATGTAATGATCTAGGTCAGCTAGTGATATGTTATTACCTAGCACAGTTCAGCAGGTTATATTTTAATTTTTGGTATGGTGTATGAACACTGGTTGAGCACATCACTGAATAACAGTCAGTAGTACAACAAACAGTTCTTACATTGTTGATATCTACAGAAAAATGTGTGTATAATAAAACATCCTATTTTAATTAATATATTTTTAAAATATCTAATTAGAAAATCAAGTCCCAGTGAGTTGCAAGAAACAGCTTTAGTTAGAAGTGTAGGTATCTGATGAATACAGTATTTTTGGGTTTTGTGACTTGATTTGACCAGTTCCTTATTACCTCTAAAGGGCATAGGAATGACCTATAAGCTTATTAAAACTGAGGGGTTTCTGAATAAGATTTGTCAGCCCATGTTTACTTGTTTTGAACTTCTGTTTGCCATTATTTATTTGTAGATATTATGCAGTGGTTGTCTTGCTGATAAACACATTTGTGTGGCTACAAATCTGTGGAGCTGTTGGCTTCAAATTCTCTGTGATTTCAGATAATGGTTTAATATAACTATTGGGGGAAAAAATAAAACAGTACTTCTTGTAGCATGGCCTAAGGAGCTTTGGGAGGAAAGACACATTTGTTTTAGGTATATATTGGCTAATTTTCTGTAGAAAATGCTCCGACTATTTTTGCACTTCAGATATTTATAGATAAGAGCAGGAATATCTCTTACATGGGAATATCAGGGGAGGCCCATGATGTGCCTACTCTTGCATGGGTTTTGCTGGGGTTTTTTTTGTGTTAAGCAGACTTGTTATGAATTCTTGTGTTTTCAGTAGGTGGGAATTTAAAATCCTTACTTGTACCTTCCTTTTCCATTCTGTAACTACACAAGTCATTGCCCAGAGGTAACACCTGCTCGGTAGCACCTTAAGATAAATTGAACCTCGCAGTTCAGAAGTGAAAATATTCACACCCCATATCTTGTCAGCTCATAGACCTTATTAGAGGAAGGTGATATATATAAATTAGTCATTCAAGTTGCGTGTGCTGCTCATCTAATTGTGCCTGATCTGTTTCAAAGGCTGAGAAAGAAGTAGTACAGGAAGCTGTTCTGAAAGCGGTGGAGGAGGAGAGGAGAAATATGGAGAAGATTCATGCAGAAGAAAGAAAACTCTGGGAAGCAGAATGTGATAGTCATAAAGAGAAGATTGCTCAGGCTGTTTCAGAAGCCATGCAAGAGCAAAGAAAGCAGAATGAGGTTAGTGTGTTTTACTCTCCCATGTACTGGCTTTGTATATTTTTGGTTTTTCTTTTGAATGTCTTCGGTTTTTGTGGTAGATTTTCCTGTGGCATCTGTCACTCAGTTGATATTTGCAATGCACAGCAAGCTGTTTATCTTTACCTAGACTCTGTGTATGGAGATAGGCTGGCACATACAGAACAAAATTCCTGTGACCTTCGCAGGTACATACATAGAAATTATATAAATCATGCCTGGTTTTGTCCTCTGACTTCAAAAGGAGCCCAAACAGCTCAAAGTGGCATTTATGCTGTAAACAGTTTGGATGATTTCCCTACCTGTGGAAGACTAAAGATGTTACATTTGTTCCTCTGGAACAGGTAAAAAATAAAGAGCAGGTTATAAAAACTGGAAACTTCAATCAGTAATGAACCAGAAATGTTTCTAGGGTTAATCATTAGAGAGTTGCTTCTATTACATTAACTGTATGTCACTTAAATGGAGAGGGACATTCCCAACAGTGCTTTTAGCAATTCTAGGAACTACATATTAAATATGTTATAATAGCAGTTAAATTACTCTTCCAAAAGTTGAATTTTGTCATCTGTGATGCTGGAAGTATTTGAAGGAACAGCCTGTGAATTCACTGATTTCTTGGTGACACATTTAAATATTATTGTCTTCAGAATTTTAAGGAGTATATATTTCATTGGTGTGTTGGAATTTGATATTGCTGTATATTTTTCTGGGCTGCATAACAAAAAAAGAAAAAGAAAATCTGAGAATTTGAAGTAAAATAGAATTACTCTTTGTAAACAGACACCATTTCCTTTTCCAGTGTTAAACAAAATTAATAACTTCATATACTTAATCAGCTACAAAAAAACCGTTTTGATGCTATGCCATTATCATACTCTGGGTTGCTTACATTCCTAATGTAAATAGAATGATTTAATTTTTTATATCTTTGTTACTTCTTTTAAATGTAGAGGTAGCAAATGTTAAATTGTCAGTTTTCAAGATTTTCAGTGAGTCTTCAGGAACTCAAACTCTTCTTCAGAACAGAAAGATAAACAGCTGAGTTCAAAGCTAAATTCAAGCTGAGAACAGCTGCTTGGGCTTTAGTTACATACAAGTAATTCAGAATGTCCAGAATGGGAACTGGTACCAGTGGTGGAGAGAATCACTTCATTGCAGGGAGCATGATAAGGTATTTGTTTACTACTGTAAAGACAGCAATTTTATAGCTTGTGGAATATGAAGAGATTAATAGGAGGAGGACTACGGTAATGAAGTTTGAGAAGGGTTTTGATGAATCCTAAAGATTTTTGGTGAAGGAGTCCCGTGGCTAGGTGCTGGAGTTCAGCCAGGGTTCTGTATTTATGGATTCGGCCAGCCATGGATGTCCCAGGGGTGGGAGAGACATGGATTAAGCTGGGATAGTGACTTGGAGCAGGTTTGCCTTCCCAGGGTACTGAGACTCTCTAGTGGTTGATGTTGCCTTTGAAGTTGTCACAAGACAGGATGACATTAGAAGTACTTTAGTATTGATGGCTGTATTCTTTGATAAAGTCTTAAATACACTGCCATGTCAGTGCTTCCCTGAGGAAGCAATTCAGGCCTTCTCAAAGGACAGGGTTTTCCACTCAAACTGCTTTTTGATCAGGTAGTGTGGAAGCACCTAGTGATGTCCTTGTGATGGTGAGCAGCACTGAGGTGTTGGAGACTCTTGTGATTAGGTCTGCTGTAAATATCTTGCGCTTTATGTAGTCCTTTAGTAGTGTCACTAGTTAATTCCAGTTCTATTGATGCCAAACAACTCTGGCAACTTTTGTTGTAACAGCAATAATTTCTCCTATTCAGTTATAACATGATTATTTCTCCTTCATGTCAGGTTCATTTTTCAAATACCTAATCTATTTTTAATTAAGGAAAAATGCAGATTTTTCTTTAGATTTCCAAAATTCTATCACATATATGTATGGTATATATGAAGTTACAGTCTTTAATCTCTAATTAATGAGTACAAATTCCCTGGGGAGGATGGACTTTCATGGAGAAATTGGTTTCTTGGAGAAATTTTCCCTTTCTCCTATGCCAAGAATTTGCATATCTCCTTTAGGCCTTTGCAATTATAAGCATACACCATCTTCTAAAATTTTCTGTCAACAAAAGAAATCCTGCAGAGCTGAAGTGCCAAATGATAACTTCTTAGTGGTGTCAGATACAACTTCGGTTTAACAATGAAAAACGCTTGTGCCTACAGGGACTTTGTGTGGGGGCATTAATTTTTTCTGTGTAGAGCCTTCCACACAGAGCTGTTTCTTATTTAAGTTTTGTTGTCTGTAAGATTTGTCTTACAAGAGCTATGACTGCCCTCTTGACTGTCTTGCAATAATTGTTTAGACACCAATATCAAGTCAGCTCTGCAATGGCCGAAAGGCAAACACAGTCTTAACATTTTAGACAATGAATTGTAAAAAATCCTAGAATAAAATTCTATTTTGCTGTAAGTTATTTCAAAAAGATTTGCTTTACTGATTTGAAGACAAAGAAATTAAGCATATGATTAAAGAGGAGGAGTTTTCCTTCACTAGTGCTTCACTAAGTCTCCAAAATGGGAAGATTACAAAGGTTCAGTGTAGTCTTCTGCAAATAGGTGAGGCAGAATGGCTTACAGTCAAAGTGCCCATGGTTAACTCCAGGAATAATTCATTGAAAAAATCAAAACCATTGAAAATTTTAATTTTTTCTTCGAGGTGCAAACCCACAGAGAAACAGGCATTTTCATGTACATGGGGCATGAGTTGATAAAAGACATATTTTAAAAACTGTACCACATCTGTGAATCTGTAAAATATTTAAATTATGAAAATGAGGGAAAATAAATTTCTCTGTTGTAGTGGAATGGATTTGTTGGCTTCTCCTTTACCTTCTACACCAGAGAAACATGATTAGGAGTTCTGATTCATTGGTTTAAAAGAGTAATTTGCCATCCATTAATTTTCTTTATTAAAATAAAATATATCGAGTTTTTTCACCAGTTTTTAAACACATGCACTAGAAATTATATGGCTATATATGAGAAAGCAAATGGAAAAAAAACATTAAAGTATGGTCATTAACATTTCATTGATCAGGCAATTTTAGCAGAAGAACAACGGTTTGAAGATCACACTTGTGCTGAATCGGGTGGTGGAATTTCCCTTCATCACCTAAATAAATTAAGAGAAGATGAATGTTTCATTGACAGGGATGATACAGGTATATTTTTAGACTTTTTTGCTGGTGATGTTGCAGAGTGGCCAGGAAGGAGACCCATTGGGGTTGCAAATCTGGAAGGGTTATGCATATGCCTTCTACTTGTTAGATATTCATGCTTGACAAAACTTGGTCCTAAAAACAAAATGTTTGTTCCCAGTCAAATAGTTGTCAAGTCTGCAGATAAGGAAATGCTAGTTCCATTTGAGATTCATGGTACTAATTTAACATTGCCAGGGAAAAATCTGGAGACTTAGGACAGTTTAATAAACAAATCATGATTAATATCAAATATTTTGTTGCCAAATATGACACAGCAGAGTAAAGATAAACTTAGAGGGAAAGTAATAACTAAGACATAGTGAGTTAATATTTCAACTTGATGGAGCGACCTTGATGTACCCCCTTCTTTTTTTTTTCTTTAGGAAATTAGAGGATAACAGTAACATGAGTATTGCAAATTTTTTTTTAGTGAAAGCTTTCCATGAAGGCTTTGACTGTTCCAGTGACTTGGGGTCTTTACTTAGAGACATGGTATTTTTACCTAAAATAAAGGTACTATTTTTGGAAGCCTTATTACTCTGAAGCGTAAATGAGATATTTTACATCACCAGGGAAATGCTAAAAATTTTTTGGACCACTCTCTTGAAGCTGTGAGGTACTAGAAGTCCAGATGACTTTCATTTTGGTTGTGACTGGCAGCATCTTTGGATTTTATAACTATGTTATTCAGGTGCTTCATGCTTTTATTAGAGGGTTTTTTTTTTAATTTAGAAGAGCATTCTCAGTTTGGACGAATAGCAGGCTTGCCCATTAAATCAGGAAGAACAAGCTCTCCTTAAAAAAAAACAAGTAATCTTTTGACTAAAGATAATGCTCATTTGCACAGGAACCTCATGATCCAACACACTGAAAAGTCATCATAGATTAGGAACTCATCTATTCAGCAGACTCGATGTAGCCTTGCATGTCTCCAGTATTTTCCATTTTTCATACATTGTCTGGTGTTTTTTACAGTGGCATCTTCCCTGCAAGGAGAGTTTAATGAATGGTAGTTGTCAGTGTTGAGAGGAATACCTAGTGAAATTCCTCCACTAGATTTTTTTTTTCCTAGAACACTTATTTGTATAAAAAGTGGATATCCTCTAGATAAGGAGAAAGTATAACAGGTACTTTGGCTGAGGCAGAAGCTTTTTACCCCAGAATTCAAAATTGCAGTGAAGCTCCTGGGGTACAACTCTAAACTGAAAAAGCAATGGACAATTCCCTCTATCATAATCTTCTTTATGTTTAGTTTTACTAATTGAAAAAACTGAAATCCAAAAATTTTGGGGTATATAGGATGATGATATCCATACAATTTTGAATAAAGGCTGCTATATTAAATTCATAATTAGTGGGCAATGCAGATTAGCTCCCGTAGCTATAATGCAGAGCCCTCAGCATTGCAGTTGTTATCATTTTACAGAGCCAAATACTCAGCTACATAAAGGAGCTGAAAGCTATGGTGGTGTGGGAGAGAATTAGCAGAAGAAACTGAAGAGAATTTATGCACCAGTATTTTTGTTTTAAAATAAATTCATTAAAAGTAAAATGAAAGCTGGCAGCTGCAGGGTGAGCCCATGAAATTTAAGTCCATCTCATAACTTGAAATAAATAACTCTGCTAAGGCATTTGAAGCAAAGAATCACCTTTGTCATTTCCTGAAGGCTTAAATTTAAAATACTGTATATAATGTAGTGTAGTTTACCCTAATTCTCCAGGGGAAAAGAGACTGGCTTCATCACCACCATAATCCACACAGCAGATCCAGTAGGGACTCAAGTGTTCTGAAGGCTGCGAATATTTAGGAAAGAAATAATAAAAAAGAACCTTTAATTTATTAAAAGAACTAACATAAACTCTGCTTCCTCTTGGACATGAGCAAAAGCACTAAGGCAAAATTACCCTACCAATGGGAAAGTATTTCAGGAAAACTGAGGCTGTGGTGTCTCACTCAGCCAAGCCACAACTGAGATATACTGAGATATACAAAGAAAAAATATTTTTGCAAGAAAAGTTAACTAAAAGGCTTATGGAAAAAAAAAAAAAAAAGAAGTGAACTTTCCAGTAGTCTTTGCTGAGTAAATCTTTAAGAATTAAAGTTGATTGAGTATGTTCACACTTCTGAAAGTTCATGTGGTTGTGTTCTTTGCAGAACAATAAATTTGTAATTTATGATCTTAGAAAGCATTAATACAATTTTACTGGCAAACATCTAGAGAGTTGAAAAATAATTTTTTCTTTAAACTGTGTTTAATGTCTTTTCATGGATTTATAAATACCAGCATATGCCACTGCTTTGAAGGTAAAAGAAAAATGTCAAGTGAATGGCTCCTTACCTGCTACATTATCAAAACTGTTTTGGTTTTCATACTCATCTGCTTGAGGGAGTGCTTCTGTTGGTAGTTTGGCGAGCCTGACTGAATTTGGTACTGAAATTCTCAAGGATTTCCACACCCAGCCATGTGTAAGGGAATAAAAAATATGCAAATGAAAACATGAAGCCATTGCATTATACTTAAGGAAATGTCTTTTGTTTCTTTTCTACAAGTGCTAAACTTAGCTGTTAAATTTTATTAAAAATTACTGTTTGTATAAATATTTTTCTCCACTATCCTGCATTTGAGAAGGTTGTAAGGACTAAGAAGGAAAAAAGATTTTCTAAAAAGTTATTTCCCACTCTGGCTTTCAGTCAGATTTATTAGCTATAAATGTCCCTTTCTTAGCCCTATAATCTGTAAAAAAACACTTCACTTTTTCTCATGCATCAAATGAGTAAGTATGGAAGGAATTTTTTTCTGGGTAGTATAAAGGGGGAAAAAGGAAATTTATTTTATACATTTGTCATGTCTTTTCATTGTCCAGTAAATTTGTTCTGTGCAAGATTGCCTCTTGTTTCGTATCTTAATTTGGAAGCCTAACTCACTTTTTCCTCCATGGCCCCTTTGTGAGCTATTTCTGTATACACTGAAAACCCTGATAAATCTCTGTCGTGTCACTTTATGAATGCATCACTATCACTTGCAGGTTTCTTAGTCTTTCTTTTTTTCCTTTCCCACTTCCCAAATACCTTTCTGCACCTTCAAAGACCAACCATGTTGTTTGTTACTCCAGACTGTATCATGATTTTGTTTCATATCTATTTGTAAATATAATTTTTGTTTGCAGGATGCATTTGGCATCATATCTGTAGGAGAAAAAATATCATATCTAACAACATAAGTACAATCTTAATGCAAGGTCCCACTTTTCCTTTATTTTTATTAATGCTTTTCTTATCTTCTCCTTTGAAAATAGGCCATAATTACTGTTGTAACTTTCCAGTCCTGTACTCCATCACTCTTTCTCTGTTAAATAGGCTATAAACTGGTTTTTGCCACTGTTTCAGGGTTTACTGTTGTCTCTTTTTCATCATCAATCACTCTATTTATAGTATTTGTTACCAGAAGATCAACTTTTACCTGGATTGGCATTGCTTGCCCTTCTTCTATGATGTTTCTCTTTTTACTTGGAAGGATTTTAACATGACACAATATTAATATCATTTCCTTAAAATTTTAATTTCTTTATCCTCAAAGCTCTTTGTGTCTATGATATACAGAGCTTTGAGGGCATTGCCAGTTAAGGGAATACAAACTATTACGTTTATCAGTCTCTCTTGGTCCATTTGTTAATTTTTCTTTTTTCACAAAGGTTGCAGAGGAGTCAGCGTTTTAAATACTCCATTTATTCTGTTTCTGAAATACTCAGCAAAATGCCATATTTGTTAATGTAATTGCAGAAATAACTTTTTTAGACTCCTTAGGATTTTGATTGGGTTGGACAGTCCTAATCTTTGGAAGAAAAAATGTTTTTTCAGTAACAGGCTTGGACTGTTGTAACATTGCTCTTTATGTTCAGTATCTTACGGATTCATACAAGAGGTTGTTGGATTTTTTCCTCTATATCCCAATTCCTACCTAAATAATCTGTTGATCATATGGTATCACACAATGTGCTGAAGAACTTGCGCTTCAGAGAACTTCTTCTGCTATTTCTGTTGCCTTCATTGTTCAACTTGCAACTTGCAGTGGGAATGTTGCTTACATTTCTCTCAAGAAGGTAGCAAACCAGTATTTTCAGTTTTACTCTCTTCTTGTTTTCCCACCGTCTTGCAGAAACACTACTGTGGCCAGTGTTTATGGAGACACATTAAAAGAAAAGGTTGTGTAATCTTGAATGTGTGAGGAAGGTCACAGCTCAGTAGCACTGAATGGGAAGAGATCCCTGTCACTAGATATGTTTATTTTTAATATGCTTGCAGAGTCTGGAAAAGGAATACTTCACTGCATACAGACTTTAACTATGTCTGACTTCAGAAGTAGATTGTAGTAGTTTATAACCACAGACATTATAATTTGAGGGTTACTATTTTCTGAAAAACCACTAAAATTGCAGTCTGTGGTTGCATTTCCTAGATAAAGTTTAGTTCTGCCACCTGATCCTTGTGTGGAAACAAAAGAATTTTCCTATAAAATTGCAAAGCAACATATGGCTTGCTTTATTTTTTAAATACTGTCTGGAGTTCTCTGGTGTATTGAGTACACTGCGTTTTCTTTCTGTCTTCCTACAGATTTATATGTTGTGATTGTATGGTTGTCATTTCTAATACATGGTTGACTGTGATTTGTCAATTGAGTATTTGAATAACTGTATTTTATTTTTGATTAGGTATTCTTATCTTCTAACTGGTGTCATGTCAAGCACATGTTCAGAGAGTCATGTAAAGAAGCCAACTTTGTGATTATGATTTGGTACTTAAGCCACTGATCAAATATGTAAAAAAAGATAAAGGTGCCATTTTAGTGGCAGTGTCCTTCCTCAGTTTCTTACAGGAAACTAGGTTTTCCCATTGTCTTGACTCTATTAAAATAGCACTAAGAGGCTCAAATAACACTCTCCCTTTGTAGTTAAAGATGCACTAAGGGCCAATTTTTACCTTTGTAACCAAAATCTAAGTTAGGATAAAATCCAAATGTAGATATAGCTTAAGAGGAAAGAGCAAAGAGATGAAGGAAAAGTAAATACATGCTGAGAAAATATACCTGCAGCTATGGCTTTTTCAACAGTAATAGGTAATATCTGAATTTAAATACCTTTATAAAAGTTGATAATTGACTCCAATGACAGAAATAGAGCAAAGACAGTGACTGAGTACTTAGTGGAAGGCCATATAAAAGAAGTGAAGACTCTTGTCACAGAAGGGAAAACTAATATAATTGATTAAGATCAAAAGTACATGACTGAGTTGACTAAGGAAATACTGTGCAGTGTTTTTGCTCCTTGAAAACTTCTGAGAACTGAATGAAAGGAATAAAAGAGTTTTCTTTCTGTTCATTGATGTCATAGCAAAGCTATCTTTTGATAGTCTTGAGTGCTGTTGTTTCACAGGACTTTGTGTTTGCCCATTTCGAATTGCAGGTTACGGGACAGTGCAAAACAAATCAGCCCCTTCAGGAGCGTTGTCAGGGCTTGTAGGGCCTGATTTTTAAGACATATCCTGGGAAGAAGGTTGTGTGTTTTATGGAACTGTTTCATTTCCCCTGATTCTAGTGAGCAGGATAACATTTAAACTCAGATGAGAAACAGGCATTCAGATCTCAGAGAAATGGATCCATGTGATTCATCCTAGGATATGGTTGGTGAATAATCACAAAAAAACCCAACAAATCAAAAAGTATCGTGGACAACTCCCAGCAGTCTGGTAAATCCAAATGCTGGGATGAAACCCACTAAAGTAGGAATCTTTTTCTGCAATCACATGAGATTGTCCAGTCTGATGGCTACAGGATCTGTCTGGTGACAGTAACTGTTGAGATAATTTTCAGATGGTAACTGGAGGTGATCATTGTCTGAAACAGAGAAATCTTTATATATTGGGAAGATATATCAGCACTTTATTTGGTTAACTGGAATGTGGTAGATGAATCACAGAATCACTTATGTTAGAAAAGACCCTTGAGTCCCCCTGTTATGCCAGAAAAAACCTCACACTGCCAAGGCCACCACTAACCCATGTCCCCAAGTGCCACACCTACACATCTTTTAAAAACCTCCAGGGATGGTGATTAACCACATCCCTAGGGGCTTGTGACAATACCAGTGGAAATGAAAAAGAATCCTTTCCAATTTTATTTTTTTCTGTTTTAATGTCAGTGAAATAAACTAGTGTTCCATAAAGATATTGCTAGTGGTTTCTGTTTTCTTGCATTTTATTAATAGACTTGTAGAATTTAATTGTGTTTTTATTTAGACTTTATAGTCCAGATATTTATTCAGACTATGTAGTGTTTCAAGTATTGTATCAAGGATACTTCACATACTTTAATTGATTGTAAGTATTTTATGATTGTAAAATTTTCTACATATTAAGATATAGCAGCTTATCAGGTCTGTAATTTGCTTTGAATAATTTAATGGGATAGATTATGGGATTTCTTCCATTCAAACACAGGACAGTATTTTGGGACCTTTTGACAAATTAAACTGGCATGAGAATATAATTACAAGAACAGCATATTTCTGTAATATGTAGTTTCTGCTACTTTTTCTGTTAGTCTTGCCAGAGTTCTGTAGTCAAAGAGACCTTTTTCTTAGGATTTTTCTTTGGTAAACTGAATAAAAATAGAAAAAATCATAATCACTTTTCACAACTATGATTTTCATATGTAATGCTTTCCAGAGCAGTGGGGACTACATAGTTACACTTTTTAAATTTAGGATTTTAGACTTTTTCTGCTATAAAAATAGCAAAAGTGTAGTTTTGCAGAAACTATTCAGTTTGGCTGAAATAGAGCAAACAACTAAAGGTAAGAAATAGAGCTTTCTTTTTCAGTTGAGTAACTTCCACTGAAGGGAATTTTTTTTTTAAAAAAAGAGGAGTTTGATCCAGTTCAGTGGATTCTTCATTTTGTACACTAACAGTATATTGTAAAATGCTACTCTTTAATATACAGATGAATTACAGAACTTCGTAAATATCTTCTACTACCAAAACCTTAGAATTCCACCTGTCCTCTGGCCAACCTTCCCGACTCCCGCAAATCCAAGTTGTAAATACATATCATAAAATGTCTGTATTGCTCTGCAGTCAAGCAAACATGTAAACAAATCTGTGGGTAACAGTGTTATGTCCAACCAGTGAAGAGTAATAAGGAATACATTTATGTTTACCTTTGATTTTCTGAAAGTCTTGATTAAAAAAAAAAAAAAACCATAAATCATGTATGTGAATAAATACACTAGAAGTCATGTTATGTTCCTTTTTTGAACCACTGGGTTTTTTTCCATTATTTCCTGCTTAATTCTTCAGGCACACCACTAGTGTTTCTGTTTCTTCCAATTTGGAATGTCGAGAACAAAGTTATAGGAATTGCCAATTTCTGCCTGATTTCTGAGACACTCTCCATCTTCCTCTTGATCTATCCAACAAATCATTTATTATCATGTTATTACTTTTACTGAATGGTTTTCTTCCTTTCTGAAAATGATACATTTTCAAGATTATCGGAATCTGAGGCTTTGTCATTTTGTTCTCCTGAGTCTTTGAAATTGAACACTTGGATTAGTAATGTCATTACTTGTTTCATGAGTGGCTTTGGGAAGCTGGGACTTCAGTTTTGGGACAGTGACTTTAGGCCAGCAATTTTTTTCCTTAGCCAAATACTGCAGGTGATAGAAATGTTTTAAGAAGTGGTTCCTTCTCTACTGTAATGCATTTGATGTAGGATAATGCTAATTTGGAAGGGTGGATGGGTGAAGTATTTTTTGCTGCTTTTTACTGCTGTGTACAGAATGTCCCTGACAATTCCCAAATTTGGAAGCAAATTACCAATTTTGACAAGTTTTTATATAAGTTTGCAAAAAGCTTTGATAATTTTTATCCCAGCATAGAAGCAGACTTTTGTGGTATGGGAATGAATCAGAACTGCATCAGAGGAGGTTTAGACTGGATATTTTGATGCTCTTCTTTAATGAGAGGGTGGTCAGACACTGAGAGAGAAAGGTGATCAATACCCTAAGACTGTCAGTGTTTCAGAGGCTTTTGGAGAATACATTAAAAATGTGCTTTAATTCTTGGGCAGTGCTGAAGGGCTCAGGCAGCTGGAATAGATGATCTTGTAGATCTCTTCCAGCTGAAGTGGTCTGGCCTGGTAACAGCAGTGGGTACATCCCTGCCATCCCTGCTGCTGGTGGAAAGTAAAACCTGCATTGCTTTATTTTTTCTGCTTTCAGGGAACATTGTATTTCTATTAACACAGCCTCGAAGTGGTCATTTCTCTCTATTTTTCTCTCTCATTTTGTCATTTAGTGCTGAATTTATAGCTTTTTAATAAAGATACTGTATATTTAGGATAACTATTATTGAGAAAAGACCGTAGAGGCAATAAAACTTTAGCAGGAAGAAAAGGGATGACCTTTAGCACATTTGTGAAGTATTTTTTTTCATATACACTTACATGCTTTTATTTTGGAAAGGAAATTGTCAAGGAAGCATTAATGGAGGAGCAGAAACGAAGTGAAAAGGCAATCGAAGAAGCAGTAAAAAGGACGAGAGAAGAACTGATGGAATATATTAAAGAACAAAAGAGGGTGAGTTACCATTGGGTAATGGGTTTCATCGTGAAGTGAGAAATTGGCAAAGCCTATTAAACCTCAAAACTGTCTTAAAATGCACAGGAAAACAGAATCAGGAGTTAGGTCTTCAGATATTTCACTCATTTATTTGAACAATTTGTCATTATGATCTATTTCTTCCTATGTATTTATAGGGTTTTAAGTACATCACAAGCTAAAAAGGAGAAATTAATAATTCAGTTCAAATTTATAGCATTTCTTATTACCTAAAGTAACATAAAGGTGGGGCATAAATGCAGTCTGTCAAATTTAAGTTGTGATCTGAGTACAGATCATAGAAAGCATTTCAGTATAAATAACAGGTGCTATTTTATGTTCTCAAATGAACTTTATTGTGCAGTTCGTATGCACACAAGGGTCATTAATTTTTTCCTCTCAACCCGTATTATCTGAGAACCTGAAAATGTACTGGTATTCTATTAAGCATGATTTATAGTAAGTGCATTGGTCTTGTTATGAAATGTTGCAATGTTCTGAAAGTTGTTTTCAGTTGTTCTGTTAATGCTATATCCTGGCGGTTTAATGCTCGTGTATAAGGAGTAAAATGTAGCTCAAGGGACTTTGATTCGCTTTCAGTAGGAGGAGAAAAAAATAACACACTTCTCTCCTTTGAAGCTCTTTATAAAAACATAAGCAAAAAATAATTTTTAAAAACCTCTTTCATATGGCAGTACCAGCCTGAGATCAAATTTCAGTACTCTCAATAAACAAAATCACTCAGCTTGAATCTAATGGGCAATGTTGTCCTGAGAAGGAAGTAGAAATAATGAGCTTGGCCTCTGCCTCTATATTACCTGCTTTTATGGGTTAATTAATAATATGGGAAATAGGATTTACCTTCAGAAGTTTTAGTCTGCTGCTTGTTACGATTGCAGTTGGGTGAGCTCTTTCCATTATTCTGTGTATGGAGAAATTTCCACTTAGCAGGATTTGTTTGATTTGGAAAGACAATTTAAACAGAATCCAGTGCAAAACATGATCCATAAGGATGTTTGAGCATATCTGAAGTCAGTTGTTTACAAAGGATAAGCTGTGGGGAAGGTAGAAGTAGTTCTACTATTAAAGTAACTTGTGTTATAAATAAATGGGTCAATAAGGCCTTCAGTGCAGATATATATGAAAATACCATCTTCAGAGAAAAAAAATCCTCTTTGATTTGTCTAAATCCTTTCATTTCATAGACCATATTCAAGTATTTCGAACTTTTTCTCTTTTTGATCAGTTAAAAAATATCCATTAATTTAAAAGAATAGTACATAAGGACAACTAGATTTTTTTGGCATAAGATTTATAAAGACTGCCTGTATTCAAGTTGGAAGTGGAAGTTATTTAACTCCAAATCATGTAGCATAATAGCTTTTATATGATTACCTAAGAGGCGGAGGAGATGAACCTTGGTCAAAGCTCATGCACCTGTAAGAGTAACAAATATACTTTAGGGACTGTGCTAAAAAGTAGCAGGTTGTGGAAGGAATTTCTAGAAGGGACTTAGGGAAAATGCCCTGTCTAGGATTCTGAGCATTTTTTTTTTCTTTGAGTGATGAGAGCATCACAGGTATAAACTTGCAAAGGTAGTAGTGGATACTCTGTGTCATCATTGTTTTGAAAATCAGTTTGTAGAACCCTTCAAACCATGGGCACAGCAGTATTTGTACTTGGTTCACAGAGGATTATTTGAATTAGTAGAAAGTTGCTTAACAAAAAGCAACAATATTATCATGCCAAAATGCTGACAAGAACAAACATAACTTTCTCTGTATTGAAGGCAAAAAGCCACCAAAGCTAGAAGAGGATTTGTTGGCATGTCTTTCCACCTTCAAAAAAGGACACTAAAGCAAAAAAAAAAAAAAAAAAAAAAAAGAAATGGCAATGGAAATGGGTTTTTCATATAATAAATGAAGATGGGGTATGCATTGTAATTATGCCATATGAACCCAAGATTTTACAGATATCTAGCACTACACTGGCAACAGTTCAAGTTACATACTGCAGTCCTAGTTTTATTTTCTCTATTCTATATTAAATGAAGAATTTTATGCTAGAAAAATGTTTCTTTTTAACATTGCCACAGCTGACACCTTAAGAATGTGGATATCTAAGATGTGAAGGAAAGTTTGATCAGGAATTTAACTCTTTCTTATGTCATGAGTTTTTCATAACCACCACCATTCTGAAGAAGGCATCAAAAGTGAACTAGAGTTGGGCTGTCCTGTCTGTTCAAAGACATCTTCCATAGCTGCCAAACTCATAGATATTTATTTAAACATTCGTGACACCTTGAAGAATCCTTCTGAGTAAATTCAAATTCAAATACACATGCTTCAACCGTTAGCCAGAATTGTTTTTCCCAGCCAAGGTCCATCCACATTATGTCCAGAAAGTTGTCTTTATTAATTGCCTGAAACTATATTTGACTGTGTGGTATTTCTTTCCCTGTGTTTGCCATAAATATCAGGAAGGCAAAACAATGCTTCACCTTGCTGCTGGTGGGGTGGGAAATGAGGGGCCAGAGGTGAAGGGTAGCACACAGGTTTAAAAGGCACTGAAGTAGGGCTAAATGGCAAGCCACTGCTTTCACTTCTGTCATAAAAATGAATGTTATTTTTGGTTTGGATTTAATGCATATCATGTGCCATAGATCTGCACATCTGAGGCACAGATGTAGAGGGAGGCAAAATCTTTCAGTTTGGCTAGAACTGAGTAAAGAGCAAGGAAGCACTTGTCCTTGGGTATCCATAGTCCACCTGTTTGGATGTAAGCTCAAGATTCACAAACCTATTTACCAGAATTGCCTTTTGTTGCCTGATGTTCACCATCCTGAAACCTCTGGCCTGGCACTGTGGTTTCTGATCACCTGAGTGCTCTGGAAGCACCCAGCACTCTGACAAGCACGTTAATTGCCCCAAAATGCACTAATTGACACAGTCCAGCCCCTGAGGCTGTGCCTGTGTTAGTGAGTGCTGGGAAGTGTTTGCCAGCTTTTTGCATTAATTGTTTAAAAATTCTAGTGTTTGTTTTTATACTGAATGTTTGTGAAGGCATTCCCTTTTATGAGGCAGAACAGCTCTGTTCTTTTTTGTAATTAAGGGGGTTTTTTAATGGTTAATAGTTTTATTTTGCTCCAACATCTTGCTGATGTGGTAGAATATATGTACATGTGTTTATATAGGCTCTCACATGTGTGTGTATACATCCATATTTGTGTTTGTTACCCAGGGATCAGAGCAAAGAGTAGAGTCCATTGTCCTGTAAACTCTGGCTTAGGTTTAGAGTT
The DNA here is from genome assembly GCA_020086605.1 of Lanius collurio. Lineage (NCBI taxonomy): Eukaryota > Metazoa > Chordata > Aves > Passeriformes > Laniidae > Lanius > Lanius collurio. The sequence continues at coordinate 31,591,630 of JACBWW010000009.1, read as the reverse complement.
CCCAAACCCCGATCCCTGGGCTGAGACAGAGGCAAAGCAGTGCCCTTCACTGACCTGTACAACTGCATTGCTTTTGTAATATTTTTGGTTAAAATCTGATTAATGGGTGCATACAGCCCTGTTAGGAGTATAAAGACAGGCTGGGCCTATTCCTGCTCCAGTTTTTATGGACATCACATGGGGCTTTGGCCCATTTACCAAACACTTTGCTTCAGTTGGCTGCTGCTGAATTAAGTGGATATAAACATAACTTTGTCCCAAAGTGCAGTTTGTAAGCAATTCCAAGGAACTTTCACATTTGTTGTTTGCTCCAGAGTGGGATGCAGTTCCAAGGCTGACTGAAATTTTGGAGGTGTGTTGAAAGCATTCCAGATATGTGAGTGGAAGAGAAGTGTGATAAGTCCCTGTGTAAAGTGGGGTCCAGACCACAGCTTTGCTCATCCTTTGCTTACACTTTGTCTCCTTTCACTGGTCCAAGATGTGAAGAAAAGGAGGTGCAGTCTGTCCATTAAAAGGCAAGAGTTACTTTAAAGTAAGGTGAATTTTCAGAATCCACTGGTCTGAGAGAAGCCAAGCCAGCTCACTCACAGGAGTAATGCTTCATTTCTGAACAGAAAACAAGCTTGAAAATAAATAGTAAAATAGCAGAAAAGCATTATCTGAATAAAATAATAGCAGTACTGTGTTGCAGTGGATCCCCCTGGGCCTCCACCCCGCCCCAGCTGGGTCCCTGCCATGTGACTAAGTCGGGTCTACCTTAGGTTCAAGCAGCCTGGGCTCTGATCTGGTTGGTTGTTTGTCCCCTCTCCGCCCCTGGTACCCCCTTTCCCCCGTCTGTGATAAAACCAGCAGGATGGAAAGCCCCATGCTCTGTCCCCCCAGGACAGAGGGAATAAATGACTTAACATCATAAGAGGTTTGAGCTATATTTCTCTTCTCAACTTCTGCTTCTGGTGGTAGCTATCAACTAGCACTGGCTTAAGTGGGGCTGCACAGTCGAGAGATATCTAGGCTGTTTGTGAATGGTCTAAGGATATTCCAAGACATAAAGAGGCAAGCTTGCCACAAAAATTAAGCAGTGGACAGTTGATAACCCCCAGATATGTACTGGAGTCCATTTATGTCCTTACTTCTTAATCTTATTTTGAGGCTGTGTGTGGGCCTTTTATTTGCCATCATAATGTGGACCTACAGATTTTCTGCAGTTGAGTGTAGCTCCTGCTGTTCTATTAAGAAAATTCCTGAAATATAATTACATTTTATATGACTGGTTGAGATTTTTTTTTTTAATTAATTTGCAGATAGAAAGTAAAAGAACCAACCAAACTTAATTTTATAAGTTTTTAAATAACTGAATGAAAATACTGAAAGCTGTGTAATACTGACTTAAGCAAGTATGTCTGTTTGTCATGGGGCATCTATACAGACGAGAATGTCACCCAGAGAGTCCTGGTGGAGTTTTCTATTTCCAAGTGTCTAATGATAAAAAAGATCTAATGATCAAGGCAATTAATTGGTCACTACTCTACTTCAGACTGTTTCCAACTGTTTGTTGTTAGAAAGGTCAGGAAATTCTTAGCTCTGCTTCTTATTTTTTCATACTTGGACAGTGTTCCAGCTTCTTGAACATAGGCTGCAAATTTTCACATTTTGTTAAAAACTAAGCATTTTTAATTCTAAAATCATACAAATGTTTGGAAGTCTTGTAGAATAGAGGTCTACAAAAGTATTCTCTTATAATATTCAGATATTTTGTATATGCTACAAGTTGTAAGTTGTTTATGTCATAGTTCAGTACTTTACTGCCTATTCATTGTAATTGAATGCTTAAAATATTCATTCAATATTCCATTTATTTATTACATATTTAAAGCAGACAAAAAAGCAGTGATCTAGTATTATTGTGCCTACTATTTATGTACTTTTTAATTTTTGTGACCATTAGCTGTACAAAGTTAAAAATTAATTCTTGAAGTTGGTATACAAAGGAGAGTACATCACAAGAGGAAAAGTTTTATACCAAATAAATTTTGTGCTGAATAGGTTATCTAAAGAAATTTTCTAAATTACAAAGATTCACTTCATGATATGAGTAGCCAGCCAAAAAGCAAATTTTTATTTTTTTCTACTTACATTGACATTCATCTCCTCTCAGGAAAATCTACTGCTTGTTTTTTGACAGCAAATCTCAGGATATTAATCAGTCACCTTTTGTCTGCTAATTGTGCACAGCTCTCATTGGTTTTAAAGGGCATATTTTGGCCTGTCAGGGAAGAACTACGTGTTAGGGCTTGAGTAATCACTGGAATGACAGATTTGTTTTTAATGCAGCCCGTTTCCCTGAAAGTCAGACACTTGTCATAAATGCACTCCCATCCTGATTGAAGGCTTGGATTCTGGGAGCAGAGGTGTCACCATTAGAACAAAACTCACTGTACTACTGTGTGTTCCCACATGATTTGTGCAGCTGTGCCTCATAACCTTTAGAAGAAAACAGAACTAAACATTTCTCTGACTAATGTTTACCAAAATACTGCAGAACTGAGAATAGCCAAAGAGATACTTTTGAGGGTTTTGTATTTAATAGATCATATTTTCTGATATTACAGAAAGTAAGGACCTATTTCAACCACAGTATTTATATTTAAGAACCACTAACAAGCTGGTATAAGCCATGTCTGTCTTGCAGGAAAGCGAAAAAAAAAAGCTAACAAGTTTCTCTTCTGATTTTGCATGGAGGAATTACTCCTTTACTTTGGTAATAATATAGTTGCTTTTGGAAAACAGAATTCCAGGCTCATCCCAGGGATGTCTGGGATGTGCCAGAACAGGCAGCTTGTCTCTTTGCTGTGTAACCAGAAGAACCAGAATTACTTCTGCTCTTTTCTGAAAAAGACTTCTAATATTTGGCAAATACTGTTTTATCCTGGTAACAGACCTTTTTAGAAGGTCAGCTCATCTCAGGCAAGAGCAAGTCATACCTTTTCCCATTTTCAGTGGGGTTATTCTGCAGTGAAACAAGTATTTACCACTTGAAGAGGGAACTGTGCATTTCATTCTGTGCAGAGATGCAGTGTCGTCACAGTGCTTTTTAAGGGAAGAAAAACAGTGATCAAGTTATATCCAAGACAGCAGGACATACCTATGAGTAAATCAGATTAAAACTGCTAATTTCCTCCATATACTTTTTTTTCAGGCTTATTTCTAATAATGTTAATATTTATGGAGTGTATTTTGTGTATTATTTTGTCTGAAGGAAGCAAGTAGACTTATGTTTTTGCCTTTTGAGTAGTTTTCTAAGTGATACATTGACTTTTGGGTTTGGTTATGGTATAAAATCCCATTTCAGGAGATTTTTAAGTGGCTTGTGTTACATTTCATAATTAAATATATTCATACAGATTTGATTTATCATGAATGCACTTCTGGAACTTCTTGGGGGTTTTATGCTTGATTTTGTAGTTCAGCAACAAAGCCTATATAAATTATCTTGAAAGCACCTTTACCAGTAAAGATTGTGGAAGGTGATCCATGTTACAATTGCTATAACCCCTGTTATCTATGTAGATTTGTTTCTTAAAATGTGAAATATTTTCATTGCAAGTTTCTCATTCATTGATACTTTAAGAGAAGATTTTATGAAGAAAACTAATCTCTTATATTTAGTTATTCAAGGTAAAGACTGCAAAAGAATGTATGAAGTTCAAGTTTAATTAGATTAATCCACCTTTTTGAGGAGAGGATGCAAATTCCTTTGGGTTTTCAAATTGTCTGAGGAACTGTCTTGTAATTCATTCCTGAAGTCTGACGTTATGGGAAGATATGTCCACCTCTACATAGTTACTCTCTTATTCATCCATTAGAACCATCACAGAAAATGGTCAATTTTCTTAAGTTTTTCTTAAACAAATCTGACTAAAAGTTCTCCCTTTACATATCAAGTGCTGCAGTTGAAATAACATTTTAGTTCTTTACAATATTCACATAAACGCCTTAGTTATCATATAAGTCATATAGTCTTTTTAAAGACCTTGTAATTTATAGCCCTTTTTGCAGTAAGAATTAGATCAAACTAATAAGGTCAGTACAGCAGAAGAGAAATAGGATGTCTGTCTTGTGCCTGAAACTGGCTATGATTGTAAAAAAGGATTTGAAAACAGTATTCCTACCAAAAAACACTTTCAAACATCAGTTTAATTGGGAATAACAATGGCTTATTGACCCCTCTTATCAGACAGAAAAAAAAGGTTTTTCTCACTATCGATATTTAATTTTCTACTTTCAAAGGTGATATTATCACTGTAGAAAACTCTCTGTATGTAATTGGTGTTTCTGCCCCTGCAGAAATGGCACAAGGCTGGACCCATTTTCTTCTTTCCCATACACCAGTCTTCACGCTTATTGTCCTAACTGCAATTAAAGCAAATTTTTATTGCAGTTTGACTTTCTGTCCAACTAAGAATTGACATGGAGTTCAACTACTGGTTATCTATATTTTGTCTTTCCTGAAATTATTGAATTGGTTGCTTTCTAGGCTGTCATTATGTGTGTAACATCTCTATACAGCTGAGAAGTCCTTGACCTTCTGTTGTTGACTGCATCTTTGCTTTCTTCTCTGTGCTTCTATACGTGCATGATGGTAACTCCTTTTGTGGTAAATCTACTGGAAGTAACCATTGCAATTCAATAGAATCTCCTTTTGAAACATGAATCCTAATGTAGCTTTAAACCCAAGAGCTCACATTCTTCAGGTGCTAATCACATTTAGATTAGAAATTACTTCTTTTGCTTTATTTGTATTGCCTAATTTTTTCGACTGTGCACATCCATCTTTTCAGTAAATTTGCTCAATTATATTATTTCTAATAAAGTAGATGATAATTACACAACTGACATGATAATGAATGGAAATAAAATAAGAAACCTGTATACCTGCCTTTCAGAAACCTACTCCATATGAATGTGAAATGATGTGCTTTGAAAGGCTTATAAATTACCTACTAATGTCTTGAACAGAAAAGAACTGTTTCCATATAGTACTACATTAACTTCAGTAACTAGACTGGTATTCTAGTTACTGCACGTTATTATATCTAATATTCATTTTTTTTTTAAATTTATGGTTGACTTTATGGTTCCAGCAGGAGTGCTGATGTGAGTCATGTTGAGGATTGATGTGCTTTCATGGCTAAAAAGTGTTTGATGCAACCATTTTTGGCTCTAGCTTAGAGCAATAATAAGGGTCCAGCACTCTGCCCTCTTTCTAATTACTTACTCCAGGGGAGGCCATGACAAACACACAAATCTGCTACTTTCAGACCTGAATCATAGAATCACAGTGGTTTGGTTTGGAAGGGACCTGGGTTCCAACGCCCCCATCATGGGCAGGGACACCTCCCACTAGATGACTCAGGGCACCATCCAACCCTGCCTTGAACACTTCCAGGGATGGAGCATCTGCAGCTTCACTGGACAGCCTGCTCCAGTATCTCACCACCCTCTGATTAAATAAATCCATGAAGTCTGCAGATAAAAGTGGAGGGTTTCTACACAGTGCTGTTGGTTAGGCCATGAATTGACACCTACGTGGTCTCACTTTGTTATTCACATTGAGGAGCTAATTTTAAAGGTAAAGCTTGGAATTCACTCAGTTTATTGGGCAGCAGGCCTAGAGGATATCTCCTATGCTTCAAGTTAGCTTTGTGTGTCAGTGGTGGAATCCTGTATGAATTCCTGGCGCACCTTTTCCTCTGTCTCCTTGGTAAATTGGTAGCTTCTTCAAATTCCCTACCCGTGGCAGGTAAGTTATTGTTAATCGCTGGTTTGAGTCATGGATGCAGTCTACTCTCTGAGTCAGATTAATTTGCAACCTGAATTCCCATCAGGGATCAGTGTCTTAGAGTAGTGTTATGTGAGATACTCCATACACCCCATGTAGATCCAGACTGCAATTTTTCCCAATTAGAGGACAGTTCCTATGCATCATGAGACACCACAGAAACTGGAATTAAGATAGGCAGGCCTGACCATTCCGTTCTTGGGCAAGAGATGCCAATTTCTCACCTGGAACAGGGGCTATATCTTACATTACATCCTTTACTCTAGACCCATCTACATGGAGAGATTACAGAAGGCTGGAGACTGAGGGGAGAGAGAGGGAAAAACTAATAGCTGGAGCAACACACTGTCACCTTGAACACACTGTGTAGGAAAAGAATGTGGGAATACAAGAGATGACCTAAAGAGATGACTGGTAGGAAGTGTTCCAGTAACAGAGTTCTGATATCTGATATCATATCCCTGTGAAAAGGAAGGATCCCACTTGAGAAACTTGTGTCAGAAATTGGTGACTTTCATTTGTTGATCCATTCATGTTAAGTCACTTGCAAGATCGTGTATCAAAACCAGGGAATTTAGTTTTGTAGGTGAAAGCTCTTATGCCCTTAAGCGGTTATTATCAGAACTTTGATATGTGTTATTGTTTTGCAAGTGTGCTTGATTTCAAGAGTCAAGCACAGCTTTCTTCTGAAGGTTTATTATTTGAAGACAAGTGCAAGTGGGAAAGGTTATGAAAATCAGTTTCTTTTAAGTTATTAATCTCAAATGAGTGACTTTTTTGCCTTTTTTTATGTAATACTTGCTATATTTTAATATGCCTTAGAACAAAATAGGGTGTCATTACCATTCTTGTTCTTGAATGTTTGGCTTGGCATTTGATGCAAGGCCTCAATTGCAGGCTGACGTGCCAGCAGCTGAAGCTGAAAACAAGACTGCGGTGGGCAAACTCAAGATTTAATTTCAGAAAGAGTGTTTATATTTTCCCTGGGGCCCCATTAATGAGAGTCCAAACCCTAAATGTTACCACCAACACATTTTAACAGACCAGTTTCCCAGTTTTTAAAGTGTGGTGTCACCTTGAGTATTTTTCTTTCAACGTTTTCCCCTTCTTCTGACTTTTAAAGAAAAGCAATGAAGTTGCATCATTTTTGGCTGAAATCAGTGTCATGTTTGGGGAACATAAAGTTCTGTGTAATGCAACAAAGTGGCATTTTAAAATGTTTAATCCTATCTTCTATTTCTGTATCAGCTATTTTAATAACAGCTGAAAGTTACCATTGAAAAACTTTGTGTTACTGCAGAACACACCACAATCCAGTGTGTCCTAGGGGTCCCCACAGTGGTGTCCTGAATCCACCTGATGTCAGGACATCTGTGCCGTGCCCAGAATGAACTTGTGACCAACAGGTCAGTGCCAAGAGAGACAGTAGTGATGGGGTCACTGAGAGTTCCTTAGCTCAGTTTCCTGCTCCTTCAGCTGGCCCTATTTTGTGGCTTTAATAGGATTAAAGAAACATTTACATTGAGGCTTTAGGAGCATTTTCACACTGCTCCTTTACCCAACTCAAAGAGCAGTATAAATCTAAAGGATTAAGCCAGGGATTTATGGGAAGTTGTAGTGTAAGATGAGTTTGGTGCACCTGGCTCTCCTTTTCTCCTCTGGGGATAAGGATCCTGAAGCATTGTGATGTATCTGCATGGGATGCAGAAGTTAGCCTGGCATTCCTTCCTGAACTTTTAAGTCTCTAAAAGCTTTGAAATTATTGCTTCTAAATATTAAAAGGAAATTATGGTTTCCTGTGCAGGAATATAGTAATTCTATCAGTTGATCCTATCAGGCATTTTTCTTCAGAGGACATTTTGGCATTTTTTTGCCACTTTTCAATAGCAAAACATCATGCATTAAAGAGAAATTTTAATTTCCTGGAAATTATAGTGCTCTGTCTTTAACAAATGGAAAGGAGAAAAATATACAATTCTCTGCCACTTAGTTTCATTGAAATACAAAGGAAATTGTTAAATAACCAAAATTATAATTTTCAAACTCTTTGAGCGATCATTTATGCTGATGAAAGCAATTTAGTTGAAACTACATACAAAGCCTATTGTAGGGGTTTTTGCAATTACTTTAGAGAAAAATTGCCAGAGTTTGAAATTCTTTACTTGAATTAAAACTGTTTCATATATCCTTTTGTGCCTCAGTGTATAAATCTACAAAGACTGAGATTATGCCCGTACTCTTCAGTCAGGCGAGATTCCAGTTGAAACTGAAATCAAGTGGTGTTATTACTGAGAAAATATTGTGCTATCAAAGCCAAAAAGGGAAAAAATAACAGGATGAATTATAACATTCAGCAATGAGATGACTGGATACTACACTATTTCAAACCTACTCTTGTGATTGAGATGTATTGTGGTTTTAATCCAATGTGTATCATCTCAATCACTGTAAGAGTAACTTTGGATTTGCTCAGAAAGCACATAATTATTCAGCTGGCTCTGTGGATATAGAGTATTCACAGGAATAAAGATTTGCAGTGTGCACTGTACTAATGTCACTTAGATCTATCTGTCAGTGGAGAGTGGTGTGGTTTTCTAATCATCAGGTGCACAAGCAACACCTGAGGTCCAGGGAAAGGCAAGATGTGTTGTCCAGGGTCCCTCTCTTCTTCAAATATTTGATAAGAAAGCAGAGGAGGCTCCTAAATGTCACTGTTGTCCATTAGGAATGCTGACTGTGACAGGAGGAAGTGAGGCATCCTTACACACCTCTGGCCCCCTGTAAGTGAGGCTCTCCTGTGTTACTCCTGATTCATCCCTCAGTGTTAGAATTTCATGCTGTACTTCTGGGAATGTGAGAATTGTAACCAGATCATCTGTTCCAAGATTGGTTGCTTTGCGTTCTGTATGACTTCCTCAAAATATGCTTTGATACTGAGTAGAGAAAAACATTTAAAGTTCTTAATTGGATTTGTGGAATTAAGCATTTTTAATGCAAACACCTGTGGGTGTTTTCAAGAGACCTTTTGATTAACCAAGAGTAGGTAATTTAAGGGAAAAAAAGGAACAAGAACAACAAACCCTAGAAAAATCAATTCATCCATGTATGCAAATGAACATGAACACCCTTATCTTGCCATCCTAGTGAGAAAATTAGACAGGTCAGCTGAATGTTGATGGTTAAACATTTAATATTCTATTAGACTGAACAAGTGAATGTTTTGAGAGGGAGGAGGAGGACTATTACCCAGAGTTCCAACAGAGGACTTTGGGGATTTTTTTGTCATTCCTATTAAAATAAAACCTTAATTCATTTGCTGTCTTTCAAATTCATCTGTATGCTTGTAACTATATTTGTATTTCACTGCCATGCCTTAATTCAGAATTTATGAGTATGTACAACTAGGTATTTTTGTAACATAGCAATTATAAATTTGATCTTAAGTTTGTGTAATACACACTGCTTTGTACTAGATGGAAAATTTAATCAGTTCAATATGATCACTTGGATTAATTAAAGCTAAGAATATCATCTGAAATTTTATGTTCTTAGTCATAGGTCAACTTCTTGGCTTTTTCCAAGTCCCTGCTGTACCATTCTCTTAGCACCAAGGGGATCCTAAAGCATCTTAGAAAGTTAATGATGGCCGTGCTTAGCAAAGGCCTTTTGGCATGCACCTGTAAGGCTGTCAGACTGCAAAAGAGAAGAGGCAATTGTTCCACTCTGATTGATTTTATTGTGAGTTCCCAGTGCAAAGATCAGAAGTTGGGTCACTGTCTCCTCCATCCCTAGATTTGTGTGATTGTGTAATTACACTGGAAGTGAGCCCCAAGGACAGAGTACAAAAGGGCCCTTGCTCCATTGTTTCCATGACACCTAGGGGCAGTTTTGTGGTCTCTGTGTTTGTGTTGAGAACATCCAGAAATCACACTTGTTTTAACGAGGGGATCTGTAGAATTTCTCTGTCTATGTACCAGGATAAAATAAGCCCAGAGTAATTGCAGAGCCACCACAAAGTCACATTCCTTGGCAGATTGTCTTGGCTGTACAGTTTTGAGGGCAAATTATTTTTTTCTCTTGTTCACAGCACAAATAAAATTAGTAGATGACTTTGTGTATAAGGATGGTTTGTTCTGTTCTGAGCTGTGTTTTTCTGCAGCTGAGGAATATTCAGAGTTCAGGGTTTGTTTGGGTTTTTTGTGCTGCTTCTCATTTACACCCAAATCCTTTTATGTGGAGATATTTGAACCCCAGTAGTTTTATCTGCTTGCTCTTTTAGCTGGGGAATTATTAGAGACTTTTCATAGTGGTTATATGCAGGAAAATTCAAAGTATTTTTACCCCAAGTCTTGCAGCTTCTTTGCTCTGCTTTTCAGGTATGTCTGTTGCTGTTTTTATCCTTCTGCTGAACTCTGATATAAAAGAAGTAAATGGGAAAGTTGGACTTACCATATGTGTTTTGATGAATCTTTCCTATGATTATTTCCTGCAATTGGATTCCTGCAGCAAAGCCAGTGGGATCAAAATTCAAGACTTAATCAAGTTGTCTATGAAGCTAGAGAAACACGTAAAGAAATAAATTTTCTTACCTACAGCAGTAGCAAGATTAGACAGAAGAAGCAAAGTGATATGGTTTCCTGTTTACTTTTTGCATCCAAATCTTTACCAATGTGTTAGAAATTCAGCAAGATGCTTCAATGACTTACAGTTAATAAATATATATGTTATTTTTCTGCTTTGGCTGCAGGCTACTGACTCATATAATTTGGTCAAGTATATTTTTCCCTCCCTTGCCCTTTCCCTCCACCCCACCCAGCTAAGCCACAGTTTATTCTCTCCTTTTTTAGTAATGTAAAATAAGGTATTGCTGATGTGAAAAACTGCTGTTGTCTTTGTGGTTGTATGTTCTGGGTGTTTTTATTTCTCTGCAAAGCCTTGACACAAGTTTGAGTCTGAGCAGCAGCAAAATAGCCAGGCTGGTACCCAAAGGAAACTGCTTTGGGGAATACTCCTCATCCTGCTGTTGAGAAATCTCCACTGGCTGGCAGTTGCAGAAGGATTTGGAGTTGTGTGGATCAGAATGCCTGCAGATTACTGTGTTTTGCTGGTGATTTCTCCCTCCTCCTTTAGAATCTTCCTGCTTGTGGTTGTTGTAAGTGATGACCTGCTGAGAGCCGTGGGTACTCAATCTGTGTGTGTTTTAAAACAAGGAGATCTTGTCTTTGCTGACATTGTTGCAGCTGCAGCTTTATGACCTGCTTCACCAGCAGCTGCCCTGAATTTTGCTGCAGTAGCTTGGCTTCAAATTCCAAACTGAGTTTTCCAGTAAAACATGACTGTCAGTAAAAAGCATTATCAAAAGCTTCAATCTTCTCAATACTGCAGAAGTCCATTAGCAAGTGTAGTCTAAAAAATGTCTGTCTGAATAGTCGGACATTCATTTTGTGTTCCCTGAACTTTAATGTTTACTTATGTATCCTAATGCATATATATTGCCACAGATTTAATGCTAAACTTATTACAGATTTGCTGCAGGCTGATTTTCCTTGTTTCATGTCTTTGTGTGACTCCATCAACGCTAATATCCAATGGTAATTTTAGAAAGATACCTGCATTTCGTGTGATACCATCTTTTCCCATGACTTCTAGAATGGACTGTTTCATCCTGTCCCATTTTAAGTTTGATTAAAAGGAAAACCTGGCAGTTAAATCAAGTGTTCCTCAAAACCAACAGGTGGGATTTTTCTCCCACAAATTCAGTGTTTACCAGACTCTAGTGTGTTGTTAGGGGAAGCTTTGCTTTAGAGGTAGTGGCATACAGTGTCACAGTTTCACCGGAACCTTCAAATAATCATGATGCAACTCCAGTCTCCTTGATACCTAAGTAGATTAATTACAGCCTGACTTATTATGTTGTTTGTACATTCAGCTTTCCATATAACACATTTTTTTCACCTCCAAGCCTGAAGCAGTGATTCTCTGTCGTGTGTGTTATTAACCACCTGTTGCACTTTTTAGAGGCAAGGAAGTTGTGCCCGTGCTGGGTCTCCTGTTAATGAAGGATCACATTAGGTACACATGTTTAGAAAGCACCCATGGCAATGGTGTAGCACTTACACAACTGTGGTTTCACAGCCATGCAAATTATTAGGGTATTTTTTTTTCAGTTTGCATACACTGCAAACAGTTATGATGCAAGGATTATTTCTATTTTATATACTTATTCACAGATAATGCAAAATACATTCTCACAGTAACAAAAAAAGGTTATTTTATTAATGCCTGTATTTGCTGTTTGCTTTTCAGTTATGCTTAATTAATCCATTTCTGTAGATATAACCTGGGTATTGTAAGGCAATTCTGTGAGCGTGACTGAACATCAGCCCATCTGATAACATTTTTTTATTTGATTTGATAACAATAGCAATTTTTATGTGTAACAAGATTGGTGCTGCTTTTAACCAAGTGTGGTTACCATAGATTAATCTCGAGCATGTTTGCATACTGGCAAATTAAGCAGATCTTTGCTACCAGATCAATCACCCAGCCTTGCACTCAGGGCTTTTCAGGAAGCATAGTCTGATAGCCTTTAGGCGTTTTCCTGGAGAGGTGGCAGTTTGGGTTTATGAAGCCCCACGGAAGCCCTATGTAGTCTCTGCCAAGTCATTTGTAGCTGTATTAAATCAGGATGTGATAGTGCCCAAGACTGACTTGGTTACTTAAAACAGTTGGAGATTACGAGAAAGCTACACTCTATGAGCATCAGGGTCTGACAAGCCTGGATAGAAACCAGTCTAAGTCACTTATAAATCCTTTATCTGGGTGCTGTTGTCAATTTCTAGTTATTTTTTTTTCCTAGCAGAGGAAGTGATCTGATGAATTTGGCCACATTGTAGTTAGTCTTCTTCTTGTGCCTGCCTTGTGAAGATGGTAATCCCGTGTGTCTCAGAGGGTGTGCAGGCACTTTCCAGGGCCAAACATTAACTGTTTATCAGTCAGAGATTTTGAAGACACTCTTTGCATGTGTTTCTGTATGTTTGTTTCAAGGATATTGAATCTGTGACTTTAAACCATAACAATCACATTTACTGGACCAATCAGCAATTATAGTAGCAATTATGGTAACTCCTTATTTTTAGTGCATGGAGATAGTCTATAAATAGTTTGATCAAGGAATCCCATGTTTGTAATCTGCTAAGTAGGTAGGTGACTCCAGAGATTTCTCATGTGCTAATGCACATAAATATTTCCATTGTTATTTTCATAGGCTTAGAAAATGCCTATTTTTCACCGTCTACAGTAGTTGGAGCAGGTGCTGCAACTGTTTTTAGTTCTTTTTGCACTCAGTCTAATTTCCTTGACTGAAAGCAAATTTCTTTCTTGTATTTATATGAAGGAAAGTTAGTATTTTCTTATGCTCCTGGGTCCAGCTGGGAGACAGTGGAGATTTTGAGAGGTTTGACAGGGTGTTTTCCCACCACCTTTACCAAACCAGGCAAATCTGTTTTAAAGATGTGTCCAACATATGGTATTATTTTAATGATCAAGTTCAGAGCATAAAATCCTTAAGGTTTAGAAGTTGCAGCGTTATTTATTTAAAAGGAAAAAAACATTTTCACATGGCAATATAATTTATTAAACATCACTCTTTCCTAGAGGTTGTCTTGAACACTAATGACTTTCTAATGTGTAGCAGATACTGTATAAATTACAGCCATGAAGAACCTTGTTTTTATATACTTAGTAAGTGTTATCAATAGTAGAAATTCACAGGTGGACAGACAAAAATGTCCTGTCCTGGGATTAACTCTAAAATAAACTCTGCTGTGCATATGTACCATATGGATCTGTTTTCCTTCTCATCCATTATAGAAATGAGAGGAAGTAGTTCATTGTTTCCTCATCCAACTCTCAGATTTGCAGGTTCCTCAAGGTAATAATTTTTCTATATGGTCTATTTAATATGCTAGGGAATTTTTTTAAAGCCTTCTGTTGAATCTGTGGGGAGAAGTTCATGATAGTGCACCGGGAAAGAGTTCTGGACCCATAGTTCTACTAGAAAATATTATCATGTAGCTGAGCTACAGAACATTTCAGGATTGTGTCAGGCTCATTGACTGGGGTGGGTTAGTTGTGGGGGAAAAAAACCCCAAAGAAAACCTGTCTATATATCATAAAAATTGTACAAAGCAAACCCCTTGTCTTTGAATTTTCCTCAAAGAGGGGCATCTACCTGTCAAGCACTAAGAAGACACTGGTGAGTGTTTAATTACACTGCAAGAGTCTGTTGGACTGGGTTTGTAGGCCAATATCCAGTAGAGTGGAATCCTAGCACTAGGTTGCAATAGTGCTTTGCACCATCAGTCAGGGGCAGGAGGAACCTGCAAAAGTTAAGGTTTTAATCTTACATGAAAAGCCATTATTTTTCCAAAATACTTTTTCTCTAAAAATGTTTAGAGAGTGTCACAGATTTAAAATGCAACCATTTATTCACCTAGAATTGAAGTTCAGACCATTGTTCAGAAAGTCCACAACTGTAATTTATAACTCAGACTGATGCCAAAAGGATTTTAAAATAATCACCTATTGTTCCAGATGTACATGTAATTAGGCTAAACAGAAATACTTCAAGGCCAATTCAGTTGCAACATCAGTGGTTGACTCTAAGCAAGAAGCTGTGTTACATCTGGATTAACTGCTCCACGAGCAACCCAGTATACTTTTATTGCATTGTCCAACAAGTCCCTGCACAGAGGAAGGAGTGCCACTGACAGAATTTTTTAGCAAATCATTTATACACATGAACAAATCAAGCATCATTATAATTTCTTCCTTATACTTAAGTAATGTATATTCCCAATTCCACTGATTTCAAAGGGATTTAAATTTGTTCCTCTACTTAATAATTAAGTACAGAAGTATTTCGAAAAGCAATCTGTCATCATCAGCACTTTTGACTGGTGTTCTGCTCTCCATGGACACATCCATCTAAGTGTTGATCAAACAGTGCTAAGTTAGAACTATAAAATAAAATGAAAAAATACTCCAGAGTCTTTTCAATTAAAAATGGGAATTGTTAGTTTAGTCTCTTTTTCTTCAAATAGGATGTTTAACAAAATTAGTAAAAAATTATAATCTGAAGTATGCCTGTCATAGTTCTTTAATATGTATTTACTTTCTTTTATGTAAAAGTTTTTTAGTTAGTAAATTTATATAATACAAAACCATACAGAAAAACAGCAAATTGAAATGAGCTACAGTTTGGAAACAGCAAATAGATGAAGCTTTAGTATATTTATCAGTAATAAAAATACATAGAGAAATTAAGACTAAATAAACTAGGATAAACCACTTTAGCAATTATTACAAAGCCTCAGTTGCTTTTAACTCCAGTGTCATAATGTCCTCTTTCTACTGAACATTCCTGAGAGAGGGGACAGAAAATATATAAAAGTTCTTGTACCATGAGTCCTTTGAAAAACATGAAATTATGCCAGGCTGATGTCCATAAATAATTACCTGTAGCTAATCAATATTTAACTTCAAAGCAATGCCTTGGTGATGAATCCTATTCAACAGCCAACGAGCAGCTACTTGTAAACACTAAATAAATGGAAATCGTTAATATCAGCTGCTTAACTCCACCTTCAGAACCCATTCTCTTCACACATCCATCTCTGTGTTTTCAATTCCCCAAAACATTCATTTTGCATTTGAAATTTCTGTCTCTGCATGAACATAATTTTCTTTGAGTAACAAGGATACTTTTAAGGATTTTAAGTCTTCCCCCACTGGCCCTTCATCCTGTATGGATGAATATAAATGCAAATATCAATGCTGGAATATTTTCTTGATGAAGTTCTTTGCGTTTTTCCTGGAAAAATAACAAGGCTCAAAAACTTGTTGCTGATTTTATGAGCTTAGGGAAACTGCTCTGCTTTGTTACAATATAATGACGTTATTTTTTTTTATTATTATTTTATGTGTGATCAACTATAAAAACACCAGTAATAAAAGTACAATTAAAAGCTTTCTTCCTTCAACATCTTTGTTGTTTTTTAATCTCTGATCATTGCATGTGCTGAATTTAATGATAAAAAGAAGATTGCAATTTTTACTCCAGTTAGTATTACAGAGCCAGAGTAGTGAGCTGAACTGCTATTGAATCCTCTGATTATCATTTAAAGTACAGGTAAATTTTTCAATATGTATTTGAATAAATGTAGCTACTATTTCTACAGCTGCAAATACATTTGGTATTGGGAAGTTGTATTATTTGAGAAATAATTTTGAAAAATACACTTTTTAACATTTTTATATATGTACAGATGGGAAAATTGAAGAGCCACATGTAACATTAATTTTGTTTTCTTTGCTTTTCTGCGTGAACTTCAGGCCACAGTGGGATTTATAACAAAATATACCTTTACTATAGTGAGATCAGGATTGCATCTCATATCCTTCAGTGCTTAACCTAAAATTATATTTTTTTTCCATGTGCTATTTTATTAGTTACTAGAAAGGGAGAGTATAATTCTGACATACAGCAGTTATTTATAAAGTTCTGATTGAGTTTCTCCTCCAGTAACTGAAGTATTTAAACCAGTTGGTGAATATTTAATAGAGGAAGGTGAGCATGAATGCCATGAAAACGAACTTATTTGCAGGTAGATATTGCAAGGGGAAGATATGGAGGATGTGCATGCTCAGTTACTTGTGTAAGAAACTGATTTCTACTTTAGGCATCATTCATGTACACTTTGCTCCCATTTCACAGAAAATTTGAAAGGTAAGATAAATCTAGGAGAATGTAGAGCTAAGAATAGTTGTTAACTTCAGTTTGGTTTGAGCTATGGGTGGATGAAGTGATGCAGGGGAAGATGGGTTGACTTAAAGTAAAATAGAGCAGCCTGGGGTGTGGAAGCACTCTCCTGGTGGTAATACAGTGCCTTTTTTTTCATTTCCCAAGCCACATTCTTGCATCCACTCAGGAGTTCTGCTGGGGCCTGTGCCTTCAGGTCGTGCCTTGCATGGCTCCAAGGCACATCATCCTGGGTGGCCTGTGGATATGACTGAGGTGAGACCCCACAGGGTGTCTCATCCAGGCATCTTTGGCCAGAAGGAGTGTGGAAATGGACTTAGCTGAGAGGGAAACAAACAGCACTGAGTGTGTTGGACGGTCCTGCAAGACTGCTTATTTTTGGTAAATGAAATGTCTGAAGGATAGTGGGAATTTAAGGACTGGAATACAAGAAGTGTTTTTCCATATCCCATATATCCAGTTTCTCAGCAGGATCCATATAAGTGCCTAGAGAGGCAACCTCTGGCTCTTAGGGCAAAAAAAAATCTGTACAGAGTTAAAAGGTACTGTTGAGTAACTTAAAATAATGAAGTTGAGGAGCATTAAAGTTTTGAGTTAATTACAGCTCCACCAACTGGACACAGTCTAAAGAATTTGGGAATTTTGAACTGTTAGATTTCATAGAGTGAAAGAGAAACATTGACTAACAATGACAACGGTGACAGTATGATGTAGGAAAATGCCCTTTCTTGGCAGATCTGAACCAACATGATGTATTTTTCAGCATCTATAAAATTAGAACAGTTGGGTTGGTTTGGTTGTGTGAATGCTCCATCCTAAGTATGTTGTTCATACGGATTACATTTGCATATGAGTCACATTCAGTTTGAATTTGCCAGATGTCCATTATGTTTGTTTAAATAATGAGATCATTCCATGAAGTGAACAGGACCTAAAAATGTAGAGAGGAGACCATTTGGAAAAGCGAGATTTAAAATATCTTATATTTTTTCATATTTTGTTTTATATTATGCAAGCAGGAGCACAGCAATGTGGAGGCACTCTTCAGAAAAGCTGTATCCATTGGTAATTGTTCATTAAATAATATATAACAAAGCTTCATTGGATTTGTTTCTGCTTCCCAGCCAAGCCAATTTTCCCATTAACGATCATATTCTCCTTCTGAATAAATTCAAATGTACCACTTTCAAAGCCAGCATCATTTGTTGCTTCTCTTTCTGTGTTATGTGAAGATCCCAAGCTTTTTTGGGTTGTTTTGTCTTTGACTGTAGCATGGAAGATTTTTAGAATGTCCTGCTCAAGGCAATGCTTATTCATAAACTGAGCAAACAAGGGGGAACTGAATTCTCAAGTTTTATGTTATTGAATTTACATAAACTTTTAACAAGCAATAAATGTTTCTTAAGCACAAATGGAGATTACCAACTATCCACTTGAGTTCAACAAAGGCTCCTCAAATGTATGCTTAATTCATTTGAGACTTCTAAAATCTTGCTCAAGCCTGAAGAAATCCTGTTTTTTTCATGCTGCAGCCAATCACTGCACACATTAAACATTCACTTTAGTACGTGGTGAAATGAATTTAATCCTATACACTTGGAGATTGCAGCCTTGGTAAAGAAAGCAGAACACACATCTGGCGAGCTACTCTGGTCTCTTTAAAGCAGAATTTGCAAGGGAAGCCTGCAAGAAAAGAAAATGGAGAGTTTAGCCAAAGCTCTTGGTCAAAGCTCAATAAAGAACTATCTAGGGGTATAATGATATAATATGCAATGAAAGGAAACCACTAAAATTCAGTTTCGTGCTAAGCTTCTCCAACTGATAAACCTACCAGAAGCAACAGAATCTGATGACATAATGTGAGAATTATAATTCTATTAATTGGAGAAAGAGGTTTTTCTCATGTTGTTTTTTAAGATGCAACAAATGATATTGTGTGGACTGTGCTATATGTGTCCATTCAGTCCCCAAAGAAATATGGATCGCAAGCACAAAAAAAATCTGCAAGCTTCCCCAAGCAAAATGTTTTGGTTGAGAAGATAGATGAGGCAAGATACTTTTCAAATCAGAGAAATTGCATCAGCACAACAGGGTGGGATTTTATTGTTCATTTGCTCCAGACTCTTCTAGATACAGCTTCTTTAGAGATTAGTCTGCTGCTTCTTCCATTTTCTTTAATGGAAGAACAGTAAAGCAACAGCAGCTATTACTTTAATATATCATGAGCAGACTTTTCTAACATTTATTTTAACTTGATCTGCTTTACAGTTTGTTTTAAATCAGTGAGCTGGGTTGTCATCAGGCTGTATATGGAGCTATAATGCCTACTTTTGTGGAGAGGTGCAAAAGTTTCTACAGCTGAAAATTTGCAGAAGTAGAGGTACAAGCAAAGCAGGCTGGATGGGGCTCTGAGCAACTGGTCCAGTGGAAGTTGTCCCTGCCCATGGCAGGGGGTTGGAACCAGCTGATCTTTAAGGACCCTTCCAACACAAACCATCCTGTGATTCCATGCTTCTATTACTGAAGGAGAGTTTTATGATTGTGTGGTGCTTAGAAAATATGTGTGTGTTCTGCTGGTGACTAGATCTGACACGTTCAACTCTGTTGAAACAAATTGCCAAAATATTCTAACTACCTGGTTTTGCATAAATTAGAGGAACTTACGGAGCAGCAAAGCACAGGGTCATAAAAATGTTTCCCTTTGTATGTGAAATAACAGAGCTGCAACTTTATGCTGAGTGCATTTTCAAAGTGAAGTGAGAAGCTGTCACTAGCTTTGCCTTGAATTCTGTGTTGATACTTCAAAAATCATCTATCTGTTATAAAACAAAGTGGCCATTCAAGTGACTGCTAGACCAACTAACTGGACTGCTGATTGATAAACAGATCCATTTTTGTTGAAAGCTGTAATTAAAGCTGTGAGTCCGAGATATAGGAGTCAGGATATATTTTTTGAAAATCCTTCCATTTGCCATTGCATTTGAACTTGTGCACAGTAGTCTGACAGAAGTGCTAGACTTCAAAATTGCATTACTTCCTTTCCCTTGAGTGGCATAACTTTTATGTCATATAAGCCTTGTACTGCTACCTTTCAGTCTCATCCTATGTCATTATTATATGGGTATTTAGTTGAATTTGGGCTGATTAAAGGATAGTCAGATTGAAAACATCTCTCAGTTGTGATAATATTTGTTTGATATTTGAACTTCAACATTCAAATGGAAGGAATTTTGCAGTGAATTTTCTTCATTAATTAATGTTTTAAAATTTCAAATCCCTTTCAGTAAACCATATTTTTGTGATTTACATGCTATAACCTACCAAATCTTGCTATGGTATTCTTTTTTGGTGGGGAAGATTATCTATACTGCAAGTATGTATTTTATAGATACATATAGTTCACGTTGTTTAGCAGTAGGGGATAAAATGTAGGAGCAAGCAAAGTAATCAGAAAAATTATGACTTCTCCTGGGAACTACTTACACATGCTGCCATTTAACTTAACAGTAGGCTTTGAATTTTTGGATATGCAGTCACATTCATTTGAATGTATATTCATATGCAGCACTTTAAACCTGAAGCAGTATTTTTTCTTGAAACCTGAAGCAGTATCTTTTATAAAAGCAACAGCTGTAATTTCTATGGGGATTTGCCTAGCATGGCAGCTAGGCTTCCTTAGCATTTTCAAATAGCTTGTGTAGAATTAGACAGCTTTAAAGTTACTTTTAGCCTTCTGCACATTTTATTTTGGAGAAACACAAATACTCCATTAAAAAGTTGTTATTAAATTGCACACATTGAAACTACACAGTTCTTTAGTTGTTGAATTTTTGTTGTTGAATATGGTTGGATTTTTGCAGACAAACCCTAGCATTTATATTCAGGTTTTCTTAAAGCTGATTGATTTTTCTTTTCCTTTTATTTCAACAGCTTGATGATGTTGTCCGTCAGAGAAATCTGCATAGTTTGGAACTTTTCCTTTCATGTGCACAGAAACAGTTAAACATTTTATTAAAGGAAGAGCCAACCCCAGAGGAAAACAGAGACTGACATTCTCAGTGCTGCTGATACAGTGTGATTTGTGAAGCTGCAAATCTCCATCCAGCAAATGACGAATATATTCCAGTCTTTTTGGATCGTATCATCAAGTCAAGATTGATCTGAAATGCTTGATAGAAATGTTTTTGGATTATGTTCTTTTATTTATTTATTTATTTTACTACTATTATCAGATAGCAAATATGAGAGGGAAAAGATCCTTGGGAAAAAAGAAAGTTTGTTTTATTTAGGATTTTGCTTTCATTATATTTTCTAGTAGCCCATGGTTGAACTCCTAGATAACTGCAGCAATGATGAAAACATTTCCCTCTTATGTCTGTTTTAAATTTGGCATCATGTGTTAATGTGATTCACTGTAATTTTTGATATTTTAAAAAATGGAGACAAACAGTTGATTATAGATACAAATCCATCTCTATTTCCAAAGTATCTGCCCAAGTCCATTGCCTCAGGTGTGCCTGAGTAGCTTATTATTTCTCACAGCTTTTGATGTATAACAGAAGAATCCGTATTGAAACGTAAGAGTGTTGTCAGGCATTTCTTAAGTCATATATAAACAAATCCAGCTCTAGGAATAGAAAAATTTAAGAACTAAACAGTGCATCTGTTTAGGGTAGTGCAAAACATTGCCAGTGTATAGTATGTATTTTATTTCTGTTTTACAGAGCTAGTTCAATTCCAAAAGTCATTTTCTCATGGAATTACGATTAATGTGACTGACTTCAGTTTCAGGAAGAAGATGTATGTAATTATGTGGAGACTGATACTGCACTGCCTCAGTGGAATTTCTGACAGAACAAGGAGTGCAGCTTGCTGACCTCACATACCCTTTCTAAATGCATCGAAGGAAGTAGAAAAACTCCCCACTGACATTATTGGACTTTGGATCACTCGTAGGTCGTTCTAGTCTTGCTAACTGCAGATGGAGTGGAATTTCTGTGCCTACACTTTATTGATTTTAGATTTGGGGCCTTAGATATAGAAGATTTCTGAATGAAATAAGGGGAAATAAGTGTTCATGCTTAGGTGTGTAAATAAACTAAGAATGATCTCTCTTACAGTGAGCTTATGGGCATTTTTTTAGTGTGGTTCTTCTTATTCTTTTTATTTGTGTTTTTTTTTTGTTTAGCTGATATTTTTCCATCAGCACTTTTCATAAATTGCTTTCTTATAGCAATAAGGAATGGTTGCATATGTATTTGGCAGTATGATAAGTATTGCAGAAAGTTAAGGTTTTTACTTAAATCTGTTTCTGTGCTTCAGTTTTGTAATCAAACCCAAAGGTTTTGTCTTTTGTGTACACAAATGTTCACTGAAGAAGTAAATAGTGCTGGTTTTACTAGATGATTACCTTACCTTGCAAATGGATTAAAATCCAGTCTTCTATTTGATACCTAATTGCCTGATCAGTTTCCATTTTTTCTGGCAGATGAGAAAATCCTTTAGTATTAACATGTCACTCATTTTCTGTTCCTAAACTGGTGAAATTTTTGTCTCTGTAACTGCACCAAAAATGACACAAATGTCCCCATGGGGTTTTTTTTGAATGTAGAGGTACTGTAAAAGGAAATTGATTGCCTAGTGCTGTCTCACAATATGTGTTTCATTGTGGAAATTTGGTATAAGCAGATTCCTAAATGAACTTCTTGGTTTTGTTCTAGGCCTGTATATGAAACAATATTCCTTTTTTACTAGAGACATCCAAGTGTTCCCCTTCAATTCCAGAGCCTTACATGTCTATCAGCCTTCTAATAAAGAGATTTGTATTCTGACTTGTAACACTATGTTAAAGCACTTTTTGGAGAAGCTTGGTTTGGAGTCAGTAAGATTTCACTGGCAACTGTGATGTATCTTTCCCGTTAGATCATGTGTTATTTAATTTCAGCTCTTGAATATTGTGATTGTCACAGAGATCTGTAGATATTTTTTTCTTACCTCTTACACTTTTAGTCCTTTGATCTGCCTCTCTACCCTGCAAGCAAAATAACAGACTAGACCACAGACATGCAAGACCAAATTGGGAGCTGGGGTTACATGCAAAACTCCAAGTCTCAGAGAAGATATTTACTTATACAGCAAACCCAGACCTATTCAGTAGGTGAGTTTGCAGTACACAATAACTTGGACCTTCTCCATATTGCATCCAGAGCTTTAAAGCTTGGGGATATTTTTCATTATTTCTATCTAACCATAGAAGAATGCAGTTTGTGGGAATTTGGGAGAAGGGAATCATAGAATGGCCTGAGTTGGAAGGAACCTTAATGATCATCCAGTTCCAACCAAGGGACGCCTTCCACTATCCCAGGTTGCTCAGAGCCCCATCCAACCTGGCCTTGGACACTGCCAGGGATGGAGCACCCACAATTTTTCTGGGCAACCTGTGCCAGGGCCTCACCACCCTCACAGAAAGGAATACTTTCCTAATATCCAATCTGATCTCGCTCTCTTTCAGTTTAAAGCCAGGGACAGGTTTGCAAAACTCAGTCTGCCTCTTAGAAGTTGACACACTTTTTTTTTTCTAGAACATCAGCAAAGCTCATATAATAGACATTTTATTTATATGGTCAGATACTTCATGTTAGAAATAAACCATAAATCTTGTTATGTAAAGACATGGTTTGGACAGTCTGGTGTGTGTATTAGAAGTGACTTAAAATGCAGGGCAACAGTGGATCCACTGTTTAAAATGCTGTCTTTCATTGGTGTTAATCAGGCCTACTCTCTTTTAACACTTCTATTTCATGGTCTAGAACTGAGCAGTTCTAGACCATGTGATTTGTGTGATTTGCAGCCAATAGTTTGCATTGAGTTAATACTAAATATTGTGGCATCATGCAGTCCTACACATTTCTGTTGTATTTCTGTAGCTTTCTGTTGGCTCTTTATCTGCTTCCACTATAGGATTCTAGATTGGTTCTGAGACCACGTGTGTGCAAGTCATGCACTAAAGGGAATTACTGGCAACATGTATTTTGTATACTGCCTACTTAAGATACGGGAATATTTGAATTTTGGCCTTGTTATAAGAATCTCATTGACTAATTACACTTGAACTCCTTGAAGCATTGAATTCCTTCACTCCATCATTAGATGGCTGAATGAAGAAAAAGCAGCAGTCATTCCAGAGGCTGAGATCACTTTAGTATTTTGAGATTTTTGTGGATCTTTACATTGGCTTCTGATCAGAAGTGTGTCATGTCCTGCCAGCTCAGTAAATGGCCATGTTAATTCCCGTCTGTCTGAAGTTACCCATGCAGACATGACCTTAAAGAGCCTACTTCCTTTTTACACCAGAACTCCTTTAGAACACTCGAGACTCTCCTCTTCCTCTGCATATTTCCTATTCCTACATTTGAGCTTACAGACTTTTACCTACCCCTTGGATGAAGGGAACATGTGATAAGATTTTGCCTTACTTCGTAGGAGGAAATAACCACCACTGTAAATTGTTTATCGGGACACATAATTTATGCTTACTTTCAGATCACATACGGTGTCAGTGCACTTATCAAATGGACTTAGTTTAAGTGCTGTAAACTCCATTGCAGGACTGACTTAATGTGTGGATGGGATTTTCTTAAATTTTTTTTACATTGCGATCTTGAATGCTGTATAGAAAGATTTTATAACATCTGTGGCATTCTTTTTCCATCAATGGCCTATAAATGTGCCAAAGAAACACTGCACTGGAAAACACTTTTTACATGGGTACAATTCATGCCTTCAATTCAATGTTCTTGCAGGAATTGACACAAAACATGTTTTCTTTTCTGTAGTCTGTCCAAGAATATTGTTCTTTTGAGGCTTTAGGAAGACTCATCTGCTACCATTGTTTTCATATTTTAATTTTAAAGCCCACATAAAACTAGGAGTGCTGCTGCTGAAGCAGAGTCATTTGAACAGTAGAACATCATGGGAAAACCACCCAAGTTGTACTATCAAGTTTGGTGTTTGCTGATTTGCTCAAGTTTTGTATTTGTTTCACCTTTCAGTGATACAACATTCTTGTCATAATAATTCTAATTATTATCCTATGATAGTAGCAATAATAGTAACAATATTTTTATGTGATAGATTTGGTATTGATATTTTATCCATGTCTTATATGCTGTGTAACTATAACCATTTTAATATGCATCAGAGGTTCACATTGCTTACATTGCCTGTAATTCCTCACATTTCAGACTTACACAACCAGCATTTTTAGATGCTTTCTATTGTGCATTGTATTATTTCTATTGCATAATACAGTGCACAAAGTATTACTGAGTAAACACTCAAATTATTAATGAATAATACAGTGCACAAAGTATTACTGAATAAACACTCAAACTATTCTTTTTTCAGATAATTTTAAACAGTGTAACAGTGACACTAGTGAAACAATGAGATGTTTATTATACACATATCTGAAAAATGTGATTCCCAGCAAAATGCTACTTTTTTTTTTTCTTCAGATTTGATAGTGAGTCTGTAGTAATAGGTATAGAACACTCACTATCAGAAGTCAAATCATCAGCATTTGTTCTCTTCCTTCAAGTTAAAATATTTTGTCTTCTCTCAAAAGCCAAAGTGAATGCCATTCTTTTTTCATCAATGGTCCATTGATGGTCATCAAATGCCTCTCTGCATTTAAAAAGAAACTTGCCCTAACTGACTCCCTCTACAGAATGCTGTAGGAGGCTCTTTAACCAAGGGAAAAACAGAACTGTTTTTGCTGAATGAACTTTGAATGTTATTCCAGTTCTTGCCCTACTACCAAATTAGGGCACAGATTAGGGCAGTAAGTGTTCACATCAATCTTGCTGCATAAATTTTCCAGAAGATGACTGGTCATGGTGATACATGGCCAGTCTTTATTTTTGTGGCAATAATTTTTAAAGTTCCATTACTTAAACATCCCACTCTTTTATTACGATCATCAATTACGTATTTAGAGCGTGATTGGGAAGTGCTGGCTCCCAGGAAGTCAGCAGGAATTCTGCTGTTGGTTATTTGCTGTTCAAAATGTCTTCCACATTCCTTGGAATTGTGACCACGATGAATATAAGGCGCACAGTTCAGTCTTTGTATGGTTCTAGAAATACATAAGAAATCAAGAGCAGATTTTGTGATTTTCTTTGAAGAAAGTGTCAGCTCTTGTTCTGTTGGTGGTGTCCTGGAGAAGCGGCATGAGCTGTTAGCTTGAGATGTTGGTGAGGGGAAAATGTGTGTCCCATTATTGCAGTATTGCTGCCAAGAAGGTCTCATCTCATAAAACAGTATAACATGAGAATTTGTACTTCAAAATTACATCCAAAACCTCAAAATAAAGTAAAAATCAAATCAAATCGAAT
Source organism: Lanius collurio (assembly GCA_020086605.1). Lineage (NCBI taxonomy): Eukaryota > Metazoa > Chordata > Aves > Passeriformes > Laniidae > Lanius > Lanius collurio. The sequence goes on along the minus strand of JACBWW010000009.1, from coordinate 31,565,574 downwards.
CAAATCAAATATTTTTTTAAATAGAAGTTTATGCTTTTTAAAACTTGGAAGCATTGCAAGGCTGACATATTGCCACCCAAATACATTAGTCTGACAAATGATAGTAGGGGTTCCTGAGCATCCTGAGCAGAATATTTTAGGAGCTTCTCTGGAGAAATCATGCTTGCTGGGGATACTACTGAATCAGCATGATGAACATATTCTTGCTTGATGACTACACTAATGCTAAAACAAAGTTATCTGCACAATGAAGAAGTCTTTACATGTCTGCCAAATAAAATGGAAGAGGATCCAGTTGTTGTGTCCAAAGATAATGTGTCCTCTGATCATCTTCTTGGGAATCAGAAATGTGTTTGCTTCTCATATGAAATAATTTTTCATTTGCAGACAACAAAAATTGGAACAAAAATTCCTGTAAGCTCCAGTCAGAAAGTGCAGAAGGCCTACAAAGGACTGATAGTTGCACAGGAATGACAAGACTACTCAGAAGAATACAGATTATCACAAGCAGGGTAAGCATCAAGTTGCACTCAGTTTGACTACTCCAATATGTAATGTAAATGTCACATAATGTGTGTGCGCATTTTCAACACAATTTTTCTTTAACAAATTTTTCAAAGAACAGATGAATTGAAGGCAGAGGTGACATAGTCATTCTCCATAATATTTAAGAAATATTCAAATGGGTGATTGATTGATTGATTGATTGGTTGTTGGGACCAAATGTTGATACTTATTTTGGAGCATAAGCATCCACAAGTTTGTGCTGGTTTTCACAGAGGAACCATATAACTCTGTTGTCTGTAGCAATTACATGTTTTGATCAAATTTTTCCTCTTGGTTAAACTGCTAAGTGGATTAAAGTCTTTTATATCCCTTGTATACTATTGGTATTATGCAAAATTTAATTATGGTCATTTCCAGGACAGAGATTAGAAATGTCAGTTAACAACTTTAAACAAAGGTTTTCTACATTATAGCAAGAGTTGATCTACATTTTGTAGACTTTTTGTTGCTGAGCTCAGTGAAATGCATGCATTTTTCCTTTAAAGAAGGCAAATTTGGAGTGCCAACTGGTTTGGTTTTATTAATCAAGAAAGCCTGTTGGTCAGTCATGTTTCTCACAGTGCTCTGAAAAAAATACTGTCACAAAAGCATCCGGAAATCAACCAGAACAGATGTGTTTGCTGACGTTGCAAGTCAAAGTTTGCTATGGATTTTACTCCTGCTGTTAAATAGCAAGGCCGGGACTTTACTCATTGTTTCTAGCTAATGCCTTGCCTTCTTCACAATGGAGCTTTGAGGGAAAGTCAGCTATACCACCCTCAGAAAGGACTCTCTGTGAAGAAAAACACTGAAAAGTATTCCAGCCTGGAGTCCATCTGGGAACATGGTGCTTCCATCTCCAAAGACACCATCCTGTCAACTTCTCTAGGCAAATCTATCATTCTACTGCAAATTAGCAGGGGGAACTCCCCCACTTTACATAGATTGTAATGTTCTGAGTGTTGGAGGGAAATGTTTTAGCACACTTGCACAGTGAGGATACATCTGGCACTCAGCAGGGGTTGCTAACATGCTGTGCTACTGTCTTGGCCTTTTAATGTTGAATTTTCTGTAGCTGCCTCTTGTGCATCATGTTAAACTCACTTCAGGTAGTATACTGAAAGAAAACTTGGAAAGATCTTGAATTCTGTATTCTTCTTTATTAGTGAAAACTTCTGATATGTCTTTGCATAGAGAAGGAGGAGGTTGCCAGTACTGCAAAATTTTTGTCATTCTTCTAGTAACAGGTATGGTGTGGATCTTACTGCGCATGTTCAAACACGAGTCCTTTGTACTTAATGCCTAAAATCAGCTGATGGGACAGAATTCTTCCCCCTCAACTTAGGAATTTGGGATTTTTTGCAGAAATGGCATCACATATCATTCAGCTTATGTGCAGTTCTTTTGACAGGCTTGAGGAATTGACCACTTTCTTCCCTTGTGTTTTCCTCTCAATAAATAGTACCCCAAGATATACATGCTTGACAGTGCTGTAAAATCCTAGTCAAACACTATTATCAAATATGCCAAGGTCTTCATGTATTTTTAAAAGTAATTTTAATAATAAATAATCATGGTTTTTTATTGTACTTTATGGTTTTTAACTTCTTAACATTCAAGCTTTCCCCTGGAAATGCAAGTGCTGGGAAGTCTTTTTTCCCCTTCATGAGATCTGAGATGTCCAGAATCACAAGGGGTATGGTGTTAAAGAACACATCAAATATTATAAATTTTCTGATAAAATCACCAGGGGAGTAGCCATGGCTGGAATGTGGCTTCCCTGAAGGAGAGTGTCACACTTCTGCCCTGCTTCTCCTGTCGTGCTCTTAACGTCAGTGACATGGTCGGAACTTCCCTTGCCCCTCAGGGTGAGGGCTTGGGGCTAATTTGCAGCGTGGTTTCCACTAATGCTATCTTCATTTGAGATCTTACACTCTTCTGGTACCGATGAGACAACATAAGCATTGTGCCATTCTGTTGCGTTGTTCTACATCATGTAACACCAAAACTCTTGGCAAACATTTTTTATTTAGATTATACAGAAGAAGAAGAATCACTCCCCTTCCACAAAAAAATGTCACTAGAAAACAGAGGGACTTAACTTTGTGTAAAAAACTGACCAATTGTCTCTGCTCCAGCTCCCAGAGCAGTAGCCTCTGTGTTTTGAGTGTGGAGTCCAAGCTGACAGGCAGCTTAGATGCAGATAAGGCAAAAATATGGGAACCAAAGTGTGCTCCATGTGTCAGGTTTCTGTCAATGGTCCTGTTTTCAGGAAGGTTTCTTCACAGTAGAAATTCCAAGTCTTACCTCATTCCAACATAATAGAACAAGATCAAATGTGCAGACATGAAGTGGTCAAAACATGTATTTGCAGGATCAGTGAATTAAATCTCATCAATTGTATTTTAAATATGATTGCCAGTGAATAGAAGGAGAGCTTGGTACTGCTGAGGAAAAGTAATTCTTTTCAGTAATGGTTACCCTGTGGATGTATCTAAACTAAGGTTAGAAATAAAAGCATAAATAGGAGTGGATAATCACAGGTTCTCAGCAGACATAGATACAAATTTTCAAAGCTTATTGTGTCCTCATAAAGTTCATTAAAGCAAAGACAATGCAATGGAATTTTACCCGTTAGAGCACAGAGAGTATTCAATTCACACCCTAAATTGAATGGAAAAGTAATAGAAAATTACTGATTCTCATTGTACAAATCAAGACCTAAAAGGCCCTCGTGTCTGTCAGTGGAAAAAAGAGGGAAAAATTGTGGTAGAGTAATGATCCATCAGCATTGTAAGAAGATTTCATTAAGTACAGTAAATAAGTAATGCTTTAATATTGCGCTAGGAGCAAGTTAATAATGTGAAGTATGAATATTCTTTTTTTCCAGTACTTTGATATTTGACATGTTAGATACTGTGAGACATCAAAAAATGTCCATGCTGGAGAGTAATTTTTATAGTTCTGTGAAGTAGCTCTGCTGCTATGCATTTCCCAAGGAGAGCAACACTGCAGGGAGCAAAAGGAAGGTGAAGGAAATGGTTGATCATCATTAACTTGGAGGAAAATTAAAAAACAACTAGGTATGCTCAGAATAATTGGGGTTTTAGTATTTCCTGGGAAAGGCCTGTTTTCACCACTTCCAGATCAGACCATGGATTGCTGTGATAGTTCTGAGCCATGTGGATTTTACTGCTCGTTTCAAAGTGAATTCAGTGTCTGAGACTTACCTGGCAAGCAAGAAGAAAAAGCAATGATTGTAAAAAGTGATCTTGAGTTATCAACATACAGGGGCCATCAACTTTCAGAGCTAGTTAAAACTGTGTTTATTTCCCTAAGGAAAGTAGTGTCAAACACTAAAGAGAAGTGAAGAGCATCCAAGAAAAATTTCCCTAGACATAAAGACATTCCAAGGCCAAAAAAATGGCGCAAGCTGAAACTTCACTAAACATGACATTAAAATAGCAAGGCTACACATTTGTAACCAAAATAAGAAACATGCTGCTAATCTTGAAAAATAAAAAATTGTAAAAGCCCTTAATAATTGGCAGTTCTGCAAATTCTCAGTTTTTTCAGCAACATGCAGAGGAATAGAACAGGGAATCCACATGCAGAATTTAGAGCTGATTCAGAACAAAAGGAGAACTTCTAGATGCTGGAACTTGGAACTTTATAATAATAAAATAATAGTAAGTACATACTGTACTAGGTGTGCTAGGTTTTGGTGAAGAGGAACTGCAAAGGCTGCCTTGTGCCAAACACAGCCAGCATCTGCCCACAGGGGAATTTTAGCCTGGGGAAAAAACATGGGGACAAGGAGAGAAGCTTTTTTAATTTTTAACTTGTTTCTCACCATCCAACTCAATTTTAACTAGCATTAAATTAAATTAATTTTCCCCAAGATGAATCTGTTTTGTTGACAGTAAGATGAGCTGCCTGTACCTCAACCCATGAGCTTTTTCTTCTTGTTTTTTGCCCTCTGTCCTGTTGAGGACAGACAGCGAGCAAGCAGCTGGGTGGGCATCCAGAGGCAGCCAAGGACAACCCACCAGACATGCACTGACATTGGACCCGCAGTGACAGCTCCGTTAAGTTGATCCCAACTCCAATGGTGTCAGCAGCGCTGGAAAACCAATGCAAGTCTCCCATTGCTGTTTCCTCATCTCACACAGTTGTTCTATTGCCATCAGAAGGTGGGAGAATAAGAACAGGGGAAGGAGGGAGAAAGGGCCTAGTCTAGAGGAAGAGGGTGGCATGCAGTGCCAGTGCCAGAGGAGAGACTGCTCCTTCTTCCCAAGTCCTTCCTTCCTCAGCATACATTTCCTGATGAGGGTCCGAGCGGCGCGACAGAACAGCAAACAGAAAGTTGGGTGACCTCAGCCAACATTGAGATATTCCGTCCTGAAGGTCACAAGACTGGATGAGAGAAGACAAAATAAGGGAACAGCAAAGCAGCTGATAGGAAAGGAACAAGCAGCACTGGGAGCTGGCACCAGAGAAGTCAGCAAAGCAGGGAGTGGACTGAACATAAAAGTGCAAGGGTGCGATACTGAAGACCACAGAATCCTTGGAGTGAGCAATACAGAAAAGAATGAAAATGGTGGTTAGTGAAAGAAAGTCTTGACAAGGCTAATCAGAAAGAAAAAACAAATAGTGACCATTGAGATGCAGAACTTGGGTTGGGGTGGGGACAGGGAGGCAGGAGACCAGGATGAACTTCTGTGTAATGTTTGCTTCCACACATGCACTATTAAAGTTGGAGAGTGGTGCTGAAAGGGATTTAAATAGAGTTGATTTCCTGAGCTTGTAATGAGTCCATGCACTTTGGGTTTGGCTGAATTATTTTCCATCTTTATTCTTTTTTTTTTTTTTTCTACAGGAAGAAGTAATAATATTTTCAAACCAAGTGTAGTTCTGGTCCAAATCAGTTTTAAGATTCTAGTTTGGGAATGACAGGATCAAATTCTCACAAGCCTTCTCAGGAGATTATGGCCCAGCAAAGATTAAGATATTTTTGCTGTCTTGATCTGGATCCAGAAATTCTTTCCACTTCTGAGCCTGCTTTCCACTGAGTGCTGCTAAGGTGTATTTGAATCAGAAAAGTAGACTCCAAACAGTTGTTTTTCTCTCTCCTTTGTCCTCTTCTCTCCTCCCATGTCCTAACCCCCAGCACTCACAAGATTTTCACTCCCTCCTGTTTCTACCTGGCTGCCAAAAAAAAAAAGGAAAACAAGAACATCACAGTTCACCCTTCTGTTTTTTTAAGAAGATCAGATCTTGAGGCTTTGGTTTTGTCTCATGTCTATATGAGGTAAAAACCACTCCGATTTTTTTTTTCCTCCTCTAGCCTTAAAACCTGATGTTGCTTTGGGTTTGTGGTAAAAAGGAGATTTATGTCCTCATGTATTCCCAAAAACAAATATTCTCTTTTCTTTTGCATTCAGGTTTTTTTTGCATTGATTCTGCAGAATCACATGACCTACTGGGCTGGCTTGATAGCCAGTCTTAAGCCAATATGGTTTTTTCCTATGCTGTTAAGTGTCCCTGCTGACTTCTGTGTTCTGATGTGGTTTTGGATTGCCATGGTACAATGCTGTCAAGACAAATATAATTGTCTGTTTGAATTTTTTTTTTGTGTACTGTCAAAATACTGCACAAGGTGGTCCTCAGCTTTCCAGGCAGGAAGCACCAATATCCACACACACATGGAGATCCACACTTACCCATCACAGGTGTTGTCACATTGAGCTAATCGTGCAGCCTGGTTAAGAAGTTGTAGTTGAAGGCAGAGGAGGAGTTTTGCAAATCAAAGCTTGACTGCAGAATTGGTTGAGCAGTGACTCACTGAGTAGTCACTGTAAACAAATTAATTTGTGCCTCAGTTTACTGCACTGTAAATTAAGTGTCACTAGAGTGTCTAGAAGCTGAAATGCTATTCTGAGAACATACCGATGTGCTTTCTAATTCAGGTAACCATTGGTAAGTGTTGTCCTGACTGTATCTCCCCTGAGAAATAAACAAATTGGTATTTGGAAAGCTGCCATTCCCAGCAGCCATGCACTCTGAACATTCCTCCTTCTCCACCATCGCACTTTGTTTGTAAGGGACTTTTCAGTTGTTTTCTTTACACTGTAAAATGTGAAACACAAAATAAGCATGGAGCAAAAAAGATTGCTAATGAGTGCTAAGAAAGGTAAAACTGTTGGGATTTTTTTTTTCTTTTAGGAACTATTTCCTCCATAAAAAATCAGTGCCTTCTTTTTATGTGAGGAGGTAAAAAACAAGGCGTTGGGAGCCAGGGTGGGGGGGAAGGTTGCATGTGGCTGTAATGATTAAAAGTTAGCTTTGTGCCTATTTTTTTGGCCTGCTAGGAGCTATATGCCATGGTGAGACACAAACAAGAAGTGACCAATTATTCATCTGAAAAGAGGCTTCATGAATCACAGAGAAACAATTAAATTAAGAAACAAGTAAATTATGTGGAAAAGCATATTTCACACTCTGCAGGATCTAATTGCGACTACATGGAATCGGTATAATAACCGTGCACATTCCTTTTAGTACGATATGGGGATGGGTACAAAAGGGGTTCTGATAGTACTGGAATGACTTGGAACAAAGCCTTTCTTCTCTTTTCAAGAAGAAAAAAAGCCTATTTTAGCTGCCTGCTCTATGTGGCTCATTGAAGTATGTGCCAGGTGCACAAACTAAGCCCTGGCAGAACTGGCAAGCCTGGAGAAGGTCAAGCCCTGAGGAGTGTGTTGTTTTTTAGCAAACACCAAGGAAGGGGAAGGTGTGTGCAGTGCCACCAGTTAGCTGGAGATGAAATAACTATTTCAGCAACGCAACATGTCTGTCCACTGGCGTGCATTTTTTCTTCTTGGGTGGCACACTGGAAGCGAGAAGTTTTTCCAAACACTCTTCTCCTGGTAGACAACTTGCACTGCATGGGTTTTTCCTTGCCCAAGGGCTTCAGTTGCAGCCTCCCACACCAAAAGTCCAGTGGCACAAAACCCCTCCCACGCTTGTGGCCTGATCTTGCAATCAGCTGTACCTGAGGGCAGAGTTGTGCATGGTCGAGTTCCTTTGACTTCACTCAGTCTCTGGGATGGCACTTATGTCCACTGGCCCCAGAACAGGCCGTGGGGCAGGGGAGCTAATGCTGGAAAATAGCTTTTAGGTAGCAAGTAACTGTTTTTCCTCCTGCTTCTAATGAAATGACATTGATCAAAGTCCATCCTTGACTTCACTGCCCGGGGCTGCTTTGCATTGTGATCTGCTACAGAAATCCATCACCTGTTTCATTCCATGTATACATCTGGCTAGTTACAACAGGCAGCCTCAACAAACAGTGCAGCATCTCCAGCAGTGTCAGAGCTCTTTAGTTCTGTAGTGGGTTGAATCTGAGTTGATAGACAGATCTTTAGACCAATAGCGCTTTTCGAAAATTTGCGTATTTAAGCCGCACAGAAAGGCGGGAGTTCCTCTTGTTCCACCCGCCGGAGGAAGGTGGGGAGGCCTCGGAGCCTCCGAGCCCCCGCCGGGCCGAGGCCTGGCCGGGCCGGGGCCTGGCCTGGCCGGGCCGGGCCAAAGCCCCGGCCCCCTTCTCCTCTTCCTGATGCCGCAGCACGGACCCTGGGCCACTGGGGAAAGAGCCATGGACTGCTATGCTCAGCCGTGGACTGCCAGACAGCCGGACTTGGCCATGGACTGCCAAACTCAGCCGCGGGCTGCCAGACAGCCAGACCCGGCCATGGACTGCCAAACTCAGCCGCGGACTGCCAGACAGCCGGACCCGGCCATGGACTGCTGCGCAGCTGGGACCTTTCTAGAGCGGCTTCACCGGACCGGCGGGTTCTTTCACCTCCCCGCCCCCCCTCTCCACGTGGAGCCGGCGGGAGCCGGCAAGAGCCTCCTTTCTGCAGCCAGCACACTTCGAGCTGAACCACCATGCAGCCAGCAGCACAAAAAGAGCAAGGTTTTCTTCATAAAGCTTGCATAAGACCATTTTTGAACATAGGAATTTCAGAGTCAGAAAGAGTGAGCCATGTGAGACAAAGCTGAAATGGCGGCGGAGAAAAGGGGCGGTGCCGCGCTCCTCGCGCGGAGCTTAAAAATCCTTCTTGCATGCGGTGGTAAGAATCTGTAATATCTCAAACTGTTTGTCTCTGTAATCTATTTGAAGTATATGGGGGGATGGAAGACTTATGTGCGGCCCTTGAAGTTTGTGAAGAGAGAGTGCCTATGCCCAGATATACATAGAAGCAGTGAGAAGCTTTTTTTAAGATTTGTAGCAGAAAAAGCCTTTGTGTTCAGGCCAAAGTGACCCATCCTTAAAAAGTTGATTACCCCATGTGATGGCCCATGTGTGGCAGTGTGAAAAAACTGATGTTTTTTTTCTTAGAAGAGATATATTACACCACAGCAGATTGTTTCTTTCCGGGCGGATCTGTTGTTGGGGGGCAGTTTGAGAAACCATGTGAAGCAAGAAAAGGAAACCCTTTTTCCTTAAGCATAAGAAAGAGACCTTTTTTTAAAAACTGTAACACTGACTAGAATCCTATGTTGTGTTATCTTTTGTGCTAGTTAAAAAAAGAGAGTAAAGTGCTGAGAAGAGAGCAGGGGAGAGGGGGTGTGTGTGTTTTAATTTCTTGTTAAATCTTTTAACTTTTAATTCTGTTAGTAATAAACTTTTTTTTTTTTTTTATTACTGCAACTGTTTAAGTGTGAACCTGTTTTTTTGCCTCGCAGCCATCTAGTTTTCCTCAATATTTTCTTATTGATACTTTAAATGCTTGACGCTCAGTTGTGTCAAACCACAACAAGTTCTCAGGTGCTTTGGTGGTGTAGGGCTGTGTTAGCAAAAACAGAGATTGCTGTGCCTGCACAAAATCCTTTGTCACAGAATGCAGTATCTGAGGAGCATCTGCTGATGCCTTAGGATTTTAGCTTTTATGTTTTTCATATATTTGTAGTGTATGACTCTAAACTCAATTTATTAGCTACTGTTCTCCCATTTTGGTCAGACAAAACAATTCCTCTCTAGGCCTGGAAACTGAGGACACCTTACTGTCTCAGGCCCCAAGATATGTAAACAGGGAGCTGGTTTGGGAGAAAAGCTGGGTTAAGTGACTTCACTACCTGAAGATGTAATTGGAGGATTAACCCATGATATGCCAAGGAACCAAACTTATAAAAGTACGAAAATCTGTGACCCGTCATCCATTTTTGGGTGTAGCCCCTGGGTGGGCTTTGACTGTCCTAAATGTACCTGAAGGCCCTTCAATAAATATAACCACTTTTTATTCTCTTTATTTTGTCTAGTCTCTGTTTTTAGGTAGTCCCAACAAGGCATCACTGCCACTTGGTAAACCAGGCAGCAAATCTAACATGACAGTGTTTGTGGTTCTGGAATGTCACTCCACTGACTTGTTGAGAAAAAACAGATACCCGTTAGCAAGGGCCTTAATAGTACCTTTCCATGAGCACCTAGAATCCAAAGAATTAGGTCAGAATGGACATGGAGTATGTAGCACTTGAACCCCATAACTTGACAAAGTGATAAAGAGAAAAAAAATATTTTAGCCTTAAATCAAATGCCAAGAGTTAGTAACACACAGTTTCTGGAAGTGGGAGCCCCTCCCACTGAGAAATTCATGTGCAGAGGTTCAGGCACAGAGAACTAACACATAGACAGGATAATCAGAAAGAGGCAAAAATACACAGGTCCTACTTTTGGCCTCTCTTCAGAGTCTGCACTTCTCCCTCACTCTCTGTGCATCAGATGGCCAGCCATGGTTTTGAACTGCAGGCATAAAATTCCTACTATCAAAGGAAATTAACTGAGTTCATACCGATTTTGGTTTTTAGTGGCTTTGCCCAGATTGAAATGATTGCACAGGCTGACAGCGACAGGACTAGAGAATCAGTCCCGTGACATCCTTCAAGCTTAGAGTGGCTGATGAGGAGTGAGAGGAGGGGCTGGTTTATGCTGCAGGGGAGGAATCCTGTTGCTAAAACATTCCTCTCACTGGAGGTGCAGGCCAGTGTGTCCTGCCTCAAATAGGGTAAAAAGGAGCCAAGGTGCCCACCATCCCTACTTTACTTTTTGTTCTTTATCACCATTCATCAGGTGCCATGTCACATTTAATATTTTCCATTTGCTTTTGGCCAATATAGTCTGGTACTGCTCAACAGCAGAAACCTGTTGATTCTGGACTGCTAACTACTACTGGCTGGCACACCAAACTGTAGGGTGACTGAACTGTGGTGGAAGACAGACAGAATTGTTTCCAATGTACACCTAAGGAGGCCCTCAGTAAAGAAAACATTGATTTTGGAGAAGGGCTTTTTTTTTTTTTTTTTTACCTATCTGCTGCCAGCAGGCTGTAAATAGGATCCCTATATTTTTGCCTGTTGATACTAACCCACATTGGAGCTCATCAGCAGCCTGCAAGCCAGTAGAAGTTGCTGAGCACTGCTAGAAGCCACACACACCTCGGAGCAGATGAGGTCTGTCCCAGCTGTCACGGGCTGCTTACAAGGAGCGAAGGCACTGCGGGCAGCCCTGCAGCCCACGGGTGGCCTGTGACTGCTGGTTCACTGGGTTCATCTTGTCTTCATGGCCCAACTCCTGCTATTATAAATCATATAGGTACGAGTTTGTTCCTGGAGCAACTTGTTTGCTTTATTTATTTGGAAAATTTCAGTAACTGCACTCACCACAGCCTCCTTTTCTGCTGCTGAATTTGCCTTAACTGGGGCTCAAGAATGCTCCGTCTTAACAGTGTGTGATTTCCCCTCATGATTTCTGAACGACATTCTGAATAGATGTGCTGGTAAAGTGTGGTAAATACATTTCCAGATAAAGTGATGGTATCTCAGAAACAACCCACTTCTCTACAGACAGAATGCCACAGATTTGGGGCACCCTCAGACTAAAAGAGTTGGACATCCTGTTTCCCTCCTCCCCCAGTTTTAAGATCAGTGAAACATTTAGAACAGAAAACAATTTATTTTTAGTACAATCACACAGTCACTTCTGGTTTTATTTATATTTAAATTAAAACCAGCTTTTAGCCCTTCAGCTAACCCAGAACACTAATGTTATTTAAGAAAGGAGAAAAAGAAAAAAAAAAAAGAAACAAAATAAGAAAAAGTTTAAAATAGCTAAATAATTAGTTTGGCCCTGGTATCCCACACTGAGAGGAAACAACTGCACCCTGTGATGACTACAGGCTTTAGAAAGGTGGTAGAAAAACTAGTCAGATGTGCTGTGCACATGTAGAAGGGCATGGGATACAGGAGGCATATGTATGCTGTGTGGCAAAGAAATAGTTAAAAGACTGCTAGGGCTGAGTCAAATGCCCAGTGGTGCCTGGTTGGAACATTTTCCTTTGAGTCACTTTGTTTGAAATGTAATAAATGGCTGGTCAATCCGTTGTTAGAGCCTCTGTAGTTGTTGCCTGGAATATTATTCCAAAATGTTTACTCCGCAGAGGTGTCTCATGAGCGGTACCTCTTACTCACATCTGTCACTTTTTTTAGGAGGGGTAACTTGAACTTGCTCTTTTTTTTCACTCACGTCTCACAGATGTTCAGACTAGCATGGCTGTTTCCTTCAGTCCCCCTGTCACTGCATGTGCATTTCCAAGGGGAATTTAGGGACAGATTTAAAAATGATTGAAGTGAGCAGAAAGACAACTTTAAGTCAAGTATATTCATAATTAAAAAAAATGTTTCCAGTACAACCAAAGTGCTTGGGAAAAAGTGAAAAGATCAACGACTAGTCATAGGGAGGTTTCAATGAAAGATCCAGATCTCTTCCATGAGATGTTGTGGAAGTCAGTGAGTGAAGAGCCTTAACATAATAATCCCTGATACTCCCAAAATCCCAAATTCATGATGTGTGAGTATATTTTAGTGGATTTTTGGAAAAGCCTGGTATGTATGTGAGACAAAGGAGGCTCTATGTGATTTATCTTTCTGCAGCCATCCACTGTAGTCCATAAAGAGCTGATGTACTCCTGCCACAAACTCCGCACAGTCTGGAACCAAAGGGGAGCTGCAAGGAATGTGGGAGTGGTGTGTTTGACCTAAAACTTCAGAGTGTACACACTGCGAAATCCTTTTGGTGGGGGACTTTGAACTGGGGCTTGTGCTGGTGCACAGTGTTGGTTTGAACTGAGAAGAGCTTCAGCAGTATAGGAGGCATAAAGATATGGGGTGTGCTTTGGCAAACACAGAGGTGGGTATTGTAGGGAGTTCACAAAATCAGAACTGTGAACTATTCTGCGTTGGAAGGCACACACAAGGATCATTGAGGCCAGCTCCTGGCCCTGCACAGACACCCCAACAATCCCACCCTGCACATCCCTGAGAGCGTTGTCCAAACGCTCCTGGAGCTCTGGCAGCCTTGGGGCCGTGACCATTCCCTGGGGAGCCTGTTCAGTGCCCCAGCACCCTCTGGGGGAAGAACCTTTTCCTGATATCCAGCCTGACCCTCCCCTGACACTGTTCCAGCCATTCCCTCTGGTCCTGTGCCTGGTCCCAGAGAGCAGAGATCAAAACTGCCCCTCCTCTTCCCCTCGTGAGGAAGCTGCAGAACTTCTGTGAGGTCTGACCTCAGTCTCCTCCAGCTGAACAAGTCAAGTGACCTCAGATACTCCTAATACAGCTTCTCCTCTGGATCCTTCACCATCTTCATATGCCTTCTTTGGATGCTGGAATCAGCTGTCAGCTTCTGAGAGTCAGACTCCACCTGTGAGGACTAATAAACACTCCTGACTGCCACTGCAGTCCCTCCAGATCGCTCTCCTCTCTGCCCTCAGAGTGAGGTTGGATTCATGATCTCCTCTTCAATGCATGGACTTGGGTCTGATAACTGTTTTGGGAACAAGATGAATAGTCTGCCAAGGTGTGAAGGGGACTCTAAGGGAAAGCACTGCATTGCTATCCCTCATGGGAAAAATAGCACTTTATTCTTTTGATTTCTTAGAAAGCCCCTCAGCTTCATTCTTGCAGAGATCACTGTTGTGGAAGGAGTGAAGAACAATGCCATCTAAGTTCTCCTGCACAAAGACATTTGCTGAGCAATGACACTGCAAAGGTTTTTTTCAAAATTACATACTCTTCAAAGAGGCTGGAGAGAAAACCCTCTGTCTTCACAACAGTGTTCCACAAAATCTCATCTGGATGGGTTGATTTGGATTAGGTGGTCACCAAATTTGTTTGTGCTATTTCCATTCACTTGTTGTCTTAAGCCATTTTTATTGAGAGGTTCTTTTGTGTGTAGAATCAATCTGGTAACTGTTGCTTCAGAGAAGATTTGATTTGCACTTTATACCAGGAGCTGTGTTTGATTAATTGTCTTTTTCAGATGGTAAAGTATTGGGGGCAAAACTTTCCCTTTCCCAATGAACAGAATGTAATTTGCTGAGGAATTAATTTTTCTTGCGTTTTTTAAAAATACTATTTCTTCATACTGTCAGCTAGGGTCTTAGACAATTCAAAGCACTGTGTCAGCCTGTGCAGATATAGTGGATGCCAATATCACACTTAAACTGGTCTGTCAGAGTTCTAGAGTGGGTGTGACAGGGGATATCACCTGGTTCAGCTGGCAAATGTTCCCACAGCCTTCACTCTGAGGCCTGTGAGAGTTATGGGCTGCCTGTACCACAGGGGATCAAGAGTTAGTGTTACTTTACACAGGGACTCTGGGGAATAAACAGAAGGTCCTCACATGAACAGACCATGGAAATTATGAGTGGGAAAATGCTGGGATGTCTCCTGACACCCACCTTGAGAGTGATGGGGTGCTACAGTCTTACCAGGACAGGGAGAAATGAGTTCCCTGGAAGTATCCCAGGATCATGTTTTGAGGCCATACTTGCAGCACAGGATTGAAACCTTTCTCTGGTAATTTGCCTCTGGGCAAAAGTGGAGGATTATAGAGAAATCTGATTCTGGGCAAGGAACTTGTGTGAAGCATGAAGGCTGCACTGTGGCAAGCGATGATAAAGCACACTGATGTCCCTGAAAGATCTACACTTAAACTGAGACAGCTGTCTGCTTGGAGCAGCTGAAATCTCGTGCTGCAAGGACTGCTTAGAGGATGAACATTTCCCATCCTCTTGACCAGTGTCCCACAGCTTCATGTCTCCCCAGACACTTCCTTCCTTTTATGCTGAGCAATCAAGTGAACAACAGAAAGTGCATCTGCTGTCAGTTCTGAGTTTTAGGAAAATGTTTAGCAACTGACAGGAAGCACTTGGTGACCTCACCTGGCAACAAATAAAAGCCAGTTCTAAAAATGGTGTTTAAAAGAGTGACACTTAATTGGTATCTTCCAGAGAAGGACACACACAATCTTCATGTAAGTATAACCTGATTGTCAGCATGCAGGAATTTGGAGATGTTTTGACATACTTGACATTATGTAATGGAAGTGTTGAATAGGAAGTCAGAAGACACATTTTTTTCAGAAAACCCTATTTTTGTTTGGATACCTAGGCAAAATTTAACACTACACTAATGTCCTACTCCTCTTTTCCTTTCCATAGTTTTGTCCCATGTCTCTGGTGTTTACATTCCAGTCAATTTGAGTGAGAGCTTATGGCTGAAGTTATTACCTCATTGTCCTTTTTTATCTAAGAAGAAGCAATATAATTGTCAATTACGGATTTTTTAATGAAACATCTGAAACTTCCATGAGTCATTAGGAGGCAGGATGGACAGATGTGTATCCTTAGGGAAAAATGTCAGAAAGTGTGGCCAGCATCATTCAAAGTGTAAGTGTGACATTCAGGAGGAATATTCGATGGGGACAACTGCTTTTGGGTTGGCTGAGCTTTCCTCAATGCTGAGCTTGGGTTGATGGAGTGGGAAGATGATTTTCCTTCATCATTATGTCCCTCTGGCTTTAAGTGGTGCTTACTTGGAGGTAGGAATGAGTTTGGGTGACATTTGTGTAGCTTAAATAAATGCTGTCTTAAATTATTCTGGCCCAAATTCTCTTTTGAACTGTAGTCTTCTCTGAGGATAACCAGAGGGCAAAGCATTTTAAACACACTTCTCTTTCTAGTCTCATCCACTGCTGTCTCCACATGACTCCAGTTAGGTGTCAGGTTCTATATTTGACACGGTCTTAGCTTTCCTTAGAACAGCCACTGTCCATCTTGTCCCACAATGAGGAAAAGTGCAAAGGGACTATTCTGGTCAGTCATTTAGGGAATGGTTCAGGGTCTGATAATGCTGTTTTAAGGGTAAAGAGTGGTAGTAAAAGCTTACTCAGTTATCCTAGTCAGCTGAATATCACAATATCTCATTGTGATATCCATTGTGTCGAGGGCTTAATGAAAATCAGGGCATTCATCATCCCTCTCTTTCCCCTTGTCCACAATGTCAGGCCCTATCATGGAAAACAATGAAGCTGGGCAGGCAGCATATTCCCTTGGTAAATCCATGCCAGCTTCCTCTAGTTACCTTCTCACTCTTCATGTGTTTAAAAACAGCTTCTCAGAGCATTTGCTCCCCAATTTTCCCAAGGACTGAAGTTATAGAGGCCAGCTACAAGTACCCTGGATCGTTCTTACACTTTTTTGGGGTTGGTGTGATACCTGCCTTTTTCCAGGCATTAGGAATTTTCCCTCTTTGCCAGGCATTAGGAATTTTCCCTCTTTGCCAGAACCTATCAAAGGGGATAGAAATTAGCTCCTCAGTGACATCAGCCAGCTCCTTTAGCAGCCTGGGATGCCCCCTTATGTGATGTGATGGACCTGTGCACCTCATTTTGGTGAAGGGATCCCAGCTCCTTTTCCTGTGGATACTGACAGACTGTAATAGATGGCTGAAACTCGGGAAGCCTGAGGAGAAGGCTTCACTTCATGTGAAGTCTGAGCCACATATTACATCTTTTTCCCTGTAGCTTGTCACTGGGACCCTGAACCCACAGAGCAATGGATTCACACTCTCTTTGCCATTTCTTCCACCAATGTACACACAAAACCTTCTGATTCTTATCTTCCCTGATTGTTTCAGCTCCATCTGAGCTTTGTCTTTGTCCTGGCTGCATTCCTACTCATGCAGTTCATGCATGAGTAATCTTACCACTTTGCCATTCACCTTTTGCAGTTTTTGCTATTTACCTTGCCAGTGCTATCAGGCTGCACCAAGTTTCCAGAAACAGAAAACAAAATAAATCTTGTGTAACTCAGTTAATTCAGGGATGATTAAATGGCAGCCCATTGAAAACTGCAAATAAGTTTTATTTGGTTTAGTCTTGTCTACTCCCCCTCCAAGAAATGAATCTATTCAAGTTCAAACCACAGAGAGGGATTTTCTCTGTATGACTGATGGTGAGGAATAATGTACAGATCCCAGCTCATGCTGTGGGAGGGCTTTACTCTACATGAGATGCTGTGAAAAGCCACTCCTGTGGCTTTACTGTGTTGGCTCCTGAACCACCCAGATAAACCTGAACTGAGCCTGAGCATACAGAAGCTAATTACCTTTAACAAAATCCATCTTGTAGCCTGCATAATCCAGTGTCCTTTGCAGTCTGGTTCTGAGGCAGTCAAAGAAAGAGGTTTTCCCTGTGATGGAAATCCTGCTTTGAAACTGCTCAGGAAGATCTAAGAAAGAGAGAGGGACTGATGTGGTCTCTCTTGGAGAGAGTGAGCTGCTTGACAGAACCAGGAACTGGCTTGGAATAGCAGATGAAAGGATATTATGATGTGTCAGTAAGGCAAAGGAGACCCCAGGCAGCTCTGATTTAGGCTCAGCTGTTAATCAAAAATTCTGGGGAAAATCCAAGCCTCCAGAGCTTGAACAGAAATAGAAAGGGCTGTTTCCTATTATACAAGCACATAAAGCTGTGCTAAAGGGGAAATCCAACCGGAAAAGGGCTTTTCTCCCTATCCAGCTTGTAGATGGTGCTGGAGCACTACAAGGCACAGAGTGCTGGGCCCTTTTCTGGAATAGTGTACCTGGTAACCCATGGCATGAGTATAGAAGTATAGAGACAGAAATACTGCATGGGTGTTCTGCTTGGAAATCCCTTTCCATGACACTCACCCTCTAAAGATTTTCTATCAGTCCTGCTCAGCTCAGCTGTCACTTAAAACCCCTCCACATGCATAGGCTTCATCCAAAACATGTCAAGATAAAGATGCTTGTTGACTTTAATGGGCTTTGAATCAAGCCTATAAAACAACCTGACATCTGCAGTAAATACTCAGGCCTTAATGACTGTTTTCCCCTAGGGTTCTGGAACATCATTCCAACATCTGGGAACCTTGACTTTCCTGGTGCTTTCTGTTTAGTAGAGGATTTTTAACAGATTAAAAAGCATAAGCTGTAGGCCAATTGGTTCCTCATTTTCTGGGTTAGTTCAGGTTCTGCTGCAAATCAGAATGTCAAATAATCCTTTTCAGACTTTTCTCTTGTGCTGAGAACCTGGGATGGTCTAAGCAAGCAGACTTGGATATTCCAGAGAATACAGAAAGAAAGGATGATAGCCTTGTCACCTTTCAAATTGTAACTGTGGCTTCTCTCCTTGAGCAAATAAGGAAAAGTCCATGGCTGAGTCAATGGACCTGACACCAACAAAAGGGCTGAGATGCTTTGGATGGCATAAACACTGCATGTCCTTTGTGGTTTTCATCCTTTTTATTCTGCACTCTAGAAACTCTGGGAATAGGAAACCACCAGTTTTGCCCACAAAAGCCTGACCACACATACTCACAGCAGGAATCTTACCAGGTTTGTCTTTCACTGTCTCCTTACATAAAAGCAGTGATGAAAGGGAAAAGGAAGGAGTTTAAACCACTTGGACAAGCCCAGACAGAATCTCACAGACTGAAAGTGACCACTGAAGCATAAAACATCCCCTAGGAGAAGAAGTTGGGAGGGTGAGAGCATTGCCAGTAGCAGTAGGGTAGAGAGATGCAAAGAGAAGGAAACTTTCCCCAGCCCAAACCCTGGGGTAGTTAAGGCTGAGGAGAATTGAAAGATAATTACAAGAAAAAGATTGGGAAGAGGAGAATACCCCGGTAGCCCTTTCCATTATTAGTACCATGGTCTGTGTGCTGTAAACCTTTTGGTGAAGTGAGACTGGCTTGTTTTTTGATTCAATGGTGCTCACAAGATTTAAAAGGGAAATGGCTTACAAGTTGGAAAAAGGGATCACTATCTTGAAATCATGACCAGCCCCAAAATATTTGGTCCTTAAGTTTCCATTCATGGTCTCTAAGACAGCACTTAGGCCACAGAAAAAAAAAAAAAAAAAAAAACAACTGAACTGTGGCTTACCACAAACACTCCTTGAAATCCCAGCTAGCAGTCTGGCACTTTCTCTAGCCCACTTCTCACGTCTCCAAGCCACTCATCTATCTGCTGATCATGTTAGACATGAACAGAAGCCAGCATTCTCTCCATCTGGATTCTTGCATATGATTTTTAGAAAGGCTCCAACACAGACTCTATTTCTTTTCTTTGTTTTTGTTTCTGCTTTGTTATTTTTTCCATGTCCAGATTCAGAGCTTGAGTGTTACTGTGGTTGCCTTTCTCACAATGACACTCTCCTAATTAATTGCTACACTTTAGAAACATCAATGCTTGGTTTAGGATACATGAAGATCTTAGAGTTAGAAAATTTATATGCAATTTATGTGCCTGAAGTTTAAAGAGGCAGCAGAGTAAAAATCCCTGGCCTAAACTTCTCTTTATGCAAGGATTTTCACAGAGTGCCAAACCAGAATCAAATTAGTTTCTTTAAGACTTAGATTTTCCCATGTTTTCTGTTACTCAAAGGTCATGATGTTTTTTAAATGTCTCTGCTGTTCCTGGGTTAGTTTCCTCTTCTGCAGCAACCTGTAGGGAAGTCATAATGTAGTGTTTATGATGACATCCCTTTTCGTGCTGTGGAAAGAATTTTAATGTCATGAATTCCACCTTATGACCGGAGAGATGGGCTTGAACTGGAATCTCACAATCACACAATCTGAAACTCAGTGGAATTTGAATCCCCAGCTGACCTTACATTTTAGGAGCCAAAACACTGTTTTCATCCCTCATCTTCCAGTCTTTGAAACAGTTTAGATCTGGAATTCTCTACCTCAAATGCCTAATGGTGGCTTCCGTTCCAGAAAAAATGGGAAAGTAAAAATGGGAAACATGGAGATAAATAGAATGCTTAGGTGGAGAAAAACTAATTAAAAACTCTATAAAATAACAATCAACAATGAGAACCTAGTTTTCTCTCGGTTCAGCTTGTCCAAGCATGTCCCTCTGCAAAGTTCACTAGTAAAGATTTTGGTTTTCTATGCAGACTCTCATTTCACCTACCCACTTGTGTCATTCTCAGCAGCACAGCTTTTAGCACCTCACCCCATACCATCTTTTAGCCTCAAACAAAATTCCTTTGAGTTAAGGAAGGGCAGTTATACCTCACTTTTGCAAATGGGAAGACCACAGTGTGGAGAATTTAAACAGCAGATCTAAGCTCACACTGGAGGACTGTGGCAGAGGAGGCACTCACTCCACCACTCTCTGCTTAAATGTCTGTATGATGACACCAACATTTATTGCTAAATGCTTTCCATATGATGCTCCCAGTGAGCCGGAATCTTGTTTGGTTGTTTGGGTTTTTTTGGTTTGTTTTTTTTTTAAGAAAATACACTTAGCAAGACCCAGAAAAATCACTGAATAATGTACCTACAGTCTCACTCTTCTGGGTACTTCTCCACATCTCTTCCGTTAAAGTCCATGTTCAAGTTCTCTATTCAACCGTTACTCCAGAAAATTAAGTTCTGCAATTATTTAAATTAAATTTTATCACTGTTGGAGGAAAGTTCCTTACAAGGAAAGCAGATCTGGCTTTTCATTATAAGAAGCACCGAGCCTCTGACCTGGGCACTGGCCTCCTCTCAGTGATTGCCACTTGGACCTCCAAGCACAGATAAACCCACAGGAGCAGTGTGTGTATTGTGAAGGCAGAACAGACTGAGATGGCCAGGCAGAGGGCACAGCTGGAAAAGTGTATGAGCAAGAAACAGTTTTCATCAGCCACTTTTGTACTCTTCTTCCCTAATTTCCACACTTCCACCTTCCCAAACCGCCTTGATTTCTCCCCAATTCCAGCTTTTGTTTCCTCCACAAAACACCACATAAATTTTGTACACACCAAGATGTCCTTCCCCTGCATCTTGTAAAGTGTCCCATTCCCCCAGGCTGTGGCACCTCAGTTTGTGAGGTGGCCTGGAGAGGTGCTCTGGGTGATTCCTCTTGCTTGGCATCACTGGCATGTGATGGGTCTGGGCTGGCAATCCCCTGTGGCTGCCCTTGGAGCAGCCAGTGTGAGGCTTCATTTCTCTGAGGAGGTTTTTGGGGTTCCCCCACTCTGTTCCTCCCCATGTGTGGAGATGAGCCACTGAGGGGTTGCTGTCTCTTGGGGTAGTATCTATGTCAGGGTTTTACCTGGGTTACCCTTCTTGCCTTTTCCTCCTTGTGCATCTCTCTGTGTGTGGAGATGAGCTTTGATCACAAAAGCCAGCAGCAGGAATAACATATTTTCAGTGTCACCATTCACTTTAATGGAGCTAATTGTCAAAGTTGCACATTCATATTTTTGTTCTAACAGTACTGAGCATCTGTCTCACAAAGAAAGCATGTTTTAATGTACATTTTTCTTTTATTCCAGCTAATTCTTCTGCACTGCTGGAATGGGGCACTGGACACCCATTCTTCACTTCAAATTTCACTCTCCCAGTGAGCCTGCTGCTGTAATGTAGTCTTCTAATTCCTGGATTCTAAAGATTGTTAAAAGAGGGTTAATTTTCCATCATGCTCACATTGCGATTTCTTTCATGTTGCTTTAACTTTAAAATTTTCCCTTCCCTGTTTTGTTTTTCTAAAAGATGTAATTCATATAGGACTCAAGTGACCCTTTTTTAAATTCATCTTTTTTTTTTTTCTGTATAATATCACACACATTTTTGGTTTACTCAAATGTTTTTAGAAAAATGATATATTCTGGTGTCCCTGGCATGTTACATAAGTTTCAGATCTGAGCACAAAGACTCCATTTTGCAAAAATAAATGCATTCTCTTTCAACTCACGTCCGTAGGGTATCCCAAATGTATGGCACCGTGTTTACTGTGCACTAATATAATATGTAGCTGTGCAACCCATGAACATGTTAGTTAAATGCTCAACACACGTCCTTGATGCATCAATTAACTTCATTAGACTTGGCCCCTCGAGTGATTGTGAGTGCTTCCTTGTACAGAATGTTCCTTGCCTGCCTTTGGAGAGGGAGGCCAGCCAGAGGAACTGCCTGTTTATTTTTGAACCCATGTAAAAGGAGACCAGGAGCAGACACCTCCTGCTGCAGGCTAGACCTGACAAAGAGGTCATCTTTGTTGCACATGGCTAAGGAATCACATCCCCTGCTGAAGATCAGGGCTATTTTTAGAAACAGGATAGAACTCCTCATTCTTGAAATTGTTTTAATTTCCATCCAAAGAGTCAGACTGCATGGCTAGAGGAAAAAAAAAACCAAAAAACTAGTAGGCTGCGGGGCCAGTGCTAGCCGCAAGCCTGTGTAAAAAGAAACCTGATGAAATTGCTTCTTGTGGTGCTGACAGAATTTTGTCCTGGCAGCACCGATGTGCTAATCACTATAGGCTGACAAAGAGCCATTGCCCAAGAGCAGCCCATAATGGTCATGTAAATTTTACTTAAGTACCTACGATTACAAGAAATTGCCCAGAATTTTAACACACATTGTGCTGCCCTGTTTATAGAACAGTATAGATTTACTGGCTCCATTTTTCTACTGTAAATCAAAAGCCTTAGGGCTTGGGAGGAGGGAAGAGGGGAGGAAAGGAAATGTTTTGGCTTCACAGTATATAACTGCCTACGGAACCATTTTAATGTATATTAAAACCTCATTCAGGTCTGCCACAGATGTAGTGAGTTTAAACAATCCAGTGGGGCACATTCCTCATAAAACTCTTCCCCTTCTCTGGTTCTGTAGACTGCACTTCTGGAGTGGATTGCCACATCTCTCCTGAAGACACAAGAACTCTGGTCCTGTTTTCCACAACAAGGAAATGGAGTTTTTCAGAGTTTTCAAAAGCTGCACAGGAAAATTATAAATTATACTGACTATTACATAGTTCAGGCTATAGCATCTCTCCCAGAAATTTCTGCTTCAAGCCCAGAGCTAAGCTGTTTTAGGCCAAGTGTCCAGGCCTGGGCTGGATTTCAAGCACTCAGCTGAGAGACACAGCACCATAATCCCAATGGCTGATTTGCCACCCTATTAAAACATGCAAACTTCTAGTCTGGATTATGTCTAACTGCAGCTTCCAGACACTGAATGTTGTTTATGTCCTGTCCTACTGGTTTAGAAAGCTATCTATTACATGAAATTGCTTTCAGGCTGTGGTATTTCTAAACCAGTATTTGTAATCTCAGGTCATTGTCACAGCTCTTTCTAAACACTTTCCAGTTTTTCTACATTCTTTTGCCAGGGTCGACATCCAGCTGGATAGATGACTCCCAAAAAGCTCGCCCTGGTGCCACATAGAGGAGTAACACTCCTTTTATTTTTCTACTCAGTTGTCTCTTCCTTTTGTAACCAAAAATTATATCAATGAAGACAGTCTCAACACATCACTAGAACTCACAAATAACCATTTGTTAGAATCCTCATGTTTTCCAAAGCTACTAATTTGCAGCATTGACTTGCCTGTTTTAAAAGCATGATCGCCTCTCTTTGTTCCCAGGGTTTGGAATGCACCTGTTTTAGAGAGCCCACTCTACCATATGATCTCTGTTAATTTGTACCCAGGTTAATATGACATCACTTGCAATTCCAATACCTGTAAATGCACATATTTTTTATTTTGCTAATAATCTTTGAGATCTCTGATAAAAACACTGAGTAGCAGTCATCCAGGAAAAGGAGCCCATGGGATACCAGTGTTAGCAGTGGTGGATGAAGATCCTATTTTTTACAAGAACTGCTGTAATCTGTTAACTTTTTCTATGTTTGCATGAGCTACATTGATATTCACTTTTGCTAGCATTGTTTATTGATTTTCTTGATGTAAAACAAGTCACTTGGGATTACATGCTTTGTGGAGTGCTAAAAGCATTACGTCTACACAACTATCTCTAACCATCAACCCTGTAGTCTTGAAAAGAAAGGAAATAATCAGAAAACAAGCTCAAGTTTTTATATGGCAGGATAACTTTCATCTTGATGTTACCATGTCTTCATTCCTTTTGGGTAGTGCCACCAAGTAGCCTCTCTGTGATTTTGGTAAGATTGGTGTCAGGCTCATCTTGTCCTGTCCCGACTGAATTTTTAACTGTTACCTGTTTCTTATCAAAGCTCCAGAGTTTCTTGATGTCCCAAGATCTCTTAAAAATCAGTGTTATTTAGGATTCTGAGCTCTCCTTGGACAATGATTTAAATATTCTTTAGTGTAAATTATCTATTCCTGCAAGTAAAAACTATGGTTTCCTTCAATCACCATGGTTTAATATCTGCTGTCTGAAGAAATGATATGTACTGCATTTCCATTGAAAAACAGCAGAAGTCTGTTTCCTAATGAAGAAAACCCAGGTGCACTGTACTTGTTGTACACATCTGCTTTTTCTTCACCAGGCTTGATAATTTCCCATTCAGGATTGGAATGTTTCAGTTTCGTCTCCAAGTGACCTGCAGTGCTGCAGATGAAATAACTGGGAATTGTTTATTACAAATGACCCTGCAGTGGGATAGGAAGTACCTTCGTATAGTTGTGTCGGAGTTCTATGAAGAATTAGCAGGAGGGAGAAGAGGGGATCTGGGAGACAGATCGGACAGGAAGAGCAGGCAGAAGGGATGAGCTGGGACTGAGGCACACTGCAAAGGTAACAGCTGATATGGTCAAAGATATGAAGAGATATTAAGAGAAAAAATGGATGGTCAGGCTTGGAAGTAGCTCTGGACTGGGTTACCCTGGCACAACCTGGAGGGATATGGTCCCCACCAGCAAGCCCAAATCACTTTATGACTCTAAATGGACATCTCAGCCATTACGTTCTCTGGCACAAGGTTGACCCAGTTAAAAATAAAATCCAGACAATCTGTATGGCATCATCTACTATTTTAAGCTGGGTTCCTGTTTTGTCTTTACCCAACGATGTGAGCTCAGGTCTTACACTGCCAGAAGGGAATCCTGAGGCCAGAGGATGTTTTGGAGTCAACAGCTTGACTGGTGAGTTCATCAGAGGCAGTGTGGGTGGTTCCCAGTGCTGCTCAGGTACAAGAACCTGCACCAACAGAACAGCTAAAAAAGGAAGAGCAAAAATGTAAACAATGCAAAAGAAAAAGGCAGAAAGAGTTCTTTAGGAGAATAGGATTATTAAACAACAAGTAGCAAAGAACTATGTGGTTATTCTACAGTTAGTTGCATAATCATTATGGAAAAAGTATGATTTTTTCCCATTTTTTTTCTAGAATTCAAAGTGAAAGAATCACATTTCTCCCAAGTGCATTTCTGCAGAAGTTTTCTCAAAGTTTAATTTGATATTAAACCTACACTTTAAAAGCAGGAATGAGACTCCTGACATCATGGGACAGAAATCGGTTTTTGGTGTTGAAATGGGATTTTTGCATTGTGGATACTGTTATCACTTAGGTTGGGTTTGTAGTTTTCTTTATGTTTGTATTTTATTAAAATATTCATTATTGGCATATTTATTAATATTAACATTTATATTTGTTAAATCAATGCCAATATACTATTTTATATTTGTACTAATTAAAAATACATATGTAGCAATAAGAAATATCCAAGTGCTGCTGTGCTAGACATTAGGCAGTATAAATGGTAAGATATTTTTTCTCAAATCACATGGTTGAAGAAAGATTCTAAAGTGAAAAATGCCCTAAATGGAAACCTTAAAAAAGATGATGTTGGGTGAAAGCTGACCTGGAAAGTTAAAGAAAATTAGAGGCAACTAACTCTTTTCATTTGCCTAAAAGAACTTATTTACCTTAGGCAGCAGGAGCAGTTGGTCACTTATGTCCTGGTAAAAGGATGCAACATCTCATCTATGAGTTTTGATATTCTTTCTCTGTATCGACAAGTCATAAACAGGATTTTCTGAAGAAGTAAAAGATTCTACAACACACTGTCTTTTCAGGGAAGATTCTGATTTTACTTCATGTTATCACTTTCCTTCATTAACTGACTGAAGAAGAAATACAAGTGAATAAACTGATTTTACTTTCATGAGGAATTTTAAGTGTGCATGGAGCCAGGAAGTGATATTTATGTATGAGAAAATATCTTCTGCATAATTTAGAGATTTTGGACATTCCTTCATTCACCTCTTAGGCAATGTCTACAAATGAACTTTTGACTGGAGAAAATCAGGGTGAAAAAGATACCTTAATTGCTTTACCTCCAACTTAGGACAAGCTTTGCAACTGGCATCTACATGAGAGAAATAATGTTTGGCTTTTGCCTTGTGTCAGTGTGCCCACTGTAAGGTCCTCTTCAGTCAATGAAGGGAGACAATAGCTGCTAGAAAATGATTCATCACACTTATTTTAGAAATCTCTCTCAGGAGGACTGAATCAGCATCAGGAAGGGTCCAGGCTCCTCTTTGATTAGAGTGATCACAGGAGACAAAATGACTCATCTATGTACACCCAACAGATGATATCTTGCCAAAAGTGAGTTATTTGTAGTGATTAAACCTACTTGTTTTGGTTTTTCTGTCTTTCCTTTTCATTAATTTTATATCAACCCCTCTTTCCTTGTATTGGCCAAGGCCATTACAGGCACACAAGAAACTGATTGTTGCAGTTGGCTTTTTGTATGTCGTTTTGGAAGGTGCAACAATTATATTCCTAAAATAAAAGAGACAGGATTTATAAGCCAGAACACACAAGGGAAATCCACTTTCCTTGAAAGGCTTGGCTGCTGTCTAAGTTGCCTCTGACATGGTTACATAAAAGACCTACTTTATTTTTCCACTTTCTGAGTCAGAAGAGCTTTGGATAAAATTCACCATGACCTTACTAAATGTATGGAGCCGGACTCCCAATGAGACTTGAGGTACACCCAGAAATTTAAATTCTAACATAGGATTTGTTTTGCAGGGGAAAAAAAAGTGACTAAGATAGTAGCCAAGGATTCAGGAGTTGTGGATTCACTTCCTTACTCTGCCACAGACTTCCTATATAACTTTGGGAGAGTCATTTAATCTCTGCATATCACTTTTCTGTGGTAAAACTTTCTGGATGTCTCTGAAGATAAACATATTAAGACAGATGCTCTGAAACCAGAGCCCTTATGTTTGCCGAAGAAAAATAGACAGCTTCTAATCAAATGCCATTTCCATATACAAATATTTGATTTATAGCAAATAGTTTAAAAGGACATCTCTCCCAAACTGTCAATTCCATGTCAAAGATTAAAGATTAAAATCTTGTTTTCACCACACCAATAATTCCAGCTGCCACAGGACTCGAGACCCAAACAAAGCATTTAGAAACCATCCCTCTCCCACACCTTCTCCCCAACAAAGATCCACTTATCTCACCTGTATCCTCTGAGCAATATCCCATCACCCTGAAGTCTTTCTTAGAAGATAGTTGTTGCAAAAAATCCAGGAGACAGATGACTACTAAGCTGTTTGAATCAAAAGGACCAAAGATTTCCCAAGGAAAACTGTCATTGCGTAACTGTACCACCACTTCCCTTTCTTCTAGACCAATGAATCTCACAGTCAGGAGCTTCTGCTGATTTTAACAGCTTGGGGATGTAACAGAAAGATGCTGTCTCTCCTGAGGGGAAGGTCAGGGCTGAACAAGATCTCTTTAGCTCGTTATGTTGAGCAGAAGCCCTTGGATACAACCCAAACTTTGGTCCGTTGAAATGCTCCTTTTGTTGTTACTCTCTTTCAGCTCTTATAGGAGGTGGACTTACTATATTTTAAACATTTTTAGGACATAAATTAGATCTCCCTAACATAATATGCAATATTCTTTTTTTCAGGAGAAGCACATAACTGTCTCTATCACTTGCTTTTCCAAATACTACGAAAATATTACCCTCTACAGAGTGAAATTGGTGATACTGCTTGAAAGTGAAACCAACTGTTCTTTGCTGGACTTCCAGATTACATACTTGTGGAAATAAACATGAATCTAAATCAGATCTATGCTTTTCCACACCTAAAATCCACCTGTCTAAAATTAACTCCCTCCACAGAAAAACGGACATCTCACTTCTTTGTGTGACCAATTTTATTGAAACAAGTAAAACCATACCATGAGGTCAGAGGTACTGATGAATATACAGCTTAATTTTAAAATTCCTTCTGAAAAGGTCTTCTAATTCAGACAGAAAACTCAAGCTTTCCAAGTGACCTGGATTATGCAACTGAAGTTTTCCCACTTCTTATTTTGAGTTTCCATTAAACTTGAAGGTTAAGCTACCTCTGTTCCTCTCCTTCTAGTGCAAGGTTGTTTTAATTCTCAGTAAAATGCAGAGGTGGGACTCAATCATAAAGGGAAGACACAGAATGATCTGAGCCTTGATGGAAAAGCTGCTCTGTGGGAATCTTTGGGAAAAAAAAATAAAAACAACCCTAAGAATAAAACAAATCTTTTCTCCAGAGAAAATCGAAGGGTACACTCCCAAGGGAAAAGCATCTAATTAGATAATGATGAGGATGGGTTGATGATTTCTAAATCAGATGTAATTTTGAACTGTTAGGACCAAACTGGATCTTCTAACAGCACATGGAAAAACTTGGAGTTAAAATACTTGTCCAAAAACTGAGCAGCTGGGTTCTGTTGCCTGATTTGTCTCAGATTCTGTGTGTAGTCTATGGCACATGATATGTTCCTTTTATGCCATTTTGTAAATGGGAATTTTATGAATTTGTAAAAATTAAAATATGTTCTCCTACTTTACAGAGATGTAACAACCTAAATCCATAAAACCCAAAGGAGTTCAGAGGAGTAACTACATTAAAAACCAAAGTAATGAACCACTATTGCTAAATACCAGAGGGAAAAAAGCATTGAGGCACTACAAACAATTATTATATGGTCTCCCATGAGAAGAAATAAGGATTCTCTCAACTGTGGTGTTAACCATTTGTCTCAACTGGTCTAGAGGCTACAGTGGGTGAAAAGTCCCCAGCTGGCAAACTGAAAGACCGAAGACATTTTAGCATTTCTTTATATGTTGAACTGAGTTGCCCTAATCCTATAATTTATTAGGCATGGGAGAATGGATCTGGGTACAATAAGAGCTGACCTTCCCATAATTTCCAGTGAATCCAAAGCCTTTTCACAGAATTCTGGTGAACTGTTTCCCTTATTATTTTAATTTCCCACGCCTCTTGACTTCCAGGCTATGCTTGTGACCGGAAGCCAAAATGCCATGAGAAAAAGCTCTTCCTGTGGTAATTTTAACACTGCCAAGCATAAGGCCTACAAACCACATGGGAAGACTCATTCACATGCAATCCACTGCCCAAGAATATCCAAAAAGTTTGGGATAAGGATTCAACCTCTAAATGTTAATACAAACCAAACTTCTCAAATATTTCAGAGTCAGCTCTTTTAGTAGTTTTTATCCAAAAGTAGAAAGCACTTCCATTAACATTTTAAATGGTTCTTTCACATGCCAAAGCCATGAATCAAATAATTTATTGAATTTACTCATCTGCTTAGTAAAGTTGAGAACATTCAGTGTTTGATCAGCATAATTTTATCTATTTTGCACAGGGCTTTAGTAAACTAGTGAAGTTTCTTGATGCCACTCAGATTCTGCATCTGAGGATTGTTCCTGCATGAATTCCATTCAGTCTCAAGCCAAATCCCATGTGCAAGAGCATTGTTTACCCAGTCATGTTACATCTTCCTTTCCAGGGAATCCAATTTGCATCTGGCTGTTTAAGAATGGCTGTACCAAGGGTCATCTGAAACTGTCTAGCAATGCAGTAGTCTCCAGCAGTGGCCATAAAGAGATGCTTACCTAGCAAAAGCCAAGATCAAATTGTGCTATAGTTTCTCCAAATTCTCTCCCAGTATTAACGTAGCTTCTGAGTCTGATGCACTTTGTCCAGTTAGTTACAGAGTTTTCCTCAGTACATTTGTCCAGTCTTCTTCTGAAGCCATGAACTTCTAGTTCATTGAAGTTCTTTGCATCAGGGACTCCCCACATGCCTTCCAGATCCAATATGAGGACACAACATGGAAAGCAGTACTGACTCCATAGCCACTGGAGACATTCATGTATTTATATATTTATCTACTTACAGTGTATCTCAATGGAAATGACATATTTCCAGTCATATTCAAAGATGTGAGCACCTAAGGGACCAGTTAACAACATTCACTTCAAACCATGAGAGTAGTTACACTTTAAATGCCTATAAGTGACTGTGCAGGCTGCTACCAGGGCACCTGCAATGGCCAGGATTGTAGCACAGGCTGGGAAAAAGTTTTGAGATCTGCTGATATCTCATCAGGGCTCTGGTATGCCAGGACTACATCATGAGCTGTTCTTCAGCTGAGTAGTTACAGCTCTCACACAACTCTACCAGAAGCATTTCTGGTAGCACCTGCTCTGCAGATCTGTTAGGAAATTGCTGTTTTAAGCAAATGACAGAGTTTTCTTGGGACCTATCCCAAGGCAATGAATTAATCATCACGGGAACTGAAGATGATGATTAACTTCATTGTGTCCTACTCCCAGTGCAAAGTTCCCTGCTTTCATCTTTCTTCTCTAACAGCATTTATGTATTGAAAATAAAAGTATAGAAAGCCCATAAGTTATTTTAGCTTTGTCTGTTCCTTGCTGGAGGAGCACTGAGCAATGCTTGCACCAAATGAGTCGGGTGCCCAGGCTGGTGGTGAAGTCACCATCCCTGGAATTTTTCAAGAAACAACTTGACATGGAACTCAATGCTCAAATTGGCAAGGTGGTATTCATTCTAAGGTTGGGCATGATGATATTGGAGGTCTTTTCCAACCTTATTGATTCTATGATTCTATGATGTGAATACTTGTCAGGTTTTGGGGGTTTTTTTTAGGACTCTACGAAATGTACCGTCAGTGTCAAGTATCCCTACTCTCTAATTCCTTCTTTGGTTTCATAAATACAAAAGGGTTCTATTCCACACAGATTCCCCTGGATTTCTGTGCAGATGATATTCTTTGTCATGTCACAGTTTTAGACAGCATGTAGCTGTGCTGACTAATTTGGGAGAGCTGCTCAAAGCATTGATGAGATATTCCCCTTCTTCTGCTGGGTGTGGCATGTCCTTTCCCCCCTCTCCCTCTTCTTCCCTCCATGCTCTTTTACCAAAGGGATTCCAACTTCAGGATCATGAAGTTCTTATTCCAGTTGCAACTCTAAGGATTTAAATTTCATTTCCTAGTTCTCTGCAATCATTCTTCTCATCCTATGCCAAAGTCACTCCTTGGGAATGTCCAGAACATTGATTCCCACACTATTTCTTCATCAATGCAATTTTTTATGGTTCGAACTTTTCAAGCTTTTCACATTAATTTAGAAGTTGTATATCACATTCACATTGCTGGACTCTTAATTTC
The DNA here is from genome assembly GCA_020086605.1 of Lanius collurio. NCBI lineage: Eukaryota > Metazoa > Chordata > Aves > Passeriformes > Laniidae > Lanius > Lanius collurio. The sequence goes on along the minus strand of JACBWW010000009.1, from coordinate 31,534,384 downwards.
CAGTCTACTGGGAGCTTTCCACATGGAAAACATAGAAATATTTGATCTCCACGATACTTTGAAATACTTTCACCCTCCTCTTTCCCTTCTCTCCACTACCACCTTGTGTCAGGTTTTGGCGTGTATGTGTGGCAGTGTGAGCGATCATCCCTATAGAAAGAAGTATGCGTGTAAAAAAAAAAAAAAAAAGATTCCTTATATTACTGAAGTGAGTGGCCATAGACTAGGGCAGGGGTCTGTAGATAGGAAGAGTGAGCTATGTTCATTTCCCAAAGGGAACAAAAGCAAAATTGTTTGTTTTTCTAAAGAGTACACTCTCAAAGTTTCATATTTGAGGTCTGAAAATGAAAGAAACAAAAAAGTATTTGGTATAATGAAAGAACAAAAGGCCTGGATTGGCTTTTGTCAGTTCAATACTTTATGGAAAAGCAGGCCATGTTCCTGGTAGCCTGTGATGATGAGGAGCCTCTTCAATCTGGCCCTCTGGGTTCTTGAGTGAGAGGAGCAATCTGATTAGGTATTGCAACTTTGTCTTGTGAAAGAGATTAGAAAGGGAGGCAAATCCCAACTTGCTGATAACCATGATCTCTATGTGCCTTTAAAACATCTGACCACACCATGCCTACAAGTGCTGGGCTGAAACAGTTCTTGGGGACTGAATGAGGAGGGGACCGTGCCACCTGTGGAATGGCTGACCCCAGGCCTTGCCTCACCTTGCCTCATCTGTTCCGTGAAGGGCAAGTGCCAGCCTTCTCCAGCTACTGCACAGCTCTTTACAGATCCCTGTGCCACACTGAGTGCTTGAAACATAATTTCTAACACTTCCATTCCTTAGGAAACAGGGAAGGGGGACAGGTCATCAGCAGTCACCAGCGATCTGTCCTGTCTGTGCAAATGGAGCAACCAAATTTTCCTGTTTCTGCTCTTTCTGGAGCTGTCATTGCTGGTGGCCTGGGGGCGCCCCTGAGTTTGGGTGCATTTCTGGTTGTAAGACCCTTTGCAATAATGAAAGCTTGTGTCCCTGTTAGAGAATAGGATCTGATGCTCTCAAGGCCTGGTCTGAAGTGCAAGCTACTGTCTCATTCTTCTAACACCTCCACATCAACTCCCATTTTCCTTCAGTATAGAAACCAGCTCTATAAGCAAAATCTTCACCAAAAATTAAATCTAAACATGCCTGGCCCTGTTCCTCATTACTTATATATATCTATCTCATTTAATTTTCTTATTTCTTGGACTTACAGTCATCAGGGTCTTAGGACTGAGGGATAAGGTAGAAGAGTTAATTGCTGCAGCACTGACAGGTCCTTCCTGGTTTTTTTGTTTTGTTTTGTTTTAGCTTTTTTTTAACACTTCTTGGAGCTTTCTTTTTAAAACTACTTTCTAAAATGTCTAGTGCTGAGAGATGTATTCATCCATAATGATGAACACATGGTTTATGCTGCTTAGGTATTATATATCCGCATATTTCACAGGGGCATATTGTTTTAGGTAAGTGATGCAGCCTTTTTTTTTTTTTTTTTTTCCCAGCTTGAGTTTGTTTCCTGAACCAAATTCTCATGCCCCCAAGGGTTTCTGCTCATGGCTCCATGCACTAAAAGAAGACCACATACCTAAAAGCATTTCTGGCTACTTGCCCTCTAATGGGATCGTTGTGAGGGCTCCATTTGAAGTTACATTTTATTAATATTTATAGATAGTGAGCCACCCTCTGTGACAGCCTTCATTCTGAGCATATGCCAGACTTTTCCTGCTCTACCCATAGACCACTTCTCAGGGTTGCCAAAGGAGTCAACCAGTATCCCATCTTGTTTTCTTGTTTTCTAGTAGATTGCTCTGTATTGATGCAAAGAAAATGAGGGGTAACCCAGATAGGAAGGTGAATTAAACTAGTCAGGTGATTTTGTAGTTGCTGTAAGTATAAAAGTGGTGCAGTCAGGCCCTTGAAAGCAAGACTTTTGTTTGATCAGTTCAGTACTTTGCATGTTTCTCTCAGAATTCATCAAGAATTTCAATTGGACATCCTCTGAAAGCAAATATACCCTTTGAAACACTCCACATTGTGTTCAATTCTCATCAGCCAAACTGTGGATTTTCATGGTGACAAGTGGAGGGAAACTATAACAATATGTAAATAGCAATGTGCATTCTAGCCTGGAGAAACACGAAGTCCCTTCATCCAACTAAGAAGAAAAAAAAACAGTGGTTCAATGAAATTGATAGCCTTGATAAATTCAGCATGTACCAAATGGTTAAAAGTGGGGGAATTTTACTGTTCAGGGCTGTCAGGCTTGTTTTGAGAAGGTGTTAAGAAGGTATCATTCTAAATTACTTGGCAGCTGCCAAAAGTATTCTTGAATAATTTGGACTGGCGTCTAAAAAGGAGTGTTTCATTCTGTGTAGGTAAGCGTGGAAAAATAAATGAAAAGCTTAACAGTGATACCGCAGAGTATATCTCCAAGCCCACATCAGAGGAGAGAAAGAACTGCTAAGGTGGGAAAAAAATCCTTTATGGATGTTGCTGACTGTGATTTTTGTCATGTGTTCGAATGGCTTAGAGCTGTAGAACAAGGCTGCAGTTGTCAGGGTATGAGGTCCTGCTGCTTCAGAGGTGTCAAATTATTGCTCCTCAGCTGGAAGAAACAGGGCCACAGTGCCAGAAGCCTGTAGACTTTGGCCCGTGTCTTATCCACTGCTGGCACCTGTGCTTTGTTGTTCTTAAAATAAAATAAAAACAAAAATAAAACTTTTAATTCTAGTTTAAAGAGGGGAGATTGTTGTTAATGTTGCTAATGTCAAAGGGGTGAAAGCCAAATGGGATCACACAAGTCATGAGACTGGCCATGAGGTAAGGAATTGGTCACCTCTTATCTGGTTCAGGTAGTTCATGTGAGGAAGCTGCTTTTACCTGATGCATAGGGTTGGCCTACCACCTTTAAAATGTCTTCATTCAAGTCATCAGCAAAATGTACTGAAAGAAGAGATGAATTGCATGAGTGTTACCCTGCTTTGTCAGCTCTGTTGGTAAAAGAGGGACTTGGCTGTCCAGTTCAACAAGATGTATATTCAAAGTGAAAGAACTTTTATGTACTAAGGACAGGAAATTTCACTGTTTCAAGCTCATGATGAAAGGAAGAATTCTGAACTGAATATTATCATTCATGATAATATATATATAATATATATAATATATATTCATGAGTCAGCCCCTGAGGTCATCAAGATGCATAACAATAACATCATTAATGACATCCATGGAAATCATTCCTAAACAGCCTCAAAAATCCAGAGACAGGTGACTTTCTGATGAAATTATTCAGGTACTCTTAAAGCACATCTCATCTTGTGGTCTGTGTAACGTTGTTCATTGCCTAACCTTACCTTAAATCAATAAAAGCCCAGATAAACAAGGTTTTACACACCCAATTCATTAATGTCATTAAAAGAAGCTTTTAGGAACTTTGCATTTTGGGGCAGATTGACCTCAGCTGGCAGCTTAAGCCCACATCCTGTCTCTCTCACTCCTCCAAAGTAGGATGGAGGAGAGAATCAGAAGAAGAAAAGTTACAAACTCCCAGACACACGTTGTGGGTCAAGAGAAAAGCAGTTTCTTTAATAAGGGTAGGGGGAAAAGGTGGACAAAGAAACAAGCAGTGCAAAAGCAGTTACCACCAACAGACTCACACCCAAACAGTCTTGGAGCAACAGGTACTCTGGAAACTGCCCCCCCTCCCCAGTTTTATTGCTGAGCATTATGTCATACACTATGGACAATTCCTTCTGCCAGTTTGGGTCACCCCTTTGTCCATGTGCCCTCAGCCTCCCCACTGGGTGTGGAGAATGAGGAGACTGTGCCTTGAGGCTCAGCAAGGGATAGTCAGCAAGAACTAAAGCACTGATGTGTTTTCAACACTGTTTGAGTGTCCCAGCCAAGCCACAGCACCACAGAGGCTGCTAGGAAAAAAATTAACCCCATCTCACTGCGTACTTCTAAAAATATGTCCAGGTATCCCTCCAAAGCACCCTTGGTGCGTGTCAGACTTAGGGTATTGCTCCCTCTCAGTGGGATGTCAGCAGGAGGAATTTTACAAGGAAGGGCTTTGCATGGGAGTTTTACACCTTGACTTCTTGCTTCAGCTTGGAAAGTCGGGACAAGGGATCTGAAGTCTGACTTTCAGGCTAAGGTTCAGGCCTATACTCTCATAGCAAAATTGATGCACTCTTTCTCAGCTACACTCAATAAACTAAGATGACTATCTGTTAACCAAATCCAAGGCCCATTAGGCAGCTGACTCCATGTAGCCTCTGCCATCCAGGTCTTCATGGCACATTCCCCATTTAAAAAATTTGCTTTGTCGCACCAGCTGCAGGAAGTACATGGAATTATCCACTGCAACACATTGGTTTTGCTGTAGGGAAGGCAAATTAATTTAAAATTCCTTTGAGGTAGGTCTGCTAAAGTCATGAAGCTAATATTCTTTTATTATAATGGAATTTTTGAGGCTTTTGCCTAAGCTTTACTCAGCATGCTCTGTTCCAGCTCTTACAGTCCTAGAATTGTCCAAGAGGGGCAATATTCCAGGAGTGAAGGTAAGGGGGTTTTTTATTGTTTGACCTCCTCTAAGTCAAAGTTTTACTTAGATAGTTTTCCCATCCTAGACTTGTCTTTGGAAGTGTTTCAGTGGATGGGAATTTCTTCACATTTTTTTGCATCACTTCCCTCCAGCTTTCATTCTTATGAGATTTGGGCTTGAAAACAGGTGTTTAGGTCATACTTCCAATTTCCAAATTTAGACTCCCTGTTTCTGACAGCTATGAATTCATTCCTCCTCACTAAGGAAATTCTTTGCTGCTTCCATTCATCTGTCCCTGTCTGAAAACTGGCCAGAGGCACCCCAATTGTTCTCATTGTTAGCATTCCACAGCCAGAAGACAGACAAGTCTATTTACAATGAAAGGGAGATTTTTCACATCCTGTCCTTCTCTTACAGGCTGCCTGTGCCAGCACCATTTCATGCTCAGAATACATCATAAATCCGGAGCAGAAGCCTTTTTAGATGATAACCAACTGTATTTTGTATTTTCTCTAAAGTACTTCATTATTAAAAAAAATTGGTTTAAGAAATGCTGGTAATGGAGGTAGTGTTTCACTTGAATTTAGACAGAGCACAGCTTCTACAGCTCCAAGTGATAGACTTATAGCTACTGAAGTAGCCTTAATAAATAAAAAACACAGGCAGGGTGAGGCTTATTAAAAATTACATCTTCCACTGTCTAAACATGAGTTTAATATGAGTCGATAGTGTTTTCACAGCTTGGTTCATAGCTTTACCAGGGTGGTGGTCCATTAAGGAAAGGTATAAATAATCAACCTATCCCTCCAGGTTGCAAAAAAGGGAGGTCTGCTTTGTGTCATTCCATGGCTCTGTGGCCAAGGAAAGAGATCCTTTGTGTTCTGTGAGCAGGCACATCCAGCTATACAGCCCTGAATGTCTGCAAGGCTGACTCTTTTGTCTCTACAAATATGATTAGATTAGAAAAAACCTCTAAAGAAATTGTTCAATGGGTTCATAGCCAAGATTTTTTTTTTTTTTTAATATAAAAAGTCACCTCTGAAACAAAATATTTCTGAGCTCATTTTTTACATTTGAACAATTCCAACTTGAAGGATGCATCTTGCTGCCAGACTGCATTGGCTGGTATTTGAGCAAAGGATTGGGTAATTTTAAAAATTACTCTATTTCTCAAGAGCAATTATAGCAAAAGTGGAAGCATGGAGGTTGAGAAGGAGAGTTCCAGGAATAATCTGTATGTTTCCAAAGGTATAAGTAAAATTTGGAGGCTTCATGCTGATGGTTGTATTCAATTTCCTAGGAGATCATGTAAGATATCCCAAACATAACACTTTAAGGATTGACTTCTGTTCTCTAAGTATACACTTAAAAATAAAATGTTGCTTGGAAGAAATAGGTGTCAATCCCACCAGCATTGTCCCATACTTTAATCTTTTATAGAGTGAGAAAGTACAAAAAAAGAAGTAATTCTTTCAGTTGACCACAAAGTTCGAGTAATTTTTTTTGCTGAAGTACAGGGAGTAAATATCCGATAGGAATCCATACAAGAATTAAAGGGCTTGGTGCACCAACAATTTGGCCACAGTATCTGTGTCAAAAATCTTATCAGGGAATAGAAGTAATCTCATGTCTTTGTTTGCTTAGTTGTTGCTCTCCTCCCCTAGAAGCTGTTCCATTTTAATTGACAATAATTATTGCCTAGTTGCTAGTTGGAATAAGGAAACTTTTTGCCTGGAAACTTTATAACCCCTCAGCAAGGGTATCATTCCTATGCATGAGTACCCAAGTGACCCCATTCACATGTGACGTGATTCATGGTACTTGAACCCTGCTGGGAGGTGTGCAAACTCATATTTAGAGCTATTTTATGTCATGGCAGAGGTGACTTCAGAGAAGATGTGTGCTGTGCAGCATCACCGCCCAGAGAGGATGCTGGCTTGCATGAAGAGACAGAGGTAGGGGGCTGTTAACAGCAAAATATGGAGGCTAATTTTGTTAAAGTGCTATCCCTTGTTGACTGATTCATTACTACAGCTGCTAACCTGTACTTCCAAGAAAAAGCTAAAAAATTGAGCTTGAGTTCATGGTCCTTTTGGGGAAGTGCAGTACAGTTTGCCTGATCTCAAACTATTAGGACAAAGGAACAGTAGTTCTGCTGAATTACGGATATCTCCCACTTTCAAAGAAGACAACTATTTTCTCCTCCTCAGAGACATGAGATATGAACAGCCCTGATCCAAGCTAGCCTGTGTCTACTCAGGAGCACAATCAGGCACTTGGCCTTATGTCAGGCAAAATAAAAATAAGATGCTTTTAACACAAAATCCATGCAAATGCTCAGAGATGATCTCTTCTTTTTTTTTCCTTTTCTGTTACAAAAGCTAGAATTTGATCCTATAGAAAATGCAAACAAGTAAGAGGCATTATAAATGTAAGTCATAGGCATCGGAGCTTGATTTGAGCAGAACGTGGCTGGAGTGAGGTCCGTGTGCTGCTGTGGCTCAATCCATGCGTTCTTTCATGTTCAAAGCCATTCAGGAAAACAAAAAAACACTTCTCTTTATCACAGTAACTACTGAAATTAACCAACATGAGCATCTCAAAGCCAACTTACTTTTTTAATTAATGGAGATTTTTTTTCTGGTTTTCATCTGCATAGATTTGAGTGGAAAAAAAAATGGACCTAATCAGTTTTGGACCAGCTTGAAGCGTTTTCTCTTTGATTTCTCAAAGGTATGAATTTCAGATATTGGGAAGCAATTTATTTTTTAAGCAACTCTTGGAATAATATTAAAATCATGCAAGTATTATGTTAGTTTCTCTGAAAAAAAGAAAATCTTATTTAAAAAACTTGTGGATTTGGTCATATTTTGAGGCTGACAGTTTCCAGTTGTTCCAGCTGGTCCCTGTGCTGTCATTTGTCAGTCCACAATGAAACCTGAATGAATGGACAATGAATTGGTTCAAACAAAAGTGATCATTTATTCAGTAGCTGTATTGATAGTCCTTGATGTAATATCACTCTTCCGTCCCCAAAAAGGCTTTAAGAAGGTGTTGAGTCTCAAACATTCTGATGAATACGTGGAGCTGTACCAGAAATACACAGGGAATTAAATGCCTTCTTTGGAAAGAAGCTTCTTCAGTAACCATGACTTGCCAGACGTTCAGACCAGTCAAGAGAGTCCACAGCTCCTATCAGGAGTCCAGACTCAAACACACCACCAGTTCTGGAATGCCCAGTCTCCTGGGCCTCAGTGTACTGCCAATTTGGCTCCCCAGAAAAAATCCTTCATGGATGGAAAAAGCAGAACTCAAGATGCTCATCAGATATATTTAGCAAGCCTTTTTTCCTCTATAACTCGGTGGGATGCAGCACCAAACTCCACAGACAGGTGGAATTGGATCCTTCACAGAGCACCTGGAGGAATCACCCAGGAGGACACCGAGTCCAGTCTTCTACAATTGCAAGCCCCTGAATAACAGGGAGAAACCCTTCATCTCTTTCCAGATAATAAGGTCTTCTTTTCACATTTATTTAATCAGTTACCTCTGCTGTTTTTTAAGAGAAACTGGGTGCCCAATGGATTTGACTTTCATACTCTATGCACCTACCTGCTTCAGCTTGCACCATTATAATCGCACAGACATACATGCTTGCTTTGCTTTCCTGTAAGTAGCTAGCTCTAGGCATTTATCAAGGGGTGCAGATTCCCTTCAGGCATCTGTGACATTTTAGCAGCATAAGCTCCAACCTTCAGAAAGACGCAGTGTCCCACCCCAATGTGTTATTCTTCATAGCAACAATACAGACACCCTTTCTTGGAGTTGGCAGGGCCTAAATGCCCCAAAAATCAAAAGTTCCTCCTCCCAGAATCACAGGATAGATTTACAAATAATGAGATTGAAAAAATATTTTAGCATTCTTTTACTTGTCTTTTTAGCTCTTTGGCCTTTTAGTGTTGATACCTTCAAAAAATAGGGGAGGGGAGCAGGAGTAGGAATGCAGTAATAAAAAAAAACTAATTTACCATGGCTGCAAGACCTAAAGTGCATCATAAAATCTGGCACCATTGTGTGCTCATCACCTTCAGCCACAAGTCAAAAACATGAACACTAGGGACATATCTTCACACCTATAATGCAATATTAACGTGGAAAACCTAGCAATAAAATCACTTCATTTCTATGCTTAAAATCTATTTTAACACTCTGCCAACACATTATACTGAGAAAACATGTAGAATCTGGACTAATAGTTTAGTGGGCTTGGAATTACACTGCTTTGGAAATCCATGCCTCAGTCTGAAGAGCCAGAACATGATATTAGCCACTTGCATTCAGCAGCATGTTTTCAGAAGAAGCAAAGAATGGAAATAAGTTTTGTTGGGCAGTGTAAGTAACGTGAGGCCATATGTCATTGTGCCCTCCCCTGTTTGTACAGTATGTTACATAATGGCATTCCCATCCTGGTTAGCTCCTTTTTATATCCCATAATCAAAATATTACCACTGTTTATACTACTATTACCACTAATGAACAAAATAAAGCATTCTTTTGTGAACTGCATCACCTAGCTGTTCAAGTCCAACCTTTACAATATTAACTTTGGTACTTTAGGTTTCTTTTGTGCTGTACTTTTTTTGGTTGGTTGTTTAAGGAAACTGAAACTTTGGCTAGCAATTTGTTGCACTCCAGCATCAAATTGTAAATTTTCAGTTAACTTGGTCTTTCAATCCTTTCTGTTTAATTTCTCTACCCTGTCAAATGGAGGGGTTGGAGAAATGATGGAAAAAATCGAATCCGTGAAATTCCAAGTAAATAACAGCAGTGCTCCAATCTCTTAGGCATTAATCAGAGCTATTAGAGGCTTCCCACGTCTGAGGAACAAAAATGTGAATTTTATAATAAAGAGTATGGAACATGCTTTCTGTTCTGGGGTTTGCTTATCTATCAATTACCCTTCTGTGAAAATTACTGAAGAGCAAAGCAAACTTAAACAGCTGTAATGTTTGCACCTACCTTGCATCTAATGTAACATTTACTATTAGCTCCTTTTTTAAGAATGTGTTGAGTGTTTCCTTATTTTTCTCATCTTTTCATCCTTATTTCCAAGATACCTAAATGATAGTCATGTGATTCAGAGGGAGGGAAAAAAATAGCTTTACAACAAAGCCTATAATGCTGTTCACAATCAGAATGTTTATGTGTCTAAATCAGGATTATGAGTAGAAAATTACCCAAAATTGAAATTATTTACCCTCAGAAAGAAAATGTATCTGTTTCTGTGAGGCTTCTTCTCATAAAATTAGACTTGTTGTTAAATTATAAAAAACCATGCAACAGTTATTGCACAGAACCTATCCAGTTTACTCGGCTCAACAAACAGAGTGGTAATTTATAGCAATGACTAAGAATATTAAGTCTCTCTGAAAGTTGTGGGATTTAAATCATCAAGAATAGAGAGATTATAATAAAAATTAGAATTATATCTAAATTATTTATTTGGGTTTTTATTTAGGAAATGAGAGCAAAAGAGGACAAAATAGTATGTGATAATTTTCTGGAGAGTATGCTATAAAAATGGAACTTACATATTCCAAAAACAAGGTTAAATGTTTTGGAATCTAAACCCTGTAGAAAAATGAAAAAATTCAGGCAGAATATCAAGAAAACATAAATTACTATAGCAAGTAAAATTCTGCTTAATGCTCACTTCCCTGTCCTCATTGACTGCAAATTCCTGCTTGCCATCACATTTATTAGCATCCATCCAAGCTGCAATGAACTCATGGATGTGGGGTTTTTAATGCAGGCAATCTGACTGTAACGCAATGAAAATATATCTTTTACCTCACTCAGTTTCCACCTTTGAAGTCACACTATGGATACCAAATGTCCTTCAATGCAGGACAGAATTTTATCTGGTTTTTTTTTCCCTAACAAATGATCTGCCATGCTGAAAAAGATGAGCAAAATTAGGATGACTTGGGATTTGAGAGGACACTGCAAGTGGAGAAGGAATTACCTAATAATTAGAGAAGTGTGCTGCACAAATACAGAGAATTCTCTGCTTCTGTCTAGCAGATGGTTTTGAAGGCACAATTTTCTTCAACATTCTGAAGAAATATTTTTCAGTGCAATCAGTAATCTGTACTAAATAATAAAAAACTTCAGCAAGCTCCTACCCCTTTGAAATAATCTGAATTGAAAGAAAGCTTCTCTGTATAATCTAAACTCCAACATTTCTTGTCTATGTTTTAGCATCTTTGATTTTCCAGCCTTCTTAACATCTCTTCCCAAGGCTCTTGTTTCTGAAAGTGCAACAAGGTACACATTAACCTGCCTGTCTCATTAACTGTAGCAGTTAGGCCACGTGCAATCAGTGATCAGATAATCAGATCTTTTCTTTTGGTGCCAGGTATTAAAATGCAGGGTAACCATCTACTTCTAGTTACTCGCCACAGACATCTCCACAGCAACAATCTCTTTATTTATTTCATATGAGTACTGGAACTTTTCACATGGATAGCAGAAAGTATGCAAAGAACCTGGAATTCCCGAGTGACTCCAACTGACAACTATACTTTATATATTCAGATATTTGAGATATCAGTAATTAGTTCAAAGGAAGGCTTGAAATCCCATATAAGTGGTGTCTTACAATACTTGCTACCAAAGCTAAGCAAAGTATTTTTTTATAGGCAGAATATTTGAAGATAAGATAGGGTTAATGGGCTTTTATAATCTTACACACAGTTTTTTGTGGTTTTATGTGGTTCTGGTAAGCACCTTCATACTCAGATTTCTTGAGTTTAAAGCAGAGGTGAAAATATTCTTTCCTGATTCTGCTGTGGTACACTGACAGATATCGTGGGGGCTGTTGTAATAATCACAAGTAAATTAGCTTCTATCTCTTCCACTTTTGACCAGTGTTCCCTTGGCACTGCAGCTTTCCAGCTCTTGCTGGAAAATGACTGGGAAAAGACTTAAATAAGAAGAGGGTAAAAGAGGAGGTGGTTGTTTATACTTTGCTGCTGCAGACTGAGAAAGGCTTTGGAGGGGGCCCAGAGGTGTCTCTGTGAACTGAAAGAGCCATCCTGAAAATGTATAAAAGTCAGGTAAATGGTCTGCAGCTCACAGTGCACTATTAACATTCCTCTGAAGGGAGGAGGCCTGCATTCAGTACCACAGAACCAGATAAAACTTGGTTTGCTTCATTGGGAACTTTACTGTGTACTATAGTAAAGCCTTTCTATACCTGAGATTAGCTTAGGAGGCCCAAGAACTGTTCCAATGTGGATTTTTAAGTATACTTACTTTTCTGACCAATAAAAAAAAAAAAAAAAGCAGCTCATTTTTTTTCTCTGTTTGCAATGACAGTGATAGAAAGTGTTCCCTATAGGCTGCAGGGAACTGAGGATTGGGATTGATCAAGGAATGTTTTTCCTTAGCACAGACAAGACAGCAGAAAACCAAAAGAGCCCTCACTTCCAACTGAGTTGAACTTCCCCTTTCCCAGGGACCCCTTGTCCTGGGATACATAATTGTCAGCATCTTTATGTGACTCTCTTGCTCTGTTTTCAATCAGGTTCTCACAATTTCTTTTTCTTAAATATGATATAGCCCAGTTCCAGCACCACTGTGCTCTTTAAAAGTAAATATGAATGCAAAGTTAAAGCTTAAATAAATACAATTTTTCATTAGGAACAAGAATCTCATTGTCTAGGTTGGAAAATTTACCTGAAGCTGAGTTTTTTATCCTTAATTGAAAAACTCAGCCTCTAGTGGCCAAAACATACACTGAAATGCTACAGGAATTGGGGCATTGGCATCTTCAGGGAGCCAGCAGTGGTTATTCCAGCCATGGGGATTTTCTTTGCTGAAAGCCTGCTTTTGATTTATTTCCATAATAAAGAGCAAATAGCTGTAGCATCATAATGATTTGAGATTTCTTTCTAGCTAATAGGATTTTGGTGGCCTTATAAATTTGTTATGGAAGGACATATTAAGGAAAATGGAATCTGTCCAACAGGACACCCGGCATGACTCTTGTAGGTGTAGAAAACATGCCTCTAATCACCTCCATGAGCAACACTGCTCCAGAACTGTAATCCTGCAACCATTCCATCATGCCTGGTCTTCTCCACACTTACAGGAAGGTCTTTGGAGGAATTCTGAGAGTTTCCATGTGGTAACACCCAGGCAGGGCATCCTGACTGTTTGGAGACTGCTCTATGGGAGGCTGAGAGGAAGAGAGGGAACACAGAGGGAAGGGAAGGGATTAACTGCCCTCCCAAGAAGCATCCAGCCTAATGAATAACTATGAAAAACTCTCCAGCCTGGAACATTAATGCTTAGAAATGCGCAACAGAAATCAGCACTGTGTCTCCCAAGAGCAGTAATATCTCATTCCCAGGCTTGTGGTGATGCCAGCTCAGAGCTCAGATCCATAAATATATCTGTTTAAAATACATGGGGGTTTTATGCCTTAATTCATCTCTTTCTTAGAATGAATTCTCCTTCTCAAAAAAAAAAAAATTAACTGACATGTGGAGGGTTCATAGATGATTGTTCAAAAAGTGGACTTCACACTACTAAAATGCGTGCGTGTTTTCATCCAGTGGTCACCCAGAGAAGCTGTGGCTGCCCCGTCCCTGGCAGTGTTCAAGGCCGGGTTGGATGGGGCTCTGAGCAACCTGGGATAGTGGAAGGGGTCCCTGCCCATGGGAGGGGGTTGGAACAAGATGATCTTTAAGATTTGTTCAAACACAGACCATTCTATGATTCTGTGATTACTGTGCTCTTTTAACCCAGATAAGAAATGATGAGCTAAGCATAGATGTGAAGCCTCCGTCTTTACCATAGGAATATTGCACCAGGTTTTCTGATAATGGTTAGAAAAAGCCTTTCTGAAGGAAAGGGTGTGTTATGAGCCCTTCTCTCTTTAGACACCAAGGAATTCAACTCTGAGACACAAGGCTACTGGAATCCAGGGTTTCTTTGCATCACTCTGCATGATTCTACCTTTTTCTCAGCCTCCAATTCCCCTATTTGTCTGAACCGATGCCTTCCTGTAAAATGTTATATTATTCCTTTGTGAACAATCACAGTTCACCCAATTTACACTTTACATTTTGTGGCACATCCATGAGGAATTGTAAGTGTTCTTCAATTCATCTGTTGCTTGGTTGTGCTGTAAAGCCACATCTATAAATGGCTGAGATATCCACTCCCTGTTAAAAATTGAAATTTAATCTTTGTTCTCCAGTTTCAGTTGGATGAATGAATCATGTGGCATTGTTTGGTTTTAAGTAGGTCTGTGCTGAATGAGTATTCTGAAATCATTTTGCATTCATTCAATCTGTCAGAATTATGAGTTTGCTTCCTGTGAATGCTCTTAGTGTTCTGCAGAATTTATTGAGAGTGTTCATGGCAGCAAATTGTGTTCAGATGGTTCACTCACATGAAAGAAACAAAAATGGGCAGTGCCATACCCAGCACAAATTGTTTTATCTGCATGCTACTTACTTCAGGTTTCAATTACCACATTGTTTTATGATAACCCAAAAGCTGCTATTCCCTTCTACTGTACAATATTAGCACAATTTTTTTTGTCCCAAAGATGCTGCACTCTCTGACATGTTATCAAAACCCATTTCTCAGCCATTCTGGCTTAGGGGGCTTTTCTTTCAAATAATGATTCCGTTTTAAAAGTGTATCAGTTATTCTGGAATGGTGTTGTCTTTAATTTCAAAGTCACATCTACTTTAAGATATCCTGGTATTATAGAATAATTTATGTCATAAGATGAGACATTTTTGCTGATGTCAAAACTCAGCCTTAAGGGTTTCAACTATTCATTTTTTTCCTGTTTCTATAAATAAGATTGAATTGTTGATCATCACTGAAACTACACCTTGAAAAGCCATACTGTGGATTAGATTATTGGGAATTTGGGGAGCCAGCAGGAAGAAGACCTAAATAAGGGTCAAATTAAACAGCCAGTTCTTCCTACTCTAAGTCCATTTGTTTCTCTGGAAGAAATAAGCAAGCAATGGATAAAATACTTCACGCAGACACAGGAGTGATTGGCTACAATACTGTGCATTACCTTCCCATGGAAGTATCAAAAGTCAAAATGAAAAAGGCATGAGGACTGTAGTAGTGTAATTTCTTTCATGCAATTCATAGAATCACAAAATCCTGAGGTTGGAAGGGAACTCTGGAGCTCATCCCCTCCAACCCCCCTGCCCAGGCAGGGTCACCCAGAGCAGGTGACACAGGAACACATCCAGGTAGGCTTGGAATGTCTCCAGAGGGGGAACTCTACAACCTCTCTTGGCACCTGTTCCAGTGCTCTGCCACCCTCAGTGGAAAGAACTTCTTCCTCACAATCCTCACCTTCCTTTCTGTGTTTGAATTTATGGCCACTACTCCCGGTCCAGCCACTGGTTTGGTTTTTTGGGGTTTGTTGTTTTGTTTTGTTTTATTTGCTTATTTGTTTCTTTGTTGGTAGGACTGTTGTTTAGGTTTTTTGTTAGGGTGGATTTTTCTCACCGTTATTTAGCATTTATCCTTCTAAATTTTGGCTGAGCTATAAAATAACATCACAACCACCACAGAAGATAATTCCCCTGCAGGCCAGAGGAAAAGCAAGATATTTCCAATATTTATCCCAGAACACAGCTGCAAATATGTTTTATTCTCAACACTTTGATCTAAACAGCAGCCTGTTAGCTCTGTTTATTTTGATGCCAACAGTGAGTGGCAGATAACTTTTCTGCTCTAGACAAGGCTTTTACTAGACTCTTTCTAGTATTCTTCTTACTCTGATATAGTTTCAGAATTTGAAATCTTTAAGTAGGGTTTACCATAATGCCATAAACTGAATAGCATATTAATAATGCAGGTCTTAAAAGTCCTGAGTTAATCCATTTCTGAAACTACCCTATTCTTTACAAATTCCTAAGAATTATGTGAGGAAGGTGCTGAAATGCATGAAAAGTTTGATGAGCTCTAAAACAAGGCTGATCCTCTTCTCATGATGATTATAGTTGTATATCAGTTCTGGTGTTTTGGGTGCCTGAGTTTTACAGTTGTATTGTGGCCATGAGAAGGAATGAGTTACCTTGGCACCCATCAGGAGGGGCTCAGAACCGCTTATCTTGCAACAAAAGACAAAAAATGTTTTAATAAAGGCCCTCAGGTGGAGAGGTGAGTGTGCCCTGGGGTGTAATAACCTCAGCTCAAGTTACAGAATGCAGCACAACCTCAGTTGCTGCTGGGAACCCTATAGAAAACAGAGGAAAACATGAACAGAGACCAAGCACCTAAAATACCCTGCGAACATCAGTAGGTGTTCCATTTTTTGTCTTAAGTCAGTCTCGGGAATGTGACCTGAACCCTAAACTCTTTCTTTCTGTTACTGGATCTCACCCATCACAAGAAAAAGAAAGAAATTAGGTACTAAAAGTGTACTTCTAACATTATTCTCCCAAACCTCTTTATTTCACATAAAAGTTGTATTTCAATTCTGCACAAGCCATAAAAATTTGGGATTTAGATTGACATGCCAGCCTTTAAAACTGAATATTACAAAAGGAAGAAGTGGGAAAAAGAAATTAGAGTTACATCTTCAGGATGGCAGTAGGAAAGCTGTTGGTCTTAGCTAGGAGCTGAAATTTGTTGTTCCTGTGTCACTATCGCACTATTCTTTAATTGCAAAAATTGATTTTTTTCATATTGAAGTTAAAAACAGGGTTGATTGCCAGGCTTTTCATGTTGGTATTTGGAACTTGGGAAACTTGTTTTCCTCCTCATTCTGCCAGGCTAGTAAAGAAGAAGAATTAGGTGATGCATAGTGTATATTTGTTGGCAAAATCCCTCAAGAATAATAAATGAAACTGCCACTTTTTTCCTGAATAATTTGCCTCAACATGCAGAGCTCAGTGTGTTCAGATGCAAGGATGTTGGAAGGCGGATTGTCAGCCTGAGCATGGCTGCTAAAGTGCTATCATGCTGCACAATCAAATTTCTGTGTCAGATCTGCTAGTGAAATATGTTTAGCTATCAAACCACACAGCCCAAAGTGAGCACAATTGTCAAACTCATAGGTAACCAAATATTTTTGGTAACAGTACGTCAGAGTAATTAAAGTTAATTATCTGCAACTATAGAGGTCTGCTATTGGAACAACAATCTTCTTCCATGACAACCTGAAATTCATTTGATCTTTCTGTGTTTTGAAAGCATGGGTAATTTAGATTTTCTCATGCCCAGAGCCAGTGAAGTAAAAGCTTTTACAGTTTTTAATTAAATTAAAACTGTGAATACCTCGTGCACTTACATCAGAAATCCTGCCTTTGGATGGCTGGGGCTCAAAAAACTTCCGCAGATGGTAAAATTATTATGGTTTCTTATTGTAAGAAATTCTGTGGGTTTCCTGTTATTCTGCAAGACAAGCAATTAACTCTATTCCACTCAGGGGAGGGATAACAGCCAGTCTTTGGACTCTAGGCCAGGCATTCAGTAGAAGTACAAAATTCAACCATCTGCAGCAACTGGCAATGAAAGAGGTCAAAGAAGTCTCGGTCGTCGTGTCTGGCAATGCCATATCAATATTTTAAGCAAAATATGACTGTTCCAAAGTAAGATGGGGGGAAAAACACCTGACAGGGTAAACATGAAGTTGAGTGGAAAGTGACTTTCCTTATACGGGCAAAATGCGTGACATTTCCAAAGCATTCCTAAGAGACAAAATCAATTTGTTCTCATTAGATTTTGTGGCAGCACAAAAGCACAGTAATCAAGGGGAGTAAAGAAATCCACCAGGAGGAAGGAGAATTCAGATCAAATACCAGTTCCACTCTAAAATCTTGTCCATGGCAGGCATCTTGACTACCATAGTCTCAGATGTAATGGGTGGAGAGCAACACAATGTGTTTATAATATTTCAGATGTATTCTGGTCCTTTCAAAGGGATCATTATTATCTCCATGAACAAGCAGAAGGAATCACACGCAGAACTGGCTGAAGTGCTAACCTGATGTCACCCGTGCATCACTAATTCTGCCATGTTTTTTTGCTGTGATTTTCTGCATGAAAGTATAAAAACCAATACTGTTATGTTTTTTATTCTTTCCCATACATTGATAGTATACTGGCTTTTTTACTGAATGAAGATGGAATTTATTTGGGCAGAACTATTCCAAAGGGGGAAAAACTTCCAGATGGTGTATGTTTGAAGGAAATGTACCCATCTCACCTGAGAAGGAACAGAATGTTTAAAGCCACAGCTTGATCATGGCATAGAAATAGAAGAAAAAATTTGTCAGAGGTTCTTTTGGAAAAAAACACAAGTGGACCTGTGAGTAGTGCTGAATACCTATGGGGCAGGAGATGTCACTTTAATGTCCTCTACAGAACAGTTTCTACACCTGATTTTCTCTGTCTCCAAAACAATAATCATGCTGAGTATCACAGTTTGTTTGAAATTATGCCTGCTCATTAGAAAAATTGCTAATCAGTTATTTTATTAATTAATTCCTTAATATAAAAAAAAACAAAGCAGCAATGCCATTTCCCCTCACACACTATATCAATATTCTGATACCAAAAGAGATATTCCAAAATACTTCAGAGGTTTACTTCAGACAGTATGCATCATTTAACCTAGCTCTTCTGAGGGATGCCTTCAATACTTTTATATTGATATTATAATAAATATTAGCTAACAGATTCTTCTTCTCCCTCTCCTTGCTCCATTGATTTTGATGTCTTTGTTTGAAAGTACTGCAGAAGCAGCAGAGATGACACTTCCCATTTGCTTGAAATACATGTTGTGAAAACTTTGTCTTTCCAGGATGATGTGGAGGAGAATCTTTCTCATTCAAAACCAAGTGACTCTTGGAGTTGATATCTGAACCATGAGAGAGCACTCGAGTTTTATTTAATAATAAATTAGCTTATTGTGCAACCAAACATAATAATATTGAAGCTGCAGCCCATTGTTCTGTCATCTGGGGAAACTGTAATAGCTGTTCAAAAGCATGAGAGGCATTTCCTTTTAGATTCAAACAGTAGAAATGGTAGTAAAGTTTCATGAAGTGACTATTTCATTAAGGCTGTACTAGTAAAGTATGAAACACTGGAAGGTCAGACTAAATGTGTAGAGTCCTTGTCCACTGTTCCATGCCATTTATGTGCTGATGACTTGGCATTGTGGTGCATAGCCTAAAACTGATGTGGTTTTAGCTGTGTGTACAATTTTCAAATTAACCATTTTTCTTAAAGTTATTCTAAACTATGAATCTGTCATCAAACTTAGGAACAGAACATCTTGCCCTTTTTAGAGAGACAAATTTTTAGAAGCATATTTTTGTTGGCTTGCTTTAGATTTCTATCACACTTTCACATAAAGATTGGCCTTCTGTTGTAACCCAAGCATCCATGCCCTGAAAGCACCAAAAACTTCTGCCTACCTTCCTCCTGCCCACTGCCTCAGCAGCTCCACTTAAAATTCTAGACCCATCATGTGTCCAGGCCTGGCTGTTGCTGCTTGCTCACAGGACTTGGCTGAAGGACTCTAGATGAATGCTGTATGAAGCTTCTTCTCTGCCTCTGCTGCTGTTC
Source organism: Lanius collurio (assembly GCA_020086605.1). Taxonomy (NCBI): domain Eukaryota; kingdom Metazoa; phylum Chordata; class Aves; order Passeriformes; family Laniidae; genus Lanius; species Lanius collurio. The sequence continues at coordinate 31,515,179 of JACBWW010000009.1, read as the reverse complement.
TTGTCTTGCTAATTATAACTGGTGTTAGATCACAGAATCATGGCATCACAGAATGGTCTGGGTTGAAAAAAGGACTTAAAAATCATCCAGTTTCACCCCCTCCCATGGGCAGGGACACCTACCACTATCTCAGGTTGCTCCAGGCCCCATCCAGCCTGGCTTTGGACACTGCCAGGGATGGGGCAGCCACAGCTTCTCTGGGCAACCTGTGCCAGGGCCTCACCACCCTCACAGGGAAGAATTTCTTCCTAATATCCAATCTAAATGTACTCTCTGTCAGTGTGAAGCCATTCCCCCTTCTCCTGTCATTCCCTTGTCAATAGTCTCTCTCCATCTTTCTTGCAGGCTCCCTTCAGGTAGTAGAAGGCCAAAATTAGTCATACTGAGTCCTTCTCTTCCCCAGGCTGATAGATCCTAGTTCTCCCAGCCTTTCCTCACAGCAGAGCTGCTCCATGCCTCTCACCATCTCGGTGTTCCTGCCCTGGAGTGGCTGCAGCAGCTCCCTGTCCTTCCTGTGCTGGGCCCCCAGGGCTGGAGGCAGCTCTGTAGGGGTGATCTCCCCCAAGCAGGGCAGAGGAGCAGAATCCCCCCTCCCCTGGGGGATCAGCCCAGGGAATGGGGGGGTTCAGAACCAGGGTAGGGCCAGCTCTCACCACCAGCACCCCTAAGTCCTTCTTCCAGGGCTGCTCCATCTGTTCATCCCCAGCCAAGATTGATAGACCCTTTTACGAGCATCCTGCTCTGACCAGGTGGTTCAGACCTCTGGAAATGTGTCCTGAGGAGTGAGGGCACCGTCCCTGCCTGATCTGGGGTTTATGCCAGGCTCTGGGCTTGTTTTTCCTCAGAGAGCAGCCCTAGTGTTGCTGATCCCTGAGATCAAGAGCTCTGGCTCCTGGTGATGTTTAGTGGCAGAGGCAGAAGAGCCCTCAGCTGGCTGTCCATTTTTGGGGGGAGTGTGTGTTTCCTAGCTGTGCACTACATAGAGAATTCTATTATTCATTGTACCATGGTGTAACACATCAGCTTGGTCTGTTAGATCCTTTATGTTCTGAGACTATGCCAACATATGATCTCACCTTGTTATTCGAAGAGGGTATTTTTAATGTACTCCTTGAAAGCCCACTGGGGCCCTCCACTTGCTCCTGACTGCTCAGCTCCATCAGACTCACTGGGGCTGTGCCAACCTGTGTCATTCTAGAATGAGACCCTATGTAAGGACAAATTCCTTTCATGGCAGCTCCCTCTGTGAAGGATTCTTATGAAGAAATCAAGAGCAAGTCCTGAAAACCAAACTGGAAGGTTACCAGGTTGCCACGAGACACCCTCAGACTCTGAATCTCTTTGTCCTATAGTTCTTGTAATAATTTCTACTCAATGCAGGACAAGTATAAAACAAAAAACACATGAGAATGTTTGTGTTAAAAGTTATCCTTCCAACAGGACAAGAGAATGTGTCAGCGGGAGAGCAACTGAAGCTAATAAAATCAATGCTGGTATGATGCAAAAGGTTAGAATAGACAATGAACAAGCAGGCTCTGCTTTTGCAAATGATTCATCTGTTTGTTAGAAATTAGTGATATGGGTCAGGAAAGCGTTTGTAAGCAGCTGACGCTCCTACCCTTGTCTGACCAAATTCTATGCACGGCAGGTTGAGACAAACCCCCTCTCTTCTGTCATTTCAATAGACACAGTAAGGACAAGAGTCCAGCTATTCTTCTCGAGTTTAAGTGTTCTTGGATCTGTCTCTGGGGGATTCCTTTGCTGCAGCTGCAATTTTCCTCCATTCCACAGCGCACTCCAAACCCCCTTGTATCATGCTTGGAATAAATAAGGTCTGTCTGCCAGCGTGAGTCAGCAGTAAACACCATCCCTGTACAATTACACGAGCAGCTGAGCGGAGGGTGGCATGCCACAAGCCCTCTTTATCTGTGCATAGGGTCCCAGAGACTGCCCTCTTCTTGGCAGTTCAGTTAATTCCCAACAGTATCTGGAGTTTGTTATTGCTGGTTTTCATTTGCTGTGTGCTTCTGGGTTGAGAAACTGCCAAAATACTCTAAGCAGAGATCCTTATAGCCCTTTTCTCATGAGATTTCCTCTTTTCTTCCCTGATCTCATGCAATTCCCCACCCAGCTTTTCCATACCCAAATGATCCAGATAACTGGATAAGAACTGGCAGTTCTGAGTGCTGATCCAGAATCACAAGACAGTGTTTCTCATATTCATCTATTGTTAGAATGTTGTGTATCTTTATTGACCTGAATGAATAAAACAAAACTTCATCTGTCATATAGCTATCCATTTGACTTCAAACGTGCATTTCATTTCCTTCATTGGACAATTTTACTGAATGGTTGAGCTTTCCTAGCAGAATTCTCATGGAAAACACATTATTTTTACTGTAGTTTGAATTGCACTGTCCACCACAACATTTCACTGCACAGCCAAAAGCAATGTGACTTTGCAATTTTCCATTCTACCATGCAGCTTGTAGTGCCTAATGTTGTAAACATACATGGAAATTAAATTGCATACAATATTCCATAACAGTACCAGTCTGCTGAGGATATTCACAAATGTTTTGATTTAAAACGGAGATGAGAATTTTGTAAGGTGTCGTCAAGCATCTTTTGCTGATCCCTGTGGGTCCTTCCCAATCCAGGATATTCTATGATTCTGTGATATGCGATCATGAAAAATGGAAGGAAATGGTTTATTGGAATTTGCATACTGAGATCAAATCTGTACTTTTACTTCTGTGGCAAATGAGTAATACTTCCGACCCCCATAAGAAAATAAGGACCTGTGACTTTATCTTTAATACGGTGCCTAAAGTCGCTAGCTTTGAAATCAGTGATGCTTACACTGCGTCACATCATAGTTCCTCAGACATTTTTCTTGCTGGGAAAATCAACTGAAGCCATTCCTTGCCCTTCCTTCCAACACCAGCTGCTTATTTCCAATCGCTGACTGCCCTGTCTATCATTCTGGCAACAACTACTTGTGGACTTTCTTGATTTACCCTTTTCAGTCAACTCCTATTTTCCCTAACGGATCATTTTCAATTCACAGCTTTTCCTTAATTAAGTTTCTCGGTTTCATTATGACCCTGCAGTAGTGGGAGGGTGGGTTTGAGGCGGCAGCATAAGGACAGGAAGAAAAAAGCCTGTCTGTGCTGCCAAGAACAAGTCTGATGTGACCATGGTTTAAGGCACTAACACTAATCTTTGGTTATCTGTAGACCCTTTGTGAGAAGAGCATCTGCAATGTTAAGATTCATCTATCTAAGATCACTGAAAAACCTGTATTTTAAGTTTGGACCACACTTCTTTAGATAGAGAGGTCAGTGAAACACAGTGGTGCCTTGAGTTTATTTTTTTGTAGAAGAGCTTAACCTTCAGTATGAATGCTTTGGATCTAACTCCAAAAAGCCGGCTCCTGACATGCAGGAAGTCTAATTTATGCCTTCTGCAAACGGCTCCTGATACTGAAATTATATCCAATCCTGCCACTAGTTCAAAATTTTAAATGACTGCTCTGGAATACAGGCAAGGAAAAATTAAAAAATGCTGATGAGAATATCTTTCTACATTCAATAGTTCTTAGTCAACGCTATGGCAAAAATCCTTTTGGCTTTGATATTAAAGGAAATAGAATTAGTGCTTTTTGTTGCTTTCTTCTTGGTTTTGGTAGAGTTTTTTTACAGCTATTTTCTTCATTGACTGAAATCTTTTAGCTTTCCCTCATCTGACCCAGCCTTTAGAGCCCTGAACTATCTTCACAGCACAGAAGAATCTTCTTCAGAGCTCCAGAGGACAAGTGAAATCTTTCAAGTTTGCCTTGTGGAGGAATGGTGGTAGGTGGTAGGGGAGGAATAATTCCTTTAGGGTGAAAATATCTATATAATGTATCTGACTAGTTGTTTGCTGTATCTTTCCTGATGACAGCTTAGGATTCCTATTTCATCAGTAACATTAACTTGTTAAAGGTCACAAAATCTCATATAGTCTCTTAGCTCATACTGGTCACAAGGTCCGTAGTGACAAGATGGGTGTGAGACCAAGTTAAAAAGCCAAATCTGTGTGATTGGGGCCAAAATTTGGAAGATTTTGAGAAAATTTGAGCAGAGATGTACCAGCAGCATAACTCAGGTGAGTGTCAAGGGGCTCAGCATAAAAGTGAGCTCCAAGAAAAGACAGTCAGACAGCTTGTTCTTCAGAGCTGCTCATTCACAACCATCTGAACCAGTGGATAATATGGATGTGCTATTTCCCTGATGGCCATGGGCCCAGGCAGCAAAACTTTTCAAGATGGGGAGTTGTGCTAACAGATTGTTGCATGGGTTGCTGGGAGTTGTGGCCTTTTTTTATAAAAGCAAGGGGTGACACAAGGAGGAAGAGGCTTTTGGGTTCATCAGCTTCTCTGTCCAGGCACTTCACCTCATGTCTCCTCATCTCAGTTCTTTTTACATAAGTGACTGAGGATGACAAAGCAAAATATTTCCCACTGTCACAGAAGTGAGAGCTAGCAGATATTGAGCACAAAAACCCCAGCATGGATGTTATGTCACTTACTGAATAGCATTTCTGTTCCTTAAGGATGGGTGAGACTATTCCAGCATAAGAATTTCATGATACTATGAACATAGTATTAAGATATTATGAAATCTTACAGCATTTTGTGTTGGAGCCTGTATTTTGATCCTCCAGAAGCTTTTACATGTGACAGAATACAGAAAATCATTCATCTCTCCCTTTCTCTGGGTGTAATCAATGGGGGACATGCCAGCTGCCTAGTTGAAAGATATAACATTTGTGTTTATGATGGCAGGAGAGACATAAAAATCTTCACAGTCCTTGGCATAGCTTCCATGTGGGTCTTGGCACCCAGGGCAATGCCATTTCACCCAGAAAACTGCTGTCTCTTTCAGTGTGGTAACCATGCACACTAGCCAGGGATAATTTTGGAATAAATCCTTACTTCTTTCTCTTAAAAAGAAAAAAAAAATAAAAGAGAGATTTTTTGTTGTGGTCAAATTGAAAAAATGAAGTCTATGTAGTTAATCACAGTGTGAATTCTTTGAGAAGCACAGAGTTCTAATTGTTGAAGTGGAAAAATCAACAATTTAAGGAATGCAAAAACCCACTTTTTATTTCAGGTTTGAAACATAGTGGTTCTCTGAGCCAGGACACACAAATTTTAGCTTTACCTTCTAGGGTTTGGCTTCTCGTGTATCCTGGCAATTAGTTTGGCCTCTACAGTAAAATTCTGGCCTGAGCTTGATTAAGAGAACATTTATGAATAACATCCTCAGAAAAATTAAGGCCATGGCCAGAACCAGGCCACAGTGGCAGTGAAGTAGGTCCTGCTCTATGGCTAAGCTGTTCCATGAAACAGAAGGACTAGGCAGCTCGTAACTCTTTACATTGATAGCAGTCATCACTCTTCTTTCACAACTTGCTACTCCCAACTGGAAATTCCTGAAGTTTTCATTTCATTTCTTTCAAAGAACACTTGCCAAATCCAGTGGAAAACACCAGTCATGATGGTATATTTATTATTATGATGCTCTTGACATGATGCATGAATCAAGGTTTTACATAGGGAGAAAAAGACCAATCTCTTCAATCCCCTTAAAAAATAATTAGAATTAAAAAGGTTTTTACCCACATAAGGACAGATTCTGCAGCCCTTACTACCACTGATATGACTGAGAATTAAAAGGACTATCAGTCCTCTAAGTATCTGTATGTTTTCAAACTTTGATAGCTGTTTACTGCAAATGTTTTTTTCCCATCTCTTTTTAAACCTTCACCAGTCTGGCTACTGAGCTGGTTGCTTTGACAGTAGCCAGGTTCTCATGCTGTGACCTGTGCAGCTGGTCCTTCTACCCTCTGGTCAGAGGTGTCTGGCAGAAGGCAGAACAGATCTTGTTAATGCCCTCCCAGCAGCATAAAACCCACCTCAGAAGAAATGCTGGTTGTACAAAAAATGCCACAGCCTCGCCCACCAGGACATGAGCTGATTGTAATGTATAATACACAAACAACACCATCCATTAAAAAAGTGGTTTGTATAACTTAACTTATGCCTTTTTAATGTCAGAGATTCTTTTCTAGATTAGTCTTGCTTTGAAGAGAAATGGTCAATCTTGAGAGATGCTCAAAATACATGTCTGGGCTTTCAGCCCTTTTCAGCCCTTTTAGGACTGTGGGAGGTACTTGTCTGTTGACACTAAAGCATAATGGGTCACCTCACTTTTAAATCCTTATGAAAAGAATTCCACCCTGACTGTGAAAGGGGAAATGCAGCCAGAGGTATCAAAAATTATCCCTATAACAACCTCTACAGACCAGGAGTTAAACAGGTAGGGTGTTTTCAGCTGTTGTTCTAGGAGCCCACAGAAGGAAAGGATGGTATCTCAGTATGGTATTAAATACAAGGTGAGAGACGTCTGTGAAGATCTTCTGCCATCTAATATGAAGAACAGATTAGACACACAGACATCTGCCATCTCACATGAACAAGATTCTTCCACATAGCCAAAAGGCCAAAAATGTCTCAGGGCTATTCATGAGGTTTTACAAGCTCACCCCTACCTAAATCTTGTCTGCCAGAACCTTTTTCCCTCTTCAAGCACGTTCTTTTAGGCTTCAAAGGATGGTTCCCACAATACTAGGGTCAAATTCCTAGTTACTTCTCTCATTGTCCTGCAACCATTTGCTAGAAGAGTGAGAGAATATGCTGCTCCAAGGGGCTCTTGTACCTCTCTTCCCTTGTCAACAAGGCCAAACTTTCTAGAAGCAGATGAAATTAGGAGCTTTTTTTAGTAAGGAGTTCTCATATGCAGCTCAGTCCTGGTTTTGCCACTCCAACTCTCTAGTGACTACCAAAGGAAAGCAACTGAGAGGACTTTTTCGTTTCAGATGGAAGAGCCAACAAAGCCATGGCAGGTGGTACTGGTGGAGTGTGTCAGAAATAAGAGACATTTCCAAGCGGTCTAGGAAGACAGACTTGCTAAGGGGCCCTATCCACAGCTCATTACTGGGCTGCCCAATAGCATTCCAAGGAGAATAACACAGCCCTTGCACACCACAAAACTGGTTAGGCAGGGTCAGGGAAGGCTCATTCCAAAGTGTCATGAGGTCTTAATGGACATCAAGGGAGAACTGGGCAAGCCTTGCTGTAAATCTTCTTCTGAATACAATGGGGTACCAATATCCTTTCCCACACAGGGACACATTAGGAATGTCGCAAACACAGAGAAAATGTTTGTGGTGGGTTGGCTCTGTCTGCACGCCAGGCGTCCACCAAAGTTGGTCTATCATTTCCCTCTCCTCAGCTGGGCAGAGGAGAAAAAACAATGAAGGGCTCACGGGCAGGGAAAGATCAGTCACAAATTAACATCACATGCAAAACAGACTCAACCTGGAGAAAGAAAATAATTTAATTTATTACCAATTGAATCAGAGTAGGACAATAAGTAATAAACCCAAATCTTAAAATCATCTTCACTTTACCCCTCCCTTCTTCCCAGGCTCAACTTCACTCCCAGTTTTCCCTACCTTCTCCTAAACAGTAGTGCAGGGGGAGAGGGGAAGGGGGTTGTGGTCAGTCCATCACATGTTGTCTCTGCCACTCCTTCCTCCTCAGGGCAAGGATTCTTGACACTCTTCCCCTGCTCCAGTGCAGGGTCCCTCCCAAGGGAGACAGTCCTGAGGAACTTTTCAATGCGAGTCCTTCAAAATGGTTGCAGTTCTACATAAACTGCTCCAGAGTGGCTCCTTTCCACAGGGTCAGTCCCTCAGGAACAGGCTGCTCCACAGTGGCTCCTTTCCACAGGGTCAGTCCCTCAGGAACAGGCTGCTCCACAGTGGGTCCCTCACAGGGTCACAAAACCTGCCAACAAACCTGCTCCAGTGTGGGCTTCCCATGGGGTCACAACCTATTTTGGGCATTCCCCCTGCTTTGGCATGGGCTCCTCCATGGACTGCAGGTGCATCTCTGCACCCCTGTGCCCTCCGTGGGCTGCAGGGTAACCTCAGCTACAGTACCTGGAGCACCTCCTGCCCCTCCTTCTGCCCTGATCTGGGTGTCTGCAGGGCTGTTCCTCTGACATGTTCTCTCCAGTCTCTCCAGATGCAAAACATACTGTTTTCTCACCCATCCTTCTTAAATATGATATCCCAGAGGTATAACTACCATCCCTGCTGGGTTCAGCCTTGGCTAGCAGTGGGTCCACCCTGGAGCCATCTGGAATTGCCTCTGTCAGACAGGGGCAAAGCTTCCAACAGCTTCACAGAGAAGCCACCTCTATACTCCCCTCGCTACTAAAACCTTTCCCTGTAAGTCCAATACAAGGGTTCAAACATGAAAACTGCTTCTCTATGGATGAAAGCATTATCTGCTATTAAATTTTGGCTTTCACTTAATTCATCTCATTATCAGCTGGGAAGATGTGCTAGGAGAAATCTGGCTTGAGCGGTGCGGTTAAAAGCATGCTGTGCTCCTCAGAAGGTGTCTATTCTGCACAGTCCATGGAGTCATCCTGCAAATCTTATGGTTTCATTAATTTCTCTTTCCTGTTTCTAAGACTTACATACAAGTCCTTCAACAAATACCCACAAGTATTTTCTTTCACTTTATATGTGATTTTCTAATGGATCAAATATTATACTAATTATGTAGCACTTTTAAATAAGGATTCTTGTAATCTCTTTCTCCTTATAACCCCAAGGCCACAGCTCTCCACACTAGTACAACTTTCAATATTCCACACCAAACAATGGGAACTAGGCCTGGAGTTTAAAGTCTGAATGCATTTTTCAAATACATTTCGTGCATTTACTTGACCAGCTTAATAAAAGTTCTGTGCATCTTGTAAAACCCATGCTGTGTTTATACACACATGTATGTGTAGAGACATTTAATTTGAAAGGATCTTGTCAGAAAGTTCTTTTCTTGTAAAGAACTTTAGGTTTTTCAGAGCAGAAATTTGAGAAGGTATTGCATAAATCCATTGTTCCCTCCTATAAAAAGTAAAGATTTAGTACTACTGGGGTGTTATAAAAGGTGTGGAAAATTTCATCTCCTTAGTGGTAAGACCAGTTACTGAAGTTGTCTCACATACAAGCTGTGTTTACCAAAATTTCTTTCAAGCAAGTGCTGTTTATGACTATTCATCAGAGTACAAGTTGCTGATAAACTGAGAACAAAACACAACAAAAGTTTGATATATATAAGAAAAAAAAAGAATTGTCTAGAATGTACAAGGTACATTAAAGTCCTATTGGTAAGTGTCTCTGCCCATGGCAGGGAGGTTGGAATGAGATGATCCCAAAAGATTCTATGGTTCTATCATTAATCAAAAACTGGTTAGTATTAAATATCAAGTATTGTCAATAAACAGTGTTTTAAGTAGTGCAAAATTCATTTCAAGAGGGTGTTCTGTGACAAATATTATATCTCCCTTGCCTTTTTGTACTCCTTGATGGATGGAAAGGGCTTTGCTCTCTGAAAGTGCAGTGCTGGACACTCAGAAAGTAGTTCCTGTCTGTCTCGGTTTGAAAGACAGGTATCTGCTAAGGAAGGAAGGAGCCTCCCTTGGAATGGAAGATACAACCCCCCTTCCCTCCAAATTACTATAATTTTGAAATCAAGGGGCTTTCAGGCAAAGATATGGGAAATAGGAATAACAGTTCTTTACTAATAATATAAACATATATATATGTATATATTCATATAAATATATGTAAAACAAGGCAGGAAAAAAAAGAACAAAACTGATTTAAACTGACAAGAGTCAGATACAACCTGACCTGACCCTGTTAGTCAGGGTGGCAGTAGCAGTCAGATAAGGTGGTGGCTGCAGTCCTCCTGAAGTGAATGGATGTGCTTCTGTTGAAGTGGTGTTCCTGTGTAGAAAGATCTGGTCTTCCTCAGAAGGTCCAATGGTAGGTATGTAGCTCTTGTCCTCTGGGAAATCCAGTGGGAAAGGCTGCCTGTGGTCTTCAAAAATCTGTTATTTCCAGGATGGAATGCTTGGTTTCTCCCTCTGGGTGGAGCATCTCACAATGGAATGATGAGTCACGAGATAAGGCTCTGATGGGCCATTAACAGGAGATAGTCTTGAGGGAGGAGGCAGGGAGACTGCCCCACCTGGTTTTAACAGCTCATGAAGATGGTGATAGAATACAGGATGTGGGCACATCTTACAGTGTAACCTAGGACACTGTTTTACAGGAATTAGGCAAGAATGCAGCTTCCAGCACTATCTGTTCTGTTGGGTTTTTTGTTGCTGTTACATGGAACTATAAACACGAGTAGGTAGTCCATGTTCTTCAACCCCCCCCCCCAAAAAAAAAATAGCTTGAAAAAATTACTTCAAAAGGCTCAAACAAGAAAAGCAGTAATGGTGACACCCAAATATAGCATTAAAAGAACTTTTAGGAGAAAATTGCTTTTCAGCCAGGCTTGGGATTTACGAATCTGGTTTAAAATTGTTAAACTTTGGTTACAACAACAGTGGCAGGGCACATTTATTTATACAGCCATCTGCATGACAGCAAGCACATTGGAGTGCTTCTTCCTCTCTATATAAGCACCCTGGATTAGTGGTAGTTTCTTTCCTTTTTTCCCAGTTTGCTTAATAACAGAGTTAAAAATATCAGCTGAGGCTACAGAACACACTCAAAAAGTGGGGCAGGGTGCAGGGAAAAAGCAGAGTCTTAGGCAAGCTTCATGTGAAGGGCTGTTTCTCATCTTCCAGAAGCTCTGGGTATGGTACATAAAAAACAGTCAGCATCAAATCCCTGAAGGATGTTCTTTTCTTGGGGACTCTCCTTAGATCCTAGTAAGCACTGAGATTTTGGCAAATAACCTATTTCTGGTACCTATCTTTCCCCAGTCCCCTTTACATGAACATTTTTGAAGGGCAAACACTCAAACAGATTGAACTCAATTACTCCAATTGCATGATTTAGCACTTCAGCAACATCTTTATAAGAGTTTCAGTTCTCTCCTCCTTGTCTTTACAAGGGCCTTCCTCAGACACTAGTGAAAATTCAGTGTCTCCTGCTCTCCCCTAACCATATTTAGAATGTTCTCTTGGGAACAGAAACGTTGCAGCTCAAGTGTCCGGGTTTAGTGTGAGGGGATTGGGGTGACAACAACACTATGCAGGAGTGTATCTTGTGACTTTTAAATTTTCCAAACATGTGAAAATCTAATCATGTTTATCCAGCTCTCCAATCCCAAAAATTATACTGTTAACTCTTTTCTCCATGAATAGCAGTGAGAGGGTTGTTATTCATGTGTACATAAATACAAGACTAATTTGCATCTTGCTAAATTCTTTTTTTCGAGTGCATTTTTCCATGTTCTGCTAACGTGTTTATTTTCATCATATCTAAGTGACTCACCTTTTAACTTCCCTGAATGCAACTGTTCTGATTTTTCCAAACAGCTGTAATGTTGTATAGTCTCCTGTCCCTTAGTATTTACTTCTTCTCTAAAGTAAATAAATCCTTCATTTTTCACTAGTTTTTCAAATCTGGAAACTACCTGATGGGTTTTTTTTGAGGCAGAGCTGATTACAGATAAGGCCACATATGATATATGTGGCTTTATACCAGTTTCAGTATTATTTATTCCATGTGTCCTTAGGTTTCTCAGCTCTGTTGTCTAACAGCTAAACAATACCCTCTCTTGCTCTGAGGGTAAAAAAAAAAAAGCAAAGAACTTCAAGTATTTCTCATATACTCATTTAAAAACACCAAAACAGATGAAATATTGGAGCACCCATTATGCTTCAGTGTCAGAATTTTTGGGTTGTCTTTCATGAGGTGCACCCATGGTTTTAATGTCTCAAACCATGGGCCTGCAGGCTCATGCCAACCCATAAAGCAAGTGAAATATTGCTTTTTAAATTTAATTTATGAAATTTTTTTGCAAGGAGACTTTTGTTCCTGCAGCTTCAAGCAGAGTTTGAAGTTGCTTCCATCCGTACAGCATGTTGCCTCTCCTCCAGAAGATAGCATAGTAGAAAAATTATATTCTAATGAAGTTAATCTGGGGGATTTATGGAGACTTAAAATCTGATTTTCATTAGACCAAAGTGACTTTTAAATAGCAGGAGGGTTTGAGAAGACAGAAAGAGATTTTCCCTTCTCCAAGGCCTCTTTATTTCGCCTTATTCAAGACCTCTCAGATCTACTAGTGTGATTTAAAGTGTCCTCAGAATACAGCTGAGTCCAAACTAAATGTAACAAAGAACTGGAAAACTGTACAAGTAACATTGGAACTTTTTTTTATCTCATTTTCTTACATATTTGGGTTGGGTTTTTTCTTTTCACTCTCAGCTAGTTCCTTTATAATTCATTTAAAGATGGATGGAAGAGGAGGGTACTAGGGCATTAATCTGCGATCTGGAACTACATCCATCTCCTTTCTTTTCTATGAGTTTCTCCTTAGCCATTGGTTGAGGCCCATGGTGCTAATTTCTCAGATGTACGAAAATAGCTAAATGCTCCTGAAAGCCAAGGAAACTGGTTACTTTATTAGGATCCTGATCTTGAAAGGTTTTCAGCTCTTCAACTGATAAACAAAAATAAAAGTATTCTAACACCTTAGAGAGTAGAAAATACAGTTTGTAAAAAAAACATAAAAGAACCTGCAATTATGAAGAAATAAGGAGGGCCCTACATGTGCATGTACATGATTCATTTGTGTGTACACATTAATGTATTTTAGATGGGAAGCCCAAAGGAATCGAATCTTTCCTTCACTGGTCACCCTGTAGCTACCTCAGAAGACTCAGAGACACTTTCACGAGGCTGACACAGGTGAGTTTAGTTATGTGAGTGTTAGATGAAAACAAAACACACTGTGTATGTCATAACTCTATAATTTTGGTTCATTTAATACTGGTCATAAAGGCTTCTGTGATGGGGTTATTTTTACATTGTTTTCCTATAGAAATATTGTTTCTGTGAGCATGCAGTGCATTCATCCATCCTTCATGATAACTTTTGAACTCACTACTCATTCCAGCTCTGTTTGGCATGAAAGTGAAGATGGATGCATGCAAATGTCCATGAAAAGAAGCAGCAGGATGGAGAAAGTAGATTCACAATCATTCTTTTAGGGAGGAAAAGGCAATTATAGCTTAGTTCCTTCTGCACCTAAAAAATCAGCAACCAGCTGAGCAGTCAGCATGTGCACTGCCCTAAAATAGCTGGGACCACTGCCCCAGCTCATTGCTGAGGCATACAGTGTGCCACCATGGAGAGGGGAAGCAGGAATGATGCAGGTTGTGATAAAGGTGGTGGGAATGGGGAATTTGGGAATGGGAGAGGAATCCATAGGAAACTGGGAATCCAGAGATGCTCTCCCTGCACTTTTTTTGGTGTTGTTTTCTTTGGAGTGTGTGCTATCACAAGCCTTTTTGGCAAGGGCAAGGAGAGAGAAAAGCATAGCAGGTGCTGACTGGAAACTTAGAAAAACAGGGAAGAAGAGGCAAGACTGATGCCTGCAACGGTGAAGTCCTGGACAGAGAGAAAGCAGCTGCCCTGTAAACCTGTGAGTTAGAGTTCTGGTTGTGTGGGAATGGGAGGGAGGATATGGTGGCAAGCCTCCTATTTATTTTGTGGGACTTTGCTATGTATTTAGGGCCCACCAAAAAGCAGCCAGTATTATCTCTACTCTCTACTCTTTTCCTCAGGGGTGAAGTAAGGACAAACTTTCAGTCAGACCTTACCATGTTTCCCAGCTTTTGTGGGTTTCAGTCAGTCCCTTGTAGTTTAGTGGAGGGGATTTTTTTGCTGTGGTTTGAATACTTAAGGAATATACTCTAACAAGCCATTGTAATTTCAATTGGTTTGCATGTTAGCCTGATTATACAAACCTCTTGGATTTGCCTTCCAAACTCAAGGAAGTTGGTTGGACAGCATGAAAGATTCACCCCCTCCATCTCCTTTGTAGCCGTAGGGAGGGTGGAGGAAAATAAGCTATTGTGCAGAGAAATAAGAGATTCTCAGTGAAATGCAGTGATGCATGTCACATTGTTGGAGGGAAGCAATGGGAGCCCTGCTCTGAAGCACATGGAAATCCTTGGATACACTCACAGGCACTCTTTGTTCACATGGGAGCCTGCAGTGACAGCCTCTGCTTTGGAGGCTCCCAGCTTTGCGGGGTGGCTCAGCTGGGATATTTTTGAATACTCAGGGCTTCAGGCCAGCTGTTTCTCTAACTGTGTGAATAGCATCAGTCTGTCCCCCAGCCAGGGCTCACTCCTCTCTGCTGTAAGACACTGCTGCAGCTTCACAGGGCAATTGTGTCCATGCATTCAGCGGGGCCATTACAGTGAAGGTTGCACACTGGCCTGACAGGGCAAACATTCTTGGGGCAGGATGTACTCTTTGTGTTGGTTTTGGCCGGGACAGACTTAATTTTCTTCATAGTAGATGGTATGGGGCCGTGTTTTAGACTTGTGCGGGCAACAGTGGTTGGTAACTCTGGTTGTGAATAGCTTTGTACACTGCTTAATTTCTGTGGTAAGTCTTGCCTCTATATGCCTTGGAATATCTCAAACCACCTACAGAAAGCTTAGATATCCCTTGGCTGTGCAGCTCCACTTAAGCCAGTGCCAGCTGTCAGCTACTCATCAGAAGCAGAAGCAAAGAGATGAAATATAGCTCAGACCCCGGCTATAATCTTAGAGTCATTTATTCCGTCCCAAGAGACAGAGTGCATGACCTGGAGGGCAACCGGCAGGGTAAGAGGAGGAGGCTTTATGTCCAGTTGGTTTTGTCACAGGGAGGGGTAAAGAGGATACCTGGGGCAGAGCTGGGATAAACAACCAACCAGATGAGAGCCTGGGCTGCTTGAACATTAAACAAAGGACTATCTCAGAGTCACATGGCAAGGACCCAGCAGGAGGGGCCCGGAGTGGGGTCCACAGCAACAAGTAACTCAGGGATGTTTTTGTTATTGGTGAGCAGGGCTTGTACAGTCTCAAGGCTTTTTCTGTGTCTCACTCCATGCCACCAGCGAGGAGACTGAGGCTGCACAAGGAGCTGGGAGGGAACACAGCTGGAACAGCTGATCCCAGAGGGACATTCCAGACCATATGGCATTGTGCTCAGCATATAGAGCAGGGAGAAGAAGCAGGCATGGGGGTACATGTCTAGTGATGGATTTTGTCTTCCCAAGTCTCCACTGTGAGTGCTGGAACCCTGCTCTCCTGGAGATGGCTGAATATCTGCCTGCCCATGGCAGGTGGGAAATTAATTCCTTGGCTTGCTTTGCTTGTGTGCGCAGCTTTTGCTTTACCTGTTAAACTGTTTTTATCTGAGCCCAGGAGTTCTCTGACTTTTACTCTTCTGAGCATGTCCCCCACCCCAGGGGAGTGGGAGGGAGTGGGTGGCTGTGTGGGGCTGAGCTCCCAGTAGAGATTAAGCCACAGCACCTGGTAGCACTGGGGCTCCTGGGAAGGGCGTGTAGCTCCAGCTGCCTCCATGGCTTTGTGCAGATATACACCAGTGAAGTATCTCTGCAACCCAGAAACAGCACCTTTCCTACACCTTTCCCAACCTATGGTGACACACAAAACACCCTTTTTTTCCCCACTCAATTTTAGGAAGAAACACTTCTCAGAATTCTCTTTCATTACAAAATAAAGCAGTTATTTTTCCGTTATTCTGACATATTTCTCTGTGGGAACTGCAAGGGAAAGAGCTATGCCAAATATATTCTGCTTTTTCTTCTTTTTTAAACATATGTTGTCTTGAATCAGTGAGAGGTCTCCTATGCCCAAATATTATTAAACCCCATATAAGTTAAGTCTTTTTGAGCTGAGTGCATGTTATAAAAGCTGCTGTGAGTCAACAGTAATTTTACAGTCTTAGTTTTGTGTGGTCCTTTTTTGGAGAGTATTAGGCATAAAGTTGTCATACTGGAGTTCTAATCGGGGCACTCAGTAGGTGTGATTTATGGGACTTGTTGCCTTGTGAGAATGAAGTCATTTAGTGTATTAGGGTTACCCTGCAAATGAAGCAATTAAATTTTGTCATCTTTCTTACCAAGGTGTCCTAACTGGGGGTAAGAACAAGCATGGGGGAATGTAAAATGCAGGGGGGTGGGGGGGGAGGGGAGATAAGCAGGGGGAGATGGGTGATGAGATTCCATCTGTGGATGAATACTTACAGCACTTTCTCTAAAGTCTTCAGTTGAATTTCATTTGCTGAAGTCTAGTGCCATGTCTGGAGGCAAACAGCACATCTTTTACTTGCCAGTTCTATTTATATGCCTGTGAAGCAGATCATTGTAATGAATACAGATGGGCAATAACTACAAAGTTATTGCATAATTTTTCAAAATTTTATGATTGCCTTTCCTACTTCCTCTTAAAATAATGGCTCCACTGTACAGCCTGCAGACCATTCAGTATATCTTTCGTGTATTTTACCACTTCAGCAGGATTTAATTTATTGGAGACACACTAGAAGTGGTAGGTAAACAATCTATAGAAAGAATCCGATTTATAAGACAAGGAAGACTTGAACCAGTATTAAGTTGCTTTGGAGATCACTTGGTGAATGCAAGTATATATGATTTTTCGTCTTTTTGACTTGGCAGCAAAGTGTGTGGGGAGGAAGTCAACTGAAAGCCACCCACCGCCAGCTTTACAGAATATAGAACAGGTCTGTAATAGGATGTCTTGTCAGACGGAAAGTGTTTCTGTACAATTTGCAGATTTAAACCCGCCTCAGGGAAAGTTTCAGACCTGCTGTGAGAAATCTAATTCTCTTCCACAAGGATGAAGCAGGTTTGAGTTTGCCATCCTGGGGATAACTGGAGTAGTCTGGACCTGTGAGTATCATTCTGCTTTCTCCCCCCTTCCAGTCTAATCCATTCTACTTCCACTTCTGAATTAATGAAGTGGCACACATTTTCCTGAGCTGTGACTGTGAGTTAACTGACTTCTGAGACTGAGATCCATCTCCCATTTAAGTCAATGGAAGTCTTTGAGCTGATAAAATGAGTACTGGATGTGTCCCTAAAATAACTGGGTTTGAATCCTGGCCACACCGAAGCTGATGGCAAGGAAAAATTGGAATTTCAGCTCAATGTCTATGCATCATCTGTTCTACTGGCAAAGACCGTCACAAAGTCTGCTTCCCCTTGAAGGCAGAGTTAAGTGCTTTGGAACCACACGCATCTTTTCTTAGTCTCACTTCTGAAACCACTCCCAACTCAAGACTGCAGCCCTCAGGACCACCAATAATGAACTGTACAAATGCCAGCTGATCTGGTCTTTGAATCCTATTTTGGGACTGGCCTAGGATTACATAATTGATTGTCAAAACCAAAGTCCTTTCCTTTGACCTAAATACTCAGAAATGCTTTGCCTTTTGGGTGCCCAGCTGGAAATCTGTCAGAAACACTTGATTTTCAGAAGTGAAAAAAAGAGATCTTGACTTCTCAAATTGCTTCATTGCATATAACAAAAAGTTTAGTTACCTCAGCTACTTTTGGTAATTGAAATATCCTTTCATTTACCATTTTTATGGCACACAACACCAATGAATGCTGACATCGTAGTAATATGGTTTGGGTTCGAACTTCCAGTCGTCTTTCTTTGGTTGGTCTTTCTAAATAAAACTATCAGAACTGGTAATCTATTATGGTGGCAAAAGGTGTTCTGAAGCTGGTCTTGCCAAGACAGAGAATATTAAATTCCTGCTCAAGAATAAGGTATTTTTGTACTGTTGTCTGTTTTTTATTCAAACATCAGATTGAACATCAGTCTAAAAAAAAAAAAAAGGCCATTTCTTATTAGTTTGGGGGTTTTTTCATAGTTTTGAGGTATTTCATTTACTATTTGTTATTATAATAAATTTGACCCTTGCTACACTCTCAATAGAGGGCATCTGTTGCCTTTTGTTCATCTTTCCCTGAAGCATAAAGACTCTGACTTTGCTAGAATTGTCTCAAGAAACAAGAGGCATGTACTAAATACCATGCCTCAATTTCATAATATTATTGTGAACAGAGCTTATTTTTTGATGTGTTTTTTGTTGGTGGTTTTTTGTTGGGTTTTTTTTTTTTTTTTTTTTGCATTCTGATCAACAGATTAAAATTGGAAGAACTGAAGCTGGTAGTTTCATGGTAGTGAAGCTGGTAGTCTCAGTGGCCTCCCATCCTCTGACTGGAATTTTTCAGCCTTCACCCTGAACCGGGCCTAGAGCAGAGAAAGGTAAATCTGTTTAACCTTCACTCCTCTCTAAACACTGAAATTTATACTTATCAACATTTCAAATCATACATATCCCTTTCAGGGGCAGACAACTGCACCTAGGAGGTCACAAGCATTTTAGATTCCTGATCTCCTCAAAAGATTTTAATCTTGCTTTTCCCTCTTTCTATATTTTTTAAAATATTTTGGCATAGTCTCTTCTTTCACCATATGGAACCACTTCTACCTCCTTATCCCCTGAACACACTTTCCCACTCAACATGATGACATGGGACCATTCGACTCATAAACAGAAGTAAGGGAAACAGAGGTTAAACCACGGGCACCAAAAGTGGTTTTGAGAATGCAAATGTGGAAAAAGTGGGATAATCCACAAGCATGTGGTTTGTTACCGTCTGCCTCACACTCTGAATATATATGCACATTCACCCAGAGTTTACAATTGAAGGGATACAATGTTTTTTTTTTTGCCTGGTAAAATACTGTGCATTTTGGCTTGGAAGGCATGCTTCCTTCCCTTCCCGTGGTGAGGGCACAGGTGCTGCATGCTGCTACTGTGGTTGATCTTTTCCAATAAAGATCCCACATAGGCCAGGATACTAAACACGCATTTCGGCTTGATCCTGACGGATTGCCTGTGATCCCACAGCTGTCTTCTTCCTCCTGGAGCCTCACCTAGTGGTTCCCCACATCTGTCCATCTGCCATATTGCCTATCTCTGTTGATCAAAATATCCATATAGTCCAAAATGGTACAAACCGACAGAAGAAAAGAGGGGTGGCTGAATGCACAAATAGCTCCCCAGCATTTTCACTTGGATTTGTCTTTTTGTAAATGTCCCTCTGACAAATGAACACTCAAAGCTGAATGATTCATTCTTAACTTTTCCTGTTGTTTTTCTTTCATTCATTTAGAGTTTCCACTAAGAACAGGCTTCAGGTGATTAAACAAAGGAAGAAGGCTAGCTAAGACGGTGGAAGAATAATGGAGTATCTAATGGGAGGTTTGTCAAAGGAAGGACTCAAAACCAGATAATGCAGCATTGCCTGCAAGAGAACCACATCTTTTCATACTTACAAAGGTCTAATGGAGCCGGGAGCTGGTGAGCTGAAATTAGTAGGTTTGGGGCTCAAGTCTGTGGCTGACAGACTTCATCCAGGTCATTTCACTCTCTGTGTCATAGAGTCCCACCTGCAGAAAATGGTGTTGATAATATTTAACTACCACATGGTACTGAATTGCATCTCAATTAATGGTTTGCAAACCACTTTGAAATGCTTAGTTGAAATACGCAAAGGATAATTAACATCATGTATTTATTTAGGAAGCTTTCCTTGCCAGGCACAATCTTCCTAAAATTCCCCTTGCAGTAACTGTTTGCACTGCTCTAGGAAAAACAAAGCGGTTCAGCCGGTATGTTTTCTATTGGGAGGCTTTTTGCTGCATGAATCAGATGGTTGAAACTTGAAGAGAGTGGCTGCCCAGACGAGGGACAGGCAGGTTTCTGAATGGGGAGGAGGGGGGGAGATGAACAGATGCACAAGTGTTCGTGGTCCCTCAGAGCTGCGTGCATTATACCAGGCAGTTTTAATGACACAGCGACAAGGTTGTTGTTCACTCCTGTGCTCGGCCAAAACTGACCCCCATTCCTTTATAGGACTGCTGCTCATGTCTTACTTCTGTAGGACTTCTGCCTTGTGGGTCAATGCAGGCCTCAGCTAGACAGTGACGTCTTCAGAGCTGACCTGTTTCTGAGGGAGACTTCATACCTCTCCTTCACTGTGCCTCACACATTTTTCTGAATACGGAATGATGGCTTCAAGACCAGGACAGGAAAAATCTTAAGTCTGAATCATCATTGCCATAGTGAAGCTTGGACTCCTGCCTAGTAATTGTCACAGATTCAGAAAGCTACCCCCCACCCCAAGCTGTGCTAGCTGTTTATGTGGTGGATGTGGTGCAAGTGGTGCAAGGTGGGATGCAGCCCCCCACAGCAAAGGAGGCAGCACACAAGGAAACACATCCTACTGGGAATCTGTGTGGGCTCCTGGTCTGAGTGACTTTGTACATGGACACATAGTGATGGGATAATGGAGAAGAGTTTTAAGCTAAAAGAGGAGAGATTCCAATTAGATATTAAGAAGAAATTGTTCCCTATGAGGGTGGTGAGGCCCTGGCACAGGATGCCTAAAGAAGTTGTGGCTGCCTCATCCCTGGAAGTGTTCAGGGCCAGGTTTGATGGGGCTTGGAGCAATTTGCTCTGGAGGAGGTTGTCCCTGCCCCCAGCAGGGGGAGGGAGCTACATGATCTCTAAGTTCCTTCCAGCCCAGGCCATTCTGTGATTCTGTGATTTCTGTGTGTAGCTGCAGCGTTAAGAGAGAGAGAGTTAAGAATGGCTTGGATAGTATGCAGCTGCTGGTAAGAAATTGCTTATTCTTGGAATTCCAGGCCTAAATGTGGAGCTGACCATGAAGGGGCCACAGTCATTCACTCCAGAAAAGAATGACTGCTGTTTTCACAACGGCCTGTTGATGTTCTGTCTTTGTTCACTTCCTAACTTCAGCAGAGAGATTGGGAGGAAATACTCAAACAGTTTCTACAACCTTTCCCTGGCAGTATGAGTGAGAAAGGGGAGGTTCAGAGCAAATGGGATTTCGATGCCTAAACCAAGCAGACTTTGCCCAGTTAGTCTGTAAAATAATAAACACTGAAGAGGGCTCTTGAGGCATATTGTGAAATCCAGCCTTCCAATGGGGAGAGAGCCTTCCAGTAAATCACAACTGCATTTCCCCAGCAGTTTGGGTTAATGAGCTTGGTTCCATAGGCCAGGCCTTGAAGAATAGTAAACAAACTCAAGAATTGGAAAATTAACTCAATGAGCCCTCTGTGCGTGTGCTGACAATTTTGTATGACTCTTCCGAAAAGATCACATCATTGAAGAAAAGCATATATTGAAAAGGCTGCTTAGAGGCTTTCAGATAAACTAGAGGTGTTTAATTATATTGATAATTTTTGTTTGCTTTTGCCAGGTTTACTAACCAGAAACTTGCGTAAAACGTGAGTCAGCATCCTCAAAATGAGAAAACTAGTTAAAAAAGTTATGACCTTTTTAAAATAATAAAATAAACATAGGTTGAGATCTCACTATCCCTTCCAATGACCTTCTGATTTTTAAGTTTTTAGATCTCCTGTTCAAGTTTTTCTCTATAATCACCCAGATTGGAAAGGGGGTTTTGATGGGTTTTTTGTTGGTTTTTCTTCATCAGTGCAAGTAGAGATTATAACTTAATCACCTGCCTTTGTCAAAGGAAGCTGTAAGAGCACCAAGTGCTGAAAGACATCAAATCAGTGAAGCCCTGGGTGATATCTCTTTGGTGCAGGGGCACAGGGATGGGAGGCAGGATGGGAGCCCATGTCTCACCCTCACCTCCCAGACCACTGACCTGCTTATCAAACCCTACGTCCCACTTTTCCTCACAGCAGGTTGTGCCATACTTCAGGATCAGCTTTGAAAGGACCAAAGAGGCTGCCTGCAGAATAAATTATTAACCCGTGTAAGGCTGGAACAGATCTCAAGTTGCCTCTGAATTCATGCGCATTTCAGCCAGGAAGGTCTGGCTTGTCTCCTTCTTCGGCTG
Organism: Lanius collurio; assembly: GCA_020086605.1. Classification (NCBI taxonomy): domain Eukaryota; kingdom Metazoa; phylum Chordata; class Aves; order Passeriformes; family Laniidae; genus Lanius; species Lanius collurio. Next base: position 31,493,287 of record JACBWW010000009.1, on the reverse strand, counting down.
AAACCTCTCACAAGGCAGAAGTGCCCTCTAATGTTGTTCATGAAACAGAAGGCCTGCATGCTCAAGCTAAGCTCCTGATAGCTGCAGGTGTATTTTTCTTGGGAAGCTAAATTGCTAGAGAAACAAAAGTTTTGGTGAGTTTAATTTGGCAGGACAAAAATGCTGTCCTAGGGGAAGACTTTATTTAGAAACTTTCTTTTTCTTCTGTTAATTTAGATATTTTATTTTTAAAAAAGTTTAAAGGTTCAAAAGTTCACAAGAGATTCCTTTTCTGTTGTATTTTTTTAAAAAATATAATTTCCCAGTTGGGCAGGACTGTTATTTCAGAACTCTTGAACCCTGAAGTGACATTTCATTAGCTTTTGTGTTATACATTTAAATTTTTTTCTGTAAAACTTGTTTGCCTCATACAAGGTTCCTTAGTCCCAGAGCAAAAGGAAAAGGAAACTGCTTGCTTCTAACAAAAATCCTGGCTTCGCTAACATGGAGTTCAAAATGCAATTCTACCTCAGTGGAATTGAGTCTAATGATTTTAATTGCTGAAATTTCCTTATTCTACTTAAGGAATACTCTCCACCATTGGAAGCCTGATCATGACATGAATGATTCTTCTCCAGACAAAGCCAAGAATGTTCAGCCAACCTTAAGGTCAGCTACTCGGTGACAACTGGCACTTGAAACCAGGAGATAAAAATAGTATACAGACTTCATGTGTGCCCAATGGGCAATGTGTCTGCAGGCTAGTTTAGGTGTGGGAAATATTTCACCTTGGAGTGAAATATGAATCTGGCTTTTTTTTTCTGCACAGACTGAGTTCACAAAAGCAATATAACGGCTGCATGCGGAGCCCTTTCATATTATACTAAAAAACAGGATTCCTCTACCAAATGCAGTATATCCCACTCCAAGGGCTTTGGCTTTAGGAATAGTACAGCACAGGCTTTGGTAACAGAGAGATGGCCCAGAAATTACAAAAATAAAGTTTAGTAACAGTCTTAGAAAAAAAAAAGAAGACATAGACGAGCCATCATGATCTAACTACATATAGTTAGACCTGAAAACAAAGAATAAGAGCCTGGAGGGAAGATTTAAGAGCATAACAGAGGATAATTAACAGAAAACTCCAAGCAAAGCACACCACTTGGGCTTCTGTAAATACAGCTTTGTGTGCCTGCAAGAATGAGTGAAAAAGCCATATCTGAGCTTGCTGCTTCTGGCCTCCAGACGGTTAGCACAGAGAAGGGCGAGAAGACCCATCCGAGCATCAAAAAACATACCTGTGTATAAAAAAAATAATGAGTACTTTGAAGGGCAGTTTTGGAGAGTGCAGCATAAGGCTCCTGGGTCATTCCATGAATGACAGGACATATCTGTGCCACCCTGTGTCTCTGATCCAACCAGGCAAACACCAGAAGAAGGAGTGGTTGTCACTGGGGGCATGGGAAGCAGTGATCTTGTGACTTGGGAGAGCCTGAAGCAGCCTCACAGGAGCCTTGACCTTCAGAGGGCAGCTGGGAAGTATTACTGTGGGTGGTTTCTTAGTTTATATTTCCTCAGAGAATCCTCAGACACTTCAAGCAGCTACAGCCAGATTAGATGACAGGACAGCCTTTTCAATTCCCACTGTATAGCAGGTGAAACAATAAAAAAATGTATTGAGTAAGGAACATTAATCTGTATTCAGAGCCTTTTAATAGATTATAAATAAATATATCTGCTTTGTTCCTTTGAATCCTACCCGCTTGTGTTTAGCTATGTGTTTTTAGTGGCAACACAGTCTCTGTGCGCTGTAGGCTCAACAAAATCATGCGCTGTTTGAAAAAAAATAAAAATAATCTGAGCAGGGATTTAAAATAGGGTGTGGTGGAACGGCGAGGGTGAAAAGTTTGACAGTGCATCAATAGGCTGTTGGGACCTCCTGGCAATCCCCTCATTTCCCCTTCAGTGAACACATGATTTTCTCAGAGATGCACTTTTGCTGCCACGTTTTTGCAGCTTCCTATTTCAACTCAACTTTATGTATTGCCCAGCAAGAAATCAAAAGCTATCTCAATGCTACCTCTCCATCCTCTGAACAAACTTTTCATTTGGGAACTTTGGCCAAAGCAGACAGAATGCCATGGAATTTTAAATTTTAAAAAAATTTATATTTCCCTTTAGTGTTATGTTTAAATCCTTGTGGGAGAGGGCTGAAAGGGTATTTCCAAAGCATTTTCTGTCCTGTGTGAAACACAAGCTGGAGAAGACACATTCAGGAAGGGGGGAATCATAGAGGAGATGGAAAATTATAGAAATTAAATAAAGTGAAAGAAAGCTTGAGGCAGGCATGATGGGATAGTTCAGGGAATAGAGGATAGAGTATCCAGCTGTCCATCTGATGGAGAGGGGGAAATAAGAATTACCAACTGAAGTCTAGAAAAAGGCAGTCTCAAAGCACAGGTCCCTTCCAGCTCAGCACATTCTGTGATCCTACAACAGATGGTTCCTTTCACTCCCTGTTTTCACTGAACCCCCTTGGATTAGGGGAGGATGAAAGCTGTATGAGCTGTAGAGGACAACACAGGTTTAGGAAATTGGAGTCACTATTCACTGCTTTGCCCATGGTGATTTACAAACAGCTTTCATGGCTAGCACTCTCACACTGTCTTCTTAATTACTGTGTTTATGCGAAAAACTTTTTGCAAATAAGCATGTTCAGTAAAAATGCAGGGTTTGGTACTTTGTTTTCTTGCAGTCTGTCTTCCTGCTCTTCATTCTTACCCATTTTTTAGTGCCAGCTTTTCCTTGAGCCACATTTTTAAGGACATGGCCTCATATCAAGTACACAACAGAGGCAGGAAGAGTGATTCATAGAAAGATGACATTTTATGAGTGAGAAAGAATTCAATGTTCATTTAAATTTTGTTGTTGCTTTGGGGACATATTTTTATTTCTGAAGGATTTTCTAATAAATACAGTATTTTTGTGTTGGCTAGTGTTGGAACCAGTGAAATCCCCTGCTGTTGATTAAAACACTTTCATTATCATTTTTGGGTTTTTGTGAATTGGGCATCATCATAGTTTTAGGAAAAAAGCTATAGCGGTTCCAGGCAGCTATTTTTCATAAATTCCCTGTAGTGGATTCTTTTTCTCCAGGCAGGAAACTCTAACAACTCTAGGTGAATGGGCCAAAGGAAAGCAGTGGTTTTGTACACTTCCCTAACATTCATGTGGCTTGGTCCATTCCAGAGGCTTGGAAGTCTTGCTTGGGGACTCTGAAACTTGCGTTTTCAGAGTACTCAACAGACATTTTGGATAGATGACAACTGCCTCTTTTCCCTGAAGTCTTCATTCTGACTTTTCCATTAATATTTACTTTTTCCAGTCACCACATCTCACTGAAAGGTTGGGGATTTTCATTCACTGCTAAAGCTGTCAGTCAAAATTGCTGGTTTTCTGGGTTGGTTGTTTTTTGTTGTTGTTGTTTGGGTTTTGTTTTTTTTTAAGATTGTCTCTAAACACATAATTAAGGAATTGTAGAATTAAAGTTAGTGACAACGATCACATCATTCGAACACTGTGTCTTTCTTCTGTGCCGTGTCTCCAGTACCGATGTGTCCCCTTGAGGCAGTCAGGTCTTTTTTACCTCACCTTGATCTTTTTTCATTGTTTCTTGCCTTCCACATCTAATTAGAGATCATGGTCTTCTTTTTTATAACCCTATGGCAGATCAGTACTAATGTACTTAAACCTGAGGTGAAGTACCAAACACCAACAGCACATTGGAAAGGAAGATCCTTGACTAGTAGGGAAGAGCAAAATGAACAAGAAGTCCTGGATACTCTTATTCATTACATCTGAATGCTATTCCAGCTCTCCCTCTCTCTCTTTTTACTAAAGTAAAAAGTAATACTTTTTTTTCCCAGGTTCTCTCCTCATTCCCACTGTCCTGCAAGCAACATTTGTTTCTTAAGAAACTGGTGATTTAAAGAAAATATGTTCTGAGAACTAATTTTTTTAAGGTTGCAAGCCAATTAAGGATGCCTTCAGGCTTTCTCTATTTTTTATTTATTAAGCTCTGGTGGCCTGAAGAGTACTGCTCTCAGTTCAATTTGAGATTATAATGAGAAAAAGAACACTGAGGACTGAGCCTTCAAATAAATCAGAGACTTTTTCTTTCTGTGTGAAAAGCAAGAGCAATTTAGAAGTCCCAATTCATGAAGCCCTTCAAAAAATATGACTAACTCACCAAAATTATAGTTCTGTCACGTTGCTTCACTCAACTGCACTTGTATATGTCAGCTGGCATAATGTAACCTGTCTGGATAGTGACCAGAAATCATTTGGGCAAAACAGTCAAGTCTGTCTGGGAGGTGACCCCACCTTTGTTGAATGTGCTAATCCCTGAAAGGCTAGAGGATTGTGTAAAAGACTGGAAAATCAAGGATCATCATAAGATCAGTTCACAAAAGTTACATTTACATTGTCCAAGAAAGGACTTCTCTCTCAACATTCTAATGCAGATGTGTGGGAATACTTAAGCTACATGTAGCATCTGGTGAAAATAAAGATTTATTTTGGCTGTATTAGAAGATAGAGATCCGGCTTTGAACTAGATCTAAGTTCATAGTCTGCTGCTGCCTTGGGATTAATTTCAGAATTTCTGTTTGTTTTTATTATGGAGAAATTACTTGCAGCTGATTTTTTAATATCTTTGCATTCTTCAAACAGGCAAGCTACTGAAAAGAGATGGGAAAGTCAGAAAAGACTGGAAGTGACAGAAACTTTAGATGTTGGCTCATCTCATGGAGACCAGTGATGAGTGGTGTCCCTCAGGGGTTGGTGCTGGGGCTGACACTGTTCCGCAGCTGTCAGTGTCATGGACAATGGGATCAGTGCACCCCAGCACATTCACTGGCACATTCACTGGCACTGAGCTGTCTTGTGCAGTTGGCATATTGGAGGGAAGGGATGGATCCAGAGGGACCTGGACAGACAGGGGATGTAGGTCTGTGTGAACCTCATGAAGTTCAACAAAGTGAAATTGAAGGTCCTACACCTGGGTCATGGCAATCCCCAACACATCAATGGGCTGGGCAGAGGAGTGATGGAGAGCAGCCCTGGGAGATGGACTTGGGCATGATGGTGATGGAAAACTCACCATGGGCTGTCCAGAAACCAGTCGTGTCCTGGGCTGAACTTCCAGTGCGGGCAGCAGGGGAGGGGGCGGATTCTGTCCCTCTGACCCACTCTGCTGAGACCCCACCTGCAGAGCTGCCTCCAGCAGCACAGGAAGGACTGGGAGCTGCTGCAGCCTGCCAGAGCAGGGACACCAAAATTATCACAGCAGCTCTGCTGTGAGGAAAGGCTGAGAGAATTGGGATTGCTCCATCTGGAGAAGTCTCCAGGGGGACTTCATAGCAGCCTTCCACTATGTGAAGGGACCTATAGGGAGGTTGAAGAGGGACTCTTCATCAGGAACTGCAGTGAGAGAACAAGGAGTGTTGAATGCAAGTCGAAAAAGGGGAAATCTGAGTTAGGTATTAGAAATAAATTCTTTACTGTGAGGTTGGTGAGGCATTGGAACAGGGAACCTGTGGATGTCCCATCCCTGGCAGTGTTCAAAGCCAGGTTAGATAAGGCCTTAAGCAACCTGGTTTAGTGGGAGGTGTCCTTGCCCATGGCAGAGAGAACTGGGACTAGATGATCTTTAGGCCTCCTTCCATTCCTTAACATTCTGTGACATCACCTATAACATTTTTGCTTCAGTTTTAAGAAAGGGTTGTCCTAATCTTGCAGAAGAGTTTGTCTTGTCTTGACAAGAGCTGGAGCTCTGTGCATTTATTCTCGCCATGCCGTGCCTTCACCAGAGAATGTTCTCTTGATTTGAGGACGTGTTTGGACTGCACAACTGCCTTCTGCTCAGAAGTGTCACTGACAATGCACAAACACATTTTCAGTCTGTGTCCTGCTGTCTTTTGCTGTGACTCTCCTTTTCCAGAATATTCTTTGGACTGTTGGACCTTTTTTGCCTGACTTTGGGATGCAAATCGAATGCCTGCAGAGGCAGACAGATGGGCAGTGAGCTATCTACCATTGCCATTGATTCCTGCTGTTTTATTTCTGTCTTGAGGGTGTCTTGCTTTCAGTGGTGACATAGAAAACACAGTGGGTGGTAGAGGAGGTTAGCAGGGGGAATTTGCACATAGAGGAGGGGAGCAGAGCAGAGCTCCTTTGTTGGCACAATTCAGACTGGACAAGTTTCAGTGAGGGAGAGTGAGACTTAATGATCTTTTGGACTCTGGCTCTCATGCAAATAGGGCTGTACTTTCCCAAGAACGTCTGTAGCACCTAGAATAAATATACTGAGTTGGAAGGGACCCACAAGGATCACTGCAGCCCAGCTCCTGGCCCTGGACAGCACAGTGCCAATAATCCCACCCATCTCTCACTCTGTGATATAGTTGGTTGGTGACTTCCCTGCGCCTCGTACACAAGGTGACAAAGGAAGAATCCAATCTCCAAATGCATCCTAGCAGTGTTGCCTGCATCCATGTGAAGTCTCCCAACTCCCAAATAACCCAGTGCATATCCCTGGATTAAAAAGAAGCTCCAAGCTGAAAAGCTGCGGGAATGTCTTTGCATCTTGGACACAGTCACAGTTTCTGCTCCTCAAGGCTATTGTCTTCCCAACACATCTGATGTCATGCAAGTAAAACAAGATGAACTACTGGCACAGAAAAAAAGAAATCTGTTTGCCTTCCCTCCACTAGAAGGAGGGGCCTGTGGGTGGACAGATGAGGTGGGAAATGAAAGTTATTTCTATGTCTTTACTCCATGTATAATATTCACACTGAAGTTGTTTTTGTTCTGTGACTCAAGTTAAAGATTTCAAAGTAGATTATTATGCATCCACTTCACTGCAGAATCTCTTCAGATCTTACAAACCAAGTACATGTCATCATTTGGCCTTTTAAGCAAACTACAGCATACTGTAAAGAGGTGGTACTCACCACTAACATTAATGCCCAGGGATGGTATTAAGACAACAAAGCTTTGTGTTGGTTCCTTCTCTTGATTAAAACGTAATATTTCAAGTATTGATCATAATTTACAACATCTTCTAATCAGAGTCCAAGAAGTTACCATTCTAATTGTAATTTGTCTACCTAGAGGTCACTCAAAGTTTTAATTGAACTTGGTTTGGTTTGAATTTTCAGATATAGTTTTCTGAAGTGCATGTAGTCCCACTGAGCCCACTTCTCCACTGGAAAAAAAAAAAAAAAAAAAAAAAAAAAAAGAGGGATTCCTTTAAGTTTTATCTGCATTTATGCCATAAAAAAATAGTAAAACAGTAAAATTTGACCTATACATAAACAGTTTGCTTCTCTAGTCCATCTCAGAGTCTACACCAAGTTATTTCACATGGAAGTATATATAATGGAGTGCTACAGCATCCCTCAGAAGGAAAGGCAACATGGGAAAGACAATGCAACCCATTTTACATACTCCTTTGAGTTACACAGCCAAAGGTAAGTGAATCTACAGAGACAACAGTCATTCTGATACTTCAAGAAGTAAGTGAACTCTTATCCTTCTGAAAAAAAAGGAACTATCATCTTTTAGACCTGAAGCCACCCCAACACACTCTTGTGTCTTCTTACACTCTTCTAGTTTCTAAGGATTTACGAACCTGATTTCTACTCTGTATTAGCTTCAAATAATTGAGAAAAATAAGTTTCTTGCCCCAGCTGAATCCTTAACCCTGTGATTTTACCAGTCCACACAGTTTCAGCCACCCTGTAGCATACATCCAACTGGCTTAGTCAGCAGAGGAAGGCTTCCACATCTGTGTAGAGCTTTTCACCCTTACTCCTTACTTGAGGTCCTGCTTAGATTGTTCAAATGTTGTTGACAATCTCATTGGTCTGTCTGAAGGCTCTCCTGTCTGGTGCATGTGAAATTAATTAGTGACCTCAGATGCAGCTCCATCTGAATAGATACAGTTTCCTTCAAGCCACTGTCAGGCATGGCTTCCATTGAAGAAATCCAAGGATTACCAAACCTCTTCTTCAAAGAAGAGGTGGTTACAGGGACAAACCCGCCTTTGGAGATGCATGCAGCAAGGCTGTAATTTGGGGGCTACACACTGCTGTGACACTTGTCTGGCCCTTTCAGGACCTATCTTCTGAGGAGACAGAAAGGGTAAATGGATTTATGTGGAAAAGTGTGAGATAAGGGGGATTTATTCAGGCCATCACTTCAGACAATCATCTTGAAATGCAAAAACTAGTCTTGGTCTTGCTAGAGAACTGACCTGCCTGTCCATCACTCCTGACTTGGCATCTTTCATCAGTAATGTATTAACAGCACACTAAAATTAAAAAGACATTAGGGAAAGAAACTGGACACTGAGGGGAAACAAGGCTTTCTACTATTTACATGGCACTGTAGAGACAGGCAAGGTAAAGAACTTCAGGAAAGGTCAGGTTTTAGAAGGTGTGGGAAGAATGGATTATGTTTTGCTATTTTAGATTGTTGGCTGCTTTGCTGCCCACAAATTACATCTAGATGGAGAGTAGCTTAAGTTCAGAAAGGTGCCTTATGTTATTTAAATCTAAGTATGCAAAATAAGACATCTACCCTGGTCTTTTTCCCACTGAAAGAAATCTCACTGACAATTATTCAAAGTGATCAAACAGACAAAATAGTCTCTTCTCAGACTGAAAATCACAGTAGTTCAGTAGTTTTAAAACCAAGTTAAAAAAAAAACAGCTAAGGGACTTAACAATTTACTTTTTTATTCTCACTACTAAAATGCTGAATCCATTTCAATCACAGCTGGGGACAGCCAACAATAGCACATCACTCCTAGCAGGATACCTTTTTAGGTCCTCTTCTGGGATGCATCAAATGTTGATGACCAATTTATGACCCTTTCCACCTCCCTTACTGAAAGCACAGCATTTTTGACAACAGTCATCAGCCAAGGTTTTGAAAAATGTGAAGCAGAGGATTTGACTAAGTTACTAAAACAGCTTCCACACTATCAGGCAGGTAGGTTCTTAAGCAGTTCCATGTGACCACAAAGCTGTCAAGTACCTGTCACCTTAACAATCAGATATGAGTTAGGTATTGGTGCAGGCTGACCACCTTGATGTCACCATCCCTCTCTCTGAAAACTTCAGGCTGGTGGCCTTAGTCCTGACACCCTTGGCTTTCCTTACAGAGAGACAGTAGCTTTTTAAGATAAGTGCCCCCTGTTTTCACCAGCATTTAATCTGTACAGGAGATGTAGTGTCAAATGCTAATACTATTATCATACAGAGAGAATCTGGAGCAATCTTGTCTGCTTTCCAAAGTCATGGTGTATGCTCGTGGCTTATCCAGTGATACACTCAATATTCCCCGAAGGACAATGAGGCAGTGTGTGTCACTAAGGCTCACATAATTTCAGCTGAGCCACTGGGATGTATTTCATTCTATTCTCCTAAGTGGGTAAATGATAATAATGAATGACCTGACAAGGATTCAAAGGTAGAGCTTAAGAACCATTGAAACGTTTCAACAACTTTCCAGTTTATTCAAGCCTTTCAGCCTTTCTTATTCTGCAGAGTTGAGTGGGATTGTTTATGGGAATAAACTTCCTTGTGAGGTAAGGATCAAATTCTGCAGTAGGTACTCAAGAAAAATCATCAAATTTTCTCTTCCCTCCACTTTCAAAAATAGACTGGACTAAGCAGCAAGGCAGAGGTGGAAGGTTGCAGCACAAACCTTCCTGAAAAGAAAGGCACATTGGAGTTTTTTTCAACAATCTTTATTCTCCCACTTGTTCTGCTCCATTCAGTTGTGAGAGCATCTGTAAATCTAGTTTTGTCTTCTCAAAAAGTAGATTAAGAAGCTGTATTGGGAACCTGATATGTGATCACTGAAAGAGACAGCCTTTGAAGCACTTCAGAGGAGCACAATTTAGATCATGGGGCAAAACCTGGAGTCCAGTAAAGTCAATAGCCTCTTAATCTTTATCTTCAGTACAGTTTCACACTTCTGACACTTTGATACACTTTCCCTTTGTTTCAGACTCTCACAGAAAAAAAACACAGAAGAAAAGCCCTCCCCATCCCAGGGACATGTTACAACAAACAAGTAAGAAGAGAATTAAACAAATGAGTGCTTAGTGTCTGGGTAGTGCAAACACTATTTTTAAATTAGAGGTTAGTGTAGGCAGCTTTTCTCACTTTTGACTACTTCTTCATCTGAGCAAAACCAGTAATGATGATGGCAAAATTTGGTCAGAAATTCATCATGAGGTGAATTTCCAGGAATGCCAGTGATGTTTTGGCTACCAAAAAATTACTCATTAAAACTACTCTTTAATGATGTACAGAAACATTCAAAGGATTTTGGACTTATCCTTGACGAAATGGTTAATGATTTTTTTTTTTACTCTCAGCGGCTCTGAAACAGCTCTTGGGAATCCTGAAACTGAAAAATCTGTGTCTTTTTTATAAATATCTTTTCATTTCAATGGGGCATACGAACTGCTCCAGAAATAGCTGACGTGGTGCTATTCAAGGGCTGTTGTAACACTGTTCATGTGTGCTACAGTGTAAAGATCTGTGTGCTTTTGGGACTGGTTACATGTGCTGAGATACATGACACATTGGCTGGCACTGGTTTTCATTTTAAAATCATAACAGAGAAACCACTAACAAACTTGAAGCTATGCTTCAACTATTTAGACTGCATAATAAGAAAATTTGTAAACTACACAAAACCCCACTTAAATATCAAAATTTATTACAGCTGCGGGACTAGGAGTCAACCAGTTGAACTTAAGAGACTCAAATTAACATATTTTAATTAAGTTCAGATAAACTAACGATTTAAAAGCAGCAGTCCATGATGATGATCCAGTAAACTATCTGAAGTAAATGTTGGCACAACTAACTTAAAAAGAATTTTTTTCCCTTAGCATTAATATCATTAGCATAAAAGATTGTGTTAAGAAATCTGAAGAGAAAGTGCAAGAATAAATGGATTATATTTTAGCTACAGTCTTTCCATTGGAGGAAGACTTGCAGTTCACAGGGGAAACAAATTGCCCAACAGCATCCCTCATGATGTAGTTGAAAAATAAATGCCTGACTGATGGCCCTGTCAATTAGATATCCAGCAGTGGGTCATCAAACCAGCTTCTTTACCAAGCACTAAACTGCTTTATTCAAATAGATTTATTTAAAATAATTTTACACTTCCTATCCCAGTGGTTTGTCCTCACTTTGAGTGTGGTGTGGGGTTCTTTGCTTTGCATGGTCAGACCAAATTGCTTATTTAATACATCCAGAGATTGCAGATTGAGATTGATCTTGTATTACTTCAGGACAGAGAAAAGGATTAAAAACTGGACTGAGCTACTATCATCTTCAGTTCTGCTACAGAGAAACACAATATCAAATCCTTTTATGAAAATATATGCCAGATTCAAGAAACTCGACAAACAGGCTGTGGCCTAAAACTAATGTAGTTTACTGTAGCCAGAGGATAAACATAGCATAGAGCAGTGGATCAATCCTCTCTTTGGAGGATTTTATGGAAAACTATGGCACATTCCATTCCTTTCTGTAGGAGCTCACACAGACATAAGAAGTGAATGTCTTCTGGGAAATTTTTGGACAGCTAAGCTACTTAACTCATTAAGCAAAAATTTCTGTGGCCCCCCTCCCTCCCTCATCTCATCCTCTCTTCTACTCTACTCTCCCATTTACAAAATGGCATGTTGAACCACCTTCTGACGTGAAAGGCTACCTCTTAGTGAAACACAGCAAAAGTGGGAAAGGTCTCTGCAGAATCAGGAGTACAGTAAAGTATTCCAGGCTGCTGTTGCCCAATTAATTTTGTTTGCTTAGGAGGTGGTGCAAATACTTGTAAGCTTTTCCTCAGGTGCAAACAGAAGGAAAATAACTATTCACTCAAAATCTGATTAAGGATATAAAGTCATCCAGTCATCCCACGCTAGACTGACTCAGCCTGGTCTGTAAAATCCATGTATGAGCTTAAGGAAGCCACAGACTTACTAACACCCTAGTCCAACAGCTTTATCTAAAGAGAATGTTGTTTGTGTTTTTCAAAGCTGTTTCATCTTTTTTTCCTATTCCCTGTGAAGTATGAGTTTCAGAGGAGAAGGCATTTCAGGGTAAGTGCTTGAACTAAAAGCCAGATCTAAAAGGCATTTAGTCCCCTAACATGATTTCGAATAGTTTGTTTCCACTGGGAAATTACTGTTCTACATGCTCTGAGTGGCACACCAATAAGAATACCAGTAGGAGAATTTCAAGTGGCTTTTGCATGCACAGTTAGAACCTTGTACTGTTGTTTGTGGGTTTGGGGTTTTTTTTTGTTTTTGCTAAGCCAACCTTCATTAGTCAGCTTCCTTTTCTCCTAATCTGCAGCTGCTTCACTGACTATCCATCATCTTTATTGCAGTGTCATTTCTATACGTCATTCTCTTACACTAATCAGAAGCAGACCAAGTGGGAAAGAAATTGCTCCACAGAGATGAGGTCTGGTGCTGTAAACGATATGTTGAATAAGAGTGGAATTCAATGCAAGAGACACTAGGCTTGTTTACACATGTTGAATTGATGTCTTTTATCTGTGGGACACATCGCAGCTCTTTGTTGCAGTCACTTGTGGCCATCCTCCAGCGCTGCTCTGCAGCAAGCCTGTAAGCAGCAAACAGTCCCACTGCTGCCACTATTGACATTAAGTTGCATAAAGCAAATCCCCCACCATGATGTGGTGATGAACTGGGGCGCAACAGCCTGGAAACAGAAGCTGGTCTATGAGCAGAAGGACTAATGAAGTCTTGATTCTTATTAATACATACCTGGCTTGCCCTATATGCTCACACTATAGGAATCTTCCCCATTGCCAGGAAGAACTTTCCCAAAAGTGACAGTAAGTCATTCCACCTTGCCCAAACCACCTGCTCCCATGTCATCTTCAGCCCTTTTCACCTGTTTTGGGGAGCCTTGCTATCTCAGCAGGAGATGGGCACGGTGAGAGTGCCTTACTCTGGCTTTCCTAGTCATTGGAGTGACTGCTACTTCTCATTTATTATGTTCAATAAAGGCAGTGAATGAAGGTTGAGTCCTTCCTTCAGGGCTCTGTCAGGGTGTTTTCCTTCCATCTGTCCCCAAAATATCATTTTTTTCCCCAAGTAATAACAGCTTACTGTTCCACTATGTCCAAAATGAGACCATTATCCCTCTGTCAGGTTTCCTTGATGAGTTCAGCCCACAGGTTCAAAGGCTGTCAGAAAGATGCAGATGGTCCAACAGGTATGATGGGTAAAGAAGTCTGTTTCCTTAGAAAACCAGTCTGGTTTGTATTCTTGAGGTAAGACAGCCTTCACCGTAGTTGCTCCATCACTTTTGCCTTCAGAGCAAACTTTACCTTATCAACACCTTATCAAATGCTTATTTTGAAAGACAGGTGTTATTAACTAAGTGCTTGAAACTTGTAGCCACTCTGATCAGCAATACTTGGAATCAGAAGGATTTTATGTACACCATTTCTTCACTTTTAAGCCACGGTGTGGGTAAGAGCAAGATCAGCATGACCAGATAGGAGGTTACCGAGGAACAGAAAGAAAAATCAATAAGGTAAAGGAAGTCAACTGAAAAGAAGTTAAAAAAAACATAAACAGAAGGACAACCTTTTAAAAAATAAAATCATTCTTTAGATTGTTGTTCACCCTTGGGCCATTACCAGTCATCTGTCAGGTTTTAAGTATCAAATAGAATATTAAAAATAAGTAGGAGCTTAATATATATAAACACGAAATGTACATTTTCTTTGTGGTTTGAATGAAATTGTCCTCTGCACACTAACTGCAATGGCAATGTTTTCAGCAGGTCCCTCCAGTGTCTAAATGAAAGATATTCTGTATAAACTTCCAGATGACATTGGAACTTTTATATCCTTAATCAGCTAGTGTGACTTCAAAAGTGCAGCAGTGGTTATGGGAAACTCCCAGTCACAAATGTAAACAAAAGTATATAATTATACATAATTATACAAGTCTGATTTATATAGTTATGAATACACATATAAACACAGATAAAATACATAATCAAACATAATATTCAATGCTGCTGAAGGGCATGCAGTGATCTATGAATTAATTATGTGTGTTTTGCCACCCACTACTGATGCCAAACCTTTGAAGTCTTTTCACACACTAAGGCTTTAATTTTTCAGTAACTACCCAGCTGTCAAATGCTGATCTTGCATTCATAAAGTCCATTGGAAATCTGGATTGTTGATGCAGTTCAGAAGTTTAGTCCTGAAAAGCTGGATGCATTGGTAGTGATATAACTAAGATGTTCTCACTTACTTGCAAGGCTCTGATTTTGTCAGTCAGTTGCCTAGGATAACTCCACATAAATAGGAAGACCTTGGAAGGGGAAAAGAACTCAGAAACAAAAAGTACACTGCTTTTTTGGTTGCCTGAAGTTACAGCTTTTTCCTGGGGTACGAGTCTCATTCAAGATCATGTTGGGCACTTTTTCTAAAGCTATAAAGAAAGATGCAGTTTGCCATTCTTTTCCAGGAGCATGAGTAAGAAGGTATGAGTAAAGAGAATTGATAATATATCTGCTGAGGGAAGGAAGTTCTTCCTTAAGGCTGAGCAACACCATGCCCTGAAGCCTGGGAGGCAAGACATTATGCTTCTCATGGTGAAGAAAAAGGGAAATTACAGGTGAGAAGCTCAGTTAAAAAAAAGACAAGACAAAAATAAGGGAGGATTTCCTTTCCTCCCATTTAGGTGATTCTGTCTTATTTGCATCAGAATCTGAGTAGATTTCTAGACATCTCCAAATCCATTTTATTCCTAAACTTTGCCATCCTAGAGCATAATTTTTACCATTGATCCTGATATATATTGTTCTGAACTATCTAAAATATGTTGACAAAGCTTAACTTATCTTTCATAAGGAAGCTGAAGAAAATCCCCATGATGCCAGAAGCCAGAATTGTGTCGTGTTGTGTGCAGGGTCCGTGTTGTTTGACACTTTTCTCTCTAGTGCAATAGTGATTGTTCCAAATTTCGTGAGCCCACAACACACTTGCCAAAGGACCAAACCACCGCCATGGTTGCCATTTTCCTAACAAAACCAGGCTGTTGTCTATGGAGGCCACGTGTTTTATTAATGGTGACCAACAGCAGCACAACAAACTCACGCTCCTCTCCTCCCCACTTCCATTCCTGAACTCCTACCAAGTGACTCGCCTGAAGCACTGAGAGTGCGCGTCAGTCCTTGCGCTGCAGCTGCCAAGAAACCCGTGAATGGTGCCTGTGGTTTCTGTAATGTGGACACCTGCCCCATAAAGTCTGGCCTGAGACCACCAGCTAATCCTGTGCTGGCCACCTGACAGAAATATGCAGCCATTCTCCCTCTTTTCAGAGCGTGTGCATGTGTGTGTCTGAGTGTGCGCGTGAAAGGCCTTATTTCTTCTCTTTTATTGGTCTTTTTTGCACCTGCTGCCAGATAAACAGCATAGGATAAGAGTCTGCTTCATGCCTGACATAATTTTGAGTTTACTAACTTGCCATTCTTTTTATTCTTGATAGAATCTGACAGGCAAGCAGACAAGTACCTAAATTAACTTAGCTCCCAATCAGTACCTATACAGGCCAAGAATAACACAGAGATAAAATGGAGGGGTTGAGGATGGCAATGGAGTCAAAAAGGAGAGGGGGGGGGAAAGCATGAGAGAAGGGAAAAAAAATGAACTTTGGACCAGAGAAGTTTTAAAAAAAATAATTATTCAAAGCATAGCAACATGACAGAAGGCTGCCAGAAAAACCTCATCTGTGTGAGGAGGGCAGCGCACACACAGTGGGAAAAACTCAGACACACATTTGCCTCTGGGACAACATAGATTTAATCGCAGGACAACTTCGTAAATGGAAATGAATGCAATGACCTCAGCTCAGGTCGCAAGAGAGTAGGAGCCCACCAGGTTATGAAACTACTGCAGAAATTAGGCATGTTTGGCAGCACAAGCATTTGGGAGAGGCCCAAGGATGAGCAAGTTGTGAGGATTTGATTTCATTTCAAAGGAGGGTGGTCTTTCCATTTCAGGGTCAGCAGCAGGACAGTGCAGTGGGTGTAGAGGTGGAAAGGGAAGCACACAACTTGGCTGACTGTCACGACCTCTGGATAATTGGAGATTTAACTTTCCATGTCTCAACACTCCCTGAATCTTCCCACATAGGCCAGGACATCAAAAAAATAGATTGAGAAGAATCTTCTTAGGTGGAGGAAGGTACATAATAGGCATGTTATGACATTCTTCCTTGTCACGTGCCCTGTCACAACAGACACCAGTTATTAAAGTCTGTAATACAAGGTGGGGGATTGTTGTTCACAACTGAAGCTGTATATAGATAACATGTCAAACTGGAAGTACTTGGAGTGTGTGGGAAAAGGGTGCAGTGAGATTTGGTTAGGCTTGTAAAGAACAGTGAGTTATGTCTGGAACAAAGGGGTGTGTGCACATGCACACGTACTTGGAGCCACAAGTTGTGTTTCAAATGCATCACAACTCCTTTGCAGCAATCATTACGACTCCATCACACAGCTTTTCATGATAAGGCAAGGCAAAAGCAGTGAGGGAAGGAAAAATCAGCTGCACAGCCATAATTACAGGGTATGTGAGCCTACCTCTAAAGTAAAGAGAACAAAAAGCTTGTCATGCAGATCAGAAGCAAAACTTCCCCAAAAGCTCACAGAGGTTTGTCAAACAGGTTCAAGACTGGGATGAAAAGAAGGCTGTTCTCTTTTGCTGCACAAAAATTGTAATTTGGTAAGGTGGCTAGTGACAAGCAATAAACTTTAAAAATGCAGATGTACATGAAATAAGAGGTGGAATTTTACTTCTGTGAAGAATAAGAGAAAAATGTCCTGGCCAAGCTTGTGAGTTTGCATTTGCAGGAATCGTATAAAGTACTGCCACTTTAAATGTTTTCTCAGGAGAAGTAAATATTTAATGTTATACTTAAATATCCTAAGTAATTACCCCTGTTCCTCTCAAAAAGTGCCCCACAGGGTGTCTCAAGACTGTTTCTTTCTGATAGACAGTAGCTGTGCAGAGAGGCAACTCATGCTGACATCCTGTTTCAGGATCTGCCAGAGAGCTGAAGGGTGGAGCATGATTGCTACAGCAACAGCACGTCCAGCTGCAAATGTACGTGCTACCATGAGTTTAAGCAGAGGACACATAGGTAGGCAAAAATACCTGTGGTGATAAATTACGCATGAAAAAATAAGAGGCCTCCTTCCTGCGGATGCTATCAAACCTGCTTTGCCTGTGCCAGGGGGACAGCGGGTATTTGAACACGCACAGAAGCAAAAAATTACCAGTTGGGTGCGTGATACTTGGCCTTGGTTACCTGCTGAAGTGTGGAACAAGTCGTAAAAGACTTCATTGTGCCATGTCAATGTTTCGTGTCACTTGAACTGAAAAAGTGGTATCACTGTTAAGACAGAATTTATAAGCGAGGCATTTCCCAAAAGTACTGATCTGTTTTGCACTGACTCCATTTTTGGGCTGTTTTGTTGCCACATCTTCTTCCCCCTTCTTTCCCTACCAAAGAAATGAAAAAGAAAAATGAACTTCTAGCTCTACAGAACTCTTTGCAAACTGGTTCAGAGTACTGAAGTACAAGAAAATCATCAATGTTAGATGTCACCATGGCTGGAATGATAGAATGTAATCCATATTTTAGAGTATTGCTTTCTTGTCTTCTATCTCCCCATTCCCAGGACATGGCTGTGCCTCAGAAATAGGCTGCCTGTTCATACCATGTGGTTATTTCCTATTCTAATATCCCTTTCTAACTCTTCAGTGTGACTTCCAAAGAGACCAACAAATTATTGCCCCTCAAGAGAATTCCTCTCAAGTTTTCTACTAGGTAAGTTCAAAGCTTTCTTAGGCAGGTCCTTGAAAGTTTAATCGTTGCAGTGTAAGAAATGATTCAGTGCAGACAGAATCATTTAATGCTTATGATGAAGCACCCACTATTTTATAATGGAGTTTTGATTTAAAGAGCTCTGAATAATCTAGGAGGTGTATAGTGCAGAGGGGCTGGGACATTTATTCTTTAATAGCAAAATTTCTTCCTTATCTCCCTGGATATGAAGGAGGCATCAATAAATTATCTGCTCTTCATTAGATTCACCATCATATATAGAAGATTAGGGAAAAAAACTGTTAATACTTTGCCTATCATATCAAAGGCTTTAATACTGTTGCCTTTTTATTGTCTATATCTGGATAAATGATTCTATGGAAAGAAAACCCATTTCATAGTAGTGATACATCCAGCTCCTAAAATAAGAGGACTGGATAGATAATAAATGCATCTTTAGGTCTTAACTTCCAGTCTAGACAATAGATCAGAAAATCACAATGTTTCATCACGATGTTCCCTAATTCCTTAACTTTTCCATCAGAGAAGGAATTAAAGAAAACAACAAGGTTTTAGGGAGTGGGGCTGATATAGCCATTGCAGTATTATGACATATGGCCCTGAGTTTAAAGACTGTGAAAAGACACTTAGAGCCATTGACTGGAAGTGAGCTTGTCTTGGGTAAGAAATAGAGTTGAACTGGTCAACCAGATGATGTTTGGCCATTCAGACATTGTCTTCCTAAAGTGTTGGATCAAGGTGAGCCATGCAGCAAAGGTTTGTGTGCATCCAGGTTCCTACAACAGCTTGTTGGGACAGCTAAGATCCTGTTAGGTATTGTTTTGCTTATTGGGCAGTAGAACCCAAAGTGGTTTTGGCAGTAGGAATAAGGAGACATTCCCCTTGCCCTCCCAAAATCCACCATCTGGATCTGGTGTAAAATTCCTAGAAAATGACCCGAGATGACCAGAGATTGAGTGTGCCCTCCCAAAAAAGCTAATGGACACAGAAACCAGCAGTAGGGTTTGGCTTTTTCTTTTTCTCATTTTTGAAACAGATACATTAAAACATTTTGTGCAAAGTTAATGAAGAGAGGTAAAGTTAATATTAAATCTGACTCTGCATCCTAGACTGAAGTGTCATCCTTTCTGCTGCTCACCTCACTAAAACTTTTGCCCCACTCTTAGCAGCGACCTCAGCCATCCCCTGAAAACTACTCACCCCCATATCAGGACAGATCTGTCTCAGTTTTGGCTTGATCTCAAGGGTTCTCAGTTTCAAGTTGGGGAAGTTTCTTCCCCATCAATCTTATAGGAGCATATCTAGTTCTCTTCCTCAATAATACTTACCTTCACACCCAATTAAAACTATTGTTTTAATCACTAAAACATTTAATAGAGTCTCTTCTGTATTTTATAGACATGGCTGGTTGAATTTAGTAGTTCAGGGCACAGTCTACTATTGTAACAGCAACATAAACCTGTGTTAGAAAGATACTAGCATCATTTCTCAGATATTTCCACTAATTTACGAGAGTTTTTCTGTTTCAATATAGACACTTAACAAGTGAAGCTTAGGACATGAAACACTTTTCTCCCCATACCTGCTGAGTTAGAGTTTAGTCCTGGACCATTCAGGCAGTCAGGGCATCATCCAGATTTGAAATTTTCCATGGATAACCATCTGGAGACAAGTTTCTATAACTGAAGGAGATGAACTTAAGCAAGGTTTAACTTTGTAATTCCACTTTCTGATCCTTCACTTGCTTTTGGACCAGTTTTCATTGTTTTATTTGTTAAAAACAAAAAAATTTCTTACTGTTCTGTTACACTGTGAAATAGAGGGAAAACATGATGCAGATAAAGCACAGTTTAGGCAGGAAGAATGAAGCATTACCTTTATTTTATTAAAATATATGTGTGAGTACACCAGCTCTTAAGTGTGAAGGTGCAGAAAAGACAGCATAAAATCCAGAATGTCTAGAGAATAAATCAATTACTTTATG
Source organism: Lanius collurio (assembly GCA_020086605.1). Taxonomy (NCBI): domain Eukaryota; kingdom Metazoa; phylum Chordata; class Aves; order Passeriformes; family Laniidae; genus Lanius; species Lanius collurio. Next base: position 31,473,320 of record JACBWW010000009.1, on the reverse strand, counting down.
TATGAATATGCAAAAAATTTTAAACATCTCATAGTAGAACTAAGAGATACAACCATTTCTCATATTTTTTCCCATCATCTACTTCCCCAAATTTTATGTATTTTGCATGCTGTAGAGAAAGACATCTGTTTTCTCTTCCTGCCTTCATTCAGTGCTCACTTCCAGCAGTGTGCCTGGGGAGCTGTGGTGCATCACTGTCACTTCTGCTGGCAGTCTCTGCAGGACAAGCTGTGAGCTCCTGCATTCCCTACTGCTTCTGGCTCAGGAAACCTCTGCATCACAAACTGCTGGAGATGTGGGAGGGTATTCTGAGGAAGTGTCACTGCTTTGAGCTATTTTACTTTTTCCTTCTAGCATCCAGTGTGACTGCTGCCTGAGACAAGATACGGGCCCAGCTGGCTGAGCTGCTGTGCCTGCTCTGTTGTTCATCAAACTTCACAGAAACTCTTGGTTTATTTGATATCACATAGGGTAACAAATAGAGGGGTAGACCACCCTGGCCATCAATATATCTAGGGGTATGTATTCATGAAATAGGACAGACATGCTTTCTGCTCATCCCCCGAGACCATCACTGTAGGGGGACTGAAAAAGGGACAACAGCAGCCATAACAGCACAGCTGTCCAGCTGAACAGAGGCTATGGCACAGATAGATGGATTACAAAAACCTGGAGCAAGCACAAGAGCAATCATGCAAGGCACTTACTCCATGTCTCATGCATGTTTGAAAATATTTAGACCACAGAGCCTTTTTTGTGCGAGGTAAGAGATGGATACAGACCAGTGTTTTCCATAGATGGATTGACAGGCAAATATGCCGTATGTGAAGGCTGGATGACGAAGCAAAGCTGAATGATGCAGTAATTGCACAACTGCAGGACAGTAGTTTGACTGTGAGAAAGAAAGAAAGAGGCCTTGAATCTCTTCATTTCAATGTGGGTCTCCGTAATTGCAATAAAGGCTGTATGAGAAAATAAGGCAATCTATTTAAACTGGCTTGATACTGTACATTTAGTAATACTTTTGTCCAGAGCAGTTTGTAAATGTCATTTTAGTGACAGGAATACTTCCCTTGTTTCTCATCAGTTTTTCCCGCATTAATTTAATCCTATTATTCCACAGTGTAAACCCTCTAAGTAATTTATTTCCCTTCCAGAGTTTATATTTTTCAAGCTTCTGTAGAGTCTTACCTTTATTCCCCTGGGCCCCCTCCTTCCTCTGACTTAGTTATTACTGAGCCAGGTTGCAGACAAATGGTTGGTTGAATCCCTAAAGCAAGTTATGACAGACATGCATAAAAGAAATACACGTACACACACCCTGAACTGCCCAGAGCATAGACAGGATGCAGCCAAGGCTCAGCAATTACTCCTCCTTGCTGCTCCAGACTTTGACACATAATAAGATACTCTGACCTAGCTGGGAGTGTCCCACTAATCCCAGAAATTTTTTAGTCTTTAAATTACACAAATGCAAGAAGCTGCCACATCTCCAGGCTGTATTAAAATCTGGAGGAAACAAACTAACTAACTTAAAAAAAAAAGGAACAAAAAACTATTAAAACTATTTTAAAATATATGTTTTGAATCTCACTGGGTCTGATTATTTCTTTGGGCAATCCCTCACATCTATAAAATATGGTAGAGATGTTTTTGATTTGGTACTTTCTAAGGAGGATTTTATAAATTGGTATTGCTGACATAGACAAACACAGGCACAGAGATACATATACACAAAGGTTTTTAAATCTTCTGCTTCTTTGACCAATACAGTGTCAGGAAAGAACTTCTTGTGGACTTGGGAGACTGTTTTCTTTGCCCTTGTTCTGCTAAAGATTTTCTTCACAATGGTAGTCAATTCACTTCAAGCCAAGCTGGGGTTTTTTATGATACAGAGTCATCATAAATGTGCACAGATGGCCCAGAAACATTTTCAAAGATGCCTACCTATCTAAATTTCAAAGTTGAGCACTTCTTAAAGATCCTGTCCAAAATCTGATCTGAATGTCTTTTGGGGGCATTCTCCTTTCTCCCACCTAGGAAATAGGAATCATAAATACCTTCTTCAGAGTGGAGGGGTAATGCAAAAATTGAATGAGAAAGCTCACTGAGACTGGAATCAAAAAAGAATTAAGCTTCTAATAATGAACTGGTATGGAGAGATCTTGTATGAAAAGTATTCTCCGTTGTATAGGGAGATCACAGAGTACTTTTAATATTTTCTTTTTTAATCTCCATACAATTATGACAATGTGTTCATCTTTTTAACTTAAAAGTCTCTCACTTCTTCAGCTACAAGAATAATACATGAAACAGCAAAGGACACCAGTGAAAGTTATGTATATGATCTGATGCTTTGCTAAGAGTCAGACGTGCATGGAGAAGTGGTTCTGGGACCATGTTTGTGGAATGAGAAAGCATTTCTCCCCATGGCCATTCTTCCTCTATGAACTGGAATTCACAGAAGCCTCATGGAAAGGACTTTAAAGTCCCATTCCCTGCCATGGGCAGGGACACCTTCCACTAGACCAGGCTGCTCCAAGCCCCATTCAGCCTGACCTTGGACACTTCCAGGGATGGGGTAGCCACAGCTTCTCTGGGCAGCCTGTGCCAGGGCCTCACTACCCTCTCAGTAAACAATTTCTTCCTGATATCCAACTTAAATCTAATATTTGTCAGGTTGAAGTCATCTCCCCTTTTCCTATATCTGTATTGAACATATCTGCTTGATATTTTGTCTATTCTTGAAACCATTCCCCTTCCTAAGTCCCATCTACTCAGAGATAAGAAGGTAGTTTTCCCTGTTCAAATACAAAATCAGGTTCACCTCAGACCTTTCATCCACCATGGAAAATGGGCCCTGTATGAATTAAAGCATCTTAAAATTGCTAGATTGCCAAATTTCCCTGTTTGGGCCTGGCTGGCTGGCTACTGTCCTCAGAACTACTACTAGTAGTAACAGGGAACACAACTTTGAGCTTTCTTAATAGCAAGACCTTTTAATAAATAGAATGTACCTGCTATGTTTAAAGGAGGTTCTAGATTTCAAATTCTCATATCAAACACAGATAAAGCGTGGAAGCAACAGGAATGAAAACTGCTGCTCAGTTAAGGAGGTGTTTAAAGAAAGACTCGGTGCCATGGTCTGGTTGATGTGGTGGTGTTGATTCCATGTTTCTGTGTCCTGCTGACAGTTTCTAAGGTAAACATGGCCCTGATAAGGTTTGTCAGCAAAAGTGCCACCAGACACCCCTTGGTGTGAATTTACCAACAGAGATTGTGGATAATTCTTGCTCTGAACCTGCTCTTGAATCGTAATTCTTGCTTTGCAGCATGACCCAATGCTCTGTGCATTCTCAGGGCCCTCTGATGTGAATGTGTCTTGCCCAAGGCTAAATCTGCCTGTGCCTGCCCAAATACATGTGTTGGAGATGTACACAATTGTAGCTGCACATATGCTCAAAGAGCATAACTTTTCTCTCATGAAAAGTGTGGATAAAAGAGAAATTTTTGTTGTTGTTTTCTCAGAAAATTTTAAAATATTTTTGGCAAACGTACCAGAAGCCTTTGTTGAGTTACATTTTGAAAATAAATGTATTAAAAAATATTGTTGTGACTTTACGATGAACACTTCTATTTATTTGACATAAAGTTTTCTTTAAAATGGCCTGGGTAGAAAATATGTGATCTGTTCCACTCACTGGAGGTAAAGTCCTGTGAAAATACTGACTGATCATCTGCTCTCTCCATCACCAGACAAAACAAAAATCCTGTAATCGGAATTCTCCTTTTTTCTCCCTCTATGCCTTCTTTCCAATATTCTATCAAGACCCAGAAAACAGTTGATGAAAATGTAACTTTTATTTGGACCTTATAGAAAGTGGGGTTTTGTTTAAAAAAAAAAAAAAGAAAGGAAAAAATATCATTGTTTCTCTGGAACTAAAAAGCTATGACTTACATAGTTGTTTACAGTATTAAATTGGCTTGCACAATCTTTCAAAATTACCAAATCAAACTGGGGCAAAAGTTATATTGAAAATTTGAGATCTGAGCATAGCTATTGACAAGAAAAACTGAAGTCATAACAGCGTCAGAGGTAATGGGAATTCTGCCACTGGCTTCCTAAAGATCAAATTTAAGCTTTCTAGCCAACAGCACTGTATTTTTTTTATGGACTCCATGGGCCCTCTTTGACTGGCATCCACAAAGCTGCTGCTCTGTACTTCCCCTTTTCTCCTACATCTGCAATGACACACAAAAATCTCAGAAGAGAAGCAGGAGGTAAACACAATATTTTGAAATTAATTTTGTTTTGTTAAATAAAACAGGTGAACAGAACATTTGCTCTGGTCAAGCTCATTCTATCATCATTTCTCAGATGCTCATTCATTTACTTTCTCAGACTGAAATTTTCAAAACTTTTACTCATTCCATAAAGAAATGTGTTTCCATTCCCTCATTCTTGAGTTCTTAAACACACACATACATGCACATAAAAAAAGATAAAAAAGAGATTATCCTTTCTTTGTGAAGAAGTTTGAGAATGGCTGGAGCACTAATCTTCAAGGTATGTTACTTTCTAAAGTCAAGCTTTATAAATAATGCCAACTTTGAGATAATAGTTCAGTTATTATCAAATTAAGAGAGTTAAATACCTGCATGCATAGAGTAAGACATTCCTGTTCTTTATCCTTAATGCACTTTCTGAGGATTTTAATTAAGGGATACAAGCATTGAAGATTTGTTGATTTTGTTTCCTCACATAACTGTGCAATAATTGAGACTATTCTTTCCAGACAACCTGATTTTTAGATCTCACTAACACCAATGAGCCAGATAGGTCTTCAAGTTGTTCAGTTCAGTTGTTTTTGGTTTTACCTTTCTAAATGAGCCCATAACAACCACAGCAAAGAAATCCACCATAAGGATACACGGATACCTGCAAAGCAAACACAGACTGGGAGTCTAACTCAGTGTCTGAGCTGCTGTTCTTGTGTGCTACAGCCTCCCACAGCTGCTTCCAAAAATTTCACACTGATGCTTTGTGATGGTGGAATGTCCTCACATGCTCCTTTCTGGGGAAAAGGTCACAAAAGCAGTAATTAAACAATCAGATTGAACAGTACATGATTTTCCAGACTTTTTTTGCCAGTCAAGTCAATAATCAAGGAGCACCTTTTCAGTTAAGTTCAAGAAGTTATCAACCTTGTGTATGCCTTCCAGTCTCCCTAAAGCTTAGGTATCATCTTTGTCCAACAGAAGCAATTATTAAATTTACAAATTCTATTTGTGCTGGCAAACTCTGGAAATATTCCCAGGCAGTTCTGCTTTTGTGCTTTCCTGCCACAGTGCCTCAGGAGTTCTGTCCAAAAGTGGGACTTACTGTGCACACAGGTGGATGCTCTGTTTTTTAGAGAACAGTCACAGGCATGTAAAACCACAGAAGACAGGAAAGTATTTGGCACCAGGCTTTTCTCCAAACACATAGCACCATAGAGAGCACTGCATTCTTAGGCTGTTTGTACCTTCCCTACCAGTCTGTGTATCTCTTCTGTAAATTCTTCCATCATTTGCTCGATCATCAGAAACTGACTTTACCTGCAACATCACCTTCCTTATATCTCCTTCACAGTCACAAAGGGCATAGTGTTGGACACCTGAGTTCTCTCTTGTCCATGCTTTTCTAAGAAATCCTTCCCTGTCCTGCTTCAGTAAATTCACCCCCATTCAAAATAAAAAAAAACCAAACTGAAAAATTTGCCATTTCTTTTTTTGTAACTTATCATTCATTTTTTTCCCCCAAGCAATAGCAGAAATGGTTCTTTTTTCCATGATGTTACTTAATTTTAGTTGATAATTTTCAGTGTGGGTTATCTATAATTTCCATACGTATCTATATTTTCACCGATTTAACTGCTATTACCTTGTATCTTTATTACAAAGCCAGAACAGCTTTCTGTATGAACCATGAAAAAAATATTAATTTCATTTGCAGACTCATGGTCAGTTCTGTCTATGAAAAATTTGTCTGTGAATGTGAATCTTTGATAGTCAAATCTCTCTGAGTTCTTTTGTCTTTCTCCAAATACTGATCATTGCCTTAGAGCATTATCTGTGTCATAGATCTGTTTACTGATTTTTGTGGCTTCTGACAAGCTGTGCAAGGCATTCTGACATAAATCCAGGTTTCAACACTCCCACGGGCCCATTTTTTACAGCTTTGGAGTTTTCCTTGGAGGAGTGAAACAACAAGTTTTACAGCTTTGTTTTTAAACCTTTTTGATTGTCATTCCCTTTCTCATGTTTTTAATACTGCTCTGTAATGAAATAGCCAGAAACTACTGAAAAGAGCAAGTACATGAAAGCAATCACTGTAAAAACTCAGATTATAATCTGAGGGTGTCTCTGTGGTTGGTGTCTTTTGTTTACATATACAGACTAATGTGCTGTTCCAAATATTCTCTGTTGTTCTCCATACACTTAGGGGAGTTTGACTTGACCAGAGTTGCTCTATTTTTTAATTACTCAGTTAATTTTACTGGTGATATTATACAAATTACAAAGCATTGAGATCTGTTTCAAGTGCTATCTTACTGGCAGCACAAAACATAACTAAAAATTTCAGGTAGACTCTGAAAAAATGAGGATCCCTGTGTCTGCTTGCTTGAACAGCGAATGTTGAAGGTTATAGCAGCAACCTTGAGAAACAGTAACAAGCGAATGGTGAAAAGGCTTAAAAAGAGTAGAATTGCATTCCGTGGTGTCTAAAATTCCTGTAGCAGAATTAAAACTGGGGAGATTTTCAAAAGGTTTGGGTAGATTTTTCAAAAGACACAGAATTGACATGACTGAAATAGGGAAACAGAAGATTTTAGTCTTTCCAGCCTCCATTCCGTGTCATTTTCCTGGAAGCTTCATCTTCCAGGAAAAGGGACAGATAGGGATGAGTCACTGTCACTCTCCAGCAGAGCAATTGCCATGCCAATTCTAACTTTCCAGAGCTCCATTTGGAGGCCAAAGGAGCTGGCAAAGAACTATCCTGACTTTGCTCTCCTCTCACTTCAGACAAACCACCATGAAATCAATAAATGGCAACAGTTTGGTGACTTTTATGCTAAACTGCCTTAGGAGGAGAAAGAATTTTGTTGTGCCTTTGGAGCAGCTTGAAGTGGTGCTTTAAAGAGGCTGCTCTTGTGTGATTTCAATCCCCTGGGCGTATGTACCATAGCATGAGAAGCTCACATATTCTGTAAAGAAAATACTAAAACAAGCCTTAATCTCACTGACTTGCTATTTGCAAGACAGAAGTTCAGGCTTCATGCAAGCTTTAAAAATGCTGTAGGAATAATTTCTTTTACTGTTTGGGGGAAGAGGAAGGTGAGGAAAGATGAGTTTAAATATATAATTTAAACAGCTTCCAAGAAGAAATGGAGCCTTTCAGTGATGTTTGAGATGGCAACTGCTTTTTTAATGCTATACTGGCATAGCAGTAATGGAAAATATGCCTCAGTGGAAAAAAAAAAGAAGGAGGTTTCATCATTAAAGGTGTGGCAAAAGGTTTTGTAAATTAAATCATAAATCAGTCAACTTTTAGTTCAATTAGCCCAGCCAAAAATACTCCTATTAAAAAAAGTCACTCCAGAGTTGAAGGAAAGCCATAAATCATTGCCTAATCACAGTTCTTAGTACCTTAGAATAAAGTACCCTCCCAGTACTGCCCACCATGCTGGCATGTGAGTGCAGTTAATAGGGAGCTTGCCAAAAGTTTTGAAGTGAAAACCATAGGGGTTTTTACTCTTTCATTCAAAAAACACATTAGAGACCTTGGCTATAAATCTTCCATAACCTGTGGCACTGTTTAATCAATTTACTTCATGCCCTCAAGGGAGATGGTGTATATGTTAGCATGTGGTCCCTTTCTGAACATGCACAGCAGACCCCACCACCTCCCTGACAAATCCAACTGCTAATTATTGAACAAATTCACTCTAGTGTTTTAATTAAAGCAGTATTTCTTATTTTAATTTGTGACACTGTGTCAGGTTACTCAGGGCTCTGTTTATAATGCAGGGAACATGTGGAACAAGTCAAGATGTTATGGCAGGCGGCGAGCTCTAAGAAATAAAAGTTGGCTTCCTATCCAATTTGCAGTAATGTTGTGTATTATGGACACCAGCCTTGTGCATCTGATTCGGGTAAAATTTACATGCCATTTTTCAGAGAAAATCATCCCCACCTGAGGTGGACTCTTGGAAGCAGACAATGGATTCATGCCAAATAACATAAAACATCCTTTTTCTCAATCCACCTGGTCCAGAGAGCAGGAAGTCATAGAAATACTGCAGAAGAAGTGACTCTGCTGTGTACTGGACCTCTGATTAGTTACAGAAAGGGGCATTTTGAGCCTTTTACTAGCACTGAGTGTCAGTTCCTCGTGCAGGGAAGGAAGCCTGACACAGCTACATCTGCTCCTCATCCTCCAACAATTAACTGCCGCTGGTTCTCCCCCAGCACTAGCCTGCTGCTCTGTAAATCACTGCACAGATGAACCATGGCCATGTCCATCTCCAGCTCAGCACAGATGAAGGATGAGCAAGAATGGAGTCACACCATGGTGTCTACATGGCTGAGATTTTCCTCAGCATTTCACACAGGACTTATGCCGGCCTTCCTCAGGTGAATAGATTTTGATTAAGCTGATAAAGCTGGGGGGGGGGGTTGTGGTTTGTTACAGTGTTTTCTCAGATTTATGATGAGTAAGCTCCCTTTTTCACCCTTGGGAACTGAAAGCATATGTGTAATCCCACCACCCTGTTCTAAAGTTACAGGGTGTTCCTAATGGCAGCAGTAATGCAAAAATCCACTCTTCTGTATTATTTTCACAGCAAAGATCCACTATTCCCTATTACTTTCACAGCAGACATGAATAATTAGCTACCTCTAAGCTATCAAGGGATTTAGCTGATATTCATCTGAACTCAGCAATTTTATAGGGTGAATCTGTTTAGGGGAAAAGAAGATCTTCAATAAACTGTCTCAAATCTGGTCTCAAAATTTCATGACTGTACACAACTTTGATTTTCTTCTGAAAGCCAAATATTTTCTGACTGCCCCCCCAAAACAACCCAAACCAAAACAAACAAAAAAAAAAAAGTCTTTTCCATTTGCAACTGGAAGAAAAAAACTAAGGCCAGCCTAATGGATTCAGAATTTGTCATTATGATTCACTTCAGAAATGAAAGTTCTGGCTATTGTAAACTTCCTATATCTAGATATCTAGTTTCCTTCAGGAAACCTATAGTTAGTTGAAAACAGAAGAAATCTAAGGCCTCAGTCTTTATATTTTAGGCTTCATATTGAGCGACATTTTGTGGCCTCTTGCTGGCTGAAGATCCATGACTTATTATCTGTGGAAAGTCCAACAAGCTCCTTCTGACTTTAACAACCACTAATCTTCAAAGCCTTCCATTGTTCTGCATTCCCACTGGGCACAGAGCATTGTGGTCAGGACAAGCTCTGTGCTAGCAGAGAAGACTGCAAAGTTATTGTTTGGTTTTGGTTTAATTCCTCTTCTAACTTGTACAGTTTTCAGCATGCAGCCTCCTTTTCTTTCAGCTCTAGGGTTGGGTTTTCTTTTAGTCATTAATAACCTAATTTAGTTTTCCTCATTTTTCTTATACTTTTCCCTTTTTACGATACCATTGCCTGCTTCAAAGGGAATTGGATTTCTTTCACAGCATGTTTCTACTGCTGGATTTCTTTCAAAGTATATTATTTTAAGTTTATCAGCTCTGACTTTTTATTCTTTCTAGTGGATTGAAAAATGTATTTGCTGCTCATGAAAGGTACCAGACCATGACAGCACCAGAGACAGAAATTTTTTCCTTCTGCTGCCCTTAAGGTAGCAGAATTCTATGGCATGAGGCACTTCTAGAAATTTTCCATCTTCACAAGTACCTCAAATAACATAGAATCTTCCATATGATAAAAAAAAGTTTATTTTACTTTTATGAACAGAGTGTCTTGATTAAAGACAAAGAAACATCCAAAGCCTGTGTATGATCATTAAAGTTTTGCTAATGCTGTTTCACGAGAGGCAATGAAGCAGAAAAGAAAGAACTTAAACAGTCAAAGAGAGGCCATATCCAAGTACTTTTCTGGCAGCAAAGGGGGAACCAGTGATGTAGCCACAACATGCTCGTGCTACAAAAGGATTTGTCTTGTCTTCTCAGGCAAGTATAGGGGACAGGACTAGATATCCTTTGCCTAGTAAACAGCTCTTCCCATTTTTTCAACATGTAGCTTGGAAGAATTTGCTCCAGTAAGTTCTTAAAGCCATGATTACAGATCTCTGAGATCAGGCTGAGAAAACAGAACAAAGGGCTATGAGCAGTGGAACACAGCATGTTTGTATTCAGAGACCCTGTGTCATTTTTCTGGCCAACACATGCTCCTTGTACCTGGTGTGTCATTGCTCAACAGAAAGAGTTTTCCTTTCAGGGAGGCTGAGACCACCCAGACGTTTAGGAAAGCACCTTGGGATACATGGCCACCTCAGGCTGAACAGGAGATTCCCTACTGCTGCTGAGAATTGAATTCATACTCATAAAAGGATCTCCAGGCAGCCAAGCTGGAGAGATGGCCTTACCAGGAGTTTCTTAGGACTCTCTTGTATAATTCAAGTTTCTGCTTATATACCACTAGCAAGAGCAAAGAGCAGCTGTTAAATTTTTTCCTCCTATGTGTGAGTAATAAAAACTCCTGTTTTGCCTTGAAGCCCCTCAAATTGACTCCCTAACACTGTCAGTGAATCCCAGATAAACCTGCACTCTGCCTGCTTGAAAATCAGCAGCAGCTTGAAGCATTGCAGGGCTTTTCAAGTCTGTGTGGTCACCCCATTCATTACTCATGAAAGAGACAGTGAAAGACCAAAATCTCAGGGGACCCTCTCATCTTTACTTACTCTGTTTGTTTTTTTGCTTTGCCACAACACAAGCAGTAGCCCAGGCAGTCTCAGAGGAGCCCACTGCTCTTAAAACCAGGTTTTCTAGAAAGAGCATTCAACTTCTGGGTTGCCGTGAGCCTTGGTTTTGAGTTAGTTCAGCCAAAATTTTTATCCCCTCCACTACATCTTTCTTAGCATGAAATCCAGTAGAAGCGAAGTAAAAATGTCACCATGTATTTGTTTGATACCTAAAAATAGCAATAAATCTATACAAAAAATGAAAAGGAAATGTACCTCCTGCAAGTTTCTGAAAACTCCCAAAAACAGTCTCAGGACTCAGACAAAATTAATACCCTTATGTAGCCAGAGTTTCCATGAAAGCATCTGTACCTGAGTGTCTACACAAGCAAAACTGTGCAAATAACTACAAGCTCTTTTCCAGCCAAAATCCTCTAACATCTCAACAAATGTGAACTCCCTTCTTTTCTTACTGGAAACACAGCAATAACCTTCTCCATTTTTCCCAAAAAAAACTCTTCAAAGCAGTGCTGCTGTAAAGAGAAGCATGCTGTTTCATTAAGGTTCTGTGACTGTCGTGGTGTGATCGGTGCAGCAGCCGGCTGCCTCCGCTCACTTGTCCAAGGCACAGACTCACATGCATCGTGGCTTTCCCAGGCTGCGGCCATCTGGCAGGGTTGCCTGCCAAGCAGAGGGAGTGGTGGGATAGGACATATGTCTCTGGCTCAGACTCTTCATTTCAGGGGCCAATTAATTCAAGCTTTCCTTCTCCTGAGTGCAGTAGATTATCAGTGGAGACGATGGAGCAACTTGTAGCTCGTTTACCTCTGCCACAGAGTAGCAATGCCCTGTGTTGGGATGGGTCATCCATGGGAGAAGCAGCATCTCAAATTCCCAGAGCTTATGCCCAGGGGAATTTTCTGTCAGTGTCCAGAGACGGATGGGATATTAAATCATTACAGCATGACATGACCTGCTCAAGATTCAGAAACAGCCTGTGGCTCCCAGAATATTGAAAAAGCAGAAGTACAGCACTGTAGCTGGCGATGTGCTGCTCTAGAATGTGTTTTATATTGAAAGGTCCTGCCAGGTGCTTACCCTGCAGCCACTGTCCCCTGAAACTCCCCTCCATCCTCTGAACTACCATGGTACCTCACCATCAAACAACTTGGCACCAGATAGAGCCTGTGAAAGCACATCTGCTTTCCAGTGTGCTCTCTGCTTTTCTCTGCTTGGGGAGGTACTGTATATTCCTGCTTCCAGTCTTCCCCAAGATCCTGCTGATGAGCATCCTGGAAGCCTGATCAAGCTTAGCTTTCTTCTTTGGAAAAAAAGGAAAAAAGTAAAATGACCTCAGGGCAAAAGAAGCAGAAAGTGCATTTTGTAAAGGTATTCACTAGAAACAATTAGTGGGGGGTTATGTTTTGCAGGGAATTCTTGGTGGTGTCGCTACTGGTGCTACACACTGGTCTTTGAGAGGCTATTTTGGTAACTTCTGTCACCAGAAGAGTGGCATATTTTTACCTCATTTGTACTTACTTTTATAAATATGAGCAAATAAATAAATAAATAAATCTCTCCAGCCCAATAGAAGCTCTTCCTCGCAACTCTTTTCATAAAAAAAGTTAAGTAAACAGATGGGCCTCCTGGCATGTCTGAAGATGCTGGATCATATTGCAGGCCATGGATCTCTCTATCATCCAGACGGGATTCACAGCTTTGATGTAAGGAAGACAGCACTTAAGCTAAATCTCCAGGTAGCCCTGAAATCACACACACTTGGCTCAAAAATAGAGGCTGGGCTAACTACTTCCTCTCATGCTGTACTGGCAGGTTTACATTCAGGAGCCCCTCCTCAGTTCCCTATACATCATCCAGGTCAAGCACATCTGGCAGCATTCACTCCCCAGGAATTGGGAGCCCCAGCTGTGGTGTTCAAAGACAATTGCTGCTCCTTTCCAGCTGAGAGATCAACAGATTTTTGTGCAACGTTATCTCTCCCCTTACCACACAAGAAGAAAAAACCTCAAATATTCTAAAAATATCTTTGAATATCTTTTGGGAAGAGCAGGCCTCCTGTCATTCACCCTCGAAGATGCTCTCAGGCAGGCTCAGGGCATAGGTGCAGGAATGCAGGTGCCACAGCTTGTTATTGCAATTTTCCATCTAACACTGGAGACAAGAACACAGGCACTGGCATCATTTTCTCACTCGAAGAACTTTCCAATATATAAAACATTTACCAGGCAGATATCCTGCAAAGAGTCTTAGAGCAGCACACATAGGTTGGAAGATGAAGCAATCAAGAGGGGACACAAAGTTCTCTATAGAGCGTGTTATTTTAAAAGAACAAAAACTGAGGAATTTTTTTCTGTCTTGCAACAGGAAGTTTCTAGTTTTGTCTGTTGGCAACTTCTTATTTCCAAGTACAAGACAGTCTTCCTTGGGATACATCTTTTAGATAGAGTGGTTGGGCAATAGAAAGGAGAACTGCCTCTTTTCCTTGCCCTTACTGCTGGGCAAGAGGGAAAGTGGGAATATTGCTCCTTCCGTAGGAGAATCTGAACAGATACATCCCAGGGTAGGGCAGACAGCAAACATCAGTTCTGAGTCAGGGAGAAAATCATGAGCTCCTGAGGAGAGCAGGCACAGAGCCAGGCCTCCCAGGTGATGGAAAAAGAGGAGCTGGTCCCAGGGACCCAGCTCTGTGCAGAGCTGCTGTATCCCAGGAAGCAGATGTTGCACACCAAAATCCAGTTGTGCTATGAGTTGACCTGAGGGAAATGAACACCTTTTACAATGGGCAGGGAGATTTATTGTCAAATTCCTGTATTTTCATACAAGTTAACCTGAAGACCTTCATTCTCTCTGTTGTAAAAAGATCGCCATTTTTGTTTAGGTTCTCATAAATCCCAGCTCCAGAATTTTGGAATTCCTTTTGGAGTTCTGAGGGAATTCTTGCTTTAAGCAAAATATAGAAGCAAGTCTCCCTCAAACTTCTGGCTGATTCAAGGTTCTGTAACAACCATTTCAATCCCAACTTTGGTCAGGTCTAAGTCTAAAGTAAAAGATTGCAGTATTTTTTACTAAAAGAGTGGTAAGAAATTGCTATCTTCCAAAAACACATCAGAGAAAATATACGGCACTGTATATCTTAGTTTAAATTTCTTCTGCTTTTATGAAAGCTGTCCTGAAAATTCACTTCTCTACTTTTAAATGTTCAAGTCTCCCTTGTAGGCCATTCCTGAAGGTGGTAAAAAGTGCTCTACAAAGATATGATAGGATCTGAAAAGCCACTCTGGGTGTAAACTACCTCTTCTATTTGCAAAATTTGAAAATGGTGTAAATGAAATATACATCTAATAACAGGAAAAAAAAAAAAGCAACTGACAGAAAAGTATTTTGCTGCTGACTGAAAAACAAACAACCTACAACCCAACTCTCAAAAATCCAAAGAAATAAAACCAAAACCTAAAATGAAACAACACACACAGAGACACACACACACTGTTATTTTGTAACTTTGGCAATAAGAAAATGAGACTGATGAAGAGTTCCTCAGGCTCAGTATCTTGTCTCTGGCAGTGGAAGTTATTATCTACTTACAAAAAAGTATAAGAAACAGGTGCCTATTTCTTCCAGGTGTGATTTTTCCCTTTGTATGCTTTCTCATCCTCTGGAAGCCAATGCTTTGGAGATTTCCTGATCAGAGGATGAAATGTTGGATAAATATCAGATTCATACTAGGGTTTTCTCCCACAGTTTGTTCTGTCCATATTTTATTCACTGTGATGCCATAATTTCTAAATAAATGCTACCAAGCACTGCTGCCTGTTCAGCCATTCAGATACTGGATCAATTGAGAAGGAAATTACTGTATCATAAAAAAACAAAAGGTGTGAGAAAGCTGTCAAGAAAATTTGACCTCTAGAAATTATTTTGCCTGACAGATGTCACTTCCCTTCCCACTGGTTTGGTTATAGTTCTAATCTCAGGTTGCAAATAGGTTCCTGAAATGCATCAATGGGGATAGCCAGGGAAAGACAACTCTGCTGAGAGGAAATATTTCTCTGGCAGGTAAGACTGTGACAACTGGAAAATATTTCTGGAGTATAATAGATTTGTTCCCCAAATTCCTTGGGAACTTGTAAATATGCTTTGAACACAGGAACCGCAGCTATTGGGCAAGAGCATTTCACTTAACAGCAATCAGTGGTTGTGCTTCAGAGAATACAGATCATTCCCATAATGAATCTGTGGAGTGGGAAATAAGAAAAAGGCCAGCTTCTTGTTTAGTTTCCTTCTTTTACCACACATGGTCGGAGTTTGCTCTGGGAGAGAAAATAGGACCTTCTGGATACTTAGCTTAAAATACAAATACAGCCAGTTCTTCTAGCATTTGTCTGAAGAATTCTTAAACACATAATTAAACTACTTTTTCTTTAACTATCTCCTATTGAACCCAAAGACCACCCCAAAATTTTTAGGAATAGCAGAAAAGAGATTGCATCTTCTGACTGCTTCCTGGGCCTGATGCTAAAATGAGGGATATAGGTTTTTGTTAAGCATATGTTTCTTAATTACTTTCTTGATGCCATACATGAGACAAGGAGGAAGATGAGAAAGTGGGAGATGTGCCAGATGAACTCAAGACTCAAGCAAGGAAATATTGAGTGAAGAAGTGGACACCCATAGTTACAAGCCAAAAAGAGATCTATTTTTTTTCCTGTTTCTCTGAATTTCAGTACTAGTGTGAGGTCCTGGATTGACAAGCCCAGAGACTTGGGTCTTCTGTTTAGCCACAGAAACATTAGACTGTGGGTTAATCTTCTGGGGCATTTAAAAAAAAAAAAAAAACAAACAAAAAACAGCCACAGCACTAGAAATACTTGAAAAGAGCAGGAGGGCAAAAGGAGGAGTGAAGAAAGAGTTGTATACCAAAAGATTAACTAGACAGCATGAAGCAATGGGAACCAAAGGAGGCAAGAGCAATCCCATGCAGTATTCCCAGTGACAGGATGAGAAAAGGGAGCAGCTGGAGTGTGCTCGCCAAAGTGTTGAGCAGGCAGAAGGGCAATCCAGGCTGCAGGGAGATAAAGTGGGCTGCAGGACAAGGTGGGGGTCTCTGCCAGCAGTCGGTCCAGCACTGGGTGAGACAGGTAGAGGGGAAGCAGGGGGCCTTTTCAGGAGAGGGATTTCACCTCGGGTTTTGTGAGAGGGGGAGGGGGAGCCGGGCTTCTCCCTGCCCTCGGGTACTGCACTTTCTCAGCCTCCTTGACAGAAAGGAGCAGTTACACAGGAGACAGGCTGGTCCTTGGAGCAGAGCTACAAGTGATTAATTGTATCAAGAAAAAGAAACAGTGTCTCCTTGCTGAGCTTTGTAACGGGCTTCATATAAATTTGCGTGAAATATTATGTGGGATTACTGCAGCCAGCCAGGAGTTTGGCTGCAGGAGCCAAGAGGAGGATGGGAGCCCAGCCAACAGGAGAGGCAGGAGATGAAGTGGATTGTGTTTGCCAAGGCCAGGAGGACAGCCAAACCATAGCTACAGTAGCATAGTAATGAGAAATGGGAATTGGATTCAACATTGGTTCTTCTTCTTATCAGGATCATTAATGGTTTGTATCTAATTGTCCTGCCCTCCTCCCTGGTCTTGCTGCCGGACATAGCAAAATGTGGGATAACAATAGAAGGTAGAGAAAATAGCACAGGTGCTTAAACATAAAGCTGCTGGAACCCACAGCTGGCGCTGTGTGGAACCATTTGCCCACCCACTAGTGCAGATCAGGCTGTTGTAACAGATGCTCCCTTCCTGAGCAGGAGAAGGGTGAGCAAGAGAGAAGTGATGCAAAATGCCATTTTTCAGGTATTTTACTCACAGCAGCATGCTAAAGACAACTAGGGAGAATTGGGACTTTAGGATGACATCTGTTGGATCCTCCTGCTTTCTCATACTCCTGCACAGTTTGTGCTCACTTTGGTTCCCATCTTCTTCCAGTCTGGGTTCCCATTCCTCTCCAAAGCAGAGGTCCATCTGGATCACTGGCTCTTGTCCTAGGCCTGCACCTGAGGAGTCCCTGGTTGATTTAAGCAGAGATGTCTCACCTGGAACTTCATATTTATGAACACATAAGGTGTGGCAAAATTTGATCTGCATACCTCACCCTTATTTCCTTTGGGGAAGAGATTGCAATCTCACACTCAAGTTTTTCCCAAGAAATCTGTGCCTGGATCCAGACTTGGCATCCTCCATCTATAACAGCCTGAAATCAGCCTCTTCCCCCAGAAAGAGTTCCGATTTTGAACAACTTTGTGCTTTGGGACTCTTTCTAGGATTTCTGATTCTGCACAAAAATGTCTTGGCCTTCATGAAACCAATAACCAGCGACGAAAGCCCTGAGCAGACTTTCCCAACATGAATATTCTCACAGCTGAGCTGCACACTGAAGGTGCTCTGCAGGCAGCAGCCCCTCCTGGCAAGCCAAAGGGGAACCTTGTCATTAGCTGTGCCAAATGGAGTGGCACAAAGCCTGTCTCAGCCACACCTCATGCTTTGCCCACGTCTGAGGCCTTCACACCCGAGGATGTGCTGCTCTCCCCCAGGACTGAGACTTTCTTGGCAGGGCTGGGAAGTGGGGCATACTCAAACCATTGTGGAATAACCTACAGTCCCAGTCTGTGTGTACAGACAACCTCCAGCCTGGCTAAGGAAAGGGTGTGTTTTTTCTCTATTTCCCTCCAGCTGGATTCAAATGTGAAATCTTCTCATAAATGCAAACTGAGAGATTCTTGTTTTCTCGAAGGACACAGGGCAAAGACTTGAATTTCTTCTCCCAGCCAACACTGAGGGAGTTCCCCTCCTGGAGGGAGGGTGCCTGCCAGCCTTGTGGGGCATCCGAATGCCTGGAAAAGGGCAGTGCTGACCAGGAGCACTGTGTGCTTGGGATCCATTCCTTTGCTCTCCAGCAAATGTCACCCTTGCTCCCCATTGTGTCACCTGGACAGTGTGGCTTCTCACTGGTCCTTATTTGTAGGAAAGGGATATCTGGTGTATTGTGCCAATGCTAGTGCTAGCTCCCGGTTTTATTTGTGTCCAGAGAAGCTTTGGAAAAGGTCATCATAAACAGCTTCCATTAAATGATTCAGGAATTGTTATGTTCTCATGTGTATAGAAATAGATATCAAAAATGTCACACTTGTAGTCTCACTGTGAAACATAAATTAAACACTCTATGTTTAAAAGAAAAACCCACGACTAAAGTAGTTCCTCTTCAAAAAAAAAAAGATTTGAAAATGAACTGTTTTGAGGTTAAGGAAAAAGATTCCCTGTAGAAGTAGACATCCTGAAAGAGTAGAATATACACAGCTGGGATATCTCTCTTGTTTTGTTTTCATTTCCTTTTGCAGTCTTTTTGTATTTTAACAAGTTGGGCATCGCAAGCCAATGTTGGCTGTGCATCTATGTTCACTAGACTGCCTGGGGCTCTCCCCTTGCAGAACTCAGGTCAATACCAAGCTCTGTGCAGAACCACCCACACTCCCAGAGCAGTCGTTTTGCTTTGTTTTGTTCATCATGCACTGTCCCTGTCACAGAATAGAGTTTCTTAACTTGGTCTGAACTGAGACAGAGTGAAAAGTAAATTATTTGTTCTTTCCCTTGAGGTTGAGCCCAGAGTTCTGTTTTCTTAAAGTGTTCAAATCAGCTTCAGGTTTTGTGATGTGGCCAAATACCATGATCTGTATTTCTCTATTTAACAAAAGCAAATTTTCTTTCACTCCTCATACCTCTTACTTCTGCTCAAGATAAGCAGATGTATTTTGGTCCATCAGCTGGCAAACTTTTTTCCACTTCCCTGAGCACTTTCTGAGCACCCATTGAGCCTTCTTCTCGTCTTCATATTTTACAAACAAATCCGTAGGGTGTCAGGCAGAAGCCAGCGCCTCTAGGCTACTCAGGTCCTTTATTTCACAGCTGGAATACAAGGAGCAAAGATCAACTCCCCTGTGCATGGTATCCCCTCACCCTTCTAGCTTTGTCCAAGAAGCAAAACTATTCCAACTGTACCCATGAAGGTGCCCTTGCATTTACCTACAAAAAAACCCCAAAATCCCCAAACAAACAAACACCAAAAATTTTGATTAAGTGATCCTGTTTAGTTGGTTTTGCTGCCTTTCTTCACTCTGCATACAGTACCCTGTTAAATAAACAGACATGTACAAACTCCACACCCTAGCAGGGAGGAGAGTCTTTACTCCTGGCAGGCAAGAGCCTGATACAAGGTGAGATTAAGCAGCAGTAGGAACGCAGCAGAGCTGTGATCTGAGCTAGTGAGAATTGGAGTTGAAAGCTGAGAAATAAGTCAGTTTATCTGGGCTCCTCCATAAAAGAGCTGCTGCTGTGACAGATACACAGCCTAATGGCACTTGAAGGGGTTAATACACCTGGAAAGTGAGTTTTCAAATGAACTCCTTTTCCTCTTGGCTTCAGCATAAGGCAGTGCTCTATTAGACTTGACCTTTCCTAATGCGAATTAGCAGCTCAGTGGAACAAGATCCAAAAGCCAGAGTCCCTTCCCTCTTCACATCCATGCATTAATGTAACAAAAGCAAAAAGGTGTCAGGAAGGCTAAGAATAACTGAACAGATCTTGTGCCAATTTGGAATAAAATACAGGACCCTCCAGAAGTGGAAGTAACTTGGTTGCTTCTGAACTCTAGGTGAGGCAGGCATTTTAACTCACCCACCTCCAAACCGCAGAAGAAAATGAAACATGGGCAAATTCAGGTACTGAATTTAAAATAAAAAATAAATAAAATAAAATTAAACTAGTCAGTTCATCATTTTGGTAGGACAAACAAGAGGAAATGCCAAATTATGTCTCTAGAATATAAATTACCTTTTCTCTCCTGAAACAGATTTACTCAATGCCTTTCAATAAAAGTACTCCCTCATCCCATTTCCACTGATTTCCTGGGAGGGTTTCCTCACCCATTCCCCTTGTTCAAAATGTTTCATCAATCTTGTCACTTTGGTTCTACCCTGTCTCATGAGGTAATGGATGGAGCCCAGCTAGACACGAAGATGTGCCATCCAGGAAACCAGACCAAAACTTGTATGTTTAAAAACATGTTTGAAGAGTGCACAGGATGACAGGGGGGTGGAAAGGGAGCAGGGGATGTTTTCCAGCCAATGCTTTACTTCCCCCCTTCTTCTCACAGACACTTGCTGTTGTCCAGCAGCCCAGAGAAAGAAAAAAAAAATATATTTCTTTTTTTTTGTGTGGGTGGGAACTAGGAATGGTAACAAGATCCTCATGGCACATCTGTCTTTGGGTCCCTCCGGGAGCCACAGCTGTGCAAAGACGGGAGAGCGAGGGGAAAGAGGTGGAAGGGGGTGGTGTCCAACTTTCTAGAGATGGAGTTATTTTAAGCAATATCTTTGAAACAAAACCCCGTGTGTTCTCTGTTCTGCAATGCGCTGGGCAAGGCTCAAACACCGGGCTGGGTTGCCCGGGGTCGCAGGCCCCGCCAAAAAAAACAGAGCTCTGAGGTGGGTCTGAGGCAAAGCTGGTCACCAGCGAGGAGCGGTGAAGCGGCCAAGCCGAAGGAGCGTGCCCTGCTTGGTAAACAGGGCCTGAGGTGTTGGAGGCCCCTCCAGCATTTCCCTTCCCGCACGCCGTGCGCTCGGCACGCGCTGCTCCGAGCAAACGTTCCGTGAGGCGTGGATGAGGGATGGGGGCTTGCGCACTGGGCACAAGCTTTGTGTGCCTTTCAGCCCGGGCTTGCCTTTGATTTGTTTTTCAGGTTTTGATCCACCCGGGCCTGGCCGGACACTCTGCCAGTGAGGGGAGTGTCATGCCAGCCTTCAGGCCTGTCCGGCCTCAGTGAGGCCACATCTGGTCACACACTGCGTCCCCAGCAGCAGCTCCCACCACTGCACCTCAGCCCTCTGCACCTATAAAATCCCACTCCCGCACACACTAAAAGGAAGTATTGTATCCATGGTTCCACACTGAGCACAGGTCTGGGTGTAAACTTCCTCAAAGGCAACATGTTTTGAGATGGGGAAGCATTGGTTCAAACACATCTCCAAAAGTCAGGTGTTAATTGAGTTTTAAAAGCTGTCAGAGATCAGAAACTAATTAAACTCCATTTTCAGGTAAAAACAAACCAGCTGCTTTTCCAAGAAACCCAAAGCTGTCACATTGGTTTTGACCAAGTAGAAAATCACATTCTTCTCCCCACACCTTATGAAGGAAAATGGGTGCAAGGGAGAAGGATTCCAGTCTGCAAGTGGGTTTTGGGGTGTGCTTACATGCTGCTGAAGCTTTGGGACTCCAGGATGCATACAAGAGAACAGGAGACCCAAGGCCACCCTAGAGACTTGAGAAAATAATGGCAAAATCCTCACCCTATTTTCTTCCCTGGCTGCTATCTTGGCAAGGACATTTTCATGGGTTGGGGGAACAATCAGAGAGAGAGAAAAGAGATATTCAGTAACTATTTGGTATTTTAAGATACAGCTGTCCAAGCATGAAGAGGCTACAACAGTTGAGTTTTGTGGAACTTCTTATGGGTAAAGGCATCTGTGTTTGTGAAAATGCTCAGGTTGAGGAACAAGGCTTAATTCAAATGCCCTTTGTTCACTAAATGATTATTTTCCATCTGAATTTGCTGAGTGCCAACAACTCGGAGTCAGTGGGGAGCAGAGGGTATTCAGCATTCCTGAGAACTAGCCCCAGGATGTATAAGTACTGCATTAAGTCTCCTTAACATTTCACAGATTTGGCTGATTTTCAAGATCTTTAAAGCATGACACCATACATTTGTCCCGTTTTTTCTCCCTTTGGTGTGGGTGTGTGCCCATGGTGGGAGTGCTGGTATAGGAATTTATCTCAAAAGCAACCTTTAAATCCAGCCAATTGTTTTCCCAGGGGTATTTGTTTACATAAAAGGCTTTGTTGTGGCAGCAAGCACTAATGTGTTTGAAAATCTGTCACGGAGTAATTAATTTGTCCTCATTGCACCAAGCTGTTGGATAGGTTAGCATTATCCCCATATTGCAGGAAGAGAAGTGAGAAACAGAAATTAACCCATGAGGGGCCTAGGGAGGCTGTCAGAGAGCCAGAAAAGCAACACAAATCTCCAGAATTAACAGGCTAATGCCTTAACCACATGAATATCCTTTCTAAGATTTGATTTGTTGCCATATCCTTTTTCTGCTTGATCACTTAGGACAAAATGACCTGTCCCTAGATAACATTTTATATCCTGGAACTAAAAATAGGAATTCTCTTCTCCTACTCTTAAATTGTAGCATTGTAAGTGTACAGCATGGAAACTTGTGGGAAAAGAAAACTTCTAGGTTTCAAGAGGAAAAACAGAAAAAGATCAAGTGTGGGAGAAGAAGGAAGCTACAGAGGGAAAGGACCTTTAGTAGAGTGTGCAGGGGGATCCAGCTCCAAATACTTCTCATCATTTAAGGTCTTTCTTGCTGTTTCCCTCCATGCCCTTTGGAGAAATAAACACAGGATAGAAGAACTTTTGTTTCAATCCTCCCATGTGACGCATGTATGTGCAAAGGTTTGCCATGCTATTTCTTTAACAGGAATTCAGCCACCTAGTGGGAGAGGCACAGACCGAAAGCTGCAGGAAAACAATCAAATATCCTTCATTCCCTTTCTTTGGTTTTTGCCCTTACCATGAAACACAGCTTTGCTAGAGTTTACAAGTGACCAAAGAGCTGAAGAAGGCCTGAGGCTGGTGACTTTTCTGTTGTCTTTCTAAGTACAAAAAAATACAAGATTCTTTATACACCCCAGCGTCACCTCAAGCTAGTTTTGCAACAGCTTTGCAATATGAGACCCACACCTGCCAAATCTCATAATCTCTGGCTGAAGATTCCCTCAGCTGTCTCCTGTCTCACAGCCCCTCAGTGCAGGGCTGGCATCACAGCTTCTCTCTGGCTCTGGGACCATCTCATACTGCATGGCACCAAATTGTCTGTCACCCATCCACTCTGGGACCAGGGTTTCCAGATAACAGGTGATTTGTCTACTGTCTCCAGCTGACTCTACCATCCTATTTTCTTCTGGGGAATCTGCATAGGGAAAAACCCCTTCAGTGAAGGATGCCTTTAGCCATGGCATGAAAATTCCCCCCTACACCTTTCTTTCTGTTGTGCTTTCACATTGTGGGAACCTGGGTAGAGTTTAGGTGTTTTATTAAACACTGCTTACCGCCAGTGCCTGCTTTTGTGAAATTAGAGCTGCACAGAAGAACATATTCAAGCTAGAGTAATGTTCCATAGCAAAAAAATGTAGTCCCACGTTACCTTCAGGTCTTGAGGAAAAAGCTGCAACATGCTTAGAGTGAGGGTTCCCAAAAGCACTCGGCTCTGGTAGAAGAACAGGCAGCAGCTGTCACACATATGCACGAGACAGAGGGGGCCTCTGGCTGCTCACATGCCACATCTTCAGGAAACTCAGCTCCAGAGCAAACTCCCTGCCCTGTGCCACACACTTCTTCCAACCAGCATGGCTCTGGCATAGGGTCTTTGCAGAGCAGCCCCAGAGAAGCCAGGGATGTTCTGCGGCAGTGTAACTTGGGTAGAAATTTCTGACTAGTCATACAACCAAAAAAAGCCAGGTGTTAGCTCAGATAAGGTTGTGTCTACTCAGTCATAGAATCACAGAATCACTTAGGTTTTAAGAGACCTCAAAGGTCGAGTCCCACCTCTGACCAAACACCACCACATCAGCTAGACCAGAAAACAGAGTCCAGCCGTTTTTTGAGCACCTGCAGGTTCTTTACCACCTCCCTGGACAGCCTGTTCCAGTGCTTGACAACCCTTTCCATGAAAAAATATCCTCTGATGTCCAGCCTGAACCTCCCCTGGTGCAGCTTAATGCCATTTCTCCTTGTCCTGTTGCTGGTGGTCTGGAGGAAGAGACCAACCCCCACTTGGCTGCCTCCTCCTGTCAGGGAGTTGTGAAGCGCCAGAAGGTTTTTTCTGAGCCTCCTTTTCTCCAGGCTGAGCCCCCGGAACTCCCTCAGCCACTCCTCATCAGGCTTGTGCTCCAGACCCTTCCGCAGCTCCATTCCCTTCTCCGGACATGCTCCAGCCCCTCAATGTCCATCTTGCAGTGACAGGCCCAGAACTCGATTCAAGGTGTGGATTCCTCACCAGTGCCCAACACAGGAGGACAATCATGGCCCTGTCCTGGTCCTGCTGGCCACACCATTGCTGATGCAAACCAGGTGCCATTGACCTTCTTGGCCACCTGACCACACCTGGCTCATGTCCAAGCACTGTTGACCAGTACCCCCAAGGCCTTTCCCACCAGGCACTTTCCAACCACTCTGTCCCCAGCCTAGAGCTGCAGAGGGTTGTTGTGACCAGGGCAGCCTGACAGACTCTGTGCCTTCAGATGGCAGGACCCTGGTTTCAGCCTGAAGATGACCAGCAGGGAGCACACCCAGGGCAGCAGCATCTGTGCCCTGCAGCGTAATCAAGTGCCAAACCTTATCTTAACATCTGACCACCAGGTACAATTGCTGCCTTTGCTCAGGAAAAACAATGCCTGTGGTGCTAGGAGGTTATTGCTGTGCTAACAGCTGTCATGTAATGGTTAAGGGTAGCCACAGTACATTTCCTCCTGAAGCCGCAGTGCTAATAAAAGTCTTCACAGAATTGAAATAAAACCTAATTATAGGGTCTAGCTAAGCCTTTAAATAGGGATGTCTGCATTCATCATTAAACTCAAGATAGATTTTTCTCTACCATACAGGAGGCAAATTGTAGAAAAATGCCTAAATAGATTATGGAAGACATTTAATGTCCTTTGTTAGACAGCACGGGATTTCTAATATACAGAAATGTGGAAAAGGCCTCACTTGGGCTATCAGATTCTAGCTGAACTCTTTTGGCTATGGGCAACAAGTCACTTGATTGTTATGTGTGACTATCCCAAGAAATGGCAAAGATGGGCAGGCCTTAGGATCATGCTTGTACCTGAACACTGTAAAGAGGAACCAGGAATCCATACGTGTAAGTCCATGGTCATCTGGAAGAAGCCCAGCAAAGAACCTTCTGTCTCATTAAAAACAAATTCCCATGCAAGCAATCTGAAGGAAGCAGGTAATACTGTCCTTCAGCAGGAACATAGTTAGCAAGACTGGAAAAATAGTGCATAATGAGTTTTTTTGTGTCTGGGTGGATAATGAATGCTTTTTTAATGTCTACAGGGCTTTTACAGGTGAAATTTGAGCTAGCATTATGCTAGCTCGGCTTCCCTCTCAAATTGGCTGCGAGGCACAATCATATTCTCTGTTCCTTCTCTTCCCTTTATCTCTTAGAAAGATAATTCCTGACAATTTATATTAACAGGCAGACTTGGGTAGGGGGGTTTGCTTGCTTACTTTCTGGAAAGTGCTTAAGGTGAGATCTTCTGTCTCCTCTCAAGAGCCATTTACTTGCACAAAGAGAGGTAGGATATAAAAGATCCTAATATTCCTTACTCTTTAATCTTCCTAAACAGGCTTAATGCAGAGCATCTCCCCCTCTCCTCGACCCCTGCTGGGAGAGGCAGAGCTCTGTTTTGCAGAGGTCCCCAGACCCACTGCACCATGGGCAGAGCTGGGGTGGAAGCAGTGATGGGGAGAAAGAGGGACAGTGCTTTCCAGTGTCACAGTTTCTAACCAGTGGGTGACATTGTCCGTGTTCCTGGGTGACATCACACTCCTGTTGGCCATGCGGCCAGGAGCATTTTTTTCCTGGGACAGAGCCTCAGAAGAGGCTGCAGGCATAGTCTAGATGGGGGGACTGTGCACCCATGCATGGATGCATCTTGTAGGATATATGTAGCATTCTAGGCAGTGCTCCTGGTGCTCCCAGGGACTTGCAGGCCCCTCGGAGAACAGACCTGGCAAGTGCCTGTCTGGAGAAGGCACTGCTCTGTTCTTTGTTCCTCTGGGAGAGCATGTGTGGGGGTGTGAAGGAGATATTTTCACTTTGCCAGCAAGCAAAGGAGCCTCCTAGAAAAACCACCCACTGCCAGTGTTTCACAGTGAATGTTACCCACATTACACCTGGCACAGAAGCACAGCCAGCTTGGAAACAGACATTATGAAAGAAAAATAATGGCTCAGCATTTCAGCCCCAGTGGTACAAAGTGTTTATTTTCACCACGCCATGGAATGAGCAGGAGAGCTGAGGCTGCTGAGCTGTACTCCTGGACCTGATCTAGTATCACAGAAAGGATTTGGCCATGTGGAAGTGCCAACTTGACTGGAGCAACTTGGCATCTTCTGCCCTGTACTGCTTTACCTGCTGCTGACACCAGCATTCACATCCACTTATACTCAGAGTCTCTTCTATACCTCTGCCCTTCCACTGCTTCATCAGAGTAGTAGCTTCCCCTGGCAAAATAGGAGAAAAAAAGGGGTGCCTTAATCTGGATTCTTTCTTTCCTACCAGTAGTTCTGACATATGAAAGTCTCTGTCCCAAAATTCAACCTCAATTCCTCTTTCTTCTTTTACCAGAGGGTTCAAGCACCTCAAAGTCACATTTTATTAGATGCGTGGATTCTTTTGTCTTTTTTTTTTGTTCTTGGAATATCATTTGAGACTGTTTCATTGCCAGGAAGATGAGCTGAACTTCTACCTCAGGTCAAAAGGTGAACATAACTAAGTGACTTCTTCTTAGCTCCTTGTAGGTTTATGTTCATCAAAGAAATTAAACCAGTTGGTAAACCTCTGTGTAGGAAAGCCTCAGGCTTCAAAATTCAGGAGTCTTCTCATGCATTGGCAATGTTGCATGCATCTCTGCACACAAATTATCCCAGGACTTTGACTAACTGTTACTCCAACCATTAATCCTTCACTTTCCTGTCCTAACTAATAAAAATCAGGCAATCCTCATGCATGTCCAGCTCTGAAAAGGATGCTGCCCTTGTGATCTGAAAGACAGTCAATTTGCTGTTGATATGGAAGGCATTTTACATGGATGAAAACTCTGTTTCTGATTTCATGTGCCTAGTTCAGGAAGATTTTTGAACCAGGTTCCCCAGACAACCTGAAGAACAGCTCATAATTAATTACCTTCTGGAGCATGTTATAAGAAATTTTTATTTAACCTCATTTGTCTTGGACCTCTGTGTCTCCCTACTTGCTTCATACATTTTGAGGTTTTCTTTTATTCCCAGGGTAACCAAAAGATACAGAGCAAGCAAAGCAGCCAGCAAAAGAGACAAACAGAAGTATCTGCTAACCTGTTGACTCACCATTTCCTGAAACGTATGGTGACTTTAGAAACCAGAGACGGAAATCTATCCCACTGCCAAAGCAGGTTCAAGCATGGGACATTATAAGCCAAGCTACTTTTCAGTTTCCACTTCTGTCTTTTAAGTGAGTCAACTGTATCTACATCAGATGGTGCTAGAGCAGAAGAGTTTAATATTAGTTGTAAAAGCTAAAGTATTTGCTTGGTTCTCCAGAGCCTTGTTTATTAAGTTGTGAGCAGAATGGAGCAAATGGTTGTGAATGATGAGCACTGCTCTTGTAAATAAGTGCTGCCATGAACAGTGATCATAAAATCATAGATCATAGATCAGAAGGAACATTTAAAGCTACTCCTCCTTCCCCTGCAATGAGAAGGGACATCCTCAACCACATCAGGTTACTCAGAGCTCCATCCAACCTGACCTTGAATATTTCCAGGGATGAGGCATCCACCAGATCTCTGGTCAACTTATTCCTGTGTTACCATCCTCATTGTAAAAGATTTCTTCCTCAAATCTAATGCAAACTGACTTTTCTTCAGTTTAAAAACATTCCCCCTTGTTCTATAACAAAAAGCCTTGATAAAAAGTTGGCCTCCATCTTTGTTATAGGCCCCCTTTAAGTACTGAAAGGCATCCTGGAGCCTTCTCTTCTCCAGGCCCAACAATCCCAATTCTCTCAGCCTTTCCTCACAGCAGACCTGCTCCATCCCTCTCACCATCTCGGTGTCCCTGCTCTGGACTGGCTCCAGCAGCTCCCTGTCCTTCCTGTGCTGGGCCCCCAGGGCTGGAGGCAGCTCTGCAGGTGGGCTCTCACCTAAGCGGGGCAGAGGGGCAGGATTCCCCCCAGGGGCTCAGCCCAGCACAGGGGGGCTCTGACTCCCAGTGCACATGGCCAGGGCAGGGCCAGCTCTCACCCAGCAGCACCCCCAGATCCTTCTGGAAGGGCTGCTCTATCTGCTCATCCCCAGCCTGGATAGATCCCAGGCGTTGTCCTGACCTGGGAGTAGCACCTGCCCTTGTTCTTGTTAAATCTCATGGGATTCCCATGATCCACTCCTCAAGCTTGTCCAGGTCTATCTGGATGTCCTTCAGGTGTGCCACTGCCTCCTCAGCTTGGTGTCATCTGCAAACCTGCTGAGAGTGCACTTGATCCCTTTGTCCATGCCATTAAGAAAGACAGCAAACAGTACTGCTGCCAGCGCAACAGTTTCTACTGGCGAGTTTTACAAATAACTGGCTGAGTATGAAAGGTAAAACCACTAACAAAAAAACCCCACAGACAATGAAGCTGAACATACTTTGAGAGGAGAAGTGAATAAGGCACAAACACAATTTGATGACTGAGCAGATGCCAAATATGATGCTATGAGGTTGTGTTTATTTTTCACCAGCTAAACTTTGGGTTAAACCTGTCAGCAATAGCATTCCCAGAAGCTTCAAAGCAGGGAAGATCACACTGAGAAAACAATTCTGCCTCCAAGGTCTAGAGATATTCAACTTAGTACCTTTGTCCACATCATTCTTATCAGTTTTGTTCCATTCCCGGTGTTAGCCAACAGGATCCAGGCTTTTCTGCTTGACATAATTTTATTTCACATGAATTTAGAGCTGTTGAAAAGCGCCAGTCTTTCTGTCTTAGATGCTGGCTTCTCTGTATACCTATGAGCTAGGCAGCAGCTCAGTAAGCTTTTCCTGGCTGTCCTGCCAGGACATCCTAGTCCTGAGGACAGAATTCATTGCCCATCGCATTCATACTCAAGCCTCCAAGCCAAAGATATTGTTTCATAGATCTTTAGATGTAAGGCACTGAAGTGGTCATTCTAAACACTTATTTTTGTCACCTTCCATGCAGTATTGTAGTGAAATTATAAATGGGATATGATAATTTCTACATAGGTAGGTAGGAAGGATTTTTCTACCCCTTCCTCCACTCTCCATCCCAGGCATCAACAACAATTATAATACAGTGCAGTGGTATAATATTAACATTACTAAGAAACTGAATATAAACATGGTTGGTCATTAAAGGAGATCACCACCAACTGTAGCTCAGTTTCATTCCATGAACAACAATAAGGCCATCATCAGACACACCAGAGATGGAGACCCAATCAGGTTGTAGTTCACGTAACACCTCAGGAAGAGGAAAGCCTGGTGGGCTTAGTCTGACAGCATATATACAGATAAGGTCCAAGAAACCTTTGCAATTCAGAGGCAGCTCAGGAACACGTGTTTCCTCTGTGTTGGCACTTCAGAGGAGGATGGATGGTCCTCGAGGGAAAGCTTAAAGGCTTAACTGATTACAGCAGATCATAATAAGGCAAAGCAAATGAGAAATAAGTACTCTTTGAACGTCAGAGATCATTCATAAACAGAACCTCATAGGCCTGCTCAGGTCTTCTAAGCACCCATGGGGCAGAATGCAGAAAGCTCTGGGTGGCCTTTTAAACTCACATAGGAAAAACAATTAATATAAAAAGGTCCATTGGCAAGAACAGAACCTTTACACACATGGGAATACCAGAAGCATTGCTGTATAATTAGTTGTTTACCTGCCTGTGTAGAGCTGTTTGAAACATGCCGTGTTTCTTTCAAGACCTGTGTGATTTGCCATTCTGGCTTTTCTTACAGCCTACACATCAGTGCAGCTCTACTGACTTCAACAAAAAAAGTAGTCCAAAACTTTTACATGCAAACATTAGAGTAGTCCAAGTCAGAAGTAGGCCTAGTTCTGATGGACACTCAGATTAGGCTGTAGCACATGTAGTCTACACCTCTCTGAAATGAAAAACACAGTCTTAATTCTAAAGGACAAGGGGAAAAACCCCAAAACGTTATGAATTGACTCTGTAAGTCCCCAGGATTTGTCTTCTTGTTTATGGCAAGTGAAAGTTATATCACCTGAACGATTCCTTTACCATTCATCTCCGTTTTCTTTTCACCCTTAGCTAGATAGTATTGAAACTTTTTTTCTTCCTCCTTCTCCTGTTGAATTTTATCTTCTAGCTAGAAATAAGTGCCACCTGAAAATATGACAATTCTTAAAATACATGTGCAGTTAAATGCACAAACCACTTAAATTCACAAAGGTGAATCAAAATGTATTGTATTCACTAACTGTTGTCATAATCCAGGAATAAGAAGGGATCTGGGGTGTAACTTGCTCTCATGCACTGTTTCCAATTTTGCACCAAACTGAGAAGATATTTTCACTTATTTGCTTCTGGGCCTGGTCCTGGGCAACAAACTCTGTATGGTCTAAGCTTTTGTGTGATGTACTGTACACCATGATGATGCAAATTGCAGAGGACATCATCCCTCCCAACAGAATCAGGTATACTAAGCCCTGATAAAGGATCTCCTAGGGAGCAAAGCATCTCCTGCATAGAATTACAGACTGATATGCTGCTGACTGGATTTTATTATTAAAAATACATGGTAAATTATAGGCCACATATGCTCCTGATTTCACTGATTTTAAAAATAGAAAGTGAAAGCTCCCAGCTGGGGGCACAGCTGCTGCTGAACACTGGTAGAAATCAGAGCCAGGAGTGTCACTTGTAAATGCAGCAGCCTGGAACTGAAGCAGCGGGAGAGTTTGGTTTCTTCTCAGTCTGCAGCTGAATCTTGGGGGTGGGGGGAGCTTCCACAATGCCTGAAGGGTCAACTGCCTCTTCTCTAAGGCAGATGCAGACATGGTTAGCTGTAAGATTCTCAAATATTGACAGTGCTTAGCCAACACTCTACTTCCAGGAACCCAATGTCATTGTTGCTATCTCCTTTTAAAATCATTCAAGTTTGAGCACTTAAAAGAAATGTATCCACATGGATTGCCAAGATAGAGCTGGGATACAGGCTTCATGACACCAGGTGCTGGAGTGAAGAAGGACACCTACTGAGGACAGTTGCTGGCAATTTTCGTCATCTACGGAAACAGTGAAGGGAAGAATGGAAGGGAAGAAAGGAAGAGAAATTGACTGTGCTGTGCCCTTTGTGAAAGTGCCAGCATCTCCCTCAAGTAATATCCTGCTGCCTTTTAGATGGAAGGCTCTGCAGGAAGGAGGATATCATGTGCAGGTTATTGGGATGGACAGCTGCAGGGATCAAGCATCTCCTCTTCCAGCATTGAGGCATTGCTGCCAACGTGACAGTAGAAAAACCTATCCAGTGCTTGATTGTGCTTAATTCAGTTTGTTTAAAATGCACCCAGTTGTAAAAGCTTATAAATATCAGATGAAGCTTCTTTCCAATATTCTGTACAAAGTGGAAGATTTTTGTATAAATGCAAATGTAAACAGTCCTTTGGCTTCTTCCCTTTCAAAAGAAAGAAAGAATGAAACTGAAAAGTGGTTTTAGCCTGTTGGTGAGGCTCTGTGCAGGGTCTGTGTAATGAGAGACTCCAAGGAGAGCAGCTGCTGCCTCCTGATCTTTAATGTCTGCAGTGCTCCTGACTTGTACAGCAGGGAAAATAAGTAATGCTATCTTGTTTAATCATGCTGTCTTCTACCTTGCTTAGCATTTACCAACTGGACTGGACCACCTAACTTGAAGACCTGCTTTAAAGGCAACCCATTGAAGGAAGAAACCCCAGGCTGGGGAATTTTTGAAACAAGGGCACCCTCTAATGGAAACAAGAATGACAAAGCAACCACAAGCAGTTAGGGTAGGGAACATACTTTTTCTCTTCTCTGGGTATTTACGCTAAGCTTATGCAAGAATCAATCCCTCTCCGACTCTCAAAGAAATGGCTAGATATTCTGCCTTTTAAATGTAAAATGAAAAATAATTTTTCTTTCATTGCAGATCAAAGCTTACAAAAAAAAACCCCACCTACTGCACAGAACCCAAAACCACTTCACCAACTTGAAGATTGAAAGGCATCTTGGCCACTTGTGGTCCCAGCTGTAAATTAACACGGGACCTCTGGCCACTGAGGCCAAAGACTGCTTTGTTTAGATTGCTTCTGTTTAAGTTAACAATTTTTCCTGCTTCAAATTGTATTTGCATCAAATTGGTTTCTCTTGAGCTGCTGCTCGTGTTACAGGGAGCAATAATTGTCCCACAGCATGGAAGGACACACTAATTACTATTTTGTAAGCACCTGTTCTTGCACAATTAGGCTGCAGAGTTCTTCCATATGAAGCAGTGTGAGCTGCATTCCAATGGCTGAGGCTGTGTCAGCAAACCCTCTCTTACCTATCAGCAGAAGTTTTTTACAGAGGGTGAAAAGCAGAATGGGAAGGCTACATCACATCTCACATCCAGGAATATTCCAAATGATTTTGCTGCCTGCTTCCACAAGTAAGCTCTCTCCTGATTATCATACAGAAGATGAATGATGGTGTCCCTGCAGAGGACTAAATTCCGTGAGTGCTTACCAAATTTCTTGCCTTAGATTTGCTCCTTCTCATCCTCTGCACCATCATGTGGTTTCAGGGGGTGAATTGAGAGATGAGTTTGTCACTCAGGCTCTGATTTGTATGTTCTAATAGTATCAGAGAACTTTTGGAGGGTGCCACTGTATTTGCTTGCCATCTAATCATCAGCCAATTTCATTTTGCCCCGAGCGCCCACGAGCCTGTGTGATACAAAAGATGTGCAAGCCCTAGGAACCACATCAAACAGGGGAGGAGTGCTCTGTCCAGGCTTGCCAGCTGCACCTACTGAAGGAAAAATGCACAAGCATTTCCTGACAAAGTCTGGTGAGTCAAATCAGGCCAGCAGCACAACCTGGCTGTGTCCATCTTCTGTTTTTCTTGTGTTACTGGTCCATAAAATAACTAACACAGATTGCCTCAGCTTCAAAACTTGTGTGTGTAAATCAATGCTATGTCTGTACCATAGCACCCACATGGGTGTTGACGTAGTATTGTAGTTAAGGCTTCAAAACAGTTTTTGTTCCAAGTCTAGTGTTTTCCCTTGCTCCTGAGTTTCTGAAAGGTTCTACTTTCTAGGCTGAAATTTTCCATCACTATGCTCAGCCAATGGCTTCTGGGAGAAAGTATGAGGAAAATCCATTCAACCATTCTGTGAAACTGGAAAACAAAACAAAACTTCTCTGTAAAATTATTTAGGAATATATTAACTTGCACATCCAGTGAGAAAAACACTAGCAGAAAACACAGCTGAGGTTTGACAAGGAAGCTGATTGGAATTTTTTAAAGACATGATTCCCTGTAGATTTACTCTGGTGCATCTCTCCTGATTTCACTCTACGCTTGCACTGAGTTAGGCGACAATGGAGTTAGATAGCATTTTACCACAGCACTAGAGTTATCTTTTGGAATGTGCTGGGAATGCGAGTGTGCTGTTACTCAGAGGAATGTGAGTGTCACCAGTGCGTAAGCAACAAGTACAGGGACACGTACAGTCCCTGCCCTGTGGTCTGTGCCATGAGGAGCTGGAGCTGGCCCACATCGTGACAGACACCACAGCTCTGCTGTACAAACTGTCCTCTTGCAAATGGCATTGAAAACCTGGAAATCCAGAGAAAACACAAGGGGAAAGAAAAACAATTAGTTTGCCTTGTGTGAATAATGTCCACTGCAGAGTTCTTGCACATGATTAAGTAAACATCATTTGGTGTGTACTGCCTCTGTTGATGTTTCTTGTACATGCTTTTATTATTTCTAAGCAGTGTGCGACACAAAAGGCAAAGAGATATTCCTACAGGATAATAATACTATCAACACATTTCTACAAATCTCAATAACAGGCATATACACATATCCCCTCCTTTGTATCTGACTTCAAGCAAAAATTTAATGATGACCCTAAGCATACAGGATGAGTTTCTCCCACTTCTGTTTTGTGCACAGTGCTCCTCAGGCCAGCCAGTGGCTGTGGATCAGGTCCTTGGTGAAACTTGACAGGGTAATGCTGATGAATTGCATCAGCTGGAAGTCTGGCTTGCTGGTGTTTGGGAACTGCGGTGAGGGAGGTGACTAATGTGTTGCAGTGTTTCTTAAGCTTTGAGGCTGAACATCCTGAGGAAACTCTGATCTCAGAGCAAACCTTAAGGAAGTACCTTGTGTATGTTGTGGGAGAGGAAGGCTAGGAGGATGGATGAGAAGGAAAGGATTTTTAGGGGATTTTTAATGCTCAAGACTTGGCAAAACCAGATCTTGGGACAAGCTCACATTAATAAACGGAGCTTGTTTTGCTGAGTCTAGAGAAAAACTGACTTAGTGAGAAAGAAATGGAAAAGATCTTGTGTTAGAAGTTTTAAGATGTGCTAGAAATTTTCATCAAGAAAAAGAAGGAAAAAAAGGTAGAAGTTCATATTTCCACATCTCTTTTTATCTGCTCTTTATCTTCTGGCCTTTTCCAAAGAAGTTTTTTAATGCTTGCATCTTTGGAGAGGAAACTGTTTCCTGAAACCACTCTGTGGAGCTAAACCTTCCCGTGATGATGCCGGGACAGAGCCCTTGTCATAGCTGAATTCTCTTACCCTGGGGGCAAACTGAACAGACCAGTGGGCTGTAGCATTCCTGGAACTCCTTCCTGATTCATTCAGCTGCTTCAGAGTGATCAGCGGGGTTACTCCTATCTGATAAGGATACCAAGATAAAGCAATTGTATTTGATTACGCTGGGGCAGAGAAATTGCTTCGGCCAGTGAAAGTGAATTGGGCAAACTCATTTTACAGGCCTCCATCATGCAGTTCTTTAAGAATATATTCCATTTTACCACCCCAGGAGTTTAAGTTTGGAAATATTAGGAAATTATGAAGGCCAGGAGAACAGTGATATAATTGGAAAGACATGGAGGGTAAGCTTCAGTGTAACATAGCCTGGTCATAGCTGCGAGTGGCTCAAAGTACAACTGTTTGTCCTCTGATGTGTGAGCCAGACCTGCCTAATGCTGAAGGGAAGAGTGAAGGGAAATAAAGCCCTTTGCAAGCGCTGCCAACGTGCTCGTATCTGGAAACCTTAAACAGGGGAGCCCTCCTGTGGCAGTTCTTCAGAAATGTGTTTTTCGTCAGGATAAAAAAGTCACCTGGGAAGTGCTCAAGTACAAGTAGAGAGCAACACAGCTCCAAAAGAAACCTGTATCCGTGCGTGGTGATATGGCTGCAGATATACACAGCTACTAAATGTGAGTGGGCAAGCCAACCACATGCTGCTTGCGTTGGGCAGATCACAAAATGTAACTTGATCAGTCCAATGACAACTCAGCAAATTAAGCCTAACTTTTGAACATTGAATCTGTTTGCACCTATAAGAGCCTGACAGGCTCCTCGCAGCCTCAGCTCCTGCTCATTGGAAGGTTTGAGGGTAAGGTATACTCTCTGTGCAGCCAGAGTGACAAAGTGAGCCAACCAGCAGAGGAAGGCTGAATGCTGCACAGGAAATTCCCTTCACGCAGCAGTGTGACCTGAAGAAGATGGGTGACTTACAGGATTTATTTTAGGCCTAAGAGATCCAGATGGCCTGACTGGGCTTGAAGCCATCCCATACTGCTGGTTGCGAGCTTGTAGGTGAGGCTGAGCACCCAGGGCAAGATCCGCCAGCAGTGATCATCTGTCCAACAGCTCCCTGCCACAGGGGTCCATGTCGAGAGGCTCATGCAGTCACACGTGACAAAGGTCAGCAGGCACAGCCAAAGCAAAAGTCTCTCTGAGGTTCGGGGATCATCACCCACCCACCCACCCAGTTCACTCAGCGCTCACCAGATTTACAGCTGGGATAACTATCCATGAGGGATCCGACAGATGCCTCTGAGAGTTTCATTCTCTGCTGATTCACTGTGGCTGTCTCTGTCACCGCCCCTGGTGTTCTGAGCTGCCTCTGGGGACTCAAAGGCCACCCCTGGCCGATCATATCTGTCCGCAGAGGGTGAGGAAAGAAAAACCACAATAAGGACTGTTTTCTTGGTATTTGTGAGTAGAGGGAGGGCAAGACTAACCCTTTTGGGAGCATCACACACTTAAAACCACATCAGCTGATCAGGAATCCACTCTCAAAGGATGGTGGCTTAATTCCTGCCTTGGTATTAACTCATTGCTATAGTGGCTGTACCCTATTAACAGCAGTACTCGAACTGAAAAAGACATTCATTAATTATTGATTCTTCACTAAGAGGAAGACTTCATTAGCATTTCCCTGACATCAGAAAAGACAGGAAATTGGGATTACTTTGTCCAAAAATTCAAAACTATTGAACTTTAGTGGACAAACAAAAAGCCTTTTGCACAGAAGTACCACATGTTGCCATATACTGCAAATTGTATCCCATGTCTAACCAGCACCTACTCCTATGCAGGTTCCAGACCATATTCTGAACCTCACTTGGTGAAACTAGAGCTTAAACAAACTTGAGTTTGCTTGTTCAGAGTAGCAGCATCCAAAGACTAAACCCAAGTTTGATTATTGTGTAAGAGGTGGTGTCCAGGAATTTTAATGCAAAGTACCTGCTTTTATCTTATGTGCTCATAATGTAACTCTGGTGTGCAGCACTAAAAGATAGTTAAGTTGAACGGTTTTTCTAATCTTAGGGGCTATATTAAAGGCTACATATTTTAATTCAGCCATAAAGAAACGTTTTTAGAATATATTCTAATCTCTTTGGGTTAATGTATTTGCATATTTGGTAAAAGTAATGGTGAAAGTCAGTGAAGTTAAGAAGGTAAGCCCATTGTTTGGGATAAACACATGCACAGATATATCTGTACAGATACATAAATAAAAATCTAAGACTGTTTCCTTTTAATTATGTTCTCATTTTATTTCTTTACATGTCTCCTTGCTGTTATGCTAACCTGACTGGAAGAGAAATAAAAACACATGGAAAAGGTTTAGGGGTCATCAATGTTTCACTGTTAGAGGCTCAGTGAAACCTAACTAATACTTGAGTGTCCACTGCTGGGGAATGACTCTGACCCATAGTGAACTAATATGGCAAGTCTTGGTATTTTGAGACTGGCAAGAGCTGGCAAGTTAACAGTCACCTACTGTGCAAGCCCAGGACATTTTTTTCCCAAGCAAAATTTCATAGAGCTTCCCATTCTGAATTCACACATGCTAATAATGCAATTGCACATTTTGTTTGTTGCTCCTGCCTAATTAAAAAATATATTTTTTCCTCTCCTAACAGAAGAGGAAGTATAAATATTTTTACAAACATAAATCTTGATCGTGGAGGTGGATATTTATAAAACTAAAGCTGATGCTGCTCTTGTGGAAGGACAATTTTCCATCACAAAAAAAGCAGTAAACTAAAGTGGAAGATTAGGATGTGCTGCAACATTATGAAAATAAATGAAATCCTTTGAGGAGACCAGTGATTCTGAAGGGGTTTGGCATAAGTCTGACCAGGAGTGGTCCAAGCAAAATTTTTTCTGGAAAGGATTTTTGCCGTTTTTAAGTCTCCTTAAACTTATCTTAGGGCTTGGGGGTTTTGTTTGGTTCATTTTGGTGGGGTTTTTTCAGTCAAGTTTTTTGGTTTCAAAATGAAAATGAAGTCAAATTTAAAAATGAAAATGCAAAGTGCAAGTCTTAAAAAAGTCTAAGCCGGTTTTCCCTTTCACACAATACGTTGTAGTGATCGACATTTGACAAATGCTCCTTCTGACTTACATACCTCCTTCACTCTGTTCAGAGATAATTGTAAAATGAAACCTTGCCTTATAATTTTATCAGGGAATAATTACTTTATTACTCTACTGTAACCAGGCATCATCTTGTCAACTGCAGAATAAAACCAGAAGTCATCTGGCTTCCAGAAGAAGCTGTGGTCCTCATGCAAGTATCTTTAATAATATTTACTCAGAAATGTACATACTGGCAGAGAAAAATATAAAATGTTTTCATTTCTGCATGTTTGTCCCAGCATGAAAGCCCCTCTTTAATTACTTGCTACAGCTGCCAATAAATGATGGGGAGGGCAGGGGAGCAGGCACACAGGGAAGAGCTATTTTAAGAAGTAAGGAAAAGTCTTTGAGGCTCTTTTCCTATTGTTGTTCCGTTGTGATTTTTCTCCTTGAGAGATTCTGAGGTTGGATGGGCTCTTTGGCCTCCTGTGGGAGTTGGGTTTGTGCAGCAAGGAGGAGTCTCAGCCCAGCTTTACCCTTGTGCTTCCTTCTCTTTCCTTGCTCCTGGAGACTCCAGAAACCTCTCTAGGTCTTGCCAGGTCTTTCTCCTACAGCGTGTGTTAAATTACCAAGGCTGGGCAGATCCTTCAAAGCCCCTCAGTGCCACCAAAATTGCAGGACTGTGGGGCACCTTGGATCTTTCAGAGTTTCAGTAACACACTGTTCCCTTTAACATGGCTTTGACAGGCAGTCTATTGCTTCTTTTTGTACAACTTGTACTTTTAAAAGTAGTAAGGTATTTGTGTGTGTCTGGCAAAGGGATCTCAAAATCCCAGCCAGAATGTCAACAAAATACAGCTCTTCAATAAAATTCAATAAATATTGGCCAATATAAACCTGCAAAAAATATCAGACTGTGCCATGCAACATTAAACCTTGTAAGCTGCTGAAATCCCTCACCTTGAATCTTTTTTCAAAAGCATCAGAAAAAGTACAGTCTAATGTGTACAAGTACACAGGGACCGTGTTAGGATGGTATACAGAGGCAGTTCATGTATTTACTCCATATTTTAGGGAGCAGATTTTTAATCTCTCTGTGCATTCAAAGATCTGGTCTGTGAACTCTAATCCCATTGTCAACAGTGTTTTCTTTGGAAAATAAACTGCCTTGGCTGAATTTGGAACCGCTCCCAAATCCAACTTAGTGCTCACTTCCTAGTAAATGGCAGTAGAAAATTCAGACCAGCTTACATAAACATTAGCATCTGTGGCAATAGAGAGGAGATCTATATAATAATAGTGGGTGGGTGGGCATCACTCAAATCTTTCTGTAGGGCACTTAAATACTAGAATCCACTGTTTTTTATTTATACAGCTTTGAAAGATGGCTCATCTGAAAAATCCAGCTAGGCTATAGAGCAGTGCTGCTCCAGTGGCACTTGCCTAACTCCAGACCAAAAGTACATTTTTCTCCATGGAAGCCTTTTTATAAGGCTTTATAAGTGATCCATCCATAATCCCTATGGGAAAGCCTACACTTCTAGCAATATTCTTTTTTTTTTTTTTTTAAGGAGCAGCTTGTGGTGCACAGGTGGAGTCCCCAGCCGGGGGGAAGGTGTGAAGATTCAGACAGAGGCAGGGATAACACAAAGAAAGCTTTAACAATAGCTACTGTATACTGAAAGGATTACCCATCAGATACTTCTAAATTCGCCTCTGGTGCTGAGGAATTTGCTAGAGTGAAATGTAGGCAAGAAAATCAGAATACTAAGAAATAATAATAAAAAAAAAAACAAAAAACAATTTATTCTCTATTTCTATTTCTTTATTCTTTTACTATTTTCTATTTCTAACCAAGCAGATCTTTTTGTCTGTTTTGTTTTTTTGTTTTAAGGAAGGGTCCACACGTTGTGGCCAACGGGCTTGTGGCACAAGGGACAGAGAGAGAGAGCTCTTGGTAAGACAGTCTCTGGTGCCAGAGACGTACTGGTCTAGGTTAGGGTGAGCAGAAAGGCTTCTCCCAGGATGCTTGTTCTGTTACGTTAATCTACTCCAGTTTAGCTCCCTCAGTTGGCTGCCAGCCTCTACCCCCTTGTCACTCCCCCAGAGCTTCCCCATTGGTCCCCGTTCCCTAGTCCCGCCTTTTCCCCGCCCCTGGATAAAACCTCTGAGTTCAGCACTGTTCTTCCCTTTGCCGTTGTAACCTTGGACAATGTAGAAGCAATAAGTGGTTCTGTTGGAATACACGCAAAGACCCTTTCCATCTCTTTGTCACTAACTTTATACTGAAGCTAGCCGTGCATTTGTGCATGCAGAGCCGGACAGAGACGGTAGTAGATGGAGCATGAACGTGGATGGCCTCGGGCCGTCCCCAAAAGCATCTCCAACAGCTCCTCGCAGTTGGATGTAAGTTGCATTTCAGTGCAGTCATTGCCCCAAAGAAATCGCTTAAGTTTTATCAGGGGTTTCAGCGGGGGGGACCGACAACCTTCTCAGGAGAAGATCGGTCTGAGGCGGTGGACCAGCCTCGAGACTTTATTTGACCCTCTAAGGTAATATGGGTCACTTTTGTACCCTTTCCTGTTAATTTCCTTCTATCTCGAGTATTGGGAAGAGAGGGAGATGGGGGCCGAGTTCTCCTGTCTCCTATGGGACAGTTTTCTCCCAGTTCTAAGAGTCCTTGTTTGGAAGAATTTTCGTTATACCAGGGAAGTTTAAAACATTTGGTTCAGTGGTTATTTAAGCAGTGGTTAATTGAGTATTAATGCTTTGTGTGGTGGTTGTTTACGTCGGGAAAAGGTTATTTGCTTTACAAGTTAGTAAAAGCTGTTGGGAGTCTTGGGAAACGGTTGGGAAAAAGCTCCAGTTTAAAAAAACCCTTTGCAGCTTTCCTCTCCTGTTCCCGCTGCCCTGACTCAAGGGAGACCAGGAGATGGATTCTGCCCAACGGCCCAGGGCTGCTATCGTCTCCCTGCTGCCTCCTGATCTTTGTTCCATACCCAGGGTGATGCTGGCCAGGCCATCCCGGGTTCTATCCCAAACCCCTTGCCTGTACCCACTTTCCCAGTTTTTTCCACTTCAGATTTGCTCCAAGATCACGGCGACAGCAGACTCAGACCCGAAATTCCAGCTGCTACTTCTATTTTTCATTCTCCCGCCTGCACTCCCCTCATCCAAGACGCCGGACAGCACACGGCGGCCCCGGCGGCAGTGGCGGGCTTTTCGCAAACGCCTTCTCCTGTTCACAACACTGCGCGGCCCCTCCCACGTGTCGATAGGTGTTGCCTTGGGCCCCTCCGTCGGCGGTCCCCGCCCAGCCGCAGACCCTGCCTCTCCCTCCTGTGTCCCCGTCCCTTCCACCAGTGACCTCACCCGTGGGAACCAACCCACTCCCAGTTCCCGTAGTGCTGTGGCTGGACGTGAGGGTGGTGGCAACTGGAAAGACTCCGGGACGCTCGGGGACAGCAGCACCTCCGCGTTGTGCTGCCCTGGTTTCCTTCCTTTTGCTGCCCAGCCATACTGAGCCTGCAGCTGTGCGCGCTAGGGCGCGAAGAGCTGTGAGAGCTACTGCACGAAGGCAGCGCCCGCACCTGCCTCGTGAGGGGAGGTTGCGAAGCCTTCGCACTCGCCTGGTCCGATCTCTGCGCCAAACCATCCGCTCCCCCCAGGCTCAGCCTGCCCCTGAGCGTCGGTTCTGCACCCCAGCCAAGCCAGCCTCGGGCCCCGGCAGCCCCAGCAGAAGCCGCGAGCGAAGCGGCAATGATCCCCCCGCAAAGCCCGCGGGGCTGTCCCGGCGCCACGACCCCGGCGGGTTCCAGCTGCGGCTAGAAGAGCTCTGAGCCGAAAAAGCGGCATTTAAAGACTCCCTGAGGTGCTTTAAAACAGCCCCAGGACATGACAGACAAAGGGAAGCTAGTGCTCTTTGAGCACAGCCGGAAAAAGCGGCTGCAGGTGCTAGAGACGCCTGATCCTGCCGCTCTTAAAGGCCCCGGTGACGCCGCTTTTCTTCCCTGTCGCCTCTGCTGCAAAGCCCGAGCCCACCCGTGACCCGCCGCCAGCTCGTGCCTCACCGCCTCCCCCCGCCCAGGTGGGGGCACGCCCGGGCCAGCCCCGCCGCTGGCCCGAGACCAAGCCCCGCACTGCCGCTTGCTGCGGCTCGCCCCAGCTGCCGACGTGACGCAGAAATTGAAGAAGACATTCATTATCGTTCTTGGCCGGGTAGACCTGGCCTCCCTTGCTATGGCAGCAGCCTGGAGCCAGCTCCTGGGGCGACGCTTTGCCCCGTCTCCCCCCTCGGCCGCTCTTTTACCGTCGCAGCGCTTCTAAGCCGCGCCCTTCCCACCGTCGCTGCTTTGCGAATGCCCCGAGGTGCCAAGCCACCGCCGCTCTGCGCCCCCGGCTGTGGGAGCCCTGCCCACATGATGCCTTTCACCTCGGCCCCAGCCCTGCCTGCACACCCTGCCCCTGTGCTGCATAAGAAGCAGAAGGAGAGGGGGTGTCGCAGGAGCCAAGCTGTGCAACCCAGACTGTTCCCAGAGAGCTGCAAGAACATCGTAGAAGAGGCAGTAGATCTAAGCAACTCGCAGGTGCAGCTGGAGCATGCAAAACAGCAGCCAAA
The DNA here is from genome assembly GCA_020086605.1 of Lanius collurio. Lineage (NCBI taxonomy): Eukaryota > Metazoa > Chordata > Aves > Passeriformes > Laniidae > Lanius > Lanius collurio. Next base: position 31,430,924 of record JACBWW010000009.1, on the reverse strand, counting down.
GAAACAAAACAGTGACTTCTCAGATTCTGATGCTGAGTGTGAAGATCAAAAGACTGGGATGAAGAAGCCAAAGGCCACAGACGCTACCTGGAAACTGCCGGAGAAAAACAACTCCTGCACCAGCCCAGCGAACACTGTTCCTGCAGACACAAAGCTGACCAAGATGAACAGGGCACAGTCAAAAGACCAGACAACCGCTGCTTGGAAACAGAGATGATGCAAAACTGCACCGATGCCCACCATAGAAACAGACATGCTGTCCCATTACCAGAACTGTGAACAAGACTTGGACTGGATAAGTCAAGACACCCTTAGTGTCTCCCCAGATCCTACCCCTTCTGTTGCTTTCCCAACAGTTAATTTTCCCTGTCACCACTCCTCTGCTTTGCCTTTCCCACAGCCACACTGCCCAATACCCCTATGGGGATGCTTTCTGTTAACTTGTACCCATCTCTTTATTTACTGCTTGTTATCCATCCCCTAGCCACAGGTTCCCATACCCCTGTTACTGCTACACCATTCCCCTTTCCCCAGACCTTTAAGTAAGAGAAGGGGGAAAGGGAAAGGGGGGAAGGGAAAGGTCCCCCCCATCTGAAATTGCAAATTTTTAACTTTGTTTAAAACCCCAACAGAAGCAACTGCCAGAGTCTGTGCCTGCATTCACCACCATGATGCCCCTTTTCCCACAGGAAATCTGCCACAGCTGAACACTGGCAGCAAAGGCAGAGTGGGCAGCAGGGGTAGCTGGTCTCAACACAGAATGATTTGCCAGTGCTCCACGATTTCTGGATCACTCAGCAAGGTCTCTTGTCCCATAAGAGACTGAACAGCACCTCTCATTTTGGAATCAGCAGCTGCCATGGAACTGGACATTCAACTGCAGCATCCCAGTCTTTGAAAAAAACCAGCCTTCTCCTTCAGCCAGGCTTCCAGCTGTTGCTCACTTGATCAATCCCCATGAACTCTCCCAAAAGAACGCACAGAAGCTCACAAGACCCTGCTGGGAGCCTGGCTGCACTGATTCAGACACATTTTATTTATTCCCACAGTTCTGTAGCTTGAACAATACAAAGGGGCTTTTGCTTGGTCAGCAGGGAAGTGTCAGACTGCACCTTGCTGGCCCAGTGCCCTTCTCAGTCTTCAGGATTCAGGTGGCGAGGACAACTCACCAAAGACAGGAGGAGAAAAGTAGAGCTGCACCAGTGGGTGCATCATTTGTGTATTTGCAGATTTCCTTTATTTGGGGCTCCACATGTATCCTTGCCACCACAGGAATGCTCCCAGCATGGAGGCCTGTCCTTGTCATTGCGCCAATGAAAGAACTGCTGCTGAAACAAAAGGCAGAGAGAATTCCTTCCTGGCTTTGGAGCCCCCCTAGACAGTACTAAGGGGACTCATTTTACTGAGCAAGCAAGGCAGAACAGTCCCACAGCCCTAAACACAGATGCAAATTATCCTTGTGCTAACCACCCTCAATCCAGCAGGGCTGCAGAGAGGACAAACTCTGACTTTTAAACCAAAAAGGAAAACATTTGCACAGAGCCTGGCCTGAAAGGCCTGGATATGATGGCCTCTTGCAGGGACGTTGATGATAGGCCTTGTGAATAGAGTCCAGGACTGTCCCCAGGAAACCGTGGCAGGGTGTCAGGAGCAGGGATTAGAGAGAGGGCCAAGGACATGTGATGCAGGTGGGTGAGGGAGAGCAACATGGAAATGTAGAAATTGAAACTAAGAAACAGTATTTCTTTTTTTTTTCTTCTGACAACATATGCCTGCAGGGATGTAAGGCCTACTGTGTCATCACAGGGTGGAGAAGTCTGAAGGGCAGACAGTGGCACCACTGAGCACTGGATTGTGACCTCAGTCCCTCACTGCTTATTTTTGGGTTCCAAGGAGATGGAATGCCTTTGGTGCTTTTCACTGGTGTCATGGAGCAGTGGACTGTGATGTCACGGGGGGAGAATGGATAGTGACATTGTGTCCCCTCACTGCTTACATTCAGACAGTGGCAGGGCCACTCTGGCTCCAGCCTGAACTACCGAACAAGACTGCAAAGCCGAGAGGATCCAGCCAGGTTTCTCTGTTGCTGGGTGCGGCGTGTTCTTGGCACATCTTGGTGCCAGTCCCAGAGCCATCACTCGTGTTTCCCAGCCCTGCCTGGGGCAGCCAGGCACCGTGGGTTGCTCCCAAATGTGCTGCAGAGTCCAGACATGGCCATGGAGACAGATGGCAACTGCTCCATCTGCCAGGACTCTCAGAAGGATGTGACTTCTGCTCTGCCCTGTCACCACCACTTCTGCCTAGGCTGCATCCTGCAGTGGGCACACAAAAATCCCTTGTGCCCACTCTGCAGGACACCAATAGAGACTGTCAGGCTTTCTGACCAAGCAGATGAGTATCTGGAGACAGCCAGCACCAGCCCTGAGTGGCTGCCAGAGGCCACCAGCCAGGCAGGGAGAGCTCTGGCTTCCTGGACAAGAACAGTCCCCATGGCCCTGTGGTGTCCTGTCCAGCTCCTCCACAGGGGACACTGTCCCCAGCTGAGCAGGGCCCCTCAGGGCTGGAGTTCCTGGGTTGCCTCCTGCCCGAGGTATGGGCCAGACTTTTCCATGGACAACCGCAGCTGCTAGAGCCCGTGTGGCCCTGGTTGGGCCAGAGGCTGGAGGGGATGTTCCAGCATCAGTGGTGGATGGTTCAGGCCGCAGAGAGCAGTGTCAACGGGCTGAATGCCGAGGTGTTGGTCCACGTGCTGCAGCCTGTCCTCGAGCAACACACGGCACCACTGGTGCACGGTGTCATCAGCATCATTGTGGGCCAGTGCCACAAGGAGGCCCAGAGGCTGCTGTGCTCTGGTGCCGTCAGGGACGAGAACAACGACCCTGTGGCCAGTGCCAGCTCTAGCTCCACCAGTTCCAGCTCCAGCTTCGGCTCCAGCAGCTCCCAGACCAGCAGTTCCTGGGTGGGGATTCCTGCCAGTGGCTCCAAAGGCTATGACATGAAGGAGGACGCCAGCACATCAGAGGCTGCTTTCCCCAGGGGTCCCAGCAACCCCTCACCTGCACCTGTCCCCATGGAGTGGGACAGGCCCCAGGAGGAGCCACAGCAGAACATGGTGACAGTAGCAAATCCCTCTGCTCAAGGAAGCTGCTTCAGCCCCTCCACCCCTTTCCTGGGCTGGAACCAATTGCCATGGGGACCCTTGCAGCCCATTAAGAGAAGGGCCCCCAGCCCCCAGGACTCTCCCCAGCCCTGCAAGAGGCCAACCTGCCAGGAACTTTAGCAGGGCTCTCACAAATTTTTGTTGAAGGAAAATGAAATAAATTATTTCCTTTACACAGTCTCCGGGCAGTGCTTTCTCCCTGCAGGGCAGCAGATGCCAAAGGCAGAGCAGGCAGCAGAGGCAGCTGGTCTTGACACAGGACCAAGCCCTCAGCCTGCCTCCAGTGTTCCTCTCTGCCCAGCCGCCGGCACTTCAGCTCTGCTGTGGTTTCTCTGCTGCATTATGCTGAACAGGACAGTCTCACTACGTGAAGGGCTGTCCAGAAGGGATGTACAAAGTGCATCCTGAGAGAAGCAGAAAAATCAGCAGAGACGAGGAGCGTGAAGTTGGCAAGACACAAATGTGGACAAGAGACCTGTGCTCAAATGTCACCTCTTTGCCTATAAGCTGTGCTTTTGTGTTCTCCTAAAGCCCCATCATTACAGTATCAGGAAGTCTTGGGTGGGGAAGTGTCTTCTTCCAGGCTGAATCCTCTCAGCAATAGCTGGCATCGTCTCACCGCCTGTCACTCTTTTAGGTGCCAGTGCAATTCTGTTGCTGTGGTCGTCGGGGTCCTCATTGGATGGAATCCCACTCCTTTTATGGTTGTGTCTTTGAAGTTTGGCGAGCAACAGTTTGTTCCATTGCAAGCTTACAGAACTGACATTACAGCACACAAAATTATACAACCCTTATAAAAACCAACTTTGCAACCAGACTATTTTAACAACATTAAACATTTTAACATATAGTATTATCTTGATATTTCCCAAGGAAAATATCACAATATTTAATATTATAATTGATAATATAATTCATAACCCATACAACATACGGCAAAAGCCAACTCTCAATAACTTGTTTATAACAGGACCTACAATGACCATCCAATCCAACTGCCTGATGCCTTCAGGTCTGACCCAAAGTTAAAGCAGAGTGTTAAGGACATTGCTCAAATGCCTCTGGAACACTGGCAGACTGGGGCATTAACCACACCTCAAGGAAATGTTTTCTCCTTTTGAGTTTGAACCTTTCCTAGTGCAGCTTTGAATCACTCACTCCTGCCCTTTCACTGGATCCCAGGGAGACCTCTGAAGATCCCTTCCAACACAGACTACTGTTCTGTGAGAGGAGATCAGCATCTCCCTCTCCACAGCCCCTCCTTAAGAAGATGCAGAAAGCAGTGGCTCCTCATCTCTCCTTCTCCCAAGCAGACAACCCAGAGAGGTCAGCTGCCCGTCTGAGGACAGGCATTCCCTGTCCCCAGCTGCGCTGCCCTCTTCCGCAGCCATTTCATGCTGCTGCTGATTTCCCAGTGCTCCTGAGAGGAGATACGGGTCTTCACAAACGACGCAATTTGAAAGAACCTATCAGGGTGCGGAAGATCGGGTGTGGGGAATAGTCACTAAGCAATTCTGTAACTAATCACCTGAAAGGACCAATTGCGTTCTGGAGGAACGGGTGTGGGCATCTTGACGAACATCAAGTGGGCAAGTTTGTTGCAGAACCGAGCACAGCTTGAACATCTGAAGAGTAGGCGAAAAAATAGCAGGCTTAGTAGACTGAAGAACATTGTCAGGAAAATTAATCCACGATGCCAGAAATCTATGTCCAAAAAGGAGACAGAGGACTCTTGTAACTTTATTTGAACAAAGGGAGTCCATGGGCATTTCCCATGGGGTCTCTCAAATAGTTGGGGGACGCAGCCTCCTTTTTATCTTAAGTTCCCAGCCGCATCTCCCTCTTCCTTTTCCTTACTGGCTGAGGTACTCGGAAGATATAGACTTCCTGAATCGCCTACTCTATGCCCCCCTCTTACATGCACCCTGTCGGAAAACGACCGGAGACAAGCTCATCTGATGATGATCAACAAGTCTCGGCTTTATTGAAATCAGCAAGTACATTTATAGCAAAGTTAATAAGGCTCATGCATATTGCAAAACTAAAGCTCCTTATTGGTCCATATACCAAAGGCCAGTTCTTCCATCGTGTGCACACTTGTGGTAAATCTTCTTCTTTGTTTTGCTTACTTTATCTGGCTTCACATACTATTGTTATCTATTCCTAGCTTGCAGAGACATGCTGACCTTGCTAACTGAAAACTTACAGTACAAGCTTTATACTGCAACTACTTGCACAGCATCTCTGTGACCCTTCTCAATAAACCAGTCTTCCACAAAATCTTCCACAGCACCCCAATATTGTTATATAAAAGAAAGAAAGAAAAAAACCTATTCATTATTCTGTTCAGTCTTTGTTCTTTTTCTCTAGGTTCAGGAATTTAATTTGGCCTTGGCTGAGCAACAGTCCATATTGATTAATACCATTTTCTAGAACTAAGAGTTTCTTCTGTCATTTCCCTATTGATGAGGCTGACAGCTGGTCTGGGGGCCTCATATAGTCAGACCTGAAATTAGTCAGAATTTACCTATGAGAATATTACAGTGAAATTTTGCAGCTTTAGTGAAACCCACAGAGAAAGCCAAGAAGGTAATCAGTGAGAGAAGATGTTCTGGACACAAGGAGAGGATGTTCTTGTTATGGGACTTTAAGAGTATACAAGGAAGAACTTGCAGATAATATGTAACAACTACCTTTGCTTTTATAGCTGGTTGTTACTGCTTGAATGGTCATTGTTTGTTAGACAGCCTTGTCATTGTTTGTTAAGCAGCCAATCTTAATAAGCCACTGCAATTGTGAAGAGGTGTAAGAATAGCAATAGAGAAAATTGTGAGAAACAAGACAACTCTTTTTAATTAAAATTAAAGAGAATTTTATTCAAAAACAACTAACAGCAAAAAATAATTAAAATACAAAAATTAGTTTGGAATCCAGGGGCTCAGATATCTATAGGATCTCGGGAACATGGTGATAGGAGAGCTTGGTGGCTGAAACCGGCACAAAACCTCAAAGCAGGAGGACCTTACAGTGCTGGAGTGACATTAGCTAGTCCAAAGTCAGAGTTTTTAAAATGTCTTTTTAAAAGAAGTTAGGCCTGCAGACCCAGCACCAGACCCCCCTATCAGCTAACCTGAGGTGAGTGGCCCCAGCTGGTCCTGTGCACTGAGTTTTGTAATGTCTGGGTCCCGCCCATGACCGCCCACTGTCCAGCCCCATGGTCCTGGCTGATGGGTGGTGTATCGAGGTCAGGTCATCTCAGTCCTCCAATGACTTGTCGTTGTCTGGGGGAGAGATGTCATCGGCTCCAACAGCGGGAAAGGTCCTTATTAAAATTCCGGGTTTCCATGGAGACGAGTTGCAGGATAACGGTCGGGGTCTCTTGGCTGTTAGAAACTTAGGTTTAAGAGCTGGGCTTAGGAACGGGTTAAAAGCTAAAACTTTCTGTAGAAATACTAAACTACAGTACGAACCTTTAAAAACACCTTTAAAACAGACAAAGCTTATAAAATACAACTCTTACAGTTTAGATATTGTTTGAAATCTGAAAAAGGGACAACTTTGGAACTTTTATTAATTAGGGAACTTTAACTGAGAACTGTGTAACTCTTTTAATGAGCTATTAAGAAAATTAACTGAACAACTTTGTACCTGGGCTGATGGGTCATACTTAAGATGTAGAATTAAAACATTTTAATATACAATTAACTGAGGTACTTAATATGCAAAGACCAAGTAATTAGGGTTTCATACATAACAAAAAAAAAAAAAATTACTGCTTTGGATTACAACAAGTGTGTGCTGTTATGTCTGTCTCAATGAAGCCACACCCTATCTGTAAGTTCCTGGTCCTATCTACAAGCAGATTCACACAGTCTGTCTGTAAAGACACATTCATCTTATTCCTTTCAGCTACAATGCAAACCCCTCTGCAGCCAAGTCTTGCCAATGTGGACTCACAAAGTAGATCTTACAATGGAAAGAGACTCCTTAGACTTGGTGCCAGGAGGTGGAGGGGAAAGGTTTGTCCTTTGGTAGCTTGAAATCTTGTTGGGGAGCTGCTTGTGCCCTGGGGATGGATACAAATGATGTGTATCCAAGCCTTGCAGGTACATTCACGAGCTTCCTGACACACCAAGGAGACTGAGGAGTTGTGTTGGGAGAAACATTTCCATCTGGGAATGCTTCAAATGCTTCATTTTTTTTTTCTGCAGAAATACTGCCATAATCTTTTGCTTCCAGATAATGTTTTCCTTGTCTTTGGGGAACTTCCCTCTGCTGTCCTCCCAAATCAGGCCAATTCCCAGGGTTCCTTCTCAAACTGAGGAGTAGCCCATGGCCTCTGCTCTCCATCTGGAACAGAAGGAAGCACAGTTTGCTGCTGTGGGAGAGGAGCTTCTCTTTGTTGCCTGCTTTCTCTTTGGGACAGCTTTGTGTGTTTTCATTTGATGAATGGAGGTTTAAACTCTGAAGGACTTGCATTTCAAACTGCTCCATCCTCGAGCGCTTCTGTGGGTATCCTTGGACAAAAGGTCTCTTAGTGTGAGCTCCCAGTGGGCAGGTTAAGGAAGGAGGTTGATATTTCAGGGTTGTCACTACTCAGTACAGTTGGTTTCTGGAGGAGCCTGGAGCTGGCAGTGGATACTTTGTTCACCTGCCTGCAGAAAAGGAAAGTGGATCGTGGCAATTTCATTTGAGGCGGTGGCAATTGGGCGTGTTCTCCAAGAGATGGGCTGGCAGAAAGGTGGGAAGGGTGGTTTCAGGCAGGAGCAGCAGCCTCTGCCTGGGTCATGCTCCAGGGTACCCCAGCAAGGAGGTGTGAGAAGGGTTGTTTCTTTTTCGTGCAGATCAGCAATTTTCTCCTCTTTCAAAATAGAAGAGGGCAGATTCTCAAGTCTTGTACTAAACTGGCTGTGTGTTTTGACGATGAGAAGGGCGAGACGCCAACTGAAGGAATAGTGCAATTTACTAGCAGTACATCTTCACTCTCTCAAGTTGGAAGAATATTTCAAATATATATGAAATGAAAATCTACATCAAAAAATAAAACCTATCAAATAATACATATTAATATGTATTAAATTTCTTGTATCATATATATTACAAATTTCCATATAAATATCATATAACATATAAAAGATGTAAGAGATGTATTTGATCATTTCCTAAGCCATTGCCTGTGGGGCATATAGACCATCTCGTAGTGTTACCACATTTTTGCCTTCTGGTACTACTGACATGGCATCAACTACCCTGGCAGTTCCTTCAGGGAACTTTGCATAAAGGGCTTCCTTCATGTCAGCACTTTGTGAGAACTTGTTGCTTCCCAGTTCTCCAGCATTCTTCTGGATTTTGGAGCATTTCAGCACTTGTGTCAATGGCCCTTACCTCATCCCTGCCCTGCAGCAGTTACAGTTACTGTTCCCTGGCCCTTGCTCCACATCCTTTGCCAAAGTGCTGCCAAAGGCAGCATAGCTGGCTCAGAATCCCTGGTTGCTGCTGCTCTCCAGGATGACCTTCAGAGGGACACTTGGAGCGCTTCCCAAAGATCTCCCAGTGGGATGGGGCTGGATTTCTCCTCCCCGGGTGGCTCCTGGGTGCAGTTCTATGCTCAGGGCAGTCACGTTTTCTCAGCAGGCCTTTGCAGCCACTTAGTACCCAACGTGTGGCTCTGCTGCCATCCCAAATGTGCCGTTTCCTTGCCCAGCCTGGCTGTAGCTGGGGCATCTGCTGGGCACGGCTGGAGATTTTCATGGCCAAAATCCTCCAGCATCATCACCTCAACATCTGCTCATTGCTCTGGATAACATGAACCTGCACGTATTTCAGTTGAAGTCTTGAAATTATTGCAGATTGTTCCACTTGCACTGCTAATGTACAAGTATACAAAAATCAACTTAAGTTTAAAAATGAAATTTATTTTAAATTGCTATACTCATGCTACCAATATTTAAACATACAAACGGAAGTTTAAAAAGTAATTTATTGTTACAATCATGCTATGTAAAAGCATACAAATACCAACTTTGGTTAAAAATAAATTTATTGCAACCCTCTACAACCACTCACTATACACAAATATCAGTTGAAGTTTAACAATTTATTACATATTACTACAACTGTACAGCCCATATATGAATACAAAAATATTGATATCCCTCTGTAAAGAATCCAAACTCCAGAACTAAATAAATAGAATTATAGAATTATACAACTCCATACATATTTAAATATAAGTAAATATACATATAACCATAACAATATCTATTGTATATATGTAAATATCTATTACATATTTCATATGACATATGACGTATGACATGATGTATATAACACACACATAACAAACCAATCTATAAATATACAATTATCAATGTACCGATGTATAAATCCATAAAACCCTGGCAACAGAACTATGCAGCTACACAACTGTACAAGTATGTAAATATACCTACAGATCTAAACAGATCAATATACATGCATTAATATAACAATATATATACATATATATATACCTATACAAATATCAGTTTACATACGTAAATATCCCTATTCTTCTAACTACCTAGGTGCAACTATAACCATCTATAAATAGAAGTAAATCAGGAGGGATTGCAGGCGCCGATGTTTCCAGGCTCTCCCTCAGTCTTCCTCCTGCACAGCGCAGCCCTTCTGGATGGGGACAGCAGATGGCACATCTGAGAAGCAAAAGGAACAGAGTCAGGATCGGGACATTTCCCTTGGCAGCACCTGCACTTCCATCAGGGAAGAGACAATCTCAGAGCCTCCCCAGGAGGCTTAGGAAGAAAAACCAGGCTGAGCGGGCCAGGCTGTGGCGAGCGCAGCCCCGGCAGCACCGTCCCGCAGCCACCGGCAGCCCGGCACAGCTGGCACAGCTCCCGGGCCCTGCCGGCACAGCTGCCTTGCCCAAGGAGCGCCCCTGTGCCGGCCGGGGCAGCCGCGCTGAGCGGCCCCAGCACGGGCAGGGCCCGCTCCTGCCGAGCTGGGCAGTGCCCGCAGCCAAAGCCACGCCACCCTCACACCCACCCTGCCTCACCGGCCCTGGGGCCTCACCCAGGGTCTTGGCCAGCAGCAGGTCCCAATTCACTGCTGTTGCTGGTGGCCTTCAGCTTCTCCATGTAGGTCCTTGTCAGTTCCTGTCTGCTCTTAACTTGTTCTGGACAGTCATGGCAAAAGTGGAGGCTCTGGAAGTGGTTCCACAGCCTGGCAAAGCTTCAGTCCTGGAGCCCTCTGTGCTCCCCATCCATCCCCTCAACCCCGCCATCCCCTTGGCAAATCTACAGCACCCCCAGGCCCTTCAGACCCCAACAGTCCTCTCACCCCTATCAGTCCCTTCAGATCCTTTGAGTCCCCTTAAATCCGCCATTCTCCTCAGCCTGTGCCACTTCCCTGTCCCCTCAGTACCACCATCCATTCCCCAAAGTTTTCCCAGTTCCCTCAGCCCCACCACCCCCCTCAGCTCTGTCCAAACCCTTCAGTTTCTGCAATCCCCTTCAGCTCTCCCAGTCCCCTCATTCCCACCACCTTCTTTAGCCTCTGCCACTTCTTTGTCCCCTCAGTGCCAGCATTCCCCTCTGCTCCCCCACATCCCTCAGTCCCACCAGCACCTAAACATCACTGTCCCTTCAAGTGTCACCTCTCCTCAGCCCCCTCTGCCTCACTGTCCCCCAGCAGCTCCTCAGGGCACAGTGCCTGGGGCCACCAGCAGCTCCTACCGCTCCAGGGACACTGGTGCTGCAACTGCTGCTACACCTGGCCCGGCCGCCAGCTCGGAGCCAGCAAAGGCAGAGGGGACAGAGGGGGCACAGGAGCAAAAGCAAGTGGTGAGAGAGGAAGCAGAGCAGGGAAAGAGGTTAAAAAGAAGCTATCTAAATATAGATATTAAATATCTATACAAATGCCAGTCTGTGTAACTAAACCCCCACATACCTATAGGTATATAAATATAACTATGCCCATTTATAAATATATCTATATATAAATGCAACTACACGTGTATAAATGCAACTATGCACATCTATAAATATAACTACATATATTTTAAAAAACTATATACATCTATGTAGTGGGTTGAATCTGAGTCGATAGACAGATTTTTAGACCAGTAATGCTTCTCACAATTTACACATTTAAGCCGCACAGAAAGGCAGGAGTTCCTCTTGTTCCAGCTTGCCTGAGGGAGGTGGGGCGGCCTTGGAGCCACCGGGCCCCGCCGGGCCAGGCCAGGCCGGGTCGGGCCGAAGCCCCAGCCCCCTTCTCTTCTTCCTGATGCCGCAGCACGGACCCTGGGCCGCTGGGGAAGGAACCATCCCAGAGCCCAGGCGGTTAAACCCAGCCATGGATTGCTAAACTCAGCCGTAGACTGCCAGACAGCTGGACCCAGCCATGGACTGCTACACAGCTGGACCCAGCCATGGACTGCTACACAGCTGAAAATCTTTCCAGAGCGGCTTCTTGGGACCAGCGGGTTCCCCCCTGTTCTCCACATGGAGCCTGTGGGAGCCGGCGGGAGCCTCCTTTCTGCAGCCAGCAGCACAAAAAGAGCAAGGCTTTCTTCACCATAAAGCCTGAACAAGAACATTCATCAACATAGAGGTTTCAGAATCAGAGAGAGAGTGAGCCATGTGAGACGGAGCTGGAAATGGTGACGGAGAAAAAGGGGCAGTGCCATGTTCCTCACGCATAGCTTAAAAATACTTCTTGCATGCGGTGGTAAGAAACTGTAATATCTCAAACTGTTTGTCTCTTTAATCCATTTGAAGTACATGGAGGGATGGAAGACTTACATGTGGCCCATAAAGTTTGTGAAGAGACAGTGCCTATGCCAAGATATAGAGAAGCAGTGAGAGGCTTTTAAGGATTTGTAGCAGAAAAAGCCTTTGTGTTCAAGCCAAAATAACCCATCCTTAAAAAGATTGATAACCCCATGTGATGGCCCAGGTGTGGCAGTGTGAAAAAAACTGATATTTTTTCATAGAAGAGATGTGTTACACCACAGCAGATTGTTTCTTTCCAGGCAGGTCTGTTGTTGGGGGCAGCTTGAGAAACCATGTGAAGCAAGAAGAAACCCTTTTTCCTTAAGCATAAGAGAGACACTTTTCAAGAACTGTAACACTGACTAGAATCCTATGTTGTGTTAACTTTTGTGCTAGTTAAAGAGTAAAGTGCTGAGAAGAAGGGGGGGGTTGTTTGCTTTAATTTCTGGTTATATATATGCCCAAGATAATTCCTGCAAATTACCTTTAGACAGAAAGATATTCTCACTGTGAGCAGTTCCAGAATATTCATCTCTTCTGCAATAGCCTGTCCATCAGAATCTTAAAGATTCTAAAGATTGTCCAGAGCCTGCAACATTTCCTTTTATTATAGAATAAAATGCTTTTTAAAACTGGTATTTGTGAGTTTACAGAAGACAAAAGACAACACATTTGAGAATAAGATATTGATAAATACAAAAAATCCCACTCCCCACCTTCAATCTGCCCTTCCTCAATCATAAATGTACTGCAGACAATGGGTTTGCACATTTATAGAAAGAGAGACATTCTTAGGCCAACATGTATAATAACATGCATAATAACATGCAAAAAGGCCTGTACCAACACACACACTCCAGGCAGATCTGGGAAGAGGCAAGAGTTAAGAGAAACAGGATTCCTAATCCAAGGACTGAATCTGTCAAACAAAAAGATAAGAAATCTTCAGCTCCAGCCCCTCCCCAAACATGGTTCTGGTAGCGCCTACACGCACGGTACGGCTCACACAGCAGCAGCAGCTGCAGCCCAGCCCTTGCTTTGCCTTGGTCTTCTCACACAGAAGATGCAGAGCCCACATTTGCTGCTGTAATGGAGGCAGCTCTCGCATGCCCCTCCCTGCACAGGACACTTTGCCTTCAGTGGCAATTCTCCAAACACTCTTCTTTCACATCAAACAAAGCCTCTTAGAACTTACAAAGCATCACCACAAATGCCCCTGCACCAGGGATTCTTCCCAGCATAAGGAGCACCCAAACGTGGCCAACACAGGCTCACACTTCTCATCCTCACTAAGTGGGGAGACTTTTTCATCACTCTTCTTTTAGAAATCTTGCTTGACCAAGAATAATTCAACAACCGAATAGTAATGAAAAAAATTAAATTCAAGAAGCCTTTGCTTCTCAGCCATGCAACAACGTTCAAAATCTCTCAGCCCAACTCTTTTCATTCCCATCCAGTGGGGTTACTTGAGCAAAGGGACACCTTTCAGGCAGGGATCTCCTCATCTCCCAAAACCTTGCGTCAACAGCAAGGCCCAGATTCACTGCTGGCAATTACTCTTCCCCAGGTGTATTACGATCCCTGCTGGAGACAGTCACTGCTGCACAACCAGAACTGCCAGGTGGAGCATTGGAGGCTGAACTGCCTGGTGTGGCTGCAGGAACCCAAACGCATTGGTGTTGGGGTTTTAGGAGTTCTCCTTCTATTTTCTTTTTCTCTTCAAAGAATTTTCCCCACATATGTTGTCAGGGGGACAAATTACTGGGTGCTTAAGAAAAACAAAAGACCTGGCCACAGGGGAGGGGTTCCAGCTGGCTACTCTCTTTCACCTGGGGTTTTCTCATGCAGGGCAGGGGATGCTGTGGGACTTGAACTGGGAAAAAGAGGTTGGGTACAGTCCCTTGGTGGCTGGCTTTCTCGGTGTTCGGAGGGAGAGGTTGGCTCCCATTGTTGTGAAGGGAGTTCGTCGCTGCTGCAGGCTTCTGTTTTCATCTGCCTTCCTTCTACCATGAGTGGAGCTTGCTCGCTGGAGCGGCTGTTACACTGGGACCCTAATACCCTACCTCACTAAAAGAGGGACCTTTCCACCGTCTGCTCAGGTGCCCCAGGGAAAAACTCTGGGATTCCCAAGCCCGCCTTTCCCTGCCCTGTTGGGAGCCGGGCTGCTGCCGCCCTGCCCCCGCCATTCCTTTGAGCCTTCACTGTTCTGTAGCCCCTGCACGCCCTGCCTGCCAAGACTTCCAGAGGTTCCTGCTGCAGCTCCGGAGTTCAATACATCTCGTCTGCCACCTGTGATTTGTGCTCATCCCTGCTGCTCCAGATGGCTGTTCCCGAGGGTCTGGCCGGGCACCAGAATCAGCTGCCCAGGGGGTCTGTGAAGCCTTTGTTCCATCTCTTCTCAGGACTTCAGGCCGCCATTGCCGTGTGCTCCCCGAGCTCGCTCCGGAGCGCCCCCTGCAGCCGCGGGGGAACCATCGCACCTGCCCTGCTCACCGGGAGCCGCCAGCGCCCCTGCCGGCTGTGACTGGAACTGCACCAGAGGGGAAAGGGCCTGACAGCCGAGGAGGCTGCATTGGGTTTGTGCTCCTGTCTGCTGTCACTGACATAGTTATTGCTGTTTGTTTGCCATAAAAGTAAAAAACTGTTATTCCTATTCTTTACATCATTGTCTGAAAGCCCCTTAATTTAAAAATTACAAGAATTTGCATTTTTCATATCAAGGGCATCTCCTGCCTTCCTTGGCAGACACCTGTCTTTTCAAACCAAGAAAATTGGCCAGGCTCTAGAATGTGGCTTTGGGATGCAGAGCTCTATTGCTGCTTTGGATCAAACATCACAGGAAGCACACAAAAAAACTCGTTCTCCTCTGATTTGGACTCAGGGGGGAGGCTGCTTTTTTCCCATCCCCCTCTGATTTGGGGGGGTCGCTGCAGTCACCGTCCTTGCAGACCCTGGCTCTTCTTCATACTTACCTTCTCTGGGCCAGGGGTGCTCTCCATCCAGGGGGGCCAGCTCTTTATTCCCCTTTAACTTGGGGCTGTGGGCGCAGCCTCAATCCCCCTCCGATTTGGGGCAGCCGGCACAGGGACCCAGCAGCACCAGCAGCCAGAAGGGGCGCCCCGGCCAGAAAGGGCACGAGGGGCACCGTTCCCACCTCCTTCCCAAGCAGCCTCGCACGCCCCCCCTAGCAGGCGGCCCCAGGCTTGCAGTGTGGAGAGGCAGGGGTGGCCCTGAGGGACCAGCGCAGTGGGGCCAAGGCCGCAGAACTCTGCCATTCTGTGCTGGCGCCGCCACTTCGTGCAGCACTGTTGCTCCTGCACCTGCAACGCACTCTGCTCGGCACTGAGCGCGCATTGAACAGCAGCCCCTGGTGGCCCCATTATAGAGTCAGTGGAAGCCCTGCCCACTTGCTGGCAGCCAATGGGATTGCAGTGACAACACAAAGGAGGGCAGAGCAAAGAACGCTGCCCCTTGTGATGACTTGGCGGCGCAGGCGGTGGGGTCACGACATCACCAGGCGATGTCATTGCTCCAGAGGCAGAGGGCTCAGTGGCAGCCGGGGCCAGCACCGCACCGAGCCCCTGGATTGCTCCACAGGCCGGGGCCTCTGTGACACACGGGGACTGCGCCTGGCTCACAGCATGGGGGGCCGGGCCGGTGTAAGGGAGGCTGGGGGGGGGGGGGCGGCCGTGGCACCCCCAGTTGGGCTGCCTTTGGCTGCCATTGGGGCTGAGGCAAGTCTTAGGGCTGGCCCTGGCCTTAGGGCTAAAGGTGGCCTTGAGCTTAGAGCCGCCCTTGGGCTGGGGAGTGGCCTGGGGCTGGCCTTGGCCTTAGCTCCAAGAATGGTGCTGGTCTTAGGGCAGCAACTGGGGATGCGTTTGGGAGTTAGAGCTAAAGCCGACATTGGAGTGTGGGCTGGGGCTGGGCTCGAAGCTGGACTTAGGGCTTCAGAGGGGATTGGCATTGGGCTTGAGCATAGAGTTGCAGTTTGGGCTGGCTTTGGGCTTAGAACTCAATGTGGCATTTGCTTTAGGGCTGAGCATTTAGTAAGGGGCTGCAATTGGGACTGGCCTTGGAGTTAGGGCTGGGTTTTACGTTAGACCTGCCATTGGCATGAAGGCTAAATGTGGCATTTGCCTTCAGCCTGGCCTTGGGATTGGGTCTGTGTGAGTGTGAGGCTGGCATGAGATGAAATCTGGGACCGTGAGTGTGTGTAAACACAGAGTTAGATTGAGATCAGGACTGGTGTGAGGTTTGGGACTGAGTGCACACCCAGCGGGACAGGGGAGATGTCACTGTGGGATGTCCCTGGCTTTGTGCCAGCCCTGCTCAGGCACCACCAAACCTGGCAGCAGCTGGCTGGGCCAAGATGCAGGTGCTCCCAGCTCTGGCTACTCCCGGTTCCAGGTGCTCCTGATGCCTCTCCAGCTCTGTTGGAGCCCCTTTAGGCACTGCAAGGGTGATTGGCCCCAAATCGGGCCAAGAGATGCTTCTGAGACAAGGTCCAAAAGCACGTATTTGTTTCATTCAGCATGCTGGCTGTGCGGGGATCGCTCCTCCAAACATGCACACACCTCAGGCACACAGCAGTTTACAAGGTAGAGTAGTAATTTATGCATCTTTATCACTTTCCCTAGAAAAGGTGTGGTTATGCAAACTCTGTCTTAGAATTTGTTATAGTCATTAGCACAGGTGGAGCGCAGGCTCAGTGCTCCCTGGTGGGTCACCCCGAGGAAGGCTGGGTGATCGTTTTGACGAAGGCTGAATGTCTTCCTCGCTTTGCCCTTGTCACCTTTCTTTCCTAGGCATGCTCAATCTCTTGCTAGCTGTTTCAGCATTTTCTTCACTGGATCTAGCAAGCTTCTGTTCCCTGTTGCCAAGTTCTTCAGCGAGCTTCTATATTGGTTCCAATGTATCTTATTCTAGCCTCAGGATGCTAAAGCATGCGCAAGTACAATGACTTTAACCCTTTCAGCCATGACCCAGGGTCCATTTTCAGTGTAGCCTTTTGACTGCCCACAGTGCACCTTTGAAGGCCCTTCAAATAAATATCTCTTTTTATTCTCTTATTCTTGTCTAGTCTCTGTGTTTTAGGTGGCCACCTCAGGCATCACCTCTGCCACAGCTGGGCAGAGGAGTGAAAAATTTAATGAAGGCTTCATTAGTTGAGATCAGGACCTGGAGAAATCACTCCAAGGGCAAAACAGGCTCAACTTAGAAGTAGAAAGTGAATTTATTATTAACAAAATCAGAGGAGGATAAGAAGTCAAATAAGCCCTTAAAAACAGCTTTTTTTCCCCCAATCCTTTCCTCTTTCCCACCAACAGTGCAGGGAGACAGGGCATGGGGGTTTGTGGTCAGTTTGTCACCCGAGATCTTCTTCTACTGCTCAGGGAGAGAAGTCCTTCCCCTGCTATGCCATGGGGTCCCACCCACAGAAGACAGTTCTCCATGATTTTTATTTCACCTGAATTTATGATCAATCAAATCAGTTTAGGACAATGACAAAACAAAATTTTTTAAACGCCTTACTCCCACCCCTCCCTTCTTCCCTGACTCAGTGACTCCTGATCTTCTCTAGCTCCTTGGCTGCCACAGTATAAGGAGATGAGGAAAGAACATTGTGGTTCGTCAATCACACGGTTGTCTCTGCCACTCCTTCCTCCTCAGGGCAAGGATTCCTCACACTCTTCCCCTACTCCAGTGCAGGGTCCCTCCCAAGGGAGACAGTCCTGAGGAACTTTTCAATGTGAGTCCTTCCCAATGGCTGCAGTTCTACACAAACTGCTCCAGAGTGGCTCCTTTCCACAGGGTCAGTCCCTCAGGAACAGGCTGCTCCACAGTGGCTCCTTTCCACAGGGTCAGTCCCTCAGGAACAGGCTGCTCCACAGTGGGTCCCTCACAGGGTCACAAGACCTGTCAACAAACCTGCTCCAGTCTGGGCTCTTTTCTTCACAGGACTCTACTCCAGTGTGGGCTTCACACACGGTCACAGCATCCTTTGGGCATTCACCTGCTCCAGCCTGGGTTCCTCCGTGGGCTGCAGGTGGATCTCTGCACCCCTGTGCCCTTCATGGGCTGCAGGGGCACAGCTGCCTCACTAGGGGCTGCCCCACAGGCTGCAAGGGAAACTCAGCTATTGCACCTGGAGCGCCTCCTGCCCCTCCTTCTGCCCAGACCTGAGTGTCTACAGGGCTGTTCCTCTCACATGTTCTCACTCCTCTTTCTGGCTGCAATTGATGTTGCACAGCAACTTTTTTCACCTTCTAAGTGCATCATCACACCATCCCTGATTGGCTCAGCCTTGGCCAGCAGTGGGTCCATCCTGGAGCCAGCTGAAATTGATTCTGTTGGACAAGGGAGAAGCTTCAGCAGCTCCACACAGAAGCCACTGCTGCAGTCTCACTGCTACCAAAACCTGGCTTTTCTGTCTTTATCATTTTGTGGGCTTTTTGTCATTCCCCCTTTCCTTCTCTTGCCCTCCTCACATACAAATTCTGTAAAGAAGCTGGTCATATCTGTCTTCTTTCATGCTTCACATACAACGCTCAGATCAGGAAAGTAAGAAAGCTCAGCAGCCTACTGAGATGTCTGAGAGCTTTCCTTCTGGAACATCCTCCAGAGTCTATTGTGGGATATCACCAACCAGGGTGATACAACAGGTCTAGATGATGACAAGCATCCTCTTTGCACAGAATGTCCTTGCTGAGAAAGGAACATACCAGATAAACTGCAACTACTGATTTAAATAAATAAGAATAATTTTTTAAAAAGTTGGAAGGGACAGTACCCTTTACACCCCTTCCTAAAATAATTTTTTAACTATTCAAGTTCCTTGTCAGTCAAAACATTCAAAAACCAGTTACTTGTCATTAGTGCTGCTTAATGATAGCAGGCATCAAATCCATTCCTGGTAATCATAAAACAGGCAATAGAGCCAGCACATGGGATACAGCTCTCTTGCTACTCCTGTTCTTTAGACTGAGAGTTATTGTTGAAAAAAACAACAATCTCCTGAATATTATTTTAGAGAACTGATAAGAGGCACAACCTCTACCCATCAAACACATCAAATTAATTGTGACAGCTCAAGCTCTTAACCCCTGATAAAACAGGAATTGCCTGATCCTTGTCATTTAACATGAGCTGGTGACTAAGCCATGGAGCGTGACACACCTCCTGCTTCTGTTTGGGGCTGTTTTTTGGTTAGGTGGATGGTTTCTCAAGCAGCCATACCCTGAAACACTGCCTTCCATGTATCCTCTTGCCTGCACAGAACAAGTCATAGCCACCACACAGGGCTGTTCTGACATGCTTGGTGTTCTGCAAACACAGACTCAGCAAGGGGAAAGGTGCCTTTGTTTCCTCAACTGATGTATTTTGTTACATCCAGCTTAATCAGAACTCACTGCAAAACCTGGCAGAGCCAGCTGTGCTGCTGATGGATGAGTGAGCTGGAAGGTTACTGATCTGTCTGGGCTGGGACTGAGTTAACCAGAGTCAGGGAGTTTTTCCACCCTTCTCATCCATCATTACCATTTCCTGGGTACACCTTCCGAGCCTCAGGATGGAGAAAGCAGTTCACTGGTGAATCCCTTGCCTACATTGTGTCTCCACTCCTCCCTGCTGGTGAATAAGGTGAATAAGGTGAATTAACCCCTCTGATATATTTCCCTTAGCTTCAGGAAGAAACAGAGATCTGGACATGCACAGATCTTCTCCTGTGTTATCAACAAAATAAATTTGAATACACAACAAAGCAAAAGGGAAAATAAATCCCCCCAAACCCAACAGCACAATGTCACTATAAATTGTCGTAGATTTCAAAGGAGCTGTGCCCTGCTTCAGCACTTTTCAAAACCACTTTTTGATGAACTATGCAGCAGCAGTATGGTCACCTGAGTGTTCTGCTGAAAGAATTTGACTGTCATTAAAAGGTGTTCAAGAAAAGAAAAAGAAGAGAAATAAATACCTCATACAGTTGCTTTGCACCTTATTCAAATGAAGGTTGGATGTTACTATTCTACTTCAGTAGCATTTTGTGCTGCTGTAATTTGTTGCAGTGAGCCATAGTCCTTGCCAGGGTGTCCTGGACCCCATTGGACAAGAGGTCCAGTGATTTGGTTCTCACTGAGCCCAGGAACCCTAGGATGGCTGGCCACCTAAACACAAATGCACTCAGGCTGTCTGGCAAGAAAGTTCGTTGGCCAGGGCAGGAAAGATGTAACACCTGCACATCTACAATGGCCACCGCTCTCCCCTCCCTTGGTTACCATCTCATTCTGTCATTGGCCCATGCTCATCCCCTCCGCCTACCCCTCTCCCCAGTGGTTGTGTGTATGCCCACCTATGTAATGCCCCTTGTTTTTCTGTTATTGGATGTTCTATGATTGCTCCACCCTGAGCAGTGGGGTAGAAAACTCCGTCAGAGGCTGCTCTTTTCTCTTTTTGGTCCTTCTTCCCTGGGCCCAAATAAACTCGTTCCTGTTTCCCCAAGAAGAGTCCCTCGTTACTTTGTCTCTCCATGCACCTTCTCCACCAGTGGCTGAGGCGAGCCTTGCCTGGACCTCACCCAGCCTTCTGCACTCCCTCTGCACCTTCCCCCTGCCGTGGCAGCACACGAGACCATTGCCCGGTGCTTGGCCCCCTGAGCTAGCCACTCAGTGAGCATCATGGCAGTAATTGATTGTGCCAAGTAGATGGCAGCAAAGAATCCTTTTGAAAGGACTAATAAAAGGAGAGACACAATGTGCCAAAGCAGTGCAGGGCAGTAAGCTGAAATCAGAGTACAGAGTAAGGCATTGGTAATTGGGTGCATCCTAGAACTGCTGTGTGTGTCAGACCATGCAGTGCAATGCTGTAGGAAGATCTAAGCTTTCACAGAGCTAATTCTGTGGATTAAATCTCACATTTGCACAGCTTTGAAAATGGAAAACAGCATATAACGCTTTTTCACAGCAGCTAACTTTAGATCTACAACGACAATCTTATGAGGCTGCATCTAGAGCAGTGATTTTCAATTTCTTTTCATTGCAGTCCTTAACAATTTCTTACTGCAGGTGAAAAATCCTGTAACAGAATTCAAATACACTGTGAAAAGGTTTGCTGCTCTGAGGTACACCTTGCAGCACTCTTAGAGGTACCGGTGGATTACAGGATAAGATTATTGCTTTATGTTTGAGGAAAAATGGAGAAGTTGTCCCAGTGTGCCTTTCAGACTGAAGGGATGCACTGTGTCAGCCTCTGGACAAGCCTCCCTCTTTTCAGAGGCTGCAGAAGGGCTCTGTGAAGACAGGTCTGCTCTGAAGCTTCCCATTGGAGAAGGAGGAAGTCTAACTATATTAATTACTGTCCTAATCATTCATGCTAATCATGATGTGAACTTCACAGAAATGTAATAGACACACACATCCCCTACTGCTCCTCATTCTTCTCCTTTCCTGAGAATGAGCAACATGCTCACAGATGATCTCAGTGCAAATTCTTATTTATCTAATTATTATTTGCGGAGATGAGGGTTATCCTACCCTGTTTTTCTCATTTGTTTGTTGTCTTTCATCTGGCCTTACTCAGATCAGACACAGGACACCACAATCACCTGGATGAGCTGTTTTCTTGACTTGTCATCTTTTGTAACACACTTTAAGAACCTCTGAACTCTCTCTGAACTATGTGTAGTTAAGGTGAACTCTCTGTTTCCTGAGTGCTCTGTAAGTGACAAATTTATTTCCTTAAAAAGTCAGTGTATAATAAGAGAATCGGGAGTGGTTGAAGGGAAATTTAGAGATGAGATCAGGTGGCTGCAGATGGAGGCCAGGACTCCAACTGTTGTTACTGCTTTCTTATATAGAAAGACATATTTGACAATCACAAATGTGAATGTGGGTGAGAATGCTGGGCATGTTACACCCTGTCCCTTATGTCCCTGTGTTCAGGTGTGCACAGAGAGGACGGGGGCTGCTGCCTGCCCCGTGTCCTGTCTGCCTGTGGGGCCTGTCCCAGGGCAGCCAGGCTGGGACTGCAGCCATGTGTCCCCCTCTCGCTGTGCCCGGCACTGCCGGCCCTGCTGCACCGCTCCCGGAGCCCTGTCCCTGGGCAGAGCCGTTCCCTCTCCAGGCGCAGCCCCACGGGGGGCTCCCTGCTGCGGCCCAGCCTGGCTCCAGAGCAGGAAGGCCCCTGTGGATGGCACCGGGCTGGCGGTGTGTCCCCAGCCGGCTGCGCCCGGGCAGCGGCCTCAGCCGTGCACTATGCAGAGCTGCAGGAGCCCACGGCTCTCTGCCGGCCACACACCGGAGCTCCCAGCTCTAGCTGGCAGCGCCTCAGAGCCCTCTGCCCTCCTGCCCCGACAGCCGTGCCAGGCCCTGCTTGCTGCCCTGATAGCGGCACTGCTGGCCCCAGGGTTCTCCAAGGGCTTCTCCGGGGGCACCTTCCTGCAGCCTTTCCATCCCTGCACCAGGCCCACCAGCAACCTTCAGGGGGGCTGTTCACAAGGGCCTGGAGGCCCAGCACCGAGGGCAGTGGCTGCCCACTGACAGAGGGCGGGCTTAGGCGGGACATGTGGAAGGACTTCTTGGCTCTGAGGCTGCCGAGGCCCTGGCCCACGCTGCCCACAGAAGCTGTGGCTGCCCTATCCCGGGCAGTGTTCCAGGCCAGCTTGGATGGGTCTTGGAGCAACGTGGCCTAGCGGAAGGTGCCCCTGCCCTTGGCAGCAGGCTTGGAACAAGATGATGTTTAAGGAGCCTTCCAAGCCCTTGTGTGATTCTGTGATCACAGGACCTGGGGACAGCTGGGCTTAATTTCTTATTAGAACCAGTTTAGCCCTGTAAGTTTGGTTGAGTACAAGGAGATTCTTCACAAGCCCACATTCCCAGTGTGTGAGATTTACCAATACTCTAGGTCTGGCTGAGATCAACAAAGTCTTGCACGATCCATATTTTGCAATATTGCATTTTATTGAAACAACAGCAAAGCAGTTTCTGGCTTGCCACTCATGAATACACTAACTATACAGCATTAATAAGTGTCACGAGGGAAAGTGACACTAAATATGTTCTATATTGTTGTTCTTGAAGCATAACTATCTATTCAAATCTTGATCATTATTTTTATCGTGATGTAATTATTACATATTTCTTTGATATTATTTATATTGCTATCTTGTTTTGTTTAATTTTAATATTTTATATCATAATTAAACAAAACAAGATAGCAATATAAATAATATCAAAGAAATATGTAATAATTACATCACGATAAAAATAATGATCAAGATTTGAATAGATAGTTATGCTTCAAGAACAACAATATAGAACATATTTAGTGTCACTTTCCCTCGTGACACTTATTAATGCTGTATAGTTAGTGTATTCATGAGTGGCAAGCCAGAAACTGCTTTGCTGTTGTTTCAATAAAATGCAATATTGCAAAATATGGATCGTGCAAGACTTTGTTGATCTCAGCCAGACCTAGA